>JARGCV010000124.1:21370000-22092500 GCA_034064705.1 Bothrops alternatus
AGAAAAGAAAGGGTGGTGCAAAAATTCAAGAGGGATGAAAGACCAACTAATGATTGATAAACTGGTTTTGAAGAATTCAAAGAAAAGACAAACAAATTTGTTAATGGCCTGGATTATAAGAAAGCATTTGTTTCTGTTCCACACAGCTGCATTGAGAAATGCTTAGACATTTTTGGAATTAGCAGCAACATCCAGAAATTCCTGAAGACTTCCATGAAGCTATGGCAAACTAAATTGATGGTCTGTGTAGAAGAACTTGGTGAAGTTGAAATCAAATGAGGAATTTTCCAAGGTGACTCATTGTCACCTCTATTATTTGTACATTCGATGGCACCACTAGCAAGCATTTTGAGCAAAACAAATTGTGGCTATGAATTAGCTTAAAAAGGCTTGAAAATTTCCTATTTGCTCTACATGAATGTTAAAAACTGTTTGGAGAAACAAAAGCTAAGCTGAGCTCACTGCTGAAAAGCACTGAGGAGTTTAGCAGAGATGTTGAAATGCAATTTGACATTGACAAATGTGCAACAATTGCTCTTAAGGCAGGAAAAATTGGTGAAGATGATAGATTTGAACTTGATAATGAAGACCTGATAAAAGCAATAACACCAGAAGAAGGGTACAAGTATTTAGGAATTTTGGAAGCTTCTGACCTATTGCACCATCAAGTCAAGAAAGCTACTTCAACAAAATACATAAAATGAGTCCAGAAAATCTTGAGATCAAAGCTGCGTGGAGAAAATATCATAAAGGCAATTAACAGCTGGGCAGTGCCTGTAATATGATAGTCAGCTGGAATAATTGATTGGACTCAGCTAGAACTTGATAACTTGGATTGAAAGACAAAAAAACTAATGACAAAGCACCATCCTCTGCACCCAAAAAGTGATATTGATCGATTGTACTTGCCTAGATCTCAGGGTGGCAGAGGACTCTTACAGGTGAAACAAACTGTGGAAGAGAAAAAACAAGGGTTAAATGACTACATAAAAAAACAAAAGAGCTCTGCTAAAGGAGGTGAATAAGGGAAACCTCTTGAAAAGAACCAGATTGAAAGGAAACAATTGAGCATCGAGTTTCTAACTGGAAAAATAAGCCTATGCACAGTTAATACCTGAAGGACATTGAAGGAAAGGCAGATACAAAACTAACATGGAACTGGTTGAAATCAGGGGTGCTGAAGAAAGAAATTGAAGGTTTCATTTTGGTTGCCAAAGAACAAACCTTGCAGACCAATTCCATGAAAGCAAAAATTCAACATGTCAGTAATAACAGCAAATGTCACTTATGCGAAAGATGAAACAGTGAATCTCCTTATCAGTGCCTGCATCAAAATCTCTTGGATGGATTATCTACAATGTCATAATCAAGTTGCCAAAATCATATATTGGAAGCTTTGCCAGAAGTTTGGGTTTGAATGTAGCAAAAATTACTGGGAACACCAAATTAAAATGAACAGGTCAAGATCTTATGAGACTTTTGAATCCAAACAGACAGACATCTGGCCCACAACATGCCTGACATCACTATTGTGGAAAAAAAAAAGTCTGGTTCATTGATATTGCAATACTAGGTGATGAAGAGAAGCAACTAGAAAAAATAATGAAATACCACGATCTGCAAATTGAAGTTGAGTGATTGTGGAGGAAAAAATCAATGGTTGTACCAATAGTAATTGGAGCCTTGGAGCAATACTCAAAGGGTTGCCTAGATATATGGAAATTTTGAACTTATTAGACCTGAGTATTCTGACTTTGCAAAAAACCACCTTACTCAGAACTGCCTATATATTCAGACATTACCTTAGCAGCTCTTAGATCCTTGGTTAGGACTTGAACTGTTAAGTTTTTACCAGTTCCAGACTGTGAATCAAATTGAAGATTAAATCTTAACAACAGCAACAACAATAATAATAATAATGATAATTACTAAATACATAAATAATAGAATGAAATTGATAAGATTTAAACTGGACCCTTGCACAGATGAATCTTGCATTTAAAAACACACTGAATTTCAAAATGATAGCCTGAAAGTTTCTTACCAGTAGCAATCTTCATTGATGTCATTCTTCTTATAGACATAAACTGTTTCCCACACATCAGTTTTGAATGGCAAATTGGAATTTTTCCAAAAATCAATCAAGAAGTAGCTCACTTTCCTAGTTGGCGTTAACATCCTTATTAAGTTTTCTTTGAAGTCACAAGACAAACCAAAACTCCCAACGGAAATTATAGGGAGGTTCAATATAGCAGCTAATCTACGAAAATAAATAATAACCAAATAATCTCACCATGGCCGCAATTGCTATCAGTTAATAGAAGTAATGGGAGTCACACTTGTAATACTCTTCAGTTTGATATAAGCTTAAAATCAATATAAAACCAAAATAAAGTAAGCTGTTTCTTTCAGAAAAATGATTTAGTAAATTACACAAGTAGTTCTTATAGTAAAAGTTACAGTATGGACTGCTTCAGTTGACTCTTTCAATCAGACAGCTATCAGTGGCATTCATAATATTAAGATCCTGTCCTCCTCCCATCTATCGTTCTATTACCCATCAGTCAGGACTCAACGAGAGGGCACACACTCCTTGGGGCCTACTTTGAAAGAGGGCATCCTTAGAGTTTTATCCTAATTTTTTAAAATATGTTTAATTTTCCTCTTATGTATACTGAATATTTCATGAGTAGATATTGGGCATGGAAAATGACTGGACAAATTCCTTTGATCATTCATCTGTCAATGTACCTGCAATTCTAAGGTTATCAAGTCTGGGTGTCAGAAATATGGACAATCTTAGAGAGCAGCAAAGAAATAGATTATCTATATTTCTTTGCTGATATCTAATTTTTAATAGCTCTAATATTTATACACAGGGCCAACACCATAGCAACTCTAGTCTATTAGCAAGTTCCAGGACTTTCACTCAAAAATGTAATTTCCTATGGAATATTTACTACAATTGAAATGTAAATATTAATATTTATTAGACTGGGTATGCTGCTGAATCTTGCAGACTCAAGTAGCTTACAACAGCATAAGAAAATGTAAGCTGAGAAAGGATCTGAAAGTATAATATTTGATACATGAATCTCCTAAACTTTTAAATATGTAACAAGTTAATTCAATATTTTATTCAAATACAGACATTCCTTGACTTATGACCATAGGTGGGACTGGAAAATTCATTATTAAGGGGTGCAGTCATTATCATGTGATCATGATTGTTAAGCAAATCATCACATTTGTTAAGTAAGACATCACATGATTATGGTTTGCAAACTTCCCTTGTGGTTTCCCCATTGACTTTGTTTCTTGGAAGCCAGCTGGGAAGGCCACAAATGATGCTGCAATCATTGTAAATACATGCTGGTTGTCAAGCATTGAATTGAGATCATGTATCCATAAGGATTCTGTGATGGTCATAAGAGTGAGGACTAGTCATAAATCACTTTTCTCACCACCATCATAATTTTGAACAATCGCCAAATGAATGGTCTAAGTTGAGGATTACCTGTACTGGTTGATACTTACGAGACCATCTGATATGTAGCAAATGAACAGGCAGGACCCAGGACAACACACCCTCGTTTTTTATAGGTCTATAATATAAAAGATCAAAATAAAGATATTAGAATATGTCTCTGCACAACTTCATCAAGAATGCTAGTTATAGCCATTACTGGACAAGAGATCCTGTTTTCTCTCATGTTCTAATTACCTCTTGACCAGATTACTATTATATGCTTTAAATGGAACGGTCCTTACACACCATCCTGAAGCTACATCTTAAGTAGTTATGGACATTCCTTGTTTTGCTCCTAGTGCCTTTACTTCAAAAGGCTTCCAGGAGCAATTCAAGGTGCTGGTTGTCACCTTTAAAACTCAACTTGGCTCATACCATATATCTTCAAGATTTCTTGCTCCCAATGGTTTCTGTCCAGCAGAAGACTGGAACGGATGACTGTTTTGGAATCCCTAATGAAGTGTCACTTTATGATCCATTAAAGCAAGTCTTCTCAGCTGTTGTCTCCCTTCTCTGAAACAGAATGGTCCACCACAGTATTAAAGTAGCTCCAGCCCTATTGAGCTCAGGAAGGCCATTAATCAATGGAGTAAGATGAGTTGAAATCTGAAGAGATGAAGTTGCTCTGAAGGAAAATGGTTATGGCACCAGGTTGTGTTTTTATTGTTTTAATGGAGCTTTGTTTTGTACTGCAGTTGTGAGCCACCCAAAATTGTGTCTCTTAAGACAGGCAGCTATGTATAACTGTATTTATCATTGAATAATGTAATAATGTATTACAATTAGCATGACGCAAATCATTATAAGATGCCATGGAATAGTGATAATGTTTAGATTTATGACTCATATTTAAGTGAAGTAATATATATGAAAGATGGAACATGCAAGTTCCATTCAAAACAAACAAAAAAGGCTGAAAGGTATGTTGAGGAACATTTCATCCTATGCAGTATGTGGAGAATAGGCAAACAAAGTATAATCTGTTGGTGTCACATATGGAATGAATGCAAAGCTAACTGGGCTAGCTAGATTTTGAATCAAATAGGTATAATACATAGATGTGTGTTTGAACAACCTGACAAATAACTTCCCCTTCTACACACAAATACTTCTCCTGCCATCTCCTCCAAGACTGGCACCTGATTCTAAGGCTCTTCCCCAGCAGACCTTATTTCTCATTTTATTGAACTAAGCCATTCAATCAAAATGCTGAATGCTGGGATGCTGCTATTAGTCTCTTGGATTTAAGGCTTCTAATACAGAGAACCAGTTTAGTCTAGTGATTAAGACACCAAGCTAGAAACCAGGAGACATGTGTTCTAATTATACCTTAGGCATGAAAAGTAGCTGGGTGACTCTCTCAATGTTCAGTCACAAGCTGGTTGATCAATTTCTGTCACAACCAACACATCAATATTTGATTGATTTGAAAAAGCAGCATCTTGTCAGTCTTTACTCCCTTCTCGCTTGTCAGAGCTCAACATCATATCCTGTAGCAATATTTGTACATATTTAGAATTTAATTAAACTCAGTACTAGATAGTAGGGCTATGCATGTTTTGAAAATTATTTGTGAAAAATTATTTGAACCTTGCAAAAGTAAATATATCAAGTCTGTCCAGAGGAATTTTCAAGATTCTATTTTAATTTCCAGAAATTATTTGAGAGAAGGTTGTGAAAAATAAGCAATCCATCAGTAACTCCTGTACTTTAGATCCTCCTCCAAAATGGAGGCAGAATGTTAACTATCAGTGATAGTATAGCCAACATTGTTTATTCTTCGTATTAGGTTTTTGATAAATGAAGAGATCCTTTGCTCCCTCTTTGCTTATTGAATTTAACATTTTATCATTTGTCATATCCCCAAGTAATTATCAGAGTCATGCATTTTGTTTCTTCAAATTTAAAAAGTTACTGCTGTTTTTCAAAAATACAATAATAATAGCATAGACATTTGAGAAATAGATGGATTGGACTCTAATTTTTTGCTAGCAGATTTGAAGAAGGAGCTTGGTCGGAAAACAGCAGGCTGGTTAGAGAAGGCTGAAAGGGGCATGGATTCTAAAGACTCAGAGCTGACAGAATTGAAGAGTGATGAACTGGATTTTTTTTAAGGATATTAATGAAGATTGGGGAATGGACTTATTATATCTCATTGGAAAACAAATGTTAAGAGAAGTTGCATTTCAACCTGTAGGAGGGTTTTTTGAACAACAAATGCTGTAGAAATATCCACAACAGACTTCTGATTTTGGGAAATGGGATCCAATTGTTGGGAAAGTTCCCAGTTAAAATTTTAAGGAAAAGACTTATTATTAAGAATCAATCGAGGATATTTGATCCTGGATGGACTAGAGACAAGACTGTGGTGGATTAGAACCCATTGTGTGAGTTAAATGCAATACCAAACTGTTAACAGAAGGCCTTGAAGTTTAAGTCTACTGTTGGTATTACCTGTTAACTATGCTTTTTTATACAGTAGATAGATGTCAGGTCAAATGGGTTGGGTACACAAAGTTGTAGAAGTTCATAAATTGTGTGCCTATTTTGCAAGGGTGGGGACTATTATTCTTGAAATATATTTATCAGTATTCAACTAGGGGGGACAATTTGTGTGTATGTTTGCTTATTTCTTTTTAGGCACATTTATTTTCTTCTCTTTTTTGTCTTGTCTAGTTTTGCTTTGTTTTTGTATTTTCTTTTTTCCCTTTTGGAATTTGTATTTTAATGTTCTGAATAAAAAAAATTGAAAATGAAGAGAGAAATATCTATACAAACTAGCAGCATTAAGCAAAGATAAGGAGAAAATAAAGCTAGTTAAACACAAATGAGAAAGAAGTATAATAGTCACTATAAAGTCACTATAAAGCATGTCAAAGCTGGAAATGTGGCTATAAAAGTTCATCATACTCACATTGAGTTGTCTAACAAATGTCACACCTTCACAAGTGCTACTGCGGCACCCTTGTGAGGAATAGACAGATGTGTTGAACACATCGTATGTAGCATTAACTTTGACAGTAATGTTGTTATCTATAACAAAAATAATAATGAATTGTAAGGTAAATTTTGAATGATAAAAATCCACTGAATTGTAAAATATTTTAAAATAATAAAATAATATGTACTACAATAATTTTAATAAGGTTGTATAGTTATTTTTATTGTATTATGTGCCCTTACTGTATATACATACATACATTGTAGATCTTCTATATTTGAAATAAATGGAACAGAATATGGAAATTTTAATTGAACTCTACCAGTGTGCTATGGAAATTATTATTATTGTACTTTCTGTCTCATTCTTTTGATAAATAGCAAGTTTTGTTTCAGTTGCAGGTAGAGAACTGTCTTCCAAACAGCTGAATACAATTTGAAGCCTGAATGATATTAGTCATATTTTTAAGCAATAGCTGAGTAGTATTTAAGGCAGATGCTGATCTCTAAAGAATTTATTTGCAAAATTTTCAAGCAAAGTTTCCAAAGCTGCTATTCTCCTAATATTTGGAACTAAATTCCTATCATAAATAGTCTGTTTTTCCATGCTATTACTATCATAAGCACTATGCAACATTTACTCCATTTCTATACAGCAGTTGTAAGATCAATTACAACTGATATCCCATGAAAGAAACATTGTTACATCCTCCATGAAAGAACAGCATGAATTGCATTCTCAGTAAAATAAATTTGAGAAAAGAAATTAGCAGGTATCCTGTATATTTGTCACATTGTGCTGTAATCGAGGAACTGTTCTAGTATCATTACCAAATATTAACATTTTATTATATTAAATATTTTGCATTATTAAAGATATTAAATTATATAAATTGTATTTTGATGTTATGTTTCAAAATGTTTATTTTTAAATAAAGGTGACTGATGGCTTAAAAATATGATGAATTTTGTTTCATTAAAACCTACCCTGAACCCACATAAAAGCTGTTATGACAGCATTGCTTTAAACTGTATTGATCAATTATAGATAATTAACTGATAGCTAAAGGTTTCCTAAGTACTGAAACAATAGAACAATGCAATTAACATTCTTACCTTTCAGAATTTTATTCACCATTCTGAGCCCCAGTTCTACAGTTGGTTTTAAGTTCTCCGAAGTCACTGGATAGTCAAAGTCATTGAGCATCATTACATTGATCACATATTCATCTTCCCCACACTTGTTTTCACTAGTGTGCCACAGCAGCTGACTCAAGAGAAATGTTGTTCCCAAAAGCTGATACATCATTTATGCCTTATTATACTTCGTTACTGGCACTTGGCGTATTTTAACCAGGAGTATCTGTCTTATGTCTAGCACTCTGTTCAACTTTCCTTTTTTAAAATGGGTCCTTCTGTTCCTTTTTGTGCTTCTTTCACTCCACGCCCATCTGTCTTACCTGTCACCTGTGTTTGTAAACAATTAACAGGAGCAGAACTCATGAAGATGGGAAGAGACCAAAGGTTATTTTTCATGTTTGCTGTAGAGAACATGTAAGCTATAAAACTGAGGCATTAGCCACACCTCACTAGATAAGCATTAAATATGATTCACAAGAAAAAAAAGAGGAGCCAATAACATTTTTTTTAAAAAAAAAACACCCTGAAATAAGATTTAAATGCCTATTAATGCAGAGCACAATGGCTGCTGCTCTTGCCATTCTAAGTCATAATGGCTCTTAAATCTCTTGTTTTGAGATTCTATTTTCATTTTTTCATATTTATATCCTGCTCTGTCAAAAGATTCTTGCTTATTATATTCTTCCACCCTTTTTCTCTTTCATCCAGTGGCATTTTCAAAGAACCAAAAATGTGTATACAGTTTCTCTTGGTTTATGCTAATTTGTTTTATGGAAAAGAAAAAAAAGGGAGGAAAGGGTTAATAGGTGATTTGTTTCAACTTAGTCAATTTGCATCAAAGGTCTGGAAATATGCCAAGACATTTTCCCCCATCAAACCCCTCTCTATTCTTATACATGCATCTACCAATGTGTTATGAAGTTGCTCTAGTTGTATATTCTGTTTCCCTCTAATTATACTTCTTTGCCTGCAATAGCATTACTGATACTATGGGGTCAAAATGGCCATCATCCTCTTGTCCAAGGAAGGCCCTTGCCTAAAATGAAAAAGTAAAATGCTAGAAATACATATTTGTTTGTCATACTGCATTTTGCCAAAGCTGAATGATCCACAGCCTTAGGGAAAGCTTTTTTAAGCCAACCGACAAGTACAATGCAAATAAAATCCATAGTGCCACAATGCCTCTTTGTTTTGTATAATAATTATGTGCATTTGAAATCCAGCTGTAGAAAATGTGGAGAAAATATTTTTGCTGTATATAGAACATGAGTCAAGGAAGAAAACATGCTTAAGAAATGTAATGGTTTAGATCATAGCTTTAAAAATGTATAAGCACATTTGTAAATTCATTTGGGTTATAAATTTTTACACCATATTCCACAACTCCCTTTTCCCCTACTATCTTCCTTTATGCAAATTCACTTTATGCAAGATTTTGGGGAAATATAATCCTAGCATAAAATAAGGGAAGACTGTATATGATTACATCTTATTGTACTCAAATTGCAGATATCTATCTATCTATCTATCTATCTATCTATCTACCCGTGTTTCCCCTAAAGCAAGACAGGGTCACACTTTCTTTTTATCCCCAAAAGCCCACTATGTCTTACTTTCGGGGTACGGCTTATATTGATTGGAAAACAATTGTCAGTTTTATTTTAAGTATTTTAAGTATATTAAGTATTTTAAGTATTTTAAGTATTTAAGTATTTTAAGCAGGAGGCGGAAGTGGGCAGGAGTAATATGTCTTACTTTCGTGGTACGGCTTATATTAGCCGACCCCCTGAAAACCCCGATACGTCTTACAATCGGGGGTGTCTTACTATCGGGGAAACACGGTATCTATCTATCTATCTATCTATCTATCTATCTATCTATCTATCTACCGGGTATCTATCTATCTACCTACCTATCTATCTATCTATCTATCTATCTATCTATCTATCTATCTATCTATCTATCTATCTGCATAAAAGTGATATGTTGTACCTTTTTGCACCAGGCAACTGGACTTTCTTGTTTTTCTTTGAAGACATTTCACTTCTCATCCAAGAAGCTTCTTTAACTCTGACTGGATGGTGGGGAATGGAAAGATTTATACTCCTGCAGACAGCTGTTCATTTGCATTCTTTGAACAAGTCTTTAAAGCTACCTGAAGGTTTATCTATATCTTCAGGGTCACATGAGTAGAGCAAATGGGTGTGAGGCCTTCTTAGAACTGTTGAAAGGACTGTGTCTTTAAGGGCAGGGCTTTTCAACCTTTTCACAGATTGTACCACTTTTAGGACATGACAATATTTAAGTACTACCAATGCTTAGCAAGGTGTCAAAATCTTGATGACTAAAAAAGGGGGACTTAGATTTTACTGATTAGATTTATTTGTTGTTATAGAAATGGCTAGTTTATAATATTATGGAAAAGTAAAAAGTTGAGGTTCAATGTTAATACTTCCAGAAGTCTGTTCTTTTTCCCTTCTCCCCCTCACTTTCCCCCTCTTTTCCTCCCCACTGTGTCCTACTATTTGCTTTTGTATTTTTGTATTTTATTCTATAATCTAATAAAATGATACAGACTGTAGAAAAAAAACAAAAAAGTACCAGTTTTAATTTCTTCGATGGCTATTCCTTTGCTGAATCACTTTCTCTTTGCACTGACAAATGTATGATGAATTTATCCTTATTTATTAAATTGCAACACTAACAGCTAGTTCAGGGGTCTTCAAACTTGGCATTTTTAAGACTTGTGGACTTCAACTCGCAGAATTCCTCAGCCCTCATGGCTGGTTGAGGAATTCTGGGAGTCGAAGACCACAAGTCTTAAATTTGCTACGTTTGTAGACTCCTGAGCTAGCTGGTCAGCCCTTCTTCCTTCTGAGCATTTTTCCACAGTGTAGTAAGAATGCACTCCTCCCAATCCCTTCCCTGTACCTTTAAACAGGGCTCTTCAACCGGTGGTATGTGTACCACCTGTGGTACTTTGCCATGTGGCAGGTGGTACCCGACTGCTAGCCAAGTGCAGCAGGGGAAGGGAATGAACCAAAGTGAGCGAAGCCTGAGGGAGAGGCAGCTGCAGCTGCATGACTGTCTGGACTGGCAGAAACCCCAGGAGCCAGCAGGGGTCCAGCTGATTGGCGCTTACGGAAGCAGCTTGGAGCTGGAGGTGAACTGAAGAAAAAGGAGGGGAGGAGAGGAAAAGCTATAAAAGGAGGTGGTTTGAGTGGAGGAAGGGGGGAAAAGGCAACAGGAAAGGTTTAATCCCTTTAAACAAATGAAATTAGTTTTACTCCTTTTAACGGAATCTGTCTATGGCTTTTAAAAAGTTTTCTTTGAAGGTAAGAGGCTTAATTTAAAGCTAAAGCTTTTCGCAATTTTCCAGAGCCTTTCAGTCTAGGATTGCAACATTGTGACACGTGATACACCTGAGGCAACTTAAAGAGAAAAAAAAAACCGGAGTTTGTGTTTCTTGCTTTGCACTTGATTCCTGTGTCTTTAAGGACAGGGCTTTTCAACCTTTTCACATATTGTACCACTTTTAGGACATGACAATATTTGAGTACTACCAGCACTTAGCAAAGTGTCAAAATCTTGATGACTAAAAAAAAGGGGGGGATTTTGGAGTTTACTGATTAGATTCATTTGTTGTTATAGAAATGGCTAGTTTATAATATTTGTCAGCATCCTTACCAGTCCCTTAATCCCTCAGACGCAGAAGATGGACAACAAGGTTTATAATATTATGCAAAAGTAAAAAGTTGAGGTTCAATGTTAATGCTTCCAAAAGTCTGTTCTTTTTCCCTTCTCCCCCTCACTTTCCCCCTTTTCCCACTGTGTCCTACTATTTGCTTTTGTATTTTCGTATTTTATTCTATAATCTAATAAAATGTTACAAACTGTAGGGGAAAAAAACCAAAAAAGCCCTACCAGTTTTAATTGGCAAAGTGGCAAAGTACCACAGGTGGTATGCGTACCACCGGTTGAAAAGCCCTGTTGTAGACTGGAGATAGATGATGTTGGATCTCTCCCCCTCTGTTGAGAGAGGGCTGTTCAATTTTGACATAAATGGTCTCTTTGACCCATCTTTCAAACCAGCGGTGCTCTCTGTCCCAAATGTGGACTTTGCTGTCTTCGAAAGAGTGGCCTTTGTCTTTTAAATGCAGATGGAGTGCTGACTGTTGTCCTGATGGGTTTGTTGTCCTATGTTGTGCCATACTTTTATGAAGTTGTTGTTTCATTTCACCAATGTACAGATGTGCACATTGCTCACTGCATCGTACTGCATATAGCACATTGCTCAGTTTGTGTCTGAGTGTTTTATCCTTGGGGTGGACAAGCTTCTGCCTTAGTGTATTTTTGGGTTTGAAGTGTGCATGTAGGTTGGGTTGGCTGAAGATCCTCCTGAGCTTTTCCGATATTCCTGCAATGTATGGAATGAGTACGTTGCTTCATTTATTGTTTTCTTCTTGGTCTGTTATGGTACATAATATACATGCACACTTCAAACCCAAGAATACAGTAAGGCAAAAGCTTGTCCACCCCGAGCATAAAACACCCAGACACAAACTGAGAAATGTGCAGTACAATGCAGTGAGCTATACACAGATCTGCTATTATTGAAGCAAAAATTTTATAATCTACATTTAATAGAAATATTGGTCTATAATTTTTTATCTGTGTCAAGTCTGAGTCTTCTTTGGATATTAAAGTAATATTATCTTCTGTCCAAGTATTTGGTATTATAGCCTCTAAAAGTACCTCGTTACATAGTTCTTTCATTAATGGCCTTAATGTATCTTGTAGGCATTTATAAAACTCTGCAGGTAGCCCATCTGGACCCGGGACCTTATCATTTTTTTTGCCTTTTTATGGCCTCCGTTATTATTATTATTATTATTATTTATTAAATTTCTATACCGCCCCTCTCCCGAAGGACTCGGGGCGGTTTACAGCCTTAAAATTTAAAAAACATATAAATGTACAAAATTAAAATATTTAAAAATAAATTAAACAAATTAGGCCATAAAATCTATAAAACCCAATATATACAAATCCTAAAATCATAAAAATTACAAAAATCCTAAAAATTGCACAATCCCCCTAAAACATTTTCACCCGGTTGGAGCCGGAGCTTCTATGCCAGGCCGGCCTGTTGAAAAAGGAAAGTTTTCAGTTCCCGACGGAAGGTGCGTAAGTCCGTCATCGTACGGAGTTCGGGGGGGAGCTCGTTCCAAAACGTTGGAGCTCCCACAGAGAAGGCTCTCCCCCTGGGGGTCGCCAGTCGACATTGTCTGGCCGACGGCACCCTGAGGAGGCCCTCTCTGTGGGAGCGTACCGGACGGCGGGAGGTATTTGCTAGCAGTAAGCGGTCCTGTAAGTATCCGGGTCCGATGCCATGGAGCGCTTTAAAGGTGGTCACTAACACCTTGAACCGCACCCGGAAGACCACCGGCAACCAGTGCAGCTCGCGCAGGAGCGGTGTTACATGGGAGCGCCACGACGCTCCTGTCACTACCCGTGCGGCCGCATTCTGGGCCAGCTGAAGCCTCCGGGTGCACCTCAAGGGGAGCCCCATGTAGAGAGCATTACAATAGTCCAGCCTGGAAGTGACGAAGGCATGAGTAACTGTGCATAGCGAGTCCCGGTCTAGGAAGGGACGCAACTGGCGTACCAGGCGAACCTGATAGAACATCCTCCCGGCCACGGCCGCCAGATGGTCCTCTAAAGATAGCCGTGAATCCAGGAGGACTCCCAAATTGCGAACCCTTTCCGCGGGGGCCACTGTTTTGCCCCCAACAGACAACAAAGGAGTCAATTGACTAAACCGGGACGACGGTAGCCACAGCCACTCGGTCTTGGAAGGGTTGAGCTTGAGCCCGTTCTTCCCCATCCAGACCCGCACGGCCTCCAGGCATTGGGTCAGCACGGCAAGAGCATCGTTGGGGTGGTTCGGCGTGGAAATGTACAGCTGAGTATCATCAGCGTACAGATGGTACTCCACACCAAAACCACGGATGATCTCACCCAGCGGTTTTACATAAATGTTGAACAGTAGGGGCGAGAGGACCGACCCCTGAGGTACCCCACATACAAGGGGTCTCGGGGTTGACCTCTGACCCCCTGTCAACACAGACTGCATCCGGCCGGAGAGGAAGGAGGCGAACCACCGCAAAACAGTGCCCCCTATACCTAACCCCTCCAACCGTTGCAGCATGATACCATGATCGATGGTATCAAAAGCCGCCGAGAGGTCCAATAGCACCAGAGCAGAGGAACAACCTCTGTCCCGGGCCCGCCAGAGGTCATCCACCAACGCGACCAATGCTGTTTCCGTGCTGTAGCCAGGCCTGAAGCCCGACTGGTGTGGATCCAAGTATAACGATTCCTCCAGGTGTCGTGGGAACTGTCTGGCAACCACGCTCTCGACAACCTTCGCAAGAAAGCGAAGGTTGGAGACAGGACGATAATTTGATAAAACAGCTGGATCCAGGGTAGGCTTCTTAAGGAGGGGCCTCACTACCGCCTCTTTCAAGGCGGCAGGGAAGACACCCTCACTTAAAGAAGCATTAATAATTACCTGGAACCAGCCTCGTACCACCTCCCGGGATGCCAGCACCAGCCAGGAGGGGCACGGGTCCAATGAACAAGTGGTCGCCCTAAGTCCCCCAAACAACCTGTCCACGTCCTCGGAAGTCACGGGGTCAAACTCAGCCCAGATAACAGTCTCAAGACCGGACTCCGTCTCTCCCACCGGACACACCCAGTTGAAATCAAAGCCTTCCCGTATCTGAGCGATTTTATCATGCAGATATTTTCCGAAATCCTCAGCTCTACCCTCTAAGGGGTCTCCTCTCACCTCCTGATGAAGGAGGGAGCGGGTCACCCTAAACAAGGAGGCTGGGCGGTTATCTGATGTTACCTCCATCATTGATATTTTTTCATTTAGCATATTTTGGATTTTCTCTGAGGTTTTTGGTAAGTCACCTTTTTATGTATTGCCTTATTTTTTCTTGTGAAATTTCTTCTGTGTCATAAAGTGTCTCATAAAAGTCTTTGATTAATTTTTTGATTATGTCATTTTGGAATTGTAAATCGCCTTTTGAATTTTGCAGTTTATTTATCAATTTTTTCTCTCTTTCTTTTTTCAGTTTGTATGCTAACCATCTACCCGGTTTATCAGTGTTTTCAAAAAAGTTTTCTTTTGCCCTTTTAATTTGTTGAGCCATTTTTTTCAGCCTCTGCTAGGTTTAATTTGTGTTTTATTATTTCCATTTGCTTTTTAAGAGTTTTCTTTTGTGGATCTCTTTGTAATTCCAATTCCAATTTTATAAATTCATCCTTTAACTTTGTTTGTTGTTGCATTTTTCTTTATTCTTTTTCGCCATATAAGTTATAGCCAAATCTCAGTCTAAAGTATGCTTTAGCCATATCCCACAGATTTTGAAGTGATGTCTCTTTTTTGTTTATTTTAAAGAAAATTTCCTTTGTTGCTATTTATATAAATTCTTTCTCTTTTAGTAAAGATTGATTCAGAGATTATCTTAGTTTTTTCTTAGCTCCTCTCCAAGTCATCTTTATCGGATTATGGTCTGCCCATATATTGGTTTCTATCTCAATCTTTTGTATAACCGTGCTTAATTCAGGGGATATCCATATCATATCAACTCTAGACCATGATTTGTGCCTGTTTGAGTAAAATGTATATTGTGATTTTTTTAAGATACTTTTCTCTCCATACTGTATACAGATTTCTTCTGCCATTTTAAAGAAAATATTAGGTAATGTATTCCTTCCCTTTTCCCTGTTTTGCTACTTCTGTAGTCCAGTTTTCCATCTACTATTGCATTAAAGTCTCCCATTAAACAAATGTTTTGATATTCCACTTCCACTATTTTTTTGTGTAATTTTTGATAAAATTCTTCTTGTTTGTTATTAGGAGCATATATTGCTACCATCAATATCTGTTTTTGATTTATCATTATTTCCATCATTAATATTCTTCCCTCTTCATCTGCATAGATTTGTTTGAGGTTCATTGTCTCTTTGATATATAAAGTGATTCCTCTTTTCTTTTGTTGTGCTAGTGTGATTTTCGGTTGTTCTAACAGTTTGTAATGTTGTCTTTTAATATGTGTTTCTTGGAGAAGACTATATTCATTTTTAATTTTCGTAGTCATGTAAAATTTTTCCCCTTTTTGCGGGAGAGTTCAAGCCATTATATTCATTGAAAGAATCCCATTTTCTTTCTCCATCTTCTTCAATTATATTTAGGTTTTATTCCTCTAGTTGTTCTTATCTGTCTTTGTTCTCTTGGTTTTGCCCCTTTTTCTATGTTTGTGTTTCTGTTTCTTCTTCTTCCCTTGGCTTGGCTGCTCCTTCTATTGCTATCTCTTCCTGTTTTTTTGCTTCTCTCTCTGCATGAAATTCCAGACTTTCCCCTTCCAAAAAAGCTTTGTATCTCTCATAAAATTCCATTGCCTTGAGTGCAGTGTCCAATCTGTATCTTTTCATGTCTCAATTAATTAAAATCCCTTCCGGAATCAGCCATCTGAAGTTCACTCCTTTTTCAGTTAGTTTTCTGGTCAGGAATTGGTATTCTCTTCTTGAATCTCTTATCTTTCTGGGGATCTGCTTCAGCACTACAATTTTCTTTTCTTTATAATGCAGAGGATTATCTCTTGCTCTTCTCAATATCTCATCTCTTATAGATCTTTTGATGAATCTAACATGTACTTCTCTAAGGACTTTATTTCTCCTCGCATACTCGAAATATCTGGTCTATCTCTCCTTCCATTTCCTGTTTCCCGATTTTCAGTGCTTCAGCCAATAGCTCTGTCATCAAATCCACGAGGTCTTCTTCTTTATCCTCCATTATGTTTTGAAATCTTAAAAAGTAAGATGCCTTTTCCATTTCCAAAACTGCCATTGAGTCTTCCAATTCTCTATTTGCTTGCATCAGCCTCTGATTTTCATCTTTTATTTTTTCCATCTTCTGATCAGTCTCTACTGACCTGTCTTCTATTTTCTGAATTCTTTGTTCATTCTTTGTAATCATCTGTCAGAAGTTTCCAGTTGAGAGTTTATGTTATGAATTTCTTGATTCATTTTCTCAAAGTTGTCTTTTGTCTCCTCTAGGTTTTTCCTTGTATCTTCTTTGTGAGAGGAGATTGCCTCTTGAATTGCTTGTAATGCCACTTGCATCTCCTTCTGGAAATTGTTAGATTTTTCTTGTTGAAGCATTGATTCGATTGATCTCTGATACACAGGGTTTGCAGAGGTGGAGGACGGGGCTGCGGGCATTTTCTTGCCAGTTTTAGCTAAATTCAGAACACTATTTTTAATTCCACCTCCCAAAATTTTCATCAACTCTAATACCTTTCCCAGATGTCCGCCTTATACCAAACCATTAATCTTGTATTCAATACCACAATATATCATTTAAATTTGTCTTAAATAACTCTTATAGTTCTTATCTATAGTCTCTATAGTCCAATAAACTCCCTGAAAAAGAAGGAAGAACAAAGAAGAAGAGAGAGAGAAAGAAATTTTGTAATCCAGTTCTGTTTGTGAGGCTCACTTCCAGAGCAGTTGTCCAAAATCCAAGATTATTGCTCAGTGAAAATTTATAATCCACAATGTCGTACTATTCAAAATTAATAGTCCATAGAGCCTTCTCCACAGAAAATCACCAACAGCTAAGCTTCCACTGTCCTTAAATAGTTCTTAGACTAAACGTTTATAATCCAATAGACTCCCCAGACAATAAGAAGAAAAAAAGGGGGGGGGAACAAAAGGAAAAATAAAAAATAAGGAGAGGGAAAAAAAGTTATAATCCACTTCTATCTTCTGACTCCAGCTCTAACCAATTGTCCCAAAATCCAAAATTGCCAAAATTATAATCCAAAATGTCTTACTGTAGATAGTTCCTTGCCATTCAGTCTGTCTCTAAATAGTTTATAAAATTGCAGATCAAACAATATTTGTAATACAAGGAAGCCAGATGGCTTCAAAATAGTTTGTAGTTTTAGTTGTAATCCATCCTGCAGAAAAGACAACCCAAAAAGTTTTTCTCTTTTTTCAGCTGCAATCTACAAGGTCATGAAGTTCAGAAACATCAAAGGGTTTATTTATGTCTGGGCATCCAGCCAAGTTCCCTCACTCCAGACAAAATATAGATAGAGCTTGGCGTAGTCCTTTTTTTTCACCACTAGATGTCATTAGTTATCTGTTTTGTAATTTTCCAACCAAAAAAAGTTTTTTTTTCTTTTAAGTTTTGCTCCCATACTCTCCAAGAAAGGTTAAAAAAAAAAAAGATTATAACTCCCCAAACTTTTTTCTTTCTATTGTGTCTAATTTTATAGTCTCTCTATTTTCCCCCAAGAAATCTTAAACCGCCACTTTTATTGTGGGAGAGGGGATGAAAAAAGAGGGGAAAACCCTCCCTGGGAGTTTCCTTGCTTTCAGATCGTTTTTCTTTTTCCAAGAACAGGTTTTAAAATCATAGAGGAAGGAAAATAATCTCATCCAGATTCAAACATGTTACTCATGCTTGTTAAACACTGTTTTTTTTTCTCCAGAGGTCAGCAGCTTCCGACTGGCTGCATGGGTGCAGCCAGTCTTTCTCCTGTCAGTTCTGAGAGCTTCCTTAGATCAAGCAGGTTGACCACTGTCTCCCAAGGGTTCCCTCTTGTTTTGTTGCCTCTTCAGGCCCTTAGTTGCTCTTCTCTGCACTTTTCCCAAAGTCTCAACATCTTTTTTGTAATGTGGTGACCAAACCTGGATGCAGTTTTCCAGGTGTGGTCTTACTAAGGCTTTATAAAGCGGTACTAATACTTCATGTGATTTTGATTCTATGCCTCTGTTTATACAACCAAGGATTGCATTGGGTTTTTTGGCTGCTGCTGCATTGCTAGCCTATATTTAAGTGATTGTCCACTAGGACTCCAAGGTTCCTCTCGCAGTTACTGTTTTTGAGCCAGGTTTTGACTAATCTGTAGTTATATCTTGGTTTTTTTCCTGCCTAAGTGTAAAATCTTGCTTTTCTCCACATTAAATTTCATGTTGTTGGATAGGGCCCATTGTACAAATCTGTCAAGATTTTTTTGGATCCTGAGCTTGTCTTCTGGGGTGTTGGCTATTCCTGCCAGCTTAATGTCATCTGCAAATTTAATGAGTTCCCCTTCTATTCCCTCATCTAAGTCATTTATGAAGATATAGAAGAGTAGTGGGCCTAAGAGGGAGCCTTGTGATACTTCACTGCTTGCTTCCCTCCATGTAGATGTAGTACCATTAAGGACTACTCATTGAGTATGGTTGTCAGCCAGTTATAAATCCATCTGGTGGTGATGATGTCTATCCTACATTTTTATAGCTTACCAAGAAGTAGGTTGTTGTCTATTTTGTCAAATGCCTTGCTGAAGTCTAAGTATACTATGTCCACAGCTTTCGCTGGTCTACTAATAGTCATTTTGTCAAAGAATGAAATAAGATTGGTTTGGCATGATCTGTTTTTAACAAACCCATGCTGGCTTTTAGTTATAACTTTACTTGTTTCTAGATGTTTGCAGATCTGTTTTTTTATTAATTTTTTCAGTTTCTTCTCAGGTATTGATGTTAGGCTGATTGGTCTGTAGTTTCCTGTGTCTGTTTTTTTTCCTTTTTGAAGATGGAAACCACATCAACTCTTTTCTAATCCTCTGGTAATTCCCCAGTGTTCCAGGATTTTTGAAAGATATGATACAATGCAGTGGTAGGATTCAAACATTTGAACAACCAGTTCTCTGTGTGGATGCCGCTTCCAGAAGTCCATTCTGGGCCTGGGCAACAAAAAATTAGCTACCGGTTCTGCCGAACTGGTGCAAACTGGCTGAATCCCACCACTGATACAATGGTTTTGAGATAACATCTGCCAGCTCCTTCAGAACTCTGGAATGTAATCCATCAGGTCCTGGTGATTTATATTCATCATGTTCACTAACCATTTTCTTGCTTATTTTAATTTATATTTCTAGTCTGTCTTTTATGGTTAGGTTTTTGGTAGGCTGGGCTATAGTTTCTTTTTGCATGAAGACTGATTCAAAGAATGAATTAAGCAGCTCTGCTTTCTTTCTATTGCCTGTTACTTCCTTGCCATGTTCTTTCTTTAGTGAACCTACTGTTCCCTTGACTTTTTTCTTGTTATTTATATGTAGAAAGAAACTTTTTTATTATTATCTTTGACTTTTGTTGCAAGTCTTTGTTTATTCTTTGCTTTCCTGCCTTCATCTTTGCAGATTCAGGCTATCTGCTGATATTCTGCCTTAGTTATGTGTCCCTCTTTCCATTTTTTTGTTCTTGTCCTTTTTGTCTTTGTGCAGCTATGCTGGTTTCTTTTTGGATTTCTTGCTTTTCTTTTTCAGTGGTATTGTGCTGGACTGGGTTCTTATGATCATATTTTTCAGAGTTTCCCATGCTTCTTGAGTTGTTTTCCCTTTTAGGATTTTCATCCATGGAATCTTTCTTAGGCTCTGAGTTTGTTAAAATCAGCTCTTTTAAAGTTTAAGACACTGGTTGGATTGTGTTCTATTGTTTGTGTTTGTATTACATTGAATTCCAATATGACATGGTCACTCTCTCCTAAGGTTCCACAACTTCAACTCCCTCTATTCCTTCTTTTCTATTAGTAAAAATTAGGTCCAGCATAACTTTCCTTATAATTCTCTCCTCTACCTTTTGGATGACAAAATTGTCAGCTATTACTGCAGAGTTTATCTCCCAAACTCTGATATCAGGGTAGTTATAGTCTCCCATTACTACTGTAGTATGTTTCCAACATACATTCATTAATTGTTTAGCAAAAAGTTCATCTATTTCTTCTGCTTGGTTGGGTGTCCTTTAGTATAGGTCTATAGCAATGTCATTCTTTTTTCCTTTTAGATTGACTTATATTGATTATAGGAGGTTTTCATCCTTGGTTTTGTGGATTTCTATAGAGATGTTATGATCTTTTATATATAATGCAACTCTAGCTCTTCTTTTGTTAGATCTGTTTCTTTTGAATAGCTTGTCTCCTTACATTAGTACATTCCAGTTATAAGTTTTATCCCACCAAGTTTCAGTAATGGCAACTATATCATACCTACCTTCATGTACTAGTACTTCAAGTTCACCTTATTTGTTTCCTAAACTTTGAGTCTTTATGTATAGGCATTTGAGTCCTTTATGGGTCTTGGGCATGTTTCTTATATCTCCTATTTTGTAATTGGGTTTTCCATCCTTTCCATCACTCTCAACTTCACTGTGTTTTTCTTTTCATTTCTGTTTTTCTCTTTACTCCCTACCTCCTTGTATGATTGGTTATTTAATGGTTTTTGCTTGGAATTAGGTTCTAAAGGTTTTGAAGATTGGACCCTCCTTCCCTCTCAATTTTAGTTTAAAGCCCTTCTGATAAGATGAGGCAGTCATTTTCCAAATGTATTCTTTCCAGTTCTTGTGGGATTCAGTACATCCCTTGCCAGTATCCCTTCATGTAAGTAATACATTCCATGGTCTAGGACAGGGCTTTTCAACCGGTGGTACGCGTACCACCTGTGGTACTTTGCCACATGGCAGGTGGTACACGACTGCTAGCCAAGTGTAGCAGGGGAGAGGAATGAGCCTAAGTGAGCCAAGCCTGAGGGAGAGGCAGCTGCAGCAGGGCTCCAGCTGATTGGTGCTTCTGGAAGCAGCTTGGAGCTGGAGGTGAACTGAAGAAAAAGGAGGGGAGGAGAGGAAAGGCTATAAAAGGTGGTTTGGGCGGGGGAAGGGAAAAAAGGCAACAGGAAAGATTTAATCCCTTTAAACAAATGAAATTAGTTTTACCCCCTTTAATTGAGTCTATCTATGGCTTTTAGAAACTTTTCTTCGAAGGTAAAGAGGCTTAATTTAAAGCTAAAGCTTTTCACAATTGCCAGAGTCTTTTAGTCTAGGACTGCAACATTGTGACACGTGATGCGCCTGAGGCAACTTAAAGAGACAAAAAAAGCCCCGGACTTGTGTTTCTTGCTTTGCACTTGATTCCAGTGTCTTTAAGGGTATAGTGAAGGGATTGGGGGGAGTGCATTCTTACTACACTGTGGAAAGAGCTCAGAAGGGAGAGAGGAAGAAGGGCTGACAAGCTAGCTCAGTAATCTACAAACTTAGCAACTTTAAGATCCGTGGACTTCGACTCCCAGAATTCCTCAACCAGCCATGAGGGCTGAGGAATTCTGAGAGTTGATGTCCACAAGTCTTAAAAGTGCCAAGTTTGAAGACCCCTGAACTAGCTGTTAGTGGTGCATATTAATAAACATGGATAAATTCATCATACATTTGTCAGTGCAAAGGGCAAGTGATTCAGCAAAGGAACAGCCACTGAAGAAATTAAAACTGGTACTTTTTTTCTTTTTTTCTACAGTTTGTAATATTTTATTAGATTATAGAATAAAATACAAAAATACAAAAGCAAATAGTAGGACACAGTGGGGAGGAAAAGGGGGGGGAAAGTGAGGGGGAGAAGGGAAAAAGAACAGACTTCTGGAAGCATTAACACTGAACCTCAACTTTTTACTTTTCCATAATATTGTCAAGCCCCAAGGGCTTGACATTCAAGGGGGGGAATGGCGACGCATCCTGCAGCTCCATCGTGGCTGTGCCACTGGACAGCCAGGCCCCGCACCTACACCGGTGAGGACAGCACGGCCCCGCCCCAACGCCAGTGAGGATAGCCAGGGCCCGCACCAATGCCAGCTGGGACGCTGCCAAATGGCCAGGCAGCTTCACAGCTTGGGCCCAGTGCTGCCGGCGATGGACCGGAAAGCTTCGTGGCTTGGGGCTGGGGCTGGTAAGCAACACATCACTGAATGGACGAGGCGGCCGCGCAACAGGGCTACTGACCAGCTGGAACGCAAGGGGGCCTACCTGCGCTGCAGAGGGGTCTGACGCTGCAGAGGATTCTGTCGCTTAGACACACAGCTGAAAAACATGGAGCCGGTCTCAACCAGCTGTGACCAGGCGGCAAGCCAGGAGAGACATAGAAAGGGCTCTGTGGTGCGGCTTTCAAAGGAAGGCAACGGATGTTGGCCTGTTGTTTGTGTGTGGCGGGGTGGAGCTGCGGATAGGGATCGTATGTAAGGTGCTGGGAGCAAACCACTCCCAGAGCTGACTTTGTTTGCGGATTAAAGCACTTGTTGGATCGTTCCTGTTTGCCGGTCACCTTCTTGTCCATCTTCTGGGTCTGAGGGATTAAGGGACTGGTAAGGATGCTGACAAATATTATAAACTAGCCATTTCTATAACAACAAATGAATCTAATCAATAAAGTCCTAAATCCCCCCCTTTTTTAGTCATCAAGTTTTTGACAGCTTGCTAAGCACTGGTAGTACTCAAATATTGTCATGTCCTAAGTGGTATAATTTATGAAAAGGTTGAAAAGCCCTGAACTAGCCATTTCTATAACAACAAATGAATCTAATCAGTAAAACCCCAAATCCCCCCTTTTTTAGACATCATGTTTTTGACAGCTTGCTAAGCACTGGTGGTACTCAAATATTGTCATGTCCTAAAAGTGGTATAATTTGTGAAAAGGTTGAAAAGTCCTGGTCTAGAAAACCAAAGTTCTCTTGACAACACAAGTTTTTAAGCCAGTGGTTCATTTCTAAAATCCTTTGCTCCCTCATTGGATGTTGGCCTTTTGTTGGAAGTATAGATGAAAACACCACTTGTCCTCCTAATTCTTTAACTTCTTTCCCTCACTGTTCATAGGGATAGGCAACATTTTTGCTCCTGAGAATGATTAATAGTGGAAAATAGGAAAGGTGCATGCAGGTGATGAATGTGACTTGGACTTCCCTCTTTCTCTCACTTTGAATGGATAATCTATCAAATTTATTACTCTTAGAAATTCTATGTTGCCTTTTATATGCTTTGCTTTTGTATTAGAAAATATTACATATTAGAAATGTATAAACAGACTTTCTGGTAAACATCAGGGCAGAGATTTTTAAAAAATCAATCAATCATTTAACCTGATAAAAGTAGCATAAGAAACAGTATGTTCTAGTGGTGATTTGATGGTTTTCCAAAAATAAATCTTCTGTGACAAAAAATGATTTCTGTCCCTACAATTATCCACAAACCATTTCCTGTCCAGGAGATTTATTTCCAGAAAACAACCAGATAATCTCTACAATGACTCTTTTCCTCCCATCACAAATCAGCTCTACACTGATTATCCGTGAGACTTTGTCTCAGTGAGTCTCCTTTCTGTCCCTAATACTGCTGAACTGGCAGAAAAGAGCCTGTTTATTTATAATTTGTTTTCATTTATATGATTTATATAGTTATCCATCTCACATAAGTGATTCTGGGCAGCTTACAAGATTATAAAACTCAGCAAATACAATCTCTGGAACCCAAGAATAAACAGTCACCACGCCTATGTTGTATCTGGCTCCTTTTTGTTTAGTGTATTGGTATGCTGAAGTGCTATAACTATGTTCCTTTTCAATAAATATGTGATGGTCTTCTGTAAAGTGGAAAATCCACTGGAAAATCTAATAGTCTAGCCATCTGCAGAAATTGTCTCCTCCACAGCCCATGTTAAAGAGAAAAATTGGCGGATTTTTTTCTTTTTTCTCAGTTGGCAATACTTAGCAGAGTACAACAAAACTGAGAGAATCCATCAATCTTTGTCATTAAATGTACAATATACACTGTAGATAACACATTTGCAATCATGCTTGTGGCACAATATTTATTTATTTAAAACAGTTGTATTCAACAAATATTTAAATATTTAGGAATTTATATAGAAGCCTCAAATGGTAAATTATATAAGAATAATTATGAGTTCTTATGGAGTAAAGTTCAAAAAGAAATGGAGAATTGGAAAAAACTACAATTATCTATCCTGGGTAGGATAGCCGCTATTAAAATGAATGTATTACCGAAATTTCTATTTTTATTTCAAATGTTGCCAATACTTAAAAAGGATGGGAATCTTGATGAATGGCAGAAAGGTATAAACAATTTTATTTGGGATGGCAAGAAACCAAGGGTTAAACTTAAAATTATTCAAGATACAAGAGAGAGAGGTGGAATGAAAGTGCCTAATTTCAAATTATATTATTATGCAGCAGTTCTAGTGGCAATAAGTGATTGGATTAATTTAACAAATGAAAGAATACTGAATATAGAAGGATATGGGTTAGTGTATGGGTTCCACGCCTATTTAGTTTATGATAAAAAATTGGATAGGGGTTTTAAAGAGCATATATTAAGAAACTCTGTGATGCGTGTCTGGAAAAAGTATTATTATAAGTTAAATGGTAAAATTCCTTTATGGACTGTTCCCAGACATGCAATACAGAGTGTGGGTATACAACAAATTCAAGACGTGGAGCCCTATGATAAACTTTTGAATAAAGATGGGAATAGCTTAGAACTGAAATCACTAGACAGATTAAGGGAGGAAGGTATAGCTCATAATTGGTATCATCATGCACAACTTCAAGCCAGATGGCAAAAAGATGTTAAGATGGGTTTTTCTCTAAAGGATGAAAAACTGATTATACAAATTAGAGACCAAAGAGCGATGCATATTAAAAGAATATATGACGCTTTAATTGAAATTGATTCTGGAAAGGAACTAGTTAAAGACTGTATGATTAAGTGGGAAGGGAATTTTGGATATTCAATCAGGATGGAAACTTGGAAAAGAATATGGGTGAAAAATGTTAAGTTTACACAAGCTCAGCATTTAAGAGAGAATTTTTATAAAATGTTTTATAGATGGCATTTAGACCCCAAAAAATTGTCGCTTATGTATCCAAATCTGAAACCCAAATGTTGGAGATGCGAATCTTTGGATGCAACTTATTTTCACATTTGGTGGACATGTAAAAAAATTAAGGCTTTTTGGATAAAAATATGGTGGATTCTTCAAAATATTTTGAAAAAGCGTATTGAGTTTGTACCACAGTTATTTTTGTTGGGTATAACAAAGGACTGTTCCACCACAGAGACTAAGTTGATCTTGAACTTGACTACGGCTGCAAGACTGTTGGTGGGTCAATATTGGAAGTCATCTGAAATACCATCTATTGAAGAATGGACATTAAAAGTTACCCATCTGGTGGAGATGGCTAAGATATCAGCGTACCTGAAGAACCACTCAAATGAAACATTTTTGATGGATTGGAAAAAATGGATTGATTATATGCAAAAGAAATATCAATTGAAAGAACTAGATATGATATATAGATAAATAGTTACTAAATAGTAGATTAGCGGGGTTTCTTGCATTTTTTTTCCACTCTGTATTCACTCCGGGAAGCCTGGGGGGGAGGGGGGAGGGAGATAATAAGTAATAGATTATGTTTCTCAACTGTAGTTGGGGATATTAAGGGAATAGATTTTTTCTTTTTTTTTCTTAGGGTGCTCGGGAAAACTCTACACCGCATTGGATGGTGAGGAAGGTGGTTTGGAGGTTAGGGGTTAGGATGTGGGAGGATGTGGTGGGGGGGGGTTCCGAGCAGCTATTTGTATTGCTTGTTAAATTTGTTATTTCTCTGTTATCAGTTGAGTTATTATATTTCTGTGTTAAAATTTGTTAAAACTTTATAAAATTTAATAAAAATAATTAATAAAAAAAACAACAGTTGTATTCTACCTATTTCTTCAGTTCTAGGCATCAACCATTGTAAAAACAGAAAACAGAAGAAAAAACATTACTGCACTTGATATTTCTATCTTAAATGAATAGACATTTTTCATTAATGATTCCAAAATAAGTTTTTGGTTATGCAAAAAAGCCCAAAAACTTATTTTGGAACCATTAATGAAAAATGTACCATGTTGAAGTGACAAATTCAACATGGTACATAAATCAGGCATCATTCTTTAATAAGCACACATATATAAATAATCACTATCACTTTATGGTAGCTCATTAAAGTCTATAATTTAATTCAGACTGATCTAGGCAATATGCTTAATTGAAAACAATACTTATTTCCAAGTAGTCATGTATAAAATTGTAGTATGATTTTTATCATAAATGTCCATGATTTTATGTCATTAAACTTCCATAAACCACTCATGAATTCTGTAAAATGTTATTCTATGTATGCAGTAGTGGTACTGTTAAAAACCTTTGGACCATAAGTATCTGAAAGAAATAATAATGATGAAGAAATTTCACAAGCCTGGTGACATGTCATTTAAGGGAAGATAAAAATCTACTAATGATACCAACAGAAACAGTGATTATTTTTTTAGTCCTACTCATTTGAAAATATGTTAAATCACAGGCTTTATGTCAGGTCACAGTACATCATGTCATTTGCCTTCTTGTCCTTCTCAGATGCTTATTGTGTATTGTTTGGGAATAAGTATTATTTTATTGTAATATAAAAATATAAATATGAAGTATATAATTGTATACGTCTCCAAATAAATATGTGGTTATAGCATATTGTAGTAAGTAGAAACAATCTTTGTTGGGTGGTGATATCTGATCCATTATCTGACCCATCAGAGTCAGTTGCAGCAGCAACTGAGTAAGCAGCTCTACAGAGATGCCTACCGCAGTGATTTTTCTTGCAGGAATGTGTCACTGGACAAGATACAGCTACTCAATACTTCGTAAAAACGGAGCTTTTCCGTCGAACTGGGACTCTTTTTTCTTCGCCCTCCTAAACCACGACTGGGTACACGACTCTTCACGTCACTTAAGCTCTTGGATTTCTGAGATTCTTCCCAAAACTATTTTGTCGGAGCGCCGCCGGAACTGTAAGTATGACTCGCAGTTGCCGCCCGGTCTTTTGTTGCTGTCTCCCAGGCCAGATTGCCTTACCCTAACTACCTCCGTTCGCGCAGTTGCCAGGGTAACAGAGACTTTGGTGAGGCAGAGCAGCAACAGACGACCGTTGCTTTTGTGAAGCAGGCCTGTGGGCAAGATGGTGAGGGACAAGAAGAATCGGATACGGCTAGATTAAGGAGCTTTTCTAAAGAGATGAGAGGGCGAAAAAGATTAGCGGAGTCCTATTCCCTTTACCTATTCTTACTTCTATCGCTTTTGCAGATGCTCTCACGGCTGAAACCCGCTGTTGGAGGCGGGCCTCAATCAGCGGATAAACGCAGAAAGAAAGGCAAACGACTGCCGCAGCTGGAAGAGTTATTAACTCAGCGAGATTTCACTGGGGGCATTGCCCTTTTAGAGGTACTACCGGTAGGGAATATATTCTGGGGAATATGGCGGGACAAGAGTTCTGCAAGTGGAGTTGCTGCGGCTGCTTCTGGATTATTTGCTAGCATATTGGTTAAGATTTCTGCTCTGTTACAGTAAACTGCTTTCGGAACAGATCAGTGCTTTACAAAAAAAAAAAGAAGGCTGTCCATTCATGTTCTTGTTACATCAGTCATTTCAGACTGAGAACATCCCTGTTTTTTACTTCTCTGATTTTACAGGGTGGCAAATACCACCTCTGAAAAAGAGAAATAAATCTAGAGTCTAACCATTGTATGCAGTAGTCCCAGATAATCCACATATTACAATTTATCCTCCTTGCTATAGATTAAATGTAGTCATCATAGCTGATGAGCAGACTGATGATGATGTATTAGCAGTAATAAGAAAACTACTGTATTGTATCTAAATCACAAGGTTATGAACAAGATAGATTATAATGACTTTATCAGTTTAGGAATTAAGATTTTATAGTAATCAACCTAATTTTCTGGAGAAGATAGGATAAACTGCTTGCTCACTTTGTAATAAGCCAAAATTCCTAGTTTATCATGGGTGAACATGGTAATAAGCTAATGTAGTAGTTTATTTATTTATTTATTTATTTCTTAAATTTCTATACCGCCCCTCTCCCGTAGGACTTGGGGCGGTTTACTGCCCAATTAAAATTTAGTTGTTCTAAAAGTTTATTCTTTGTTGAAAATAATGCAGAGGAAGCAATATTATTAAACTGCAATATGAATGGGTACTATGTTTGTGCATATATGGATGGTTTAGTGTGGCTTCTAAATGTGAGTATGATTACTGCATCAACAGATTAAGATTAAGTTTATTTAATTTATTAATTTGTAAATTCCTAGTTTGTTTTCTTCAACAGAGTATAAATCTAAGATTGATATATTAAAATGCAAGTACAAAAGACAAGTTTGCATCATAAACTGTGTGTGTCAACATTACACTATGGTAATTACATGCAGACACTTAAGGATAATCACAATACAATGTTATTGCCTTTTTAAAAATCTGCATTTGCAATGAGAAAAGCAAAGTTGGCATGAATGTATTGTAACCACACTTTGCACTTCACTCATATTGTGGTTATGAGTACTGCCTAACTGACAGTGACAGATTGATCATACGGAGATCCTATGACATTAATATCATCATAGAGAATTTTGTGGTGTTGCTAAGTCAATAATCACTTGATGGCACATCATATTCATGACCATCTTAATACATTTCTGCCTGCCAGTCATAAAAACTGGCTATCTAAATATTTGTAAATATCTAATTAATTTAAATGTGAGCTCCTCTTTTATATATGAACATTATATACACAGTGACTTTTGAGAGGGTTAAAATTAAACCCCATCACTGCTTAAAAGAGTAGATTTGTGTATACCGTATGACTACAGACTATAAACTTGTCATTTTAAAATAATTAAAAATTATATAAACTTAGCCCGCTGCGCCGCGCTCGCTGGTGTGGAGCTGTGGTTGCTAGTCCTTGTCTGTGGCTGGTGCCGCTCTTTTTTTTTTTTTTTAAATTTTTACATTTCGCTCGCGCGGTGCGTTTCCCTCCCCCAGCCATGCCTAACCCTCTCGTGTTTTTCGATATCTGCGCCGACGGACAGCCCCTCGGGCGCATCACCCTCGAGCTGTTTGCAGACACAGTTCCAAAGACAGCAGAAAATTTCCGTGTGTTGAGCACTGGAGAGAAAGGTTTCGGTTACAAGGGATCATGCTTTCACAGAGTCATTCCTGGATTCATGTGTCAGGGTGGTGACTTTACCCGCCATAATGGAACAGGCGGTAAATCTATTTATGGCGAGAAGTTTGCCGATGAGAACTTCATTCTCAAGCACACAGGCCCTGGCATTTTATCTATGGCGAATGCTGGTCCCAATACAAACGGATCTCAGTTCTTCATCTGCACTGAGAAAACTGAATGGTTGGATGGGAAACACGTGGTCTTTGGCCAAGTCAGAGAGGGAATGGACATAGTGAGGAAAATGGAGAGTTTTGGCTCAAAGAATGGCAAACCAAGCAAGAAGATCATCATCTCTGATTGTGGAGATATGAAATAACATTCTTGTTGTCTTAACCAATCGACCATTCCTTCTGTAGCTGGGGTTTGTCCCCTCTGAATCTTTATGCTCCTGACTTACTGCTGCGTTTCTATTGGGTTTCGATTTCTGCTCCCTCACAAGTCCAGCTGGACTGAAGATAAAAATTTGTTTTCAAAATGAAATAAAACAAGTTAAACCAGAAAAAAAAAAAAAATTATATAAACTTGGTCACAGTTGGATATCACTTTAATTTTTATTCTGCCTTCTTCCCAAGTTTAAGTGTCAGGTTGGAGAACAGGAGGAAGATGCAGACCTCTGGATTGGATATTGTGCTTTCCATCTGGGTGACTACAAGAAAGCACTGGAGGTGAGGTAGTGCTTTTTTGTCTTGAGAAGAAGGATGTTCTCTTAAATTTGTAAGAATGAGGATGAATTAAATGTGCCCCAAAGTGATATAAAAGCAAAAAATACTGGCTGTATTATTTTGTGTCCAGAAGCCTAGTGAATACATTATATATAGTTTTTTTATTTTGACTTATTTATGAAATACAATGCATTAATTTATGACCTGCTATTTTTCAAAATTCTTTCTTTACATGAGGAAAATACTTTGAGAGAACCATTTAAAGAGAAAATTGAATTAATTTACACATGACTGTGTCATTATGACTGTGTCACTATGTAACATTGTTCCTCAAATTTACTATCTGTGAAGAATGAAATTTAAGATTGTAATGTATCTCATGGACCAGAATAAGTAAGATAAAGGGTCAGTATTTCGAAGGCTTGCATCTAGTTGAAGATAGGTTTAAATATTGTAGAAGAAAAGTATAGTGGTACAATGTAGGGTTATGCAAAATACTTAAACGGATGTTTTGCAAAGCAGATTGATATGAGTAAAGTTTTTCTTCTTGAACTGCAGAAGTCGTAGTATCTTGCAGGAAACACCATACAACTATTTTCATGTATGCACATAAAACATTTCCACTGATACTTCTAATAGAGCAAAACTGCTGTACATGCACATACATACTTGTAGAAGTGATTTGGGAAAGTCCTAAAAGCAGCTGCAGTGAAAAGGATGCAGCTTTTTCAAAATGTTGATGATAACTGAAATATATCTGCATTGGACATAGTAGTCACTTCTGTTTACATTTTTTAATTTACAGTTCTTATGTGCTCTGGCTGGGTTACAAGAAGAAATAAAGCATAAATTTGTCTGTGGTGATTAAATAAGGCGGTATCAAAAATTGTTATTTATTTATTTAAGGAATATGAGGATTTAACCAAGGGATCTACCTGCAACCCTGATGTGTGGGTGAATCTAGCATGCACTTACTTCTTCTTGGGAATGTATACACAAGCTGAACAGGCTGCTTTGAAAGGTGAGTCTGGTAATTAAGGTTGCGTTTTTATATATGTTTACTGGCAATAAATTCAGATACACTTACTGAAAGTGAGTGGGGGTATTGGTTGCACTGTGAAAATGAGACATGTGAATTAATAAGTTTGAAAACCTAGATATTAATTTTGTTTTCAGCTCCCAAGAGTAGACTTCAGAACCGTCTGTTGTTCCATCTAGCACACAAGGTATGTATTTCAAAACATTGGATCAGATTTGGAAGTAGTTGAAGTATTTTGAATTCCAGTTCCCATCGTGTGCCCAAATGTTATTTAAAATCTTATAAATACCCATCATACTATTTGTTTTCAGAGCAAGCAGTGTAATACAAGTTACTGAAGAAAAGGAAGCAAAAGATGTTGGAGATGATATAAGAAATGAAAAAAAACCTAACTAAATCTAGTTGACACCAACTCCATTTACTATCTCTCTCTGTTATCATGGGGATTCTGCTACAATTTATTCACTTTTGGTCAGGTAGAATGATGATTTAAGAGCTGAAGTACTAAGTAGACATAGAAGGCGACAGCCTGAAAGTTTCATGGTGACAAGAATTAAGACAATTAAGAAAAGATGACCCTTTTGACTTCCGGTTCCAGATCGCGGCGCCTCTAGCCGCACAGGGAGACTTGTCTCCTCGTTTGGCTAATTTCCCTTCGCCGGTAGACCCTGCGGGGGTCGAAAGTCGCCCTGGAGGGCGCGACCACCGTCGAGGAGGCTGTGCTTGGCTGCAGAGGAGCGGCGACTCCTCTAGCTGCCCGAGCTGACTCTGAGGGCCGACGGAGAAGATCGGCCACAAAATGGCCGATCAGCTAGCCACACCAACCGCAAGTCACAAGAACAACTAAGCATGAAGAACCACCGTGGTGAATCCAGGTGAGACCTTTCCTTCTCTCGCTATCCTGACCTTTCCTGTAAAGAGCTTTTATTTTCCTTTATTAAGAAAGCGGCGGCTGCCTATATGTGGAAAGAAGAGCTAAAAAGAAAAGATTAATTTTTGTATGTGTGGTTTTTTGGTTTTTTTTTTACTATTTGACTTCTGTTGGATGAATTTCAGGGGAAAAGAAGGAAAAAAGGGACATTGTTACCTTTTTTAATCTGATAATGTAGGAGATAAATTTTGTTGATTTTTTAAAAAGAAGAAAGAAAACTTTCTTGATTAACTTGATTAACTTGAAAAAAAGAAAAGAAAAAGACTTTATAGTCCACTGAGGACATCTGGTGGTGAAAAGCGAAATTTCAACCGTACTTCTCCCTGTTATTTGAAGAGGGATTGGATTTATGTGATAATAAAAGAGAAAAGATAACTGGACAGCTGGGTGGCGAAGCTGGCTATTAGACCTTTGGAGGCTGATATTTGTGGATCTTTTTCAAGTAGTCTCTAATAAAGGAATAGGCAAAGCTACCACCAAAATGGCTGAAAGTTATTCACATTTTGACTATGATTTAATACTGGAAAAAATATTAGAATTTGCAGAAGATTTCAAAACTTATTGGAAATCTTGGAGAAAATCCAAAGATGCCACCTCAGAATCTTATATTGACCCTCTAATAAGGAACCAAGTTATGGAACAAGGAACAATAGAAGATGAACAGAATAGTCTTGAACAGACCTATATGCAACTTAAAGAGACATAGACACTATTTTTACAATCTAATTGTGAATCTGCATTGAGAGAAAATGTGGAAACCACTGAATTAACTAATGCTACACAACGTCACCTACAACTGATGGACAATGTTGAGGACCAAGAAATAACTGTAATTGACTCAGCTCAACTACCAAAAATAACAAAGATTGATACCCAGACACAATTTTTCGGAAATTACAATAAAGAGGAAAGGGAAAGAAAATTTGCTCAGTTTGAACCGGTTAGGAATCCTTGTAATCAAATCGTGAGGTTTGATAACCGAAAAGCCTTATTATGGGAACCAAATTGGCATAGAAAGAAAGCTAGGGTCAGGTTTAAATGTGACATAGAATGTTACTTGACGGGTTAAAAAGGCTTTAGAAACTGTGTCTGATTTAATGACGAATGAAGGATGTAAATTTATTGTTACCATGGTTGATAATTATTTGAGGGAGTAAATTTTTCTAGAGGACAAAAAGACCTTATAGATGTAGATTGACAAAATGATTGAATATGTTTTTTAAAAAAGGAAAAAAAGTAGAAATGTATTTTTTTCTCCCCCCCCCTTTTTTGACTTATATAGCAATTTTAAATTTGATAACTATGTTGTAATAGAGAAAGAGAATATGTCTGATTTAATTAGGAATGAAAGATGAGAATTTTCTGATATTATAGTTGATAAGTATTTGAAGACATAAACTTTATTAAGGCCTTAAAAAATCGTCTCAATGAATGATCTTGTATTAAGGATACCTGAAATCACAACTATATACTTACTAAAATGTAATTGGAGTATGACAACTGTAATTAGTATAGCCTAAAAACAGGATATAGATTATAATTGCATGTGTTTTTGTTCGATTGAACTTTACTTAAAATTGTATAAATTTTAATAAGCAATACCATATTCAAGAAATAGAGAGGAAAATTTTGATAATTAATTTGAGCTATATTTATATGACTTTGTCTTTGAATGATTGGACATCCTGATCACCATGTTGTGTCCTAAGCTTTTGGGGAAAGATGGAAAAAACTAGTAAAAAATTTTTTTTCTTTAAAAAAAAGAAGTATATACCGAGAAGATTAGATAAAATAGAATTAATGTAAGAAAATTAATCTTATTGTATATAATACAGATAGGGAAATTTGGAGAGAGGAGTTGCTCGGACATTACCCCTGAACTGTATCTGAAGAGGGATGAGAGGGAAGAAAGGAGAGGAGAGAGAAAAGAGTAAAGGAGGGGAGAAGGAAGTAGGAAGGTTGGAGGTGAAGAGGAGAAATGGGGAGAAAGGGGAGGAGAGTGGCGAAGAGGGGAAGAGGGAAGTAGGGAAGAGAAGAAAGGGAAAAAGAAGGTAGAGAAGGAGTGTGGATACGGTGAAAGGGGAAATGGGCGAGCAACACCAAAAGTCATGTGTAAGTATTTATTTCATTTCATTAAAAGTATTTTATATATGAATGTAAAAAGAATGTATGGTAACATCTCATAAATATCATGGTATATGTATCGGGGAGAGTTTTGAAAAAAAATGAAATTGACAAAGTTTTAAAATAGGGAAAGATGAAAGTGAATGTACCAAGTTGAGCTGTTTATGTATGTTTTTATTTTGGAATTCTTGTTTACCCAATCACCACGGTGTGCTTTAAGTATTTATTGTTAAAATCATAAAACCAATCAAATTTTGACCCTTTTGTAGATGGCCTGGAGTCTGGAAAAATAATTAGTTTCTAATGAAATGTGATGGAGGAGAAATATGGTTAAAATATTGTTCTCAGCAAACAAAGTATTAGAATATGTGCAAGGCATCCACTTGTCTCTCTTTAAATCATATTTCCTTCTTAGTTTGGTGATGAGAAGAAACTGATGAGCTTCCATCAGAATTTGCAGGATATAACAGAAGACCAGCTTAGTTTAGCATCTATACACTACATGCGATCTCATTATCAAGAAGCTATTGATATCTACAAACGCATATTGCTTGATAACAGGTTGGGTCAACTTCTCTCTATCTGTTTAATAGATAATTAGGAGGAGAAGGGCTGAAAAAAATAATTTCATAGGGAAAGGGCTTTTCAATCTTGCAGTATTTTAGCTATTTTTTGCTGAGTTTAAATATTGCCTTCTGAGATCCTTGTTAAAAAGTTACTGTAAAATCTTATTTAAATTTTTGATCCAGTAGTGAGTTCTGAGTTTAGCAAAACATGCAGAGAATGTGGACACTTAAGGAAAAATGCTAATGAAGGTACAATTATAGATTCATACTAAATATATGTGGTTAGGATTGGGGCTGTTATGTTTTTTAGGGAATAATTATTTTTTGAGATTTGTACCTTGTGCAAATTTTAAATCATTTAAAAATATTTTTTAAATAATTGGATAAGTCTAGCAGGATATAGTGGGGGTTTTTTTCCTGTTTAAATTAGACTCCGGTTAAAAAAGAGAAAGACAAGAATTAAAATCCAACTTTAGAATTTCATCAAGGGCCAGAACCAAATGGAGCAAACTTTCCACCTAAATATCTAATCCAAATTACCCCAGTCTTTCTTCATGTCAATAGTTTAATTTGTGGCGGGAGAGAATTATTTTGAAGTCTTTACTATTAAGCAAATAGGAATCCGAAATCTTTGGCAATCTGCTGCAAATCATTTAGGAGCTACAATTAGATCCAGATGCACCTTATTCCGTTTAGTGCCTGAATCTTGTTAAAACTAGAAAATAGAAAAGTAGTTGGATCAAATCAAGACCTATTTTAAGTCAGCAACTTTTTTATCATAGTAACCAACTAAATCCTTCTACGATACTTGCAAATAAGAAATGAAAGCAAACACTTCTCTTGCTATTGTTCTATTTGTATTTGGAAGCATGCAGCCACCTCACTGAAACAGTGAATATTGAGTCTCCATGCCTAACAGCTTTTTATAAATATATTCTTCGTAAATTATCCTTTTTTAAAGTAGTCCAAACTAATAGCCATGCCTATGTCTTATGTTAATGAATTCCACAAACCAATTATGCATTGTACTTATTCCAAGACTTCCAGTTTATTCCAAGACTTCCAGTCAATTTCTTTGAAGTCTCCTGATCCTAGTTTTGAAAGAGAAACTTCTTCCAGTCTACTCTCTCTACGCTCTGCATTTTTATATGCATTGATTGAATCTTCACTCAGTTACTTTTTTTTCAAGCTAAGAGTCTCAAAGATATTTGAGCCCTTTGGTCATTTTGATTGCTTTCTTCTGCACTTCTTCCACCCCCATTGCATCTTTTTTTTCAAATGTATTGACCAAAAATGTACACAGTACTTACTTCAGAGATGTTGGGCTAGAACAGTGGAAACCCAAATTCAAATCCATTCTCAATCATGGAGACTCACTGGATGACTTTGGGTCAGTCATTCTCAGCTTAAATTGGCCAATCTATCTTATGTGGTTGTTTGTGTGAGGAAAACAGTGCAGGAGAGACTGCTGTGTTCACTATCTTGAGACTCAAGAGAGCCATTTATTTATAAAATAAATAATTATTGACAGATTTATTTTCACTTGGTCCCCTTTCTCATAAATTCTCCATGGAAAACAGCTTTTTCACAGCTGTTGCATATTATGTCAATCTTCAGTGAGTTATCCACTATGATTCCAAATTGTTTTTCTTGATCACTTAGAAACAATGTAATATAAATTTATACTGCAGTGTCCATGATTTTTTTCTGGTATTTTTTTTTACTTTTTTAAATAAATGTAAAATTATGTTCCCACGATTCTAGGCAATAGTTTTAGTATTCCATTAGCTGAGAGTTTCATACCTCTACCATAGACATTTACTTTACCACAGTTTATAGCAAGATGAATGTATTAATATCTTGTGTCATTCTGATGCTCATTGAAGTTGTAGTGAAGGGAGGTGGATATTTGGGATATTGTTTTTATACTGGGCTTTTCTAATTTTTATATCACTGAAACTTAGTTGAATTTCATAAAGCAGTAGTTATATTAATATATTGATGAACTCTGATTTGGCAGGGAATATCTGGCCCTCAATGTATATGTGGCCTTGTGTTACTACAAGTTGGATTACTATGATGTCTCTCAAGAGGTGCTAGCTGTTTACCTTCAGCAGGTTCCTGATAGTACCATTGCTCTTAACCTAAAGGCTTGTAATCATTTCCGACTCTACAATGGGAAAGCTGCTGAGGTATTTTGTTACTATAGTTTTATCTCTCAAATCATTCTTCAATCCAAGATTAAATTTTGTTATAACATTTCAGTATCTATTCTTGAGAAATGCAAATTCTTTGCAATTTGTGTATAGTTATTTCTATTGTTCCTGGTACTATACAGAACACATATTTTAATCCTATCTTACTTTGTATAATAAGTTCATTTAAGCAAAATGTTTATTTCTTTGGTTACCACTGTTAACAATATGACCTATTTAAAATTTCTTTAAAACTACAAGGCAGAGCTTAAAAGTTTGATGGACAGTGCCTCAACATCATTTGAATTTGCTAAAGAGCTCATTAAGCATAACTTGGTAAGTAGCAATGAAGTAGTTCATATAATGTGACTTATTCAGATCATGCACATGATGAAAGTACTGTTTTGTCAACTTGTCCAAAAGAGTAATTTATTGGTTGGGAATGAGCTATGAAAGTTCCATTTATATTCATAGAAGAGTTCCTGAAAAAGAACTTTGGGAAAGAGAAGTGGGATTTATGGAGAGAAAATAATACATGTATTAAATAAATATTTATGCCAATGCTTAATATTATATATTTCTTCATGGGCCTTCAATTTTGATTTTGCTTACATTGGTTATCATATTCATGCACTATCATTGCCCTATTCTTGACTTTAAGTTCTTTTCCTATTATGTTCAAATATTTATTAACGTTTCAAAAACCTTATGTGACCTATTCCCACCAGCTTCATTTTGATGTGATTTTCCAGATGTGTCATTTTCCAGATGATATTAACTTTGTAAACTTGATATTTTCTCTTTAAGATTCTGACTTATAATTTGATTTTTTCTGGAAATTAACTTTTTTTCACAAACCAAAATAATTTAAAGATATTTTTGTTTATTCCATGTACAATTCTTCCCTCCTTTTTTACTGGCTTCTCATTCCCTTCCATATACACTGTTGTCATCTTATCCTGCAGCTACCAGATGTTTTATAGCTTAATACTCTATTTATGATTTTAACTTATCTAAATCTATCATCTTCAGATGTTGCATAATATTCTTGGTTCTGCTTTCTTATCCTTGTTGCTGTTTGAAACGCTCTTCTCCCATAGACTATATATTTGATATCACACCTCCCACCTTAAAATTCATGTTTTCTGCAAGGTCTTGTGCTTGACCTTTTTTTTTCTCTTTATCAATTGTATCAAAGTTTTGGAATGTATACATAATGGCTGTGTATGAAAGTGCTGTGTATATAGATAGTATTAAATAATAAAGATGTTACTATGATTTCTGGGGTAAATGTTTAATCTGTAAACTACAACAACAATGGAGTAATAAATGACATATTTTCATAGTTCATGATAAACTGCCTAGTACAATAAATATATTTAAAACATGTATGAGATTAAATTGTAACTTGTTTGCCAAATACTAATAAAGTGAGTACTTACAGGTGGTATTCCGAGGAGGTGAAGGGTCTCTCCAAGTACTCCCTCCACTGGTTGATGTCATTCCTGAAGCTAGACTGAACCTAGTCATTTACTATCTTCGGCAAGGTGAAAAAAAATCTATCTCATTTTACTGTTCACGGTTTTTAGTGATTTTTTTCTACCAAATAGAAAATATATGTATTTTGTTTTGGGGATTATTGTGGGGGATACAGTTGCTTACTATTTTTTATTTGTGGTCCTTCATGAGCTAACAACTGATGTAAAGTAGGATGTCCCTGGATGAATATATGGGGTTCTTTAAAGTATTGCAGACAAATGTTTATGTTTGCCACCTGTACTTCAATCACATTTTTGTCTTCAATTCCAAAGTGCTGCATAGTCCTATTATTTAATGTCCCTTTTAAAGGAACAAGTGAATTTTTGCTTAAGTCAATCTATACACTCTCTTCTAACTTCAGCTGATCTATGTAGGAACAAAAAATATTTTGATCTTGGGCTAATCTTAGTTATTATTATTCTGAAACTGTCACTTTGACCCTAGTGTTTTTTTATTTGTTTCTGTGCTATTAAAACAAAATCCCCCCCAGAATGTTTTGGTTTGTTACTTTAATAAAATGTCTTGTTTTAGTAATTAAATACATCCTTTTTGGATCCTGAAAAAAATAAGCTGACATTCTGTTTTGATGCATTTTCCTTCTCTTTTCTCTATGTATAATATGTGAATATATGAATAAAATAAGGCTAAAAAGCCTTTAAACTGTACACATATTGTAACATTTAAAGAACATTACACAAATATTTATCAACTTTTTTTGGCAATAGAAGTATAAAAGTATGGGAGGGGTATAGTATATACTGTAGCATTATATACTGTATCATATTATTTCAGATGATGTACAGGAGGCTTACAACTTGATTAAAGACCTGGAACCTACAACCCCGCAGGTTAAAAAAAGTTTATTCATTGTTACATGCTAGAAAAAATTATCTTTGAAATGTTATAGGATAGAATTAAATTTTTGTACCCTCTATTTTTTGTTTGTTGCTTTCTATTTTTAAAAAAATATATGTGGATCAGAGTAATTAAATAATTAAGATAAGTGGATCACAGTATTTAAGTTCTGTTAAAATCAGTATGAAAAAAGAACTGTCATTTGTGTCAGACATAATTTATTTTAATGCAACTAAGTAACAGCTAATTCTTGATGAAAACTTTTGAATTTTTCATACTTAACAGTGATCAAAACAATACTATAAGCTGCACAATATACTTGGTTCAAGTTTTGAAATTTTATGATAAAAAACTAGTAAAACAACTGACATGTTTGATGTTCCATTTAAGTGACTTTTATAGATGTTTATATGTATTTTCTGATTATTTATTTCAAATTCATTATTGTTACTGTTATTATTTAAAAATAGTTTCTTTAACTGATGTATACTTTAAGAACCTGGAAGATGGCAAGATAAATTTCTGGAACCTGGATGGCTCCACTTAAAATACATGCTTGAATAATGGAATGCACTTACAATTTTATCAGAAGAATGAAATGGATGACTGAACAGCCCTTTTATGGTTTGAGTGCCATTAATTTAATTTGGCTTACCAGATACAGAATCCGTAAAGATATCTGATTCAAATATCTATGTATTTGCACTATAATTTGAATAAAAGAATTGCAAATTGTTTTAAGCTTCAGGAAACAAATTGCATAATTTAATTATTTTTTAATATTTTTAGGAATATATTCTGAAAGGAGTAGTGAATGCAGTACTTGGGCAGGAAATGGGTTCAGTGAGTATAACAATTTCTGATAATAGGAATTTATGAAGAATCTATAAATGGCCATATCGAACACAAAAGCTGATTGAGATTTTAACGATCCTTGCTTACATAAATTTCTTTTAGTTTTATATGGCAAAAAGTAGAATTGCCTTTTACATTAATAATGAATTCAGGTGTTGAATTATAACTGTTTTAGGCAGACTAGAATTATTGAGAAACAAAAAGGAAATATAACCATGCTTGGGAAAGGCTCATCTATTTAAAAAAAATAAGGTTTTATACAGAAATTTAAAAAAACAATGATAACTGAATATGGTCATTAACATCAAAACATTTTGGGAGGGGAAAATGGAAAATAAAATGAGTATGATGAAGAATAAAACTAGGCATGCAGGAAATAGAAAGGAAAAAATATCCATCAGCATAATAAAAGCCCTATTTCTATACTATTCTTTTTCAGAGAGACCATTTGAAAATTGCTCAGCAATTTTTCCAGCTGGTGGGAGGATCTGCTAGTGAATGTGGTATGTTTTAAATGTACTGTGTTCTCTTTTCTTCAAACATTCTGTTAAATTTACTATATGATTCAATAAAATGTTCCCCGAAAGTAAGTCCTACCCCCAAAATAAGCCCTAGTTTTGAGGCGAGGCACACACCTAAAAATCATGCTGGGGTGGTGGAGCTGCCCCCTGTGCCCCGCACCCACTTACCTTGCAGTCAGGCCTCTCCTCACTGGCCCACTTCTTCTGCCGCGTCTTCTGCAGCTGGCCTGAATTTCTGTCACAGTCCTTTCTGGAAGGCCCCTGCAGCCGAGAATCTGTACTCGGCTGCAGAGTACAGAGAACCTGTACTCGGCTGCAGTGGCCTTCCAGAAAGGCCTGACTGCAAAATGCAGGCTGGAATGCAGCTGTAGAATGAAGCGTTACTTCACCCAGAAGAAATGGATTAGCCGAGCAGGGTTGTCGGTGCCAGAGGTGAGTATAAAAGACATCCCCCGAAAATAAAACCTCGTGCCTCGTTTGGAGGCCAAAAAAAAAAAAAGATCCAGTCTTATTATCGAGGAAACACGGTATTAGTATTTGCCAGTAACAAATATTAAATAGAAATGTTTAACATACAAATGCAACATAAATATGCTATTTTGGCTAGAATTAGGTGTATATGTACAATTTAAGTTATGAATTTAGATTATAAATATTCATGTCATAAATAATTATAGAATCATAGGGTTGGGAAGGACTTGGAAAGCTCATGACTTCTCTGATCATCCCAGACAAATGACTCTACAATCTTTACTTGAAAACCTACATTGAGGGAGTAGCCATAATTCCATGAGGCAGTCTGTTCTACTGCTTAATAGCTGTTACTATCAAGAAATTCTTCCTTACTTCAAGTTGGATCTTCTTCTGTCAGCCCTCTAAGGCATATCAGATTAAGAAAGAAATGTCATATGGGTCTTAAAGCTATTTTTATTTTTATTAGAATAGCTATAGCAGTGGCCCACAATGTTTTGAGCTCCAGGGACTGGTTCAGTGGAGAGTGGTTTTTCTATGGACCCTGGGGGGGGGGGGTAAAGTTTCACACACTGCCTGCATCCCATGCATGCGTGGATGGGACTTCACTCGCTTGTGTGGCCCTGTTCCTGGTAGGCTGTGGCCCAGTGCCAGGAATTGGGGACTGGCCACAGCCTAATGGACCCAGTGCCATAGGTTGGGGACCCCTGAGCTATAGGGACAGAATCTTGCAAGTCTGAATATTCCTCCCTCATTTGATCTTTGTATGGAATAAAGAGGAGCCTGTCTAAGGCATCTTCTTGTTTCTTGGAATGGGTTCAACAGGTGCTTGTCTGACTGTTTCCTTGTAATGGATCTTCCCACTGTCCTTTAAAATCATTCTCTATGCCTTCTGTAGGTTCCCTCAGTTGGTTCTTATTCTATTGTTGGAAGCTATGGAGAATAAATTGATACCTTCTTCCGTGTGATAGCTCTCCAATTATTTGAAGACCGCTGTTCTGTCTTCGCTTAACCTTGTCTTCTTTAAGTTAAACATATCTGGTTCATGTAACCATTTTCATAGATTTTAGCCTCCAAGCCCCTCATTATCATTGTTTTTCTAATCGTTCTTTTTAGTTCTGTAGCATACTTATTTGAGGACTCCTGTTGTCCTCTAATCAGTGCAGTGCAAAATGGAACTATCACTTCTTGTGGTTTTGACTCTATATTTTACTTGATACAGCCTAATATTATATTTGGTACCTGTAGCAGACTGACTCGTGCTTAATCTATGGTCTACTGGGGTGCTTAGTTTATTCCAAGTATTATTGCCAAGCCAAATACTGCCTAGCTTATTTGTGAATCTGGTGTTTGCTACTTAAGTACAGAACCCTACATTTTTTGCCATTGGAAAACATTTTATTGGATAGGGCCTGATGTCCAAATTTATCAAGACTCTTGAATCTTGAGTCGCTTTTGAGGTGTTAGCAATTAGTCCTTTCCTATCCCCACTCCCCAGTTTTGTGTCATCTGCAAACTTTTTTTTTATAACAAATTTTATTGGCTTTTTTAAAGTTTTACAACAAAAGTGCTCGAGACACACCGTGGTGATGGGATAGTCAAACATCCAAAAACGAAATCATATATGAATAACTCAAGTAAATACATTAAATATTCCCTCTCTATTTCCCTCAAATAGTATGATATATTTAAAATAATCCATTTCTACATTAGATTTCTATAAATCCTAATCCTGTTTTCAAACTTTGTTAATTTAGTTACCATAGTCCAATTTAATCTTAAATAGGCATATTATCACTTCGGGTACCCCTTCCAAATGTATTCTAGTTCTTAATCTCATGAGTCATTAATTTTATCAGAAATCTCTCTTATTTCTTCTTCCACTACAAAACAGTTATCCTAATTAAAATAAAATATTACTCTACCCTATATATATACAATCCATCATTCAATCTATCTCTATAGGAAACAAAATAATACAAAATATTAAATCATTTCAGTCCATTAGGAAGAATTCAAATCTCATCCAGATAGATATCATGTCTAAAAACACGCTTATTGTTACACAAAGCATCATCTTATTAACTTAACATGCTCAATTAATTGTTAAATCAATCCAGATCTCTAAAACTTCTTCCATTTTCTTATTCTCATTCCATTACAAAATAATTTTCATACAAATAAACATATTATTCCAAAAGATACATTCTTACTCTATTTAACGTATATATTCTAGTGATCACCAATTTTTCTCTCGCTTCTATTTCTAAATCTTAAACCTTAAGTCAATCCATATTTCCACAAGGCCTTTTTAATCCATTATATATGGTTTTAAGTTTCTCTTTTTAGTCTTATTCTGGCTTTCTTTTTGTGCCAGACCGGTTTCCAAAGCCTCTATTTCAGCAGATAGATCTCCCTTTATTGCTTGTGGTGTCATTTGGGTCAGTAGAAGACATCCCATCCTCTGTGTTAAAGACCTGGCTCCTTTGTTGTTAGATTCTCATTACTTTAAACGTTCAAGTCTCAATCTTTGGTTCTTTTGATCCTCAAGGATGTGAGTGGGATGCTTATAAGGCAATATAAATTCCTCTTTAATCGCAGTTAGTTCCTCTTCTGGTATATTTTGGTTTATAGAACAGTCAGTTGAAGTCTGGGAATCAGTTTGAAGATTTGGAGTAAAGTTTCTGGCTCTTATTAATGTAGTAATCTCTTTTATTTTAGCATATACTTGCTCAGTGGCTTCATAATTCTTTTGCAATATAAGTTTACAATTTAATTGTAAGTAAGGTTTCTCCATTTCAATAATAATTGTAGATAGTCCTTTTTATCTTTTAGTGGGGGCTATATTTACTAGAAATTAAACAATGTCCACCCCCACAATTTCTGACCGTTGCATCAGCTTCTTTATCTTGTTTGTTCCCTGGTGCACATTTAAATCTTCACAATATTTATAGGAATCTGTGGGTGAATAAATAGTTTCCCTTCTGTAATAGTTTGGTATAGTCATTGAAATTAATTATTTTGTCCTTTTGTTCAGTGCATTTCTTCCCACGCTAGCAAACGCCGCTCTCTCAAGACGGGGAAATAATTCCAAAAAGGCTTTTACAGGCAGAGAGAAAAATAGGGTGAAGAAGGGAGAAGGGAGGGTCTTACCCGGATCATCCGTGGTGGGTCTTTCATGCTTAGATGTACCTGTGACTTTCGGCTGGTGCAGCTAGATGATCGGCCATCTTGTAGGACGATCTTTGCTCCGTCGGCCCTAAGGAGTTAACTGGAGCCACGGAAGAAGCTGCCGCCCTCCCGCAGTCACCAACAAGCCTCCTCATCGGTGGTCGCCCCTGCAGGGCGACTTTCAACCCACTACGGGGTCTATAAGCGAAGAAAAAACAGCCGGTGGAGAGACAAGTCTCTTCACACGACCGGAGTCACCGCGAACCGGAACCGGAAGTCGTGTCATCTGCAAACTTAATGCACATTCTTTCTATCCCCTCATCAAGCCATATTTGAAAAGTTGAAAGCACTTGAGTTATTCCACTGCATATCTCTCTCCATGTAAACATAGTACCATTAATGGCCACACATTGAGCATAGTTGATCAGCTGCAAATCCAACTAATAGTGGAACTATGCATCCATTGATGAATTTTATGAAGAAGGAAGAAATATATCCATAGCATTCCCATGGTTTATTAGTCACTTTGTCAAAAAAGCAATAAGATTTGTTGAATGACATGTTTTTAACAAAACCATGCTGGCTTCTAGCAATCACTTTGCATCATAGTTGCTTGGTATCTTTCCATACATTTTTTGGCACCTACACTCATTCTAACATGAAACATCAGAAGGGAATAATGGTCAGTAGATTTGATTAATCAAGCTCAGCATCTCCATCACATCCTGAATCTTTGCATCTTGGAGACAATACACTTTTTTGTACCTTTTGTATCACCAAAGTAAATAATACATAGTGTTGCATTCTGATATCCTGGCAGTAGCTCTGAAAACAAATGAAGGTAGGTGTACTCCCCAACATTTTTGCTACCCTCAACTCATTTGCACTGTTGTTCTTCAGATACTATCCCTGGGAGACAGTGTATGGCTTCTTGCTTCTTTCTGCTCAGGCAGTTTGATGATGTCCTAATATATCTCAATTCAGTGAAGGTTAGTAAAAGTTACAATTATCTTGTATACATTCATATATGTCTGTTTATTAGTATCTCAAAAGGTGGCTATTTTATCAAGTGTCATAGAAAATCCAGTGAGAGGGCATCTGGCTTTAATCTGTGATATTTTCAGTGAAAATGTTGCTGTGGTACCAATGATTAATTATTTGGTTTTGGTTTTGCTAGAATCTATGTTGGTTTATGTGGTTGATATAATCTGGACTTCATGGAAGTTTCTATAACTGCCCCTTTCTATTGTCTCTTTACTGTAGATAGTAGACAGAATAAATCTTAAGATGGCAAAATCTCAGTCAATACATAAAAAGCAACTTGACCTATTTTTTAAGTCAGAGCCTTATCTTTATTTATTGTATTTATATCTCACCTTTCAGTCAGGATATTTAGTTAGCAAATACAGTGTTCCCTCCTCTTTTTCTCCATAACAGCACTTTTATGAGGTAGGTTGAGCTGAGAGAATGATTGGCCCAAAGTGAATTGTTGCAATTGACAATGGAATGGAAATCTGCGTTAGCTTGCTCTTAGTTCAGCACCTGCATTGCATTGGCTTTCATATATTAGCCCTAGCAACTCTTACATTATATTTTTCTTTGCTATAAACTACTTAGAGTCTTATGGATAATTTACAAAAATTGTAAATAAATCTCTTTTAAATGCTTTGCATAGCCCTATTTTTTCATGAAATGCCAAGCCAAATGAAAATTTATTCAGTCTCTTTACTTACCAAATCTTCATTATGGGATTGTCTGGCACTGGAGCAAAATCTGAGGAAGGAACTGGGGCTGGCCCTCAGATATAGTATGTAATACCATCTGTGCTGCAATTGATTTTCCAATTAAAAACTGGACGTTTACAATATTTGGTGCATCATTACTTTTAGCAATCAGGTAATAATGCATTGTAGATTTCCAGGCTCTAGTTATACAGAGAATATAGCCCCTTTGTTTTGACAGTAGATAATTAGAAAATAAGAATTTAGCTTTTTCAAATGACTGAAAAGTTGTTGCAATATCTCCTAGCTCTCTTATCCTGTAGCAATCATTTTCTTTTACTACTGTAGGTTAACTTTGCTTACTCAATTTTTCCTTCATGACTTGTACAGGGTCAGTGTAAGGATCTGCCTCAGCTAGATCTCCCAAGAAAGCAGAACTCTTGAAACAGGCATCATTTCAAAAGGCACTTTTATTGAGAGTTAGTGATGGCTAGAAAGCAAAACAAGGTCTAAAGATTTGGCGCACAAAGGATTACATCAAAAAGACAATTCAGAACTCCTCCCCCCAATGTCCAACCGTCCGGTTGAAATCCAGCCAATCCATAGGTGCCACAGTGTTATGAGATGCTGGAGATTTGGTGCCCTTCTCAAAGTCTCTCTCGGTTCCATTTCCCAACAGTGCCAGGCTCCGTGGTCTGGAGATAAGGCAGATGTTTTCATGTCACGTTCCTCTCACCCAGAGGGAGGACACCTCGTACAGAGCAAATCACAACCCCCCCATGCAAGCACCCTGCCCAGCAGAATGGCAGGCCCTGAAAATGAATACATAAGCAAAAGCAGGAAAGAAAGGGAAATGAATAAATGAGTACTTGAGGGGTTCTGACAGTCAGTTAATTCAGAAACTAAGGAAGCAACTAAGCATGCTCATTTCCTAAGTAATACAGAAAATTAACTTACTGGATACTCAGTCATACAAAACAAAAGTTAGTTCAGCATCCCATTCTCTTTTATCAACATGAAAGCACCAATTATAATCTACAGCATTTTATTTTGGAAGTTGCATATTTGCTTTTTATGTAAATAAATTTTAAAGCATATACAGTATTATAACCATGGTCTGTATTTTAGTGCAAAATTAGATGTTTCATTGTAATTAGCTTTTAATGATTGTGTACTGTATTACTACATGTACGGGTTATCCCCGAGTTACAAGTGTTCACATAGCGCTCGTTTGAAGTCTGGCTGGAAATGGTGCGTTTTGAAATGGAGCGTTTGAAAGCACCCCATTTGCAGCCAGACAGCGCTTCCAGCCTCTCCAAGGTCTCCGTCTAGCTAAAAAGTGTTCCAGTGGTGGTGGAAAGGATTTGGGGGGGGGAGCAGGAGACAGGCATCCCAAACACTTTTCGCCCCGAAAATCAAAGTTCCTGGGGTCCATGATCTCACGAGATTTCAGGCACCCATTCTCTGCAAAAGAGGATGGATGCCTGACCTTGCGTGATATTATGGCACTCAGGAATTTCCATCGACTTTCCTCTCCCTCAAAGCAGCAGAGAGAAGAAACAGCGCCAGAGAGGATTTTTGCAAGGTAAATGAGTCTGGCGTGGCAGGGAGGGAGGGGGAAGCATGAGGTATCTTAGTGGGTCGGGGAGGACTTGGGGCCTGTTCCATCACTAGCCCCCCCCATGGCCTTCCCCACCTTGAGATACCTCATGTGCTTAACAAACCGCACATTCACCCACAAATTCGATTAGCAAATGCATGAGCGAAAGCAGGGAGTGATCTCGTTCAAGGTATGAGATTCACTTCCACAAATTCTCAAGTTACGAATGGAATGGGCAGGCTCCATTCCATTCGTAACTTGAGGACTACCTGTATCAATTCGAAAATTTAGCTGTTCAGTATTTAATGCTTTTAATTAATTTAGAAATAGAAATTAAGAATCTTAAGAGAAAAAGACAGATTTACATATCTTTATATGGGTATTTTCAAGAGACATAAATGAATAAATGAATGAGATGATGATCATCATCATGATCATCATCATGATGAAGAAGAAAAATTGACAATTTTGAGAATGTGACTGAAAGGTAGGACTGTGCTTTGAGTGGAATGTTAATAACTGTACTCCAGGAAATTGCAAGACAAGATAATAACTAAACTTAGATTAATTGAAAATAATTATGATTATATATTTTTTCTATCTGTCGCATTAAAAATTATAATTCAGTGGGATGTTCTAAGGTACTTTAGGAGCTGTCTTCTGTTTCAGAGACTACTACTAGGCCACTTTGTAACTCAATTAATAGAATATTGATACAATTAACAATGATGAGTTTATTGTAAATAAGCCATAGACTCACTATATAGTATAATGAGAAACTGATCTTCTCTATTACTGAAGATCTTTTATATGTGGTAGTGTGCTTAGATAATTATATGTATCTTTTTTCAGGACTCACCTAAGCTATATTTAGTCGATAGTTTCTATTTTCCATATAGAATATTTTGGGTATTTGTGAAAGGGATGAAAAATTTGACATCTAAATCAAATTAGAAGTTGAAAGCATATAAAAAACACTTAACAAAATATGTGGATACAGAGATTATCAAAACAGTACACATAAGGTGAAGCATTTGTGAAGACATGTTAGTGAACATATGATGATTCATTATTTAATAATATAATTAATGTACTTAAACATTCCATACTGATTGACATTTAATGTCAGTTGGCACATTTCCATTTTCTGTATTCCAAACCAGTATGTCTAGATAATGTTTTCTACCTCCCATACAGCTAAGAAAAGAGAAAACTTTTTCACACCTCAAGGAAAATGGTATTTTTCTTCCTAGGCTTTGGCATAAATATGGACAAAGTATTATTATAATGTGATCTACTTTCACTTACACAGCAATGATTATATTTTATAATTTCTGAAATTCTTAATTAGCATTTATGCTATTTAATATATGAGGACATATCAGTAATCTGTTCATATATGGAAAATCTAAAGAAATATAATATGTTACAGTATTATCAGGGTGAGAAGTTTTGTTGAACTGGTTTGCTATGGTTTGCTAATTTAGAAATTCAGTATAACAGAATGAGGAAGTGTTATTTAAGTGTGCAAAAAGAGATATAAAACCCTTTCTGACTTGGCCTGATGGACAGATTGCTTCAAATATAACTTACTCTCCAGGTCAATCCTTTTCTGTGGCAAGCCCTACCTTCTGGAATAGGTTCCATGTGAAAATCTGTATTGAACCATGCCTCCCAGCATAGAGAAAGGTGATGAAAACTCAGCTGCTTAGAAGACCTTTTAATGATTATATGTAATTATTAGGAGACATTTATATTAGTATAATTATGGGTAATTTAATAGACTATTATGCTAGGAGCTCTTTGGGAGTCTGATGATATATAAATAAATGTTCCTCCCTCTATATAAGGCATTAATTAAGAAGTGTGCATTCATATTTTTATACTCTTTTGGAATTAAATGAAAGAACAATTTCACATTCATCAGGACTATATTTTTAGGGGTTGTCTAGGGCTTGAATCAAACATAAACAGTATGATGCTGTATTTTCAAGATATAACTAGATAAAAATGGAGGCACTTGGCATTCATTGAACTAAAAATATGGAATTGAGCAATAATTTTTTAAGGAGACAAGCAAAGGGGAAATTACATCTATAGCAAGAGTTTACATGCTTGGGAGAAAGACAAAAGTAGTTCAATTTCTAACTTATTAACGTATCAATCGTATCTATTGTAGTAGTGCCATAGTATGTACAAATACTATGATATTGTCAATTACAAATGATAGCTGAAAATTGATACTAGCTATTAAATGTCATAAACCATTAAACTGTTTCTTTGTTATGCATGCTTTATTTTCCAGAGTTATTTCTATAATGATGACACTTTTAACTTTAACTACGCACAAGCCAAAGCTGCTACTGGCAATACTAGTGAGGCTGAGGAGGTATGTATCTATTTCTTGAAAAGACTAAAGGCAAGTTTAAAAATATTTTTCTAAAAGAATTTGGAGGTTGTTATGAATAAGAGGCAATAACCTTTTGAGTATAAAATATATGCATAATCCTAGGCATATATACTTAGAAGGTAACAACACACACACACACACACACACACACACACACACACACACACACACACATACATACATATACTGGGAGCTATACTGAATCTTGTCTCGGGATCACACTTCCAAATAAATAATAATAATAATAAACTTTATTACGGTCGTAGACCAGCAATAGCCATCACTTTTTACACTATATTAAATAATAATAATAAAAAAATAGTACAAACATTAATAGTAAATAACAACATCCCTGTTAAGAAAATACATGTTCTCAAAATGTTAGGGTCAGTCCCTAATTTACGTGAATGGATAGCCGATTAATATGTGAGTAAATATAATGTTCCAAACATAATTAGAGATATCTGCAAAAAATTGGCACAAGTTGATGACTATAAATCTGTAACCAATTTTTTTCTTGTGGACATTGCCGCAACACAGTATTTTTCCACTGCATGCATGATAGAAGGGTTTGAGTCTTGGAGGAGAAAGCCTGCATAAAAATTGTCTGCCCTCCCTGGCAATCTCTCTAATAAAGGGAGAATATACACTGTCCTATAAACTTGGTATAACTCACAGTACAATAAAACATGTGAGATATCTTCGACTTCTCCTTTACCACATATACATATCCATTCTGCTATTGGTGTTTTCTTATACCTGCCCTGTAGGAGTGGTGAGGGAAGAATGTTAAATCTGGCTCTGAAAAAAGGTATTCTTTGTTTTGGGAAGGTCAGATTATTCAGGATCACACTTCCAAAGTGTATGAAGCCAGAAAAAATATATATAAGACAAAAAGAGAATGTGGAAGATTGATTAATTGGTAATACTGTATAATTTGTAATTAAAAATCTCTGATAATTACAGACAACATAAATATTTATTGCAGTATAATAGCAGAGTCTGATATTTTACCCATGTAACATATTGAGAAATGGAAGTAAATTGTCTGCTGCTGAAAGAAAAGGATTCCACTATGCTATTTTCCTCTTCAAATTTAACTCCATGCATGAGTTGTACAACTGCAGAAGAATACTTTTTTCAAGGACAGATGGATGCATGGATAGATGAAAACATACAATATAAGAGTTGGTCTATTTGTCCTTCCCATTCCTTAAGTATACCTGAATAAAACTCCAGAATATTCTGCATAAAATGGCAAGAGAAATACTATTTTGAGAAAAGCTTCACTATTTCTAATGGAAAAAAAAAAGCTTGGAAAAAAAATTCAGTGTGAATGATTATTTGGCAAAAAAAATTAAAGGTTAAATGATTGGTTATTGTTTCTTTTTCAAATAAGTCTGTATATTAAACTAGAGTTTTATGAAAACAATCTAGAATCATTCCCAAACTTAGACATGTTTTGTCCCCAGACATTTTAAAATGCTAATTGTTACCATTCAAAAGGGCCATAAAATACATAATGATGGGCTATATCAGGACTGCAAGCTTCCTTTTTTACATCTCTGCTTTTGTATTACATCTCTGCTACAGAGATCCTGGGGGGGTGTCTTTTGATAAGGCAAATTATTCAATAAATAATTATTGGATGAAATACTTTTTTTAATTAAGGGGAAATTATATTTTCTTATCTTAAACTTTTATAGCTGCTGAATCTTTAGTATGACAAACCCTGATTTGATTGAGGGCCTGTATTACAGAGCTATATTTAATGTGAACAGAAGCTTGGCTTTCTTTGTTTCTTCTCAGGTGTTCCTCCTGATTCAAAGTGAGAAAATAAAGAATGATTTTGTTTACCTCAGTTGGCTAGCACGCTGCTGTGAGTCACTCCACTTTATTATAACATATGTATTGACCTGCTAATCTCTTCCCTTAAATTGATTTTAATTTGAAATTAAGTATTAAGTTCATGTAAATTTAATTATTTTTAAGCTAGAATAATTTTATTTCTTACAAATGTCTTTTAAGAAACAATTTTGCAAGATTTTGAGAGAGGGACTTGGAATTTCTGCCTTGGAAATAGGCCAGTTCTTGGAGATAACCTATAGAAAATGATGTCCCAAAAGTGCTTTTACAAAAGGCAACCGGACTTTGTTTTTCTTTGAAGACGTTCCAACAGTCAGAACTGAAGAAGTTTCTTGGATGAGAAGCGAAACATCTTCAAGGAAAAACAAAGTCCAGTTGCCTCTTGAAAAAGCACCTTTGGGACAACCACGACCTGGATGACTGTGAATCTCTATAGACATATAAAAATATTAGTAAATCAAGAAGCCGTAAACTTTTTTTAAATTTTCTCCTCTTTGAAAATCAATACTGTTGAAACAACATTACTGCATTTTAAATTTTAAAATATTTAATTATCTGATCTTTAAGACTCATTGTTTTAACAACAATAAATTCACTTGTTGAGATGGGCGGCTATAGAAATCAAATAAATACATTAAAAAACATCTGTGAACAGCAGTTTGAAGGTTTCATCACCTATCAATACTGAAATAAATGGCAGATTTGTACATTCAAATCTCTGCTAACTTGCCCAAAGATCAGGATATATCAGCAGGAAAAGAGTCATCTTAAATAGGAATGCTGGGCGACTTGGCACACATAATAGGGATGGTGAAGTAACAGTGTTTTGCCAGTTTTTTACCATCTTGATTTCATAATTATGAGGTTGCTGGCAAGCTAGAGCTGTGAGAAAAACGTGGTGTTCTTTCTAGCCAATCAGCATATAAGAATAAAAGCTGCATTTGTGTAAGAAGTTGTAAAAGTGCAGTGTTGTTAGCTTGCATATGTTAATTGATTTTAGAACTATTTTTGTAAATTAGCATCAGTAGCTGTAATGTCTAGACAGGGTCACTTTATAACCCTATGTAAATAGGTATCAGCACCATATTAAGTTTTCCAATAACCAAATGGAATATTATTACATTTGCTCTATTCACCTAAAAAAGTTCTATAAGCAGGACCTTAGAGGATACTGAAAACTGCATGCATATGATGTAACAGAACTGCTTTGTGCTGAGCTTCTCATATATAATTAAAGTATTTTATCATTAAACATTGGTGTCTGTTTACACGTCCTTTTATTTAGGAGTAGAGAACTGAAACTTCCACTAATCATAATATGTATACTTATTCTGAAGTAGGTTTAATGTCAACATAGATATTATATATTGTATAATAGACCAGAAAGAAGAAATTGATAGTGTAAATCAGGAAGGCAACTGACTGTATTTTCATATAAAAACTCATATGTATGATCTGTTCAAATGCTCAGTCAGCTATGTGCTCAAACTGAAAGTACCCATTACAATCTAGAGTTCATTCTCATATAGAACTTGTATATTGCCACATATTTTTTAAAAATTGTTTTTTTTAATTTTCCTGTCGACATAACTGGTGTGGCTATGTTACTTCTAAACTTATCTGAACAGCCAATGTAAAGAATAGTATCGCTGATTGATATGCTTATCCGGTTCTAAACACTAAACACATACCTCTACTAGTTCTAATTTTCTGTTGATTTCAGATATTATGAATAAGAAACCAAGATTAGCCTGGGAACTCTATCTAAAGATGGAAACTTCAGGAGAATCCTTTAGTCTTCTGCAGCTAATTGCAAATGACTGCTACAAAGTATGTTGTCTTTAATCCATTTTCCTTCACTATCTACAGTAAATCAACCCTGTAGAATTGTAACTTTTTTACCTTCTCAAGCCATGTAATTTTTTTTAATAAATTGACTTGTACACTTTTTTGTTATTAAATCCCATTTTCTTACAACCAGAATTTATATGATATAGGCCTAATTCCTAGACTATAAAGCAGTTTGTTTGGAGTTTTTTATGATGCATGAAGTTGTCCCAAGAAATAAACCACGCTGATTACTTTTCCTATGATCATATTGAGACATCTTAAGAAAGATTATCAGTGATTTCTGCCTTTCATTGAGTAAGGAAATTATGTTAACTTTTCTTTATGTTTATGGTATTTTTCTAAGATGTAGATGCAAATATTTCACAAAATTACAGGTTTATCTTTTTTCTTATAAATGCTCAATTCATTTATTTTTAAATGTTCATTTAGAAGAAAAATGCTTTATATTGAGCCAAAGGATTCAATCATTTGAGCTATTCCTGAATTTTGGCTTTTCTGTTTTAATATAAGTATAATTTTGACCATAACTTTTTAAAAATACATTTCTGTTTATTGGAAATCATTTTATTCAATAGGATACTTTACTAGAAATTTAAAATTTTTAAATGTTTCAGGATGAAAGGTAAAATGTAACTGAAAGTTGAACTGAGAAAAAATAAGATTTTAAAATGTTTGCAAAGAAAATATTCCGTCTTTAAAATTGTTTGTACAACTATCATGGTTAGTGGCATGCCCATTTCTGTGCCATGATGTCAGCATGGTAACCCCCCCTCTAAAAATAAATAACGTGAAATCCTTGATGCTCTCTGAGCTTGGTTGGGTTTTTTGCAGATATTTCATTACCAAACTAGGTAACATCATCAGAGCTAGTGGGGAATGGGGTTGTACATGCTAGTGGCTTGCCCTGTAAATGATGGTGGGAGTAGTGGTGGTTATTTGTTTGAGCTATTGTTTATTGTTAGCCTGCTTGGCAGTTCCTTGATTGAAATATTGTTTGCTTCTTGATTGTTGGTCTAATGTTAGTCTTGAGGTTAATCTCTGTTCATCTGGGTGTTGCTTGGTGAAGAGGATTTTTGGTCTTTTTCTTTTCGGCTTTTTTATTGTCTCTTTTGAATGGTATGTAGATGTTGTTTGTGTCTATGGCTTCTTGATGGCAGATTTGTCTGGAATTCTCTAGCGTTTTTAGACTTAACTTGGTCTAGAATGCTCACAGTTTCCAAGTTGAAAAACTATGGTTAAGACCAGTGCTTTTTTTCTAAAAAAAAAAAAAAAAGGTGCGGGAACTCTCACACGTCATACAACCCGCTTTGCCTACGCTACAAGGTTCCATCCAAACAAGGTGCCGGAACTCCGTTCTGGGTGTTCTATGCGAAAAAAAGCCCTGATTAAGACTGTCCATGTGTTGTGAAATTAAGGAGTTTTCATCAGGTCTTCTGACTGCTAGTTGTTCATGAATGCACTCTGCTAATTTTTCTGCTAGTTTGGTAATGAAATGTCTGCAAGAAAACAACCCAAGCTCAGAGAGCACTAAGATTTACACAGTTCAACATTGAGCTACAAATATTCTATCAATAAATAATGTATGACATTGAAAAATATTTATTTCTTTAATTTGAAAATAGTCAGAAAATGTTATTCGGCTTTCAAATCATGAGCAGGAAAAATTCAATATCAACATTCATTCCTCATTTTATGTTGTTATGTACGATATTTAAACTTTGTTTTATGTAGTATTGCTGCCTTAAGCATGTACTTTTATCTTCTGAACAGATGGGCCAGTTTTATTATTCTGCTAAAGCTTTTGATGTCCTTGAAAGATTGGATCCTAACCCTGAATATTGGGAAGGCAAAAGAGGTGCCTGTGTTGGTATCTTCCAGATGATTGTCGCTGGCAGAGAGCCTAAGTATACGCACTGAATTTTTTTCTACTACTTTGGAATAATACTCTGGCTGCTTAACATTACAGCATTGTTGGTTTGTTATGCTGAGTTCAAATGCCAATTAGAAACTTAAAGGAACAGAAGGCTCTTAAGTTTTGATTCTGGTAAAGTGTGTATTATGAATGAAAGCCTTATCTTTATTAAAGTACAGGTAGTCCTCGAGTTATGGCAGTTCGCTTAGTGATGGTTCAAAGTTACAACAACCCCCCAAAGTACGTATGATCTGATCCCAAAGTTATATGTGTTGCAACACCGTGGTAGTTATTCGCCCTTATGACCAACCACAGAGATGTTGCAATATGCCTCCTGCCTGTTTCCTCCCCATACTGGCTCCCCAGGTCTCCACAGGAACTGGGCCTGCTTTGCTAGCCAACAGGGTTCCACAGGCTCCTCCCCACCTTGTCACCGATTATTCACTTACCTTTCAAAGATCTTCAGAGTTCCAGAACAGGCTGGGCCATGTGGCAGAAAAGTGCCCATCTTTTTCTCAGACTCCAGCAAAGCTGTTTTACTTAGATCTCAGATTCTTATACAAGCTCATTTTTGTGCAGAAGACAGGATCATCTGTAAGAATGCGAGATCTAAGATTCCTGCAGATGCCTCTCTGCCCATCTGATCTCCCCCAGGGCACACCCAGCAAGTGTGAGGCAGCCAGTGCACCAAGCTCTCCATCTATCCACCCATCTCTGCAGAAGCACAATTGATGAGGTCCAGGCAGGTTCGGCGCTCTGGTGGGTGGCAGAGCAGGTAAGGACTGCAGAGACGGATGGAGGGATGGAGAAGTTGGTAGACCGGCCACCCCATGCTTACCAGGCATGCCCCAGGGGAGATCAAGCAGGCAGAGAGGCACCTGTGGATTGCAGGGGTTGCCTCAATGGAGAAGACCAGTTTACAGGGGGAAAATTAACAGACAGGTTATACAGCCAGGGGAAATAAAAATAAAAATGAATAAGCTTGAAAAATTAAAATTAGCTGGTCAACAGAAAAGTCCCTGATTAAAAACAGATGGTTGCATAAAAGGCACCAGAGAAGGTAAAAGAACATTCTTATGTCACAGAAATTCTGGGAATAGCCATAGAGAATGTCCTCCCTCATTTACAGGCTACTCTTAATATTTTAAGTAGAAACATCTGTATATAATCAACAAGATTGACATACATTTTTAAAAAATGGTATACTGAAGCTAAACCAAACCTAGTCTGCCCTCACTGTTAATCATTGTAGACTGCCTGATATTTTTTGAACCTTAACTGTATCTCTGATCACCAGAACAAATAATTTTCAGGGAAACAAATATTTCCAGACACATTTGTGGCAAAATATTCCATTGTTTTGAAGAACAGTTGTATAATTGTCATAATATTACAGTGGACAAATTACCTGAACCCACTAAAAGATATTCATAAATACTAGTACTGATAATAAGCATACTTGTGTATGCTGCCTTGGGTTCCTATAAAAGCTGGGATATCGAATAAATGTGTGTCTACAAATAAAAGGGATCCTGGACCATCCTTAAATGGTGAAGTATGGTGATCATCCCCAAACTTTATCAATAAAAGTTTTCATCTAGACACTCTTAGCCGCTCCGAGTCTTCGGAGAGGAGCGGCATACAAATCCGAATTAAATAAATAAATAAATAAACAAACAAACAAATAAATAAATAAATAAATAAATAAATAAATAAATATTATGTCTCAGTGACTGCAATCATACACCCATGTTGTTTCCTTTGTAACACTTGAAATAGATTGCTATTGCCTTCTTTGGGATGTATCCAATTGAATACATACTAATTTATGGGGCTGAATTTTGGGCTTCTATTTCCTATCAAATCTGATATATCACTTTCTCTCATTCCTATATGAAACTTTGTTTTATCCATTATGTGAAGTCAGAGAAGAAGTCAGTTTCTAGCAATAGGACTGAAGAAAATATTCCAAAACTTTTCAGATATAGCATACTTAGAAGTTGATAATATTGTCTGATCTATTCTTTCTCTTTTTTAAAAAAACTTTATTTATTTGCTTTCAGAGATACTCTAAGGGAGGTACTGCATCTCCTGAGAAGTACAGGCAACCCCCAGGTAGAATACATTGTACGTATAATAAAGAAGTGGGCCAAGGAGAACAGAGTTCCTGTTTAAACAGTGTGATCAATGAATGGAAGGCTGCCATCTATATTGTGCCTGGCTGGAATACTGTGTCATTTGTAGCAGAGCAAAGATTATAAAAATACAGATCTATTTATTTTTACATATAATTAAATGTCTTTCATGAAAAGTATGCAAATGTCATGTATTGTGACATTTTGACTCTTATACATCTCCTAAATTTTATTTTATGCTACTATTACTGATTTTGTTGTACATATTGGCTTTAATCTTCAAAATGTTTTCATTGTGTGACCATCAGTACTTTTTGACACAGTTCAAGAACTTGCAAAATACAGATTTTCCCAGGCCCTATTTTGAAGCAGAATAGAAAAAGAGCTCTAGAGTTAGATTTCAGATTTTAGTTTTTAAAAGACCCCCATAAAGAATCTGAAGCTAAACACTTAAAATGGAACACAATAAGAAAATGATGACCTGATTAAATAGTTTTCATTATTATGATATAATGGACATAAGGAGAAGTATTGTAAATAAATAGATAACAATCCATTTTCATTTTTATTAAAGATTGCTGTTCATATCTTCATCTTTCTATATTTTTCTTTCTGATTAAATTAGGGCTATAAATTTGTCATTCTATGATGAAAAGTGTTTTTTTAGTATATTGGTAAAGTGTTGGTTTCAAGAATATATGTAATACTTAAGGAAAAATGTCTAAACACAAAAGAACATTGGAAATCCATCATAGAGAATATGTATTTATCTACTTGTATATGTTGTATGTAAATAATATAAACTGATGTTATATATTCATTACATATTTTTTTCATTCTCTCCTGGATTTAATTCTGAAGCAAAATCCCAAAATAAATTCATTTATAAAAATCACCTGTGAATTTTGTTGTTGTTGTTGTTTTTTGTATATGCCAAATGGCTAGGTTTGGAGTTTCGTTATTTTTAAAAATTCTTTCTTTTTTGTACTAAACTGCTGAAGGCCATGTCGGAATTAAGCAGCATATATATTGCAAAAATAAATCCATTACATGTATTATTTTGTATAATTGGGTAGATTCTACATAATTAAACCAAGAGGCCTTATGCCTTACAACTTTGCCTCTGAAATTAGATACCAAAAGGAAAAAAGAGCTCGATATAACTTCTGCTTTGTCTTAGCATTTAAAATTTTTTGCACTGTTTCCAAATCAAATTTACTAAACAAGATGCTCAGTTTCTTTGAATTGCATCTTAGAAACAACAATAAAGAGTATTTTGTAATTAGTTCATGCCATATTAAATGGAACTACTATTAAACGGGATGAAAACCATACACCAAAAATAGAATGCTCACAACTTTTTCAGGTACCAAATGGTTTTTATGGCCATTTTCACTTGCTGTAAACTAGAAAAAAAAATCTATGAAAAGAAATGACTATGCACTTGGTAGCTGCCGCATTAGCGCCGCGTTCCTGAGATAGTTGGCTCCGAGCCACCAACAGCAAAGAAAAGTGCTCATTCAGAACTCTGCGAAGACTTTTAAAAAGTCTTACGATAGTACGGCGTACGTATTTCCAAGGCAACTGTGAGCGGAGTCATGTCGTCTTCAACGTGCGATCGCAGTGACGTACTAAAAAACCTAATCTAGAACAACAATGACGTGTAGCAGCGCGTCCGTAGAGGGTTATGCTTTCGCGCATGCGTGCCCTAGTAGCCTGCTTCTATTTACGTGGGGGGGCTCCAAGATGGCAGCGATGTTATCGGCAAGGAGAGGCTAGTAGGGAAGAGGGGAGGTACTCTGACCAGGTTAAGGGGGAGGGAACGGGCGGAGGAGGAGCTGGGGTTGTGGGTGGCAAGGGAGGGTCACCGAACAGGTGGGAACGGGGGGTGGGGGGGTCGATGATGGCGGAGCCGCGTCGGGTGCCGTTCATTAGTCTGTCACCCGTGAGGCGACGAGAAGGTGAGTCTCCGGTGCTAGAGCGAGAGACTGGAGGGGGCCGCGAGGCAGAGCAGCCATTAGCGCGTGAGGGCCTGAAACTACCAGATCAGCAGGAGCACCACCACCACCACCACTATGATAACAGTCGGGTAGAGCCTCCATCGCAACCCTTCGAATCTTGTCCTCGGCCAGAGTCTCACCCTGTGTCATTACCGCGGGAGATCAGTCGGCCTGAGCTGACACCAAAGCCACCGCAGCCGCCACCCCACCGAGAGTCCCCAAGGCCAGAAGCACCGCCGCTGTCGTCTCATCAGCAGCTAAATCAAGAGAACAACCGACAGGAACCGCCGCCACCACTGGATCAGACGATTCGCTTTGAGTTGATCTTGAAAGATCCCACGGAGGAGAGCTGCGTGGAATTCAGCTATCCCGAGTTGCTATGGAGTGGCAAGGCCCGGGTACTAGACCTGCAAACACTCGCTCTTTATCTACCCTTTCTGCCTCCTGTTTTGTCAGTCTTGTCCTATATGGTTCTTTTAGCATAGTCCTTAGCTTCAGTGTTGAAGGAGGAAGGGGGGAGAGGAATAATGAGAAAGTAAGGGGGTTTAGCATTAAAAAAAACAAAACCCTATCAGGATGGATATAAGACCAAATTGCTACTCTGATTCAGTCAAAAGATGGTGAACCTATAGGAGCTGGATTTTCTACTGGTCTTTGAAGACCCTTTGATACAAAAAGAGCCCAAAGCAAGTAAATAAATATATCTGTGCCAGAAAGATTTTGTTATAGTAGATTAGTTTTTCTGTTGTGAATGAGCATATACCTGTGATTTTTATTTGCAGTGTTCTTTCAATACACCTTATAAGCACTTTTATGCCTGTACTTAGTTTATGTATTGTAGGGGTTTGAAGATTTATATAGAAGTGGTGTAAAGGCGAGCAAAAATGGGTATTTTTTTTTACAAAGTCAGGATACTGGGAACACTTGCTTGTTGATATTTTTCATAAATAGTTTATGAGTAAATTTGTGAAAATGGTTTGTAAGTAGACATTAGGATGAAAACCTGAGGATTCAGGTTAAGAAATCAACATATTGAGATTGGTTGTAACTATTATGTAAATTATTAAAGCCAATTAGATATTTTTTTTCTTTAGATCTCGGTACCTTGAATCTGTAGTATAACTTTTGAATGTGATGTTAAAAAATATTTCAGGAGATTGAGGAACATTCAAGATCAATAAAATGATTCTTTGAAATAAGAGGGATAGAGAATCTGATAAGTGTTAGTATTAGTATTAAAAGAAGCATGTTTGTTTTAATAAAGCTGTTAGATATCGCTTCAGTCTTCATAAAATATTTTTGTTATGTTCTCTTTTAATATATATAAAATAAAGGCCGATATCTAAATTACTTTAATCTCAGATTATCACAGTAGTAAACCTGTACTACTGCTTTGTTTAATCCATACTGAGAAATTTTAGCATCCTATATATTGGTGATATTTAGAGTGCTAAATTTAGGGATGATAATGTACCTCTAAATATTGTTAAACTGCATTTCACGTTGGCCGTTACTTTTGAACAAATTAGGACTGTTGAGAGATGGATTTAACCGCACTAGGCTATGTTGTCCATTTTCAACTGAAATTGATGGCTGCAGTAAAGTTACAGGATGTCCTATTTCAGAGAAGATGTAATTTTTTTCTTTCTGTTTGGAGACAAATACAAATTTGCATTATTTAAATATCTTTAGCCTATTGATAGTAGATAATTTTTACTTTTGATGTGTTGTGGTGAATTTAGCACCAATAATGCATTTAGAAATGTTGATGCAGCCTGATTCATAGTAATTTGAGGCCTCATGCAGGATTGGGGATTTTTTGTTTTGTTTTTTGCTTTTTTGCAGAAATGGGCCATCACTATATGTAACCCACAGTCCCTTTTATGTTTCTGAGAATCTAAAGTTAACTGAAATATTCTAAATTATTTTTTCACTTATAGGGAAATTTACTATGTGAAAAAAGTAATATATTATTCTGGTATTTGGGGATTAAAAATAGAACATTGCAAAAAGATGTCATTGAATTACTGACAATTATATTTAAGTGTTGATAAGATCTGATTGTAGCCATTTCTATTATACTGAACAACAGTGCTCAGTACTATTACCAAAATTAACACTACTACCTACAATTTATCATTAGGAAATAACTATTTCTGTGATTTTTTTAAAATAATCTGTTTCTCTTTGTATGTTGTTGGTTGGTATTAAGAATTCTACCAATTGTCTCTCATCCTTTTTCTGCTGTTATAATATGAAATGTAGTGTCTTTTGCTATTTCTTTTTTTTTTCTTTTTCCTGCTATAATTTATCTTTTCTACATAGTATTGCTCTTGGAGTACTGCAGGCCAACAATAAGTTCATAGCAATTTGGATGTTTTTCTTGAAGGTATATCTGAGTATTGTGAGATTTGTATTAAAAGGGATCAAAATAAATGCAAGTAATGATAATTTGTGGATCAAATGCAAATATGCCCATAATTGTTCAAATCCCATTTTGCAGGATTGCTAATCATATATCTAATATCCCAGGATTAAGACAAATAGCTCTTAATCCTGGGATAATAGGTGAGAACAGTCATAACAGATGAAAAACCTAGGTGAATACAAAAAATGGTATATAAGTAAGTATATAAATATAATTTTATCCAAGTGGATCCTGCTCTTATGCTATTCTATTTGGGAAGGTGAGGCTACAAAACTTTTGTAAAGCAGTGGACACTATCCAAATTCCATACTATTATTAAAGCTGCTATTACTAGTACAGCAAAAGACTTCATAGTTTCATGCTTGTGGAATTAATTCATGTGGAAGTTCCAAATCTGTATTTTTTTTCACTGATGATTTATGACATAAAATAACAGTTTGATTACCATGAATGTAAATATTTAAAAGCATTATATCTATTGTTTTATATCAGTAACATTAAGGTAGTTATTTTTTAAGGTTAAAATAATTATTTTAAATTATTTGATTCAAATAGGATAATTTATGGTATCTTTTATTGCATGGCTGAGCAACCTGAATCCTCAGAGCTGCATGTGGTCCACAAATCTATTTTGCTGCTCTTAGAGTCCATTAATTTTCACAGAGATAAAAGATGAACATGAAATAATATAAAGCAATATTAAAGAAAATAATATGGAGTGAGACAGTAGAGAAGTCATAGGTTAATGATTTATTTGAGTCAAATGTGGCCGGATTCGTATAGTAAACCATGGTTTAAGGAGCAGTAAATTAATTTAAAATCAATGTTGAATTTTTGGCTGACATTGTACTGTAGTTTAGTACAACATGTAAATAGGCCATAGGGCTCATTTTTTTCTATTTTGATGAGAAAGTAATTAAAAATGGTAAGCAACATCTAGTCATGCATAGTCACTGATCCGCAAAATTGATTCTGATTCAATAGATCATTGTTAAACACTCTTAACAGTTTACTGATTGACTACAACCATTGAATTTAAGTTTATGTGCTTGGAGAGTGAGAAGGGCACATCCGTTCTTCATAGTATGGTTATAGTCTGTTTAAAACAATTTAGCTGTGATTTAATCTGGCTTGTTTCAATAAAGAAAATTTTAATATGTTAAACTGTGATAAAGAAAATAGCATAGTTTGGCATACTTAACATAGATAAATTCTATTTGGAGTACTGTGTCCAGTTCTGGAGACCTCACTTTAAAAAAAGATATTGATAAGATTGAGCCAGTACAGAGACAGGCAATAAAAATGGTGCAAGGTCAAAGGGAAAAAACATAATAGGAGAGATTGAAGGAACTGAATATGTACAGCCTGGAGGACAGAAGGGAAAGTTTGGGCATTATTGAAACCTTTAAATATATAAAATTTGTAAATAAGGTTCTAGAAAGCAGTATTTTCAATATTTAAAAAAATTCAACATGGGGGCATAATCTTAAACAGTCAGGAGACAAGTTCACAAGTAATATTAGAAAGTATTACTTCACAGAAAGTAATGAAAGGATGGAGCCAACTTCCTGTGGAGGTAGTGGGTCAATCATCAGTAACTGAGTTTAAACATGCTTGGGATAAACATGTCCATCATCCAGCAAAAAATTAAAAAAGTAATTAAAAAACTCAAAGGGCAGACTTGATGGACCATGACTTTCTTTGCTGTCAGTTTTCTATGTTTCTAAATAAAAGTGAAAACGAATTGCTTTGTATCCATATCTAAAATACTGGGAAAACTCACTTTAGCGCCTTTCTGACAACAAGGCCCAATCTAGCATTTTGTTTCTCCTAAACCACATCTTTCTATGGTGAAAGGCAAAAAATAGAAGTGTATGTGTCTCCTGCCTTGTTCTGCATGTGGTATTTGGAGGTATATGGTTCCAAGGTAGAAATAATAGAATGGTTATCCTTGATGGCCTAATCTTCCAATAGTACTTTGATATAACCTCTGAAACTTGATTATGTTTTAGACTAGACTAACTATTTTTGTACACTAAATTATATTGAGTCTTGATTTATTTGACATGGTAATCAAGGTGTATTAATCCATAGCCATGTTTTGTTGCTGCTTTAATTCATCCAGTTGCTACTATTTATAATAAACTACAAAATTGAGCTACAAAATTTCCAGCAGCAGTTCTGTTTCTTTAAAAAGGAAAGGGAACTAGAGAAGGATTAACCTTCCTTTCTATCCTGCATGATGATTACTACATCTGTAAAATTGGAAACAGTGAAGAGAACTGTGGCTACTGTTCCCTTTTAAATTAAGGTGATTGAAACAGACATTTGGAGGCATGAGAAGAGAGGATAAAATTTTGATAGAGCAATTTGTGGTAATCTACTGGATGCCACATGGATAAATCTGGATGGATGCAATATTTGAAATGTCATGTAGGAAGCAAGAATGCCTATTTCAGAATCACTTAGGTAATATATTGTAGTGATCATAGTTTTCTACTGTCATCAGCCACGTAGTGAATGAACTATGTCATGATGGGAAATAGCTACCTATATCTTGATTTGCAACAGTTCATTTAGTGACTTCGGCTTCACTGAAAAAAGTGACTTACGATGATTTTTCACACGACCGTTGCAGCATCTCCATGATTCTGTGATCAAAATTCATATGCTTGGCAACTGGCTCATTTATAACAGTTGCAGTGTCTGGGGTCATGCGACCACCTTTTGTGACCTTCTGACAAGCGAAGTCAATGAGGAAGCCAGATTCACTTAACAGCTGTGTTACTAATTTAACAACTGCAAGAAAAGTCATAAAATGGAACAAAACTCACTTAACACATCTCTCACTTAGCAACACATATTTTGAGTCCAATTATTATAAATCTAGGACTACCTGTATTTCTTGAAAACAATTCTAATTTCTATAATTGAGATTAATGTTAATCTGGACTAAACCATTTAAATAATTGAATTATATTCTGGTAATGTTAGAGTACAGGAGAAAAACTAATAATTTTCAGATCTCAAATTTTATTTTCTGTGACAGTGTTTCTTAAACTTTATTTTCAGGACTCCTTCCCACTTTTAAAAATTACGGAAAATCCCAAAGAGTTTTTGTTTGTATTGGTTATTTTTATCAATATTTTCTATATTAAAATTAAAATTCACAGTCATTGAGTATTTATTTATTGGATATGTAAAAGTAACAATATTAAACCTATTAAATATTAATCTAAATAAAATACATCTCAAGAAAAACCCTATATTTTGACAAACAATGAAAAGAATAATACTGTTTTTAATTTTTATAAATATCTTAAATATTTGCCAAATAATTTTGGTTTTCCATGGATGACATTTTAAGAAACACTGCTCTATAAAATCATTTGACTTGATGTCTTCTTTCTCAGAGTTTGTAAAGTTGTAGCTTAGTCTTCACATATGTTATTCAATAATAGCTTATTTAATATATGTGGGGTTTTCAAATATTCTATGTTAAGTTGGTAGAAGCATTAAATTTTGCCAAGTCCTTTTATAGATAATTTAAAGCAGTGGTGAACCTTTTTTAACTGAATCATAAGTTTTGAATGGCAAGAAATGGAACTATGATTAAAATCAAATACATTTATTAAATTCAGTTAATATTATTCCCTATATGTTGAATAATTTTCCTAGTCTCTTACATTAAAATTGCAGGATGGCATTAACAGTTGAGATTTAGGTCACCCTATTTAGTTTTAGGGTCACAGATTGTATATCACTGATTAACATGTCTTACTCATTCCAAAAGGGTTTATTTTAAATTTAGCTGTTTAGTTTAGTACTGATGCACTAGATATTAAACTAAACTTGTTAAGGATTCTGTTTGCTTTTCCATTTAAAGTTGAAGTCATAGATATTTAAATATTAAAAGTGATTAGTTTCTTGTTTTCTCTCATCAGAAAAAATCACTCATTGAAGACCCATTTGATAATGAAGAGCATGAAAGGCATGAAGTGGAAATTCTGGCTAAGAAATTTGAAACAAAATATGTGAGCAAATCTGTAGAAATTATTGCTATTATAGGCATGAATCCTGATAATTTTTAGTTACTTCTAACATGCTTTAAATGAGAAATATAGCTTTAAAAAATGTTTTAGTCATGATAACACATCCATTGTGTTTGCTGTCTAATCATTCTGCTTTTATTCATTCCCCGTTATGTCTAAACCCAATTGCTGACTTTTTCTTAAAATAGCCTAAGCACATTTCAGTTTCTGCATTCAGTCTTATTCATTATATGAGCCAAGATTTAATGTTGATTGCTTTAATATTGGAAAAGCGTACTGAATTTCTACCTCAGGATACTGAATTTCTACCTCAAGATCTTTTGTTAGGGAACATAAAAGATTGCACTACTACTGAGACGAATTTACTTCTAAAGCTCGAATGAACAATAGGTGATAGACTAGAAACAGTAGATAGACCATATATAAGAGAAACACCAATCAAATAAAATGTATCAGGTGTATAGTTGAGGCTTGACGTGAGGAGTGAGGAATGTTTACTAAACCAGACGTTTACAAAGACTGATCCTTAGAGTTGTATTGCAGGTTATATGATGATTGCTTTTTAATATGATCTTATGTTTAATGTTGATGGTTTTAATAAAATAATTTTTTACAAAAAAAAAAAAAAGAATGTAGAGCTGGATTCTCTGGTCAAATGCAAGTCTTAATTTATTTCACTCGGTGAGATCCTTATTTGCCAGAGAAACCAAGCAGGGAAGATTGTTGAACTTTATTTTCCTGTTATCCTATAATGCTTATCTGCTTCATATTTTTTTTTGTGGGAATTTTTTCTCTCTCTAAGGTATCAATCTTATTTTATAGGGTGGAAAGATCCACAAACATCGGAAGGACCGAGCTCAAGATCTGATAGATATGGGCTCTGGTTATGATGTAAATGACCCTTTCATCGATAATTCAGAAGCTGTAAGTAAATCTTGCAAGCGTGTTACATTTTCCTCTGAGAGATAAAATGTACAGTGGTATTTAGGTAGTCATCATTAATTGGTTCCGGGAGGTGCAATGAGTACCTAACACATTTTTCCCATAAGGAATAATGTAGTAAGTCACAAGGCAGCTGACACTGACAAGTCTAGCTTGTTGATTGAGTACCCCTCCCAAAAAGAGTACCGGGACAAAATTTTAGTATTAAAATGCATTGAGTATCAAATTCAGTGAGTTTCAAAGCAATTGAGTACCAAGATACCACTGTATATCTGATATTGTGAGATGATTTCACTCAGACATTAGGCTTTCCTTTTCCAGTTTAGAGATAGGACTCCATCTGAAATGCTATAGGTTTCTTGCCTGAGCAAGGGGTTGGACCAGAAGACCTCCAAGGTCCCTTCCAACTATTCTACTCTACTCTACTCTACTCTACTCTACTCTACTCTACTCTACTCTACTCTACTCTACTCTACTCACTATTTTTGGATGATTATTTAAAACTGTGTAATTTAAGACATACGTGCATTGCAGTATTTACATTTGGACCCAGCATTAGGTATAGAATGATGGAATAGTCTGGGAGAACGATCAGAGAATGCTCCATTTGCTTTGTAAATACTTTTAATTTCAGTGCATGCTTGATTGACTAACAGCAATTGTGTTTTAATTTTTAGTTGATATGATTTTTATTCTTCATCTAGTATTAAACAATGAAAAAACAGGAGTACATTTTATAATTTATAATTCAGAAAACTCTTAAATATGTTGGGGAAGAAGCTTTAAAAATGTTTAAAATATAAAATAACTTATTTGATTAGCCAAAGTCAGATGTCTTATACTACAATCAAGCAAGATTATGTTCTCTTTAGCATAGGACACTTCATAGTAGACACTTCATCTTTACAATATCAGTGAGATACGCGCACGCGCGCACACACACACACTTGCTACATGTCAACACTTACCTAAAAAGGACAAAAATAAGGAAAAAAATTGCATATATTTTAAATTATGTTACAAAGCTAGTTATGTGATTATATTTTCCCACAAGTCCTAGTATTAATCAGTAAATGGCAGGCATTAGGGCTAGATTTGAATATCATTTAAAAATGATTCTTGAAATTTCTTTTTTGAAACAATATTTTCAGGTACCAATTTTAGCATTAGTTAGTCATCACTGAAAGCCTCCTAAATGCTGTTTAGATTAATTTATAAAATATAAAAAACATGAAAAAGATATACCACATATTTTTCTATGTTGTAAATCTTTACACAGTTTGATACTATTGTATTTTGAGGGTTGATACAGCACTGAATTAGAAAAATATTGCAGAATACATGCTTTGTGTCTTTACACTAATCAGAGTTCTGATGTATTCAAATAGTCTACTAGCCTTTTGTTGCATTGCAATAAAACAACTACATTGTTTTATATTAATAAATATTAGTAATTTAATTTTTAAATCTTTTATATTCTTTGTAGTATGATGAATTAGTTCCTGCATCCTTGACAACTATATATGGAGGCTTCTACATTAATACTGGAATTCTGCAATTCCGCCAAGCATCTGATTCTGAAGAGGAGGATTTTACAGGAAGCAAAAAGCATAAACCACCTAAAGTGAGTAGACTCACGAAGGGTGTACTTTAGGGTTTCAAATTCAACCCCCTGCTCAGTGCAGGAATCCAAATTGTAGCTTTTCAGTTGTAGGTGCTATTAATTTTTTTAATATCAAGTTTTTGCTTTTATTTATTCAGTAAATTTATTTGCCACACATCTCATTGTCAACGCAACTCCGAGCTCCTTACAATCCTAAAAATTAAATAATTTATTAACCAGAATTAAAATATTCAATTATAAGTAGTCCTCGACTTATGACCACAATTAAGCCCAAAATGTCTGTTGTTAAGTGAGATGTTTGTTGTGAAGTTTGCCCCATTTTACGACCTTTCTTGCCTCAGTTGTTAAGTGTATCTGGTTTGTTTGTTAAGTGTATGTGGTTTCCCCATTGACTTTGTTAAGTGTATCTGGTTTCCCCATTGACTTTGCTCGTCAGGTCACAAGAGGTGATCTCATGATCTTGGGGTACAGCAACGGTCATAAATATGAATCAGTTGCCAAGCATCTGAATTTTAACCACATGATCATAGAGATGCTCGAAAGGTCATAACTCTGAAAAACAGTTATGTTACTTTTTTCAATGCTGTTGTAACTTTGAACGGTCATTAAATGAATTGTAAATTGAGGACTATCTGTATTTAAATTATTGTATGCTTCCTCTCTGTCTTTTCCTCCCTGCTCCCTAAATTTTTAGTTAGGTAAACTAAAAGATGGTGACGACCGCAGCATGAAGAAACGAAAGCGAAAAGAGGAAGAGGCAGAGAAGGAGAAAAAGTCTCGGAAAATTAAAGTTACTAAGCAGTTGGGGTAAGTTTGTTAGTACTTTCTTCTGATATAATGCTTTTTGTTAAATTGATAATGGTAAAAATGATGAATTATTTGCAATAGCATTTCCATTGTGAGTTATTTAATTCAGTAGAATAAACATAGATCAAGTGAGGTTCAGTATATTTTTCATGACATGTTTTTTAAAATACTGATCAGAGTGTCTTAGATTTGTGTTCCAAAGCATATGCAAGTATGATACTACTATTTGAATCAATTTATTATAAGATGGGAAAGAAATGTTTACAAATTATTTTGCAGTTTTCTAGACTCGTGAGTTCTTGGATTGAAGAAAGTTAGTTACAACAATGTTCTGAAATAATTTAAAGTGAGATTATATTGTGTTTCTTTCACTACTTTACATTGTTCACTATTCATTGATTTAGTTTATGTAATTTGCAATGTTCTAGTATTAACTAATACAAAGTTTTCATATTTTTTATTATTTGAAATCGAAATTGGACATTCCATTCAGTTACTTATATTGTTTTATTTGCAGGGTAATAGCATTAAATTCACACAAATCTGAAAAGAAGAAGAAAAAATTATACAAGGATTCTTTTTCATTGGCTGCTATGATCCGAAAATTTCAGAAAGAGAAAGAAGCCTTTAAGAAAAAGGAGGTTAACCTGAATCCCACAGTAGCAGCTACCTGTTCTATACCCAGTAAACTTCCTGTTGCTCCTGCCATTGTTGGTAATGATATGTCCGACTTGAATCTCAGCATTACAGATCCAGTCCTTTCTATTTTTGGCAGCAGTAATGAACGTGAGCTCCTGCAGGAAGCTGAAAGTGCCCTGGAGATGATGGGAGACATTGATTTTGATAGGTTGCTTGATAGTACCTCTAATGGAAGCCCAGTATCTGAGCCTTTAGGAGAAAATGGAAGTGTCACCCAGCCCCCCCACACTGCTGAGTTCCTAACACTGAAACAAGTGCCTGCCCTTCCAGAAGGTCTGCCAGGACATCTAGAAAAGCGTATTGAAGACCTTAGAATTGTAAGTATATCTTTTTACTTTACTTTTTAAAGAATTATTAAAATCCATGTTATTTAAGGCAATCTTTGCAATCACAATACTTTGTAAACTTCAGGATATATAGTGTACATACAAACTGAAATGAATGTTCAAATATTGGACTTCTGCTCTGATACTTCTTATTTCCTTTGAGAGACAGCATATTACAATCCCTAGTAGGGTTAATTGCTGATCTGTATGAAATCAGTATATATACTACCAAAGATACAGGTTATCTAATCCAGGGCTTTTCAACTGGATGGTACGCGTACCACCTGTAGTACATTAGCACTTTGCAGGTAGTACACGGCCCTGCCCAGCCAAGTGTAGTGAGAAACAAGCCAGCACAGGCAAAGACTTACTATGAAAAAGTCCTCCAGAGTTGCAGAGCGGCTGGGGCAAGGCAAAGGCCCCAGGCTCACTTCCGGCTCACCCGGAAGAGAAAGGAGGGGGGGCGGAGACAGGAGAGACTATAAAAGGAAGCAGTTTGGGCGGGAGAGGGAGAGAAAAAAAGCAGCAGCCTTGGGAGGAGGTGGAGTCAGCTCTAGCTGCATGAAGGAAAAAGAAGGAGGAGGAGGGTGGGGGAGAGAAGAGGAGAGGAGAGGAGAATCAAGCAGGCCGGCTATGAGCTGATTTACAACTGCTGTGGCAGCCACCTGTGCTGGCAGCAGCAAACAGACAAGAAATGCAGTGGAGAGGGGTTGCCCTCCACGAGGAATGAAAAAAGGCAGCATTGGCTGGAGCTGAGGCACGAGGAGGGAGGGAGATGGAGAGTGGAAGGATTCTTATGTGCTTTTGTGACTTTGAAGTTCCGGGATTTGTGCAATGAGGGTTTTGTGTTCTTAAAGAGTGTTTGGTAATTTCTATTTGGCTGATGGCTGATATCTCTTGTTAGCTTCTATTGCTATGCTATTGTTAGCTGTAAGTTTTGCTACAAGAGATTTTGAAGTATTTTTCTCTTGAATGGATTTTGCCTGTAGCATTCCTTTACTTACTTATTTATACATTTGGGGAGGCTGCCTTAGCTGGCAGCCAGTACTTATTTACATTTTTTTTTCTTCCTTAAGTGCCATTTCCTTTCTAGCTAGTAGCTAATTCTTAAAGGGAAATACGCCTTTTTGAGCTAGTTCCCTCAATTGCTTCTCTTTTCTGCCTCTGGAGGTTTTTCCTTGTTTGATGAATATATGGAAGAGGGATAATATGGAGGGAGGGGTTTCAAATCCTTCCTTCAGAAGGAGATGGGAATGAGAAATAAATAAAAAAAATATTTGAAGGATGTAACATTCCATTTTGTTGGGGGTTACTCTCATTCTGTTGTGATTGATTTTTAAATACACATTAACCTATCATGAACCATAAATATGCGTGTCAACATAGCCTGAGATTTTAAAGGATATACTGTATGGTATATATATTTCATCTATAAAATGAGATTAGGTTTTGGAAAACATCTTGTTGGATATGAATGTGCAGTAAGTTCTTTTGTATGTTTAGTCTCCTAGTTATTCTTTGTGGAAACCATAATGCTTAAAATGTATTAGATAATCTAATTTTAATTGCATATTCAAACACAATCAAAAAGTTTGAGTTTTCAATTAAAATAGAACTAAAAAGATATCAAATATTTTTTTGTAACACATTTTATTAGTTTTCCAATTTTAACATCCAAGTATTTAGAAAGCAACGTGATAACTGGGTAACCAATAGTTCAGTAACAGCATTTTTAGTACATATCTCAGGTTACATTGTTAAAAATTCCTTCTCTACTTCTCATTAACATTTAATATAGCATAGTTAAACTAGCAAATTCCTAGCCATAGCCGGTTCAGTCAAATCGTTTATCAATCTATTTTTTGTTTATACATACCCATATCCTGTTAAGTTTTACCTAATTCTTGATTTCTAATTACAGTATTCCAATTTTAACCTTTAACATCCTTAATATTCAAATTTCTGGCAATCCAAATTTCCTTTATTTCACTACACAAGAGTTATAATGTCTAAAATACACATATTATTTACTTAAATATATTCTATTTTTATTTCATAAACATTTTCTAATTCTCATCCTAGTACATCACAGCTTACTAATAGAGTAACCTTTATTGTCTCAGATCCATCCTTCATCTATATTTTCTGGGCTAAGGCTGATTCTTAATGTTTATTATAAATCTAAAATCTAATTATTAGGCCAATTAATCCAACAACATTTAAATCTAATAGTCATATTTCCCTTCGTCTCCAGGTCTCCCTTTAGCCCAGCGGTTCTCAACCTTTTTCAGGCCGAGACCCCACCTGCGCCGCCCATGTGCGGTGTGACCCCGACCTGCGTATGCGCGGTGCGACGGCCCGCATCGCGCATGTGCGGCGCAACGGCCCGAACCGCGCATGCACGGTGCACACGCAACGCCCAAACCGTGCATGTGTGGTGCGACAGGCCTAACCGCGCATGCGCGGTGCGACGGGCCTAACTGCGCATGCGCTGCGCGCGCGACGGCCCAAACCACGCATGTGCAGCGCAACAGGCCAAACTGCGCATGCGCGGCGCACGTGCGACAGCCCAAATTGCACATGCGTGGTGCGACGGGCCAAACCACGCATGCGCGGCGCGACGGGCTGAACCGCGCATGCGCAGCGTACGTGGCGGGCCTAACTGCACATGCACGATGGGCCTAACTGCGCATGTGTACCGGGCCTAACCGCGCATGCGCGGCGCGCGCTGATGGCCCAAATCGCGCATGCGTGGCACGATGGACCGAATCGCGCATGTGTGGCGCGCGCACGGCGGCCGAGGGGAAATGGGGAAAAAATGGCGGACTGCGGTGTTTGGCGACCCCCGTGAAACGGTCGTTCGACCCTAAATGGGGTCGCGACCTACAGGTTGAGAACCGCTGCTTTAGCCCATTAGTTGAGACTTTAGGATCTCTCTTAGTAAGTCAGGAGGCCCCATTTTTAAAACCTAACTCTAGCTTTCTTTTTCTGCCAATCAGATTTCCATACCCATGTCTTTGAGTTATCAAGTAGGTCTCCTTTCATTCTGGTACATGTTAGTTGAATCAAGGGAGACCGTCCAGTCATCACTTTTTCAGAAGAGCTAGTCCATTTATAATCATTAAGTTGTTGCTCTGGTAGTTGAAGTCTCAGTATTTGTTCTAGTGTCTTTATCTTCAATTCGGTCTGGTCTTCTTTTTCCTCAGATTTCTTCTGGTTTAGGTAAAAGGTCATGTACAATTTTATAGTTATTGGTTGGTTATCTAAGTTTTCAGTCTATTGTCCTCGTTGAACTTTAGCATCCTCTGTTTTAGTATTTACTTTGTTTCACTTCTGTTACTTTTGGAATTGAAGGTTCTTTGGTTGCAATCAGGATTTGGTTGCCAGAATTTTCAATATATTGTTGTTAAATTCCTCTGTCTTAGTATTGTTTTCTCCCGCTTCTGTTGTTTTCTGGGTTGTAGGTTCTTTAGTTGGAATCTGGATTTCAGTTTATGGGTGCAAGCTAAGTGCCTTTGTCTTTCAGTCTGGATTTAATTATCTCAGTAGCTTCAAGGATTTTTTTAAGTGTAAGTTCATAGTCACGGAAAGTTTGTTGCTGGTCCCTTCCATTTCTGAAATGTTTATAGATAGTCCTTTAGGGGAGGCTAGTTTTTTAAGCAAAAGTCAGTGAGTGTTCACCTCTACAGTTCTTAAGAGCCAGTTTCAGCTCCCAGTTGCAGCTTTTTATCTTTAGATAATGCCAGGTTTTAAACAAGTCGCTTTCCCAGGGATGTTCACTTGCTATACCAGACTTCACCACAAGATGTCCCCAGTGGCCTTTAAAATCCTTTTCAGAAAGGCTAGGCTTTTATCCAGTTTAGGTTCTTTTCGTGTTTTTAAATTTTTTTTCAACTAGTTAAGATAGCCAGTTCCTGTGAAAGTAGGAACATTTTGGGTCACCAAATCTAAGAAACATGTAAGTCCAATTACTTAAATATATTTTTCAGGATTTTATCTTCCCAGTGTAGGCAGCTGCCGCCATTTTAGAGGGTGGGAGAAAGACGTTCCCTTCCCTCTCTCCTCATGGGGAAGCAATTTCAGAGAGCTTTTGCAGGAAAAAATACTTGAGGTAAAATGAAGGTAGGATCTCACCTAGTTCCTCCACGGTGCTTTCAAGTGCTTAGTTGTAATTTTGGCTTCGGCAGGTAGTGGCTTAGTGAGGGGCTGTGTGGGTGGCCGATCTTTTCTCTGTCAGTCCGAAGAGCTGCTCCAGATCAAACGGAAGGGCTGCCGCCCTTACGCGATCCGTCGGAGGTCTTCTTCCCTGCTCATCGCCCCTCCAAGGTGACTTTTGACCCCTTTCAGGGTCCCCCAGCGAGAAAAAACCAGACGGCGGAGGGAACAATTGCACCGCATGTCTGCCAGCGCAGCGATCTGGAACCGGAAGCCAAAAGATATCATATATTTTGTATCCTATGCCAATATATTTAAATGAAGCCAATTATTATTACAAATAATAATTAAGCAATTTTAGTGCTTAAATATAGTAATGTTATCTCCGAGTATTATAAATAGTGAAGAAAGACAAAGTACTTGTGGTATTCTACAATAAATACTTGGTACAAACTGAGATTGTGAAAATATCCTGAGATTTTCTGAGATTGTGAAAATATCCTATGATACAGTACAACTTGCTAGCAGTTAAATTACTAAAATTCTGAGCTGAAGTGCATTTTTATTGTTGTCTCTAGGCTGCCAAGCTCTTTGATGAAGAAGGCAGAAAGAAATTCTTTACACAGGACATGAATAATATCTTGCTTGAGTAAGTGCTCATTTTGGTTTTCAGAAAAATATTTAGTATAATAGAATAAATGTGTTGAGCATTGAGTAGATTTCTAAAGTAGCTCATAAAAATCATTAGAATGGTGTTTATTTGTTGAAGAGTATACTAGTCATATTTAGGTTTTGTATTTTTTTATTCATAATAATTATAGAATATTCTTACACTTGTTTAGCCATATTTATGGTTTGACATTAATTACACAATCCTTTAAAAAGAGCAGCAAATAAAACAACCAATTCTCAGAATTTTTTCATAGAATGTGAACTTGCCTGAGAATAGGCAATAAGACAAGAGTTTTGTTCATACGTTCCTTATTAGGTATGAATTTGTTTTCTGTTCAACAGTATTGAAATGCAGCTGCAAGAATTGAATCCTACTTTCCGCAATGGCGTGTATTCCCATCTTGAAGCTTTTGTGCCATGCAATAAAGACACATTGATAAAGCGTTTGAAGAAATTGCATTTCAATGTCCAGGTAAAGCTACCCAATTGAGATACATTTTAATTGAGACACATAGTAGATGGGTCAGAATTGGTTCCCTGTAGAATGAAGCATTACCTGCATGTCAAGGGTGTGTGTATCTCTGTGTGTAAGGACCTGCCTCAACTAGACTTCCCAAGAAAGTGGAACTCTTGAAACAGGCATCATTTCAAAAGGAACTTTTTATTGAGAGTTAGTGATGGCAAGAAAGCAAAGCAAGGTCTGAAGATTCAGCGTGCGAAAGAGTATGCCAAAATAGCAATTCAAAACTCCTCCCCCCAACCGTCTGGTTGAAATCCAGCCAATCCACAGGTGCCAAGCTGTTATGAGAACCAGGGGATGAAGCGTCTCTTCCAAAGACTCTCTTGGTTTCAGTCCCAGGCTCCGTTGTTCAGAAATAAGGCAGATAAGATGTTTTAAGACAAGATGTTTTCAGGTTGCATTCCTCATACCTTGAGGGAGATTTTTATAAATCCATTCATTTTGTGAAGCAGGCAAGTCTTTCCAGGCCATTAAATACTGCATGGATCCTTGATGTTTGCATTAATCTATAATGTCTTTAATTTCAAAGTGTTGCTCACCCTTTACCGTAATGGGTTGAGGGTCAGGAGCAACAGCCAGCCATAGTTTAGAGGTGATTTCAGGTTTCAACAAACTGCAGTGGAAAACGGTGGATTTGTCTCAAACTCTTAGGGAGTTCCAGATCAGGATTAATGATGCGTTTAATGGGAAAAGGGCTGATGTATTTCGGTACCAGTTTCTTCAATGGCTGTAAAAATCTAGTGGAAAGGTAAGGTAAACTTTGTCCCCCATATGAAAAAGATTTAGGCTCCATTCTTATCAGTCTGCGCCTTATAAGCCTCTCTGGCTTCATCTAAAGCATTTCTAACGACTGTTTAGATTAGTGGTTCTCAACCTTTTTAATGCCACGACCCCCAACCGGTCGTAAGTCGAGGACTTCCCAACCGGTCGTAAGTCGAGGACCCCAACTGGTCATAAGTCGAGGACTTTCCCTGCCCGGGAGCGCCGCACATGCGTGATGCCGCCCCTGCGCCGGCCGAGGCATAGCTGGCAAGGGGCAGCGACGGCGCAGGGTGACCACCGGCTGGGCCACCATCTGGCCCAGCCCAAGGGAGGTAAGGCACCCGCCAGGCCCCACGCGCGCCAGCAACCTTCCCTGCGCCCGCTGGCCTCCCACCCCTGGCCCTCTTTTACCTACATTTTTAGTAGTTGCTCAGCAGGGAGGGGTGGAAACTTCTAGACAGCTCACCTTCGCTGCAGACAACTTGCAGCACCGTTTGCAGACTGGGACTTTTGGCGAGCTCAGCAGGGCAGAGACAGCCTGGACAATTCCTATTGGCTTTTGAAAGCCACTAGAATTAGACTCTATTCAAGAGAGTCTATTCTATTGGCTTTCAAAAGCCAATAGAATAAGAGGGAGTAGCACAGCTAAGGAAAAGGGGAAAAAATTGGCGGGCTGCGTTGTTTGGCGACCCCCCATGAAATGGTCGTTCAACCCCAAATGGGGTCACGACCCACAGGTTGAGAACCGCTGGGTTAGATGTTCTGCAATTGATGAACCCAGTCCTTAAGAGAAGGAATAGCAGGCTCATTGGCAGGCAATTCAGGAATAGGCATGAAACTCTGGCTGTTAGCCATTTGAAAAGGAGTGAGCCCCATACTGGAATGCACTGCATTGTTATAAACCACTTCAGCACATGGCAACAAATCACTCCAATTGTCCTTTTGATAATTAATAAAACAATGGAGGTGTTGTTCTATAACTGAATTCGTTCATTCTGTCCCCCCATTCATTTGAGGAGGATGACTAGATGACAGTCTCTGATCAGAACCTAAAAGGTCCAGAAAAGCTTTCCAGAATTTAGAGGTGAATTGAACACCCCCATCCAATATTATGCCTTTTGGGGCACCATGGAGACGATAAACATGTTGCACAAATAACTTAGCCAAAGTTTTTACAGTTAGGATCTTCTGACATGGGATAAAATGGGCTTATTTGGAGAACAGGTTAGTGACAACCCAAATGACAGTATTTTCCGCACTTTTGGGTAGCTCCACAATGAAATCCATGGAGATCTCTCTCCAGGGTGCTGAAGGACTAGCCACCGGCTACAGGAGGCCAGGCATTTTTCCCTGCCTCCGTTTAGCAGCAACATAGGTTGGGCAGCTGACCACATAGCTTTCAATATCCTTCAATAGCCCAAGGATAAGGAGCCATTCCATGCTGGGAGCCATGACAAACACCAAAGTCTCTGAGTGGCTTCCCATGGTTAGCCTCAGGGATTCAGTGACAAAGCTTGCCGAGATGCCCCCTGCTAATGACCCATCAAGTTGGCAGAATGCGATGGGGTCTTTGAGTTTTCTAAGGGGAACTCCCATTTTTCTGACTAGGCTGGGGCTTATGAGGCACCGAGTGCATCCCGAGTCCAGCAGTGCAGTTAGGGCCATCCTCCTGCCTGTGCTTGGGATTGACAGTTCTATGGCATAGTTATGGGGTCGATTGGCCCACTTACAAATGGGCCATCATCATAATCACTCTCTGACGTCCCTGACTCGTCATCCAATAGGGTTGGAACTCTACTTCCTGTCTTTGGGGTTTGGGGGAGCTCCATGACCTTGGTGGACTTCAGGGCTGTTTCTTTCAGGCGTTGAAGTCGGCTTGTTTGACTTCCCCCCAGAGGGGCAATCCGGCTTCCTAGCTGGAATCTTGCTGCAGCATTCCACAGCCCGATGTCCTTCCTTGCCACACTTGAAACAGGAGGTGGATTGCAGCTGATTAGCAAGGCCTCTCCCCTTCTCTCAGGCTGGATGTATCTCCCCGGCTTCATGGGACGATTGCAGGTCTGGTTGATTTCCACTTCTTTAGCCAGGACACACTATATACAGTCAGGCAGGTGCTCTGCAGGCTACATGTGATGTACAGGTCATTGTTTAACCCATCTTGGAAACAGCTTATTAGGATGTCTTTGGGCCAGTTGAGGCGGTAGTCCAGGTCACGGAACTCCTCCATATAGTCAGCCAATGGTCAACGTCCCTGTTTCACTGTTTTTATACAGTCCCAAGCCTTTTGGTCTGCTAGGTGGTCTTCAAAACGGCACCTCAGTGCGGTCATGAACCAGTTGAAGTTTCAAAGTTGGGGAGCATCACAATTATACATGGTTACCATCCATCTGGCTGCAGTTCCTTCCAGGGCTAGGGTGACAACCCTGATCTTGGCTGCATCGTTGGGCAGAGACCTCCCATATACTTGCATGTATGTGAGGATGTGAACCAGGGAGAACCCCAACTGCTTTGGATCCCCATCGAACTTGATTCCCAATGGAACTAGTTTTGGCTCATCTGGGGAAGTCCTCTCTCTGGGCTGTTGTGGGGTCGAACCTGTGGCTCCACTGACCGCCTCAGCTGTTGCAGCCTCGTCTCCTTCATGCTCAACCTCCTCTGCCAGTCCTTCCTCTTTTTCTGGGCAGCCCAGGGATTTGGCTTTTAGGTCCTCAAAAGCTTCCACCGTGTAAGTCATGGTGTTGGACACAAAAATACTCAAAATTGAAATTCACTCAGTTCACGTTGCAAATAGAAAAGGAGTTTATTAACCTTAACAATAAAGTCTAAAAGGTAACAGTTTGCAAAGTGTGGTGGATTCAGGAAGGCAGACAATGCAATGTAGCCTAACACTGAACCATACCTCAAATTCCAAAATCACATATTATTATACATCCTATCGCGACGCCCCATTCCCTCCCCCATGGCCCCATTGGCTTAGGCTTTGGAGGTTACAATCTATCAGAAGTGCTTAAACAGAATACATTATCTCCGCCCCTTTTTGCTTACATTATACTAATAAGATCCATCCCCTACTATCCTGTTTACTCAGACCATATATGTACATGCTTATCAATCTTGGAAATAAGATGTGTCCACATCCCTATCAATCTTGGAAATAAGATGTGTCCACATGCCTATCAATCTTGGAAATAAGATGTGTCCGCACACCTATCAATTTTCCACCTTTCAGATCAAATAGTGGTACCAGGCACCAAAAGGTACAGAAAAACAATTCCTAGATGATGACTCATACCAGACCCCTTAGTAACTCCAGTTTCCCTCTCCCCTCATTTGGAACTGGTAATTTTCCAAAATACATAAAGCATCTACTCAGGCAATTGATTATAAAATAATGATTATAAAATAACTAATCAATAATTACATGATAATACTAAAATATATTTTATTTTTATTTTTAAATGTCCTCACTACTTCCAGTTTTTTCCACAATGGCTCGCTTCAGGATCCCCTACGTCAAATCTGATTGCTTATCTGGCTCTTCATCATCAGAAGGCAGCTCTGTCTTTTTCTTTCCGGTCTTCTTCCGACCTCCTCGGGTGAAAGTAACTCTTTGGGCTCTTTCTTCCCAGTCCTCCTTTTTGTCGACACCGAGTAACCATCTCGGCCTTGAGGAGTCTTCTAGGGCAGCAGCTTCCTCCACCCAAGTGGAGGTGCCTTCTCTGGGATATATCTGGATGAGCGGTTCACTGCAGTTCTCGTTTCCAGCTTCTCCTGTTACGCTGACATGCAGAGACATATTTTGCATAATCCCCCTCAGTAGGGCAGACGCCTCTCTGGGTTGGATACTATTGCAGATCTTGCTTCATGTAAGGACCTGCCTCACCTAGACCTCCCAAGAAAGTGGAACTCTTGAAGCAGGCATCTTCAAAAGGAACTTTTTATTGAGAGTTAGTGATGGCAGGAGAGTAAAGCAAGGTCTGAAGATTTAGCATGTGAAAGAATATGTCAAAATGACAATTCAAAACCCCTTCCCCCAATGTCCAATTGTCTGGTTGAAATCCAGCCAATCCACAGGTGCCAGGCTGTTATGAGAACCAGGGGATTTAGCGCCTCTTTCAAGGACTCTCTTGGTTTCATTTCCCAAAGGTCCCAGGCTCCATTGTCTGGAGATAAGACAGATGTTTTCAGGTCGCATTCCTCATACCCCGAGGGGCACCTCACACAGAACAAAGCAAAGCAATTATTTCCCCCATGCAAGCATCCCTCCCCCAACAGACTGGCAGGCCCTGAAAATGAATATATAGGCAAAAGCAGGAAAGGAAGAAATAAGGGAATTGAAGGCAAATCTATTTGAGGGGCCCTGGCATTGTGTCTCCGCGTGTGTGTGTGTGTGTGTGTGTGTGTGTGTGTGTGTGTGTGTGTGTGTGTGTGTGTGTGTGTGTGTGTGTGTGTGTGTGTGTGTGAGAGAGAGAGAGAGTGAGTGTGATTATAAAAGATTTGTATCCCATTCTTTTTTAAATATTTTCCTGGTGTGCTGTAATCTAGATCATGTAATTGCTTTCATGATTATTACTCTATTTTGAACTATTTTTATTTTTGCATTAATTTATGAGTTAAATTTCTAGTTCCAGGCAGGCTTTCTCACATTAATTAGAAATGTGAATCCCCATTAATTAGAAATTGCAGTCTTTCAGACACTTTCCAGAAGTAGCTTTTTTCAACTATTTCTGATTTTTAACTATTAATTTAAAAAGTATTTGAGAACTGTTGTGGTACTTTTAAAATGTTGACTTTTAAAAAAGATGACACAGTTGTAAATAAATTAAAATTCAATCCTAATGCAGTGCTATCATAATTAGACATGTCCATGATACTTTTTGGATTTGGTAGATTTGTTTTTATGCTAGATTTAAGAATGTACATTTTAATTCAGAAACACGTTTTTTAAAGTGCTATTAAATCTTTTTTATTTCATTTAACTTAACTGATGGTCTGGAATTTTTTTACCATCAATTTCAAAATTACTTTGTCTATTTCAAGGGATAGGGGGAAAGATATAATGTCCTTTTTACCTTAAAAAGACCCAGAAGCAGTAGGAACATTGCAGGTGGGTAGATAGCTAGGTAGATGGATGGATGGATGGATGGGCGGATGGATGGACGGGCGGGCAGACAGACAGACAGACAGACAATACCATTTTTGTTTAGCACTTCAAGATCACAAGCAGAATCTGGCCATTGGATTATTTTCCACTTCCCTGGCTGTGCATGCCTAAAAACAAACTTCATTTTTTTTTTTTACTAGAGCCTTTCTCTCTCACTATAACAAATTGGGAGCCAAGTGGCACCACTTCTTAATTAGCAGAGATCTGTTTGATGAATGGATAAAGCTTTTTCCAGGTGGAAATGTCTTTATATTTCATACTCCAAATCCCCAAAAAGTTGGAGGAAACCAAGACAATTCTGGAAAGCAAAATATATCAGATGAATTCTAGGTGCCACTCTGCATTTTTAAATTTTTCAAATTTCTGTGTCCATTCTTGGGTTCTGATTTTTACAGTACAGTTAATCCCATCTTGGCTATGGAAGATAAATAATGAAAATAATGAACTCTTTTATATTGAATACAGGACCATACTGGCCAAATTAATTTGCTCATTATTTGTATCATTGTCATGGTCTGAATCTTTGTTCTTGAATTTAGACCTAGCAGTCTGGACATGCCTATTTTCTTTTAATTGACTTGCTGCTATACAATTGCATTACTATGGTGTTTTAAATTATTATTTCACTTTTTCATTTTTTATTCTATTTTATAGATTGTGACCCTTTGTAAGTGACTAAACTATACATATTTCAAATAAATGAACAGCAATGTAGGCACAACATCTTACATCACTTAAGTTTAATTTAATTTGTTTTGCTTACCTCCTAAAAGGGCTTTTCTACTGCAGACTTTGTGTTCCTTTCTCTTCTTAACAAATAATAATGTTTTTATTGTTGAAAATATATACAACTTTATTCTTCATAATAGAGTTTTAAAAATACCAATTGTTTTAGAGCCAAGTTAATTCAGAAAATGAAAAACATTGAAAGTTGTTCAAAAAGAAAGGACTAGACAGCTTCAGAGATGCAGTATATGAATGTATTACATTGTTTGTACCACTGTTTTAATGGTAGTATCTTCTCAGGATGATCGCTTGAAGGAACCATTGCAAAAATTGAAGTTGGCTATCAGCTGTGTCATGCCTGAACAACTATTCAAATACCAGGAAGATTGCCAGGCACACAGTCAAGCCAAGAATGCCAAGTATGTAGGCAAACCAAACAGCTTTTGGCCAATGGGGGGAAGAGGGAAAATGAAAGGGCAACTGTCCTGTTTTATTAGAAAATATGAAGTTCCAAATGTGAGGAAATTAATGTTTATGATTGCTATTTTTCTGCTTATATTATATATAGATGCTGCTTTTTGCAGTACATTAATTCTGTGAATATAGTGGAGCATTTATGAGATGGATAAGTCTCTTGCCTTAAAAAGATAGTGAATATCTGTCCATGTATTCACTTGGCCTTTTTTTGTCTGCTATCTTAGCAAAAGCAACTCCAGAAGCTGTTCCTATTGCTCATGACAGGTTCTATTTATCTAAATATCTATTTTTTAGATTTTAGCTTTATCATTTTGTTTTTTCCCCAACATACCCTGCTTGTTCAATTAGTACTGGAGTTGTAATTGAAAATCTTTAGCATAAGTGGGGATGACAGTTGTTTAATTTCTGTTAGAAAAGCTGTAGCCTGAAGTTCAGCAAACAATGATGTTACAACTTAAGTGGGGTCTCGCATGTAAGAAAGAGCAGCTATTAGTGACCACCATTTTCTTTAATCCTACAGCTACGGTAGTTACTGGGTATACATTAGTGCTAGCAAATAATCCATTTGAAATTCTTCAAAGACCATTCCATTAAAATTGCCCTCCATTTTTACGTTTTCAAGTTTCATTTATGTTCTTGTCATTGTAGGAATAAACTCTTATTAATCTGTGATTGTAACATATCAGGAGTCTGATAGTGTATTTTCTGACTAACAAATTAAGAAATTTGATTAACAGCTATTTTAATTGGAAAAGGTGATACCAGATTCCTGATCTGTATTGAAATACATACTAGCTGATAAGTAGTAATTATTTTTCTTTTTTATGAAACTTAATAGGTAGATGAATGTCTGACAAATCTTGCATCATTTATTAAATAGTTTTGTAACTGTGAGACAGGACCTGATTGCTTTCCCATAGCTGAATTCTTAAGTTATTTTCAATGCAGTCATACAACTGACTCTTCTTGTCTCATGAAGGTCTTACATATTGGTAGTTTTTTCATAATTCTTGCAATGAACTAAATGGAAATTGGCTCATTTCAGTGTCCAAAATATGTGTAGAAATTCAGTAACTTTTAAGGTGATGGACTGCAAATATCAACTTCTGTCTAGAATACCAATGCATCAACTGCGATAGGAAAAGAAGTGGCAGAACCTGGGAATGGAGTTAAAAGAGATATCAGTCTATATTCCGTATGTGGTCACAACTAAATCCAACCACCCTTGAATTCCATTAGCCCTTATTTAACACTGAGGATATGTTAACCTTCGTTGAATAGATTCCTGTTCATAGCCATGATCATACATACATACATACATACATACATACATACATACATAGATACATAGATACATACATACATACATACATCAGTTTAATTGGACCTTCACATAGAGACACATAGAGACCAGACAATTGCAAATAAGCAACCAGCAGATATCTGAGTCTCTCTGGCAATGTAATGATGGGGAAGTAAGCATACCTCTGTTTCTACTCTTTACAATACTGTGCTTATTCTTTTGCTCCAGAATGCAAGCAGAAGATGAGCGAGACAAGAATGGTTCAGAAGAGGAAGATGACGAGAAACCAGGAAAGAGGATTGCAGGTCCAAGAAAAAAATTCTACTGGGATGAAACAGTGAGGTATGATACTATATTGTTTGATACTCCACTAGAGGTATTATAAATTACCATAGCACAGTCTAATAAAAGTTATTTCAGATCAGAAAAAAAAATGTCTTGGACTTTTTTTCCTGAGATGGAGCATAGTCATAAATGTAACTCTACCATAGCTAATGCATGCGGTTCTGGAGTGGAAATAAACTGGATGGAGGTATAACACAAAGAAAGACTTTTACTCTTGGCTAATGTGAAGCTTATCTTTCTTACTAATTTACTTCTTCCTAAGTGCTATCTAATATTCACTCTGTATTTTCTGATACAAAGCATAAGGCTTTGCAAACTTGGCTATATTGGCATTCTTGTCCCAGAATCTTTTGCTATTTGGGTTATGTAAAGGTCTGTCCTCAGTATTTAATTTGTCTTAGCTCCCATGTGAGTGATTATCAGAATAGAAGTTAAAAGGAGTGTAAAAAGAAATGGAAATAATTTTGCTCTATAGGCTAAAAATCTGAAGTGTGTAGTGATATTTCCTTTCATTCTCCACCAGCTTTATGAGTATGAAAAAGGAAGAAACTCATTTTCACCTTTTCTCCTCAACTCTATTTGAATTGAACTGAATTGAATACAATACTTTATTTGGCCAAGTGTGATTAAATATACAAGAAATATTTCTTCAGTGCAGATTTGTTTATCTTTATTTCTTAAACCCATTTCTGTATTTAAGTAACTTTTATACAGTTTCACTTAACAAATTCTCAATTGTGGGAAATTAGTATCTATTGATTGCAATGTTCTTGGGTAAGAAATGTCCCAAAAAAATGGAAATGCCTGTTTTAAATTATAGAAAAGATAAAACAGAGTACAAGAAACTGAAAACCAGTTGTATTATATCTTACAGTATAATATGGTTAACTAAAAGTTATTGTTGAATAATTCTATTTTTAGAGAAAATATGAAAGGTAAATGAGTAACTTTGACAAGTGATGCTTGATGTACTGAAGACAGCCAGGCTTATTTCAACAGGACTTTGCTGTGTAATCTTGTCAAGATAAAGCTGGATTGCTATGAACTAGAGCCAAATAAAAGTCAATCTGCAGAAGATTACCTCAAGACATTTATGGAGACTGAGGTGAAGCCTCTTTGGCCAAAAGGTTGGATGCAAGCTAGGTATGGTATCTATTTAAGACTAATGTTCTTATTCAGATTTTATGATATATGATGAATTAAGTTTTGTCAGAATTCAAGCATATGCTATTTTTCAGATCCTGGTTATAAAATATTTTCTGAAATAGTTTATACGAAATCATTAGTGCTAGAGTTTCCAAATTAGTGTCTGTAGGGGCTAGAGTAATATCTTGATGCCTGTGACGCTCTTATTTATTCTCTTTTCTTTTTAATCTGGTAATGCTACATTGCTGAGAAAGTGCAAAGATGATCCATCCATCAGTGAATGGAACTTGCTAATTGCATCCCATAATGCTTAAAACTACAAAATAAACATAAGGCATTATTTTCTGGAAAATTTAACAGTGGATAGCCACTAAATACAAAAGAAACACTGTTTTATATTGCAAGGGGGTGTTGGGAGAGGAGACCAGGCAATATCTTGTTGATCAGTTTAATATCATTTAATTGTAGTAACAATTATTTGTGGTGGGCCTACATATTTTTTAAAGATATTAAGTCAAATAATCTTGCTGTTGCAGCAAAATGTGACACTGAGTTGAATCTGACTTACCCATCAAACGCAAATAATCTGGATTGATGCAGTTATTCATAATAATAGGCTGTGTAAGAAAGTTATATTCTTTTTAAATCATGAGCAGAAAATTCAAGGGCAACCCCATGTGAAGTTCATTGCATTAATCCTATCTGGAGATAATGAAGACAAAGATGACTGTTCTCAGAGCTTCGTACTCCAGAAATGAACCACAGCTGGTCTTGGTAAAGGCATTCAGAGCTGTGTCTTCATCTATGGATCCAATTATAACTATGAATTGAAGAGAAACCCCATAGTTGTAGACCTGGGCCTCCCCAACTATGTTTGCTGGACGGTCACTCTGCTTTAAAGCTATCAACATCAGGAATCAGATGAACCCTTGTAATACAGTGCCTTCAACCGGTCACAGGTAGTCCAAGACACTATCATGATCAGTGTCAAACCAGCTAAGGTCTAATAGAATAAGGACAGCTACACTCTCGCTGTCCATCACACAAGAGCAGCCTATTGCTGTTTCTGGATGCCTGGATTTAAATCCTATCTGAAAATGACCCAGCTAATTAACTTCACCCATGATTCTTTGCCCTGGATTCCCATAATCTTCTCCATGATGTTCCATAAAAATGGAAGATTGAAGGCTGAAGCCATCTAATATGGTGAAGTTGGAGACATTGTTTTTCATCACAAGCATTCCAGACATCTTTTCTATCATTTCATAGGATCTCTGATCAGGGATAGATTGTTAGAGTGCATTCTTTTTCTACCTTAGCAGTCTCTATGTTCTGTCTGTCTCCTAATTAAGCTTATGGAAGCTACTATATTGCTGGAAATTAAGAATTAAGATTATTGATGTTTGTCATTTTAAGCTTTAATAATAGTTTAAACGTATCCATTTAATTGTTTAATTATAGCAGTTTGTTTTTTGGGTATAGATAAGAAATTTCAGGTTATGACAAGCTTAAAGATTTTTTTTAGCTGTGATCTGCAGCATGGTGAACTATGCACAGGTGCTTTGAAACACAAAATGCCATCCTACCTAACTCCCAATCAGCCAGAGTAATGGAGAATTTATGGTAGTCTCAGAATCTAGACCTATTGTAAAGAACTAAGTTTAGAATTTTGGGTGGAAAACTGCTATTAAAATAACAACAAACTTCTGTCTTTGCTCTGCATTTGCTTTTTGGTACATACTATTGCCCAAATGTAGCAAGATCTAAAGTATTTATGTCTGAATGGCTTTTTATGGACTAACAGAGCTGCTCATTTGGACAATTAAAAACCAAAACGCTTCCTTTTCCAGACACCATGTTGCCTGATAATGTTGGGATAGTTCATTCATTGCCTGAGAACACTTAAAATAGGAATAGGCTTCTTTTTATTTATTTATTTATTTTTAGAAAATGGGCAAAAGAGCACCTTTTGCCCATTTTTATACCTTTTATACCTCCTCTTCTAGAAATGGCAGAAAAAAGCTGAATAATTTGGTTCAAATATTACTGAAATAGAGAACTTAACATGTGATCATGCTTGATAATCCCTGTCTTTAATGTAATGTATTGGCTTTCTGTAGGAAGTAAGCCTATGTGCATAACAGTATTGAGTGTTGATTTCCTTGTTAGCCAGAATCTTACATGGGAGTTAAAATAACATCTCTTCTGCAGACATTTGTATTTCATCTAAATGCCTGCAAGGAAGCCAAATTCACTAGAGCAACATTAACACATTCATTTATTTTGATAATGCCTTTTTAAAAAATGAATTCTGAAGATTATAGCGCAGGGTTGAAAGTGGTTATTAAAACGTAGAAATCAATACTGATCCAGGACCGACTGGAAACTTGCAGAATCTATTTAAAAGTTTATGTAACTTGAGGCAACTTTAATTTTACTCAACTATTTTAATGTGCAATATTATTTAGAATCACAAGAATTGTAGAAATAATTTATTAACTACCCTTTAATGCATGGGAAGAGTCAGTCTATGCAAGAAGAGCAGGTTGCTGTTATTCATGTACATGATGTATATGAAAAGGATTGACATGTTAAGATATAAAAAATATTAAGTGGGATTCAGTATCCCAAACAATTATTTTGATTAGTTCTTTATTTATAATGAAGACATTCTAGTGCCAGCATACTAGCAATGTGAATATATATTCAGAGTGAACACATTTAAAGTGGCTTAAATCTCACTTTGATGTAGCATTATTACAAATTATGATCAATTTATGAAACTTCATACCTTCTGTTTGCTTCATTGTCTTGACTACTTCAGGAAAGAAAACTTAAATACATATATTTCAATGTATTAATTATTAATCTTTCTTAACTGCCTTGTTTCAATTGTTTGTAGCTTGATTGGGACAAATATGGCTCTATACACATGTAATCTTAACAAACCTTTTGAGGATTAGAAATTACAAATACTGAATTTAAAAAGTTGGTTAATCAATTGTATAATTGTTGGCCAAAAGATTTATTCAAGAGTGATTACGTAACAATAACACAATCTTTAACCAACCATTAATGTATATTTAGTGTGGTACTTATATATTTGGCACTTTATGAACAGTGAAACCCATTTTCAGCCTTAAAAAATTTAGACTGAAAAGATAAATACAAGTCACAAAACTTTAGTTAAGATAAGAAAATATAAAAAGCTTGGGGTAGGTGGGCAAGAATGAGCAGCTTACATATGAGGGTGTTCTAAGGCTTGAGATCTTGATTTATAGTGGGTTTATAAAAGTGTGTAACAGTAGTTATTATTAGGATAGTTGAACATGGTCATTTGGTTCACTGAGTGATTGCTCCAGGTATGTATGTACTATACAAGCCCTCCTCTGCCCATAGATGCTCATACCCTGCTTAGAGCAGGGATCCAGTAAAGTATTCATGATAAATGATTTTATATCTTCTGTCTGATTAGATTAGAGCTACAATCTCTTCATAATCCTTAATAGACATTTTACAACTTCTACTTTAAACTCTGTTACAACCACTTTTTTAAACATTCAGTAGCAGTTTATCTTTCTATAACTTAAATCTATTAAATACTCTGGAATAGAGTCTAGGTCTTGGCATCCTTTCGATATTATCTCTACTCAGTCATCTGAAAACATAAATTTGGGGGTGGGGGATTGTGTATATTTCTTTATACAACTTTCTTCTGGTTTGTTGGAACCTTTCTCAAAGAACAGCATTCAGAACTGAAACAATATTTGGGTCTCACCTATACAAAGTAAAATAAAACTACTATTTTCTATAATTTGTAAATTAATTTTTTCTTGTCATAGCTTAAAATTATATCCCCCCTCACTTTTTTGCATTCATATCACATTACTACCTTGCATTCAGTTTATAATCAATTAGTCTTTGAAGATCTTTTTGAGTAAAAAAAAAAGCTGCCTCTGAAATTTCATCCAATTTAAGCTAGATCCTAGTTTTGAAACGTCAATTAATTTTACAAATTTTTCCTTCATTTAGAAAGTGTACAATCTTCCTGGGCATACTTAGTGTATGTGTGCTTGCACATTCTTTTGAGTCAGTGTTGACTCCTGACCACTGCCTGGACAAGTTCCTGCAATTTTCTTGACAAGTTTTCAGAAGAAGTCTACCATTGCCTGTATCCTAGGATTGAGAGAGTGATTGACCCAAGATCACTCAGTTGCCTTTGTGCCCAAGGCAGGAATATAACTCATGGCCTTCCAGTTTCTAGCATGATACCTTAACCACTACACCAAACTGATTTTCACTGTTATACTTATTGGTCTGGTTTTGGTCCTTTAATTCATTTTGATAATAGATAATTTGCTTTACTGCAGTCATCTGGCACCTCAGCAGGTTTTTTTTTAGAATTTCTAAACAAATAGTACATACAAGTTTAGCCGAACCCTCAACAAATTTCTTCAGTAATCTAGAATGGGGATCATCAAGTCCTGGAAATGTCGGCTTATTTGAAATAAAGAGGTACTTCCCCACCCCAACCATGTAGATATCTATCTCAGGCATCAATTTTACCCCTCCCTCCTCTTCAGAGTTGCCTGATAGAGCACATGACTTCTTGTAGGGGAGAACTGAGATGGAAAAAAATGCCTTTGATTTATTTTTTTTATTTTTTTATTTTTTTTAGCCTCATTGCTATCTTTTTTTTTTTTTTTTTTTTTTATAAATTCTTTTATTAAAACCATTAACATTGAACATAAAAACATATTATGCAGTAATCAACATGACTCCTGGTATACAATACTAAGTATTAGTCCTTGAAAACGTCTGGGTTAGTAAGCCTTTTTCCCCCCACTCCCCGTGTCTAGCCTCAACTGTACTCCTGTTACATTTTATTTTGATTGGTGTTTCCCCTATCCGTTTCAATATTAATGTGGTCAACATTAAACATAAGATCCTATTGCTAAGCATTCATCCTAGAACATAGCATACAACATTAGGTATTAATCTTTGTAAACATCTGTTTTAGTAAACGTTCTTCCCTCCTCCCTCACATCTTCAAGTATACTCCGAATACCTTTTGTTTGATTGGTATTTCTCCTATATATGATCTATCTACTGTATCTAGTCTATCGCACACTGTGTGTTTGCGCCTCTGAGTTGACTTCATCCCATTACTAGTGCAATCCTCCACGGTCCCCAACCCGAGATCCTGAAGTAAAAGTTTCATATCCTGAGGTAGAGAGTCAGTCTACTTTAACAATATTAAGGCAAACAACGTTAGTCATAAGGTTATGTTAAGAGGCATTAGTTATAGAACATATACATTCAACGTTAGGTGTTAGTTTTTGTAAACATCTGATTTGTTAGCCCTTCATCCCTCCTCCCGTCGATCCTTAGCTGAACGCCAGCTGCATTCTGTTTGATTGGTGTCTCTCTTGGATATAGTCTATCCACTGTTTCCAATCAGTCACAAATTGTTCATTGGAGCGGTTTTTCAAGTATGCTGATATTTTTGCCATTTCCGCCAAGTTTGTTACTTTCACAGTCCATTCTTCAATAGGCGGTATTTCCGGATTCTTCCAGTACTGTCCCACCAACAATCTTGCTGCTGTAATTAAGTTCAAAAATAAATTTGTCTCTGAGGTAGTGATATCCTTTGTGATCCCTAACAGAAAGGCCTGAGGTAGAAATTCTATACGCTTTTTGAAAATAGTTTGGAGTGTCCACCATATCTTCCTCCAGAATGCTTTGATTTTTCTGCATGTCCACCATATATGAAAGTAAGTAGCCTCTCCGTCCCCGCACCTCCAGCATTTGGGCTGGGAGCCCGGGTAGATGAGTGATATTTTTTTCGGGTCTAGGTGCCATCTATAGAACATCTTGTAGAAGTTTTCCCTTAAGTGTTGCGATTTCGTGAATTCTACATTCCTCACCCAGATTTTCTCCCACGTGTCCATGGTGATAGGGTGTCTGAAGTCTTGTGCCCACTTTATCATACAGTTCTTGACTAGCTCGGTTTCAGAGTCCATTTCTATCAGAATGCTGTACACTCGTTTGATGTGCTTAATCCCCTGTTCTCTAATCTGTTTAATTAGATTCTCGTCTGTCTGGGAGAAGCCCTTCTTCTTGTCTTTACGCCACCTTGATTGTAGTTGTATATATGATAGCCAGTTACTTCCTATTCCTTTGTTTGCTAGCGTTGCTTGAGATTTCAAGAGGAACCCGTTTTCTTCTCCCAGTACAAGTTCACTGTAGGGCACCACTTCTTGCCCTTGGGATGTGTTCATATCCCCTGATGCGTGTCCAGGGATCGTCCAGATGGGAATCTTGTCGTGTAGGAGGTGCTTATATTTCTTCCAGACCCATAGCAATGGGATTCGTAATGGGTTCTCCTTGAAGTTCCTATCTGCCTTTTTGTCGTATACTAGGTATGCGTGCCAGCCGAATCGTAGACCATGCCCCTCAACATTCAGAATTCTATCATTTGTCATGTTGATCCAGTCACTAACCGCCACCAACGTTGCTGCATAGTAATATAGCTTTAGATTAGGCATTTTGAGTCCCCCTCTCTCCCTTGCGTCTTGGATGATTTTTAGTTTCACCCTCGGTCTCTTGTCGTCCCAAATAAATCTGTTGATGCCTTTCTGCCAATTGTCTAAGTCCGCTTCCTTCTTGAGTATGGGTAGCATTTGGAAGAGAAATAAAAATCTGGGTAATACATTCATCTTTACTGTCGCTATCCTGCCGAGCAGGGACAGACGTAGTGATTTCCACCTTTCCAGGTCTGTTTGTATCTTTTTCCACAGGACCTCGTAATTATTCTTGTATAATTTCGCATTTGTTGATTCTATCTCTACTCCTAAGTATTTGACTTTCTTGACTATTTCACACCCCGTTATTCTTTCCAGGTTCCGTTTTGCTTTGTTGTCGAGGTTTTTGACTAGCATCTTTGTTTTCGATATATTTATTTTGAAGCCTGACACCCTACCATAGTCCTCCATTATCTCCATCAATTTCCTTGCTGATTGTGCTGGTTGCGACATTGTCACCAGCAGGTCATCCGCAAAGGCACATAGTTTGTATTCTTGCTGTTTAATCTGTATGCCCTGTACCTCCTCTGCCGCTCTTATTCTGTTCAGTAAAATTTCCAGTGTTAGGACAAAAAGCAGGGGGGACAGCGGGCAGCCCTGTCTCGTGCCTCTCTCTATATTAAATGAGTCCGTTAAGTCTCCATTGACAATGATCTGTCCTGTTTGTTTCTGGTAAATTGCCGTTATGGAGTTGAGAAACTGTACTCCCATTTTCATCTTCCGGACCAAGTTCGTCAGGAACGGCCAGTGCAGTCTGTCAAAAGCTTTTTCTGCATCCACAAACATAAGAGCGGCGGGTATCTGGTTGTGCTTTTGCAGGTATTCTATTATGTTCAGCAGCTGTCTGACGTTGGTTTTCATCTGGCGTCCTTGTATAAATCCCCTTTGGTCCGGGTGTATTGTTTTTTGTAGTACAGTCATTAGTCTATTGGCCAAAATTTTTGTGAAGATTTTGTAGTCTGTGTTTAGTAGTGAGATGGGCCTGTAGTTTGCGGGCTGTGTGTTGTCTTTCCCCTCCTTTGGGATTAATGAGATGTAGGCTGTTCTCCAGGATGGTGGGACCTGACCTCCTTCTTGAATGTTGGCAAATAGTTTTCTGAGGGGTTCTAGCATCTCCTCTTGGAGGTGTTTGTAGTAGGTCGCTGTTATCCCATCCGTCCCGGGCGATTTTCCTGCTTTCAGCTGTGTGATCGCTGAGTGTATTTCCTCCTTTGTGATTAAGGCATTCAGGGCTTCTCTTTGTGTGTCGGTAATCGCCTGTATCTTTTCGTTTTGTAGGAACTCATCTATCTCTTTGTCTTGTATCTTATCCTCGGTATATAGTTTCGAGTAGAACTCCGTGAAGGCTTTCTTGATGGTTTTTTGCCGGAATTCTTCCTTGCCTTTGTATTCTATCTTTTCAATTATGCGGGACTTCTGTTTCTTTCTTATAGTGTAGGCTAGCCAGCGGCCCGGTTTGTTGGCCTTGCAGAATGTCTTATGTTTTGCATATTGTATATTCCTTGCAACTTGGTCAGCCATCAACATGTCGAATTGCTTTCTTAAGATCTTGAGTCCTTCTTTGGTGGCTTTGTCCTCTGGTCTTTTTATTAGTAGCCGCTCCATTTTGCTTATCTCATTTTCTAACTCTTTTCTTTTTTGTTCTTGTTGGCGACGGTGCCAGCTGTTCATGGATATGAGGATCCCTCGCATGTACACCTTGCTGCCTTCCCAGATCTGTTCTATCGGTGTTCCGTTGTTCATATGTGTGTCGAAGTATTCCTTCATAGCTTTTTTGCATTCCGCCACATTGTTTTCATGTCTAAACAAGTTTTCATTGATTCTCCAGGACCTCCTCTGTTTCGGGCCATGTCTTAATTCCATCCTCACAGGGTTGTGGTCTGTCAGTGTCTTGGGTAGGATTTTCACCGCGTTTAGACACGTTAGCAAGTCACTAGAGGTTAGTATAAAATCGATTCTGGAGAATGATTGGTGTCTGCCGGAGAAGAAGGTGAATTCTAGTTCTTTGCCGTGCCTTTTCCGCCATACGTCTGTCAGTTCGAGGTCTTCCTTCATGTCGAAGAAGGATTTAGGCAACTTGGAGTGGTTTTGCGGGTTCGGTGCAGTTCTTTTTTTGTCTAGAGCAGTCTCTATGACCCCGTTCCAGTCGCCCATGATGATGTGAGATCTGTAGTTAAGTTGTGTTATTTTCTTGTGTAGCTTTTTGTAGAATTTGCCTTGTTGCTGATGTGGTGCATATATGCCCAGTACTAGAATCTTCTTGTCTTCTTGTGTTATTTCAATTGCCAGGTATCTACCTTGGGGGTCGGACTCTATTAGCTTAGCCATTACATGTTTCTTTACGTATATAACAATCCCATTCTTTTTTCTTGGCGCTGCTGCCACAAAGTGCGCGCCTAGTTTGTAGTTGATCAGATATTTCTGGTCTGCTGCTCTGATGTGTGTTTCTTGTAGGCAGATTATATCGCTTTTACTTTGGTTTAGGTAGTGGAGAATTTTTCTTCTTTTCTGGGGGGAGTTCAGTCCGTTCACATTCCAAGTCAAATAATTAGTAGCCATCATATGTTGCAGGATATTTTTGCGAGACCATTTCTGTTGTTTCTCCTGTTGTCTCCTTTGGTCTCGTTCCCACGATATCCGGATTGGTGCTCATTTTGGTTTGTGAGGTCTTGCCTTGCTGGTCTGTACGTTTGGTAGTAAAGCCTGGTAGCCTGCCCTCTGTAGACTGTCCTGTCTCCTTGTTTTTGTTGCTCTCTGCTCTCTGCGCCTTCGCCCCTAGAGGTGGTCCATTCATTTCCTCTGCCTCTGCCCCGATCTCTTTGATTTATTATGCTACTGTTTTTGCCATCTTCTCTTATTGAGTGATTATATGTCATCAAGTATTTTCAACTCCTAGCAATCACATATATTTTCTCCATGATGATTATCTCTTATTCCTTCAGGTCTCCCAGTGGTACAGTCATCATCACCATAATTTGAGTCCATTAATCATGCTACTCCTTTTCTTCTCTTTCCTTCACCTTTCCCAGTAAGCTGGATCTTTCTATAATGTGTCCAAAGTACAGGTAGTTCTTGCTTAATGACAGTCACTTAGCAACCATTCAAAGTTACGATGGATTTCCCTAGAGCTACTTAACCACCCATTTTCAAAGTTCCAATAGCTGCAATCTTTCCCATAGTCACATGATCTCGTTTTGGGCTCTTGTCAATCACTTTGCATTTACAGTTGTTTGCAGTGTCCCATGGTAACATGACAATGATTTTTGGCATTTTTTTGCCAATTTTTTTTTTGAAATTCTCAATTTCCAGTAAAAACGTCCATTGGGGAAAATGGAGTTGTTTAACAACTGCAGCATTCATTTAATGACTGCAGCATTTGCTTAACAACAGCAGCAAAAAAGGACATAAAATCAGGCAGTCAGTGGTGACCACTTAATGACTGTATATGCTGCCCTGCTCCTCCTCCCCCCACAGGCACGGACAGCAAGAGTTCTACACGTGTTTATTCAAGCGACGCAAACAGTTCCTCAGAAAGCACCCCTGTTGTGAGGTCCAGATTCTAAGCTCAACACGAGTCACTGGATAACCCAAGTCCAATGGGCACATATTAAGTCGAGGAAAGCAGTCCACAATTCAAACAGGTCAGGATACACGGCACTAGCACACAAGGCACAGAACTGGACATGTTGTTCCAGCTACACTCAAGTCCTCAGGGCAGGATTAAATAGGCAATGTCAGTGCAGCCCTTGATGAGAGGTGAAGTTGCCTCCTCATGAGTAGTCTAGCTGTCTGTTGTGCGTTTCTTCTCTGCATGTCCTTGGATCAGGAGGAGGTGTGGACTCCACTTTCTTCTCATTGCTAACGGGCAGCAGCTGCTCCCAATCCTCTCCTGGAGCTTTCTGGCTAACTTGTTGCAGCTGTGACTCGCCTTGCTCAGCCTCAGCCTGCTGTTTGTCCAATCGACCCAGCTGAGGCTGCTCTGTCAGGCTAGCACTCTGCAAGCCCCAATCCTGATCAACATCAGCATAACTCTGTGTTTTCTTCTGTTGACTCAAACTCACCCTCCTCTGAACTCGCATTTGGAGAGGGCTCCAGGGGCATATCCATGAAACGGTGTGACTTATGACTGTAATTCCAGGCTCAATTACTCTCATAAATCAGGGACTACCTATAGCAGTGGTGGCGAACCTATGGCACGGGTGCCAGAGGCGGCACTCAGAGCCCTCTCTGTGGGCACGTGCACCGTTGCCCCAGTCCTAGGCCTTCAGCTGGGTTTTATAAAACCTTTTCGCTTTAGGCCTCCACCACCGTGTGCAAAAAAAAAAAAAAGGTTCCATCAATTTCAACTTCTCGCGGGAAAAAAAACTTGCAAAGTTGGAATTGATTGATTGAACTTTTTAGTCCCACCCAGTCTGCCATTACCACCGCAGCCATGCCCACCCAATGGACCATGCCAACCCAATGGACCATGCCAACCCAATGGGCCCCGCCCACCCAATGGGCCACACCCACCCAATGGGTCACATCCACCCGGCACTAAGTGGGTTTTGGGTTGCAGTTTGGGCACTCAATCTCTAAAGCAGCAGTTCTCAACCTTGGGGTCACGACCCCATTTGGGGTTGCATGACCATTTTGCGGGGGTCGCTGGACACCGCGGGCCGCCATTTTGTTTTTTTATTTTTATTTTTTTTTATTTTTTTTATTTATTTTTATTTCTTTTTTTATTTTATTTTTTTTATTTTTTTGGCGCTCGCGCCGCGCATGCGCAGATCCACCCATCGCGCCGGGAAAAAAAATAAAAACAAAATAAAAAAAAATTTAAAAAAATTTAAAAAATCAAAAAACAAAATGGCGGCTGCGACGGGCGGATCTGCGCATGCGTGGCGCACACGACGGGACGATCCACGCATGCGCAGATCCGCCCATCGCGCCGAAAAAAAATAAAAAAAATTTAAAAAAATTAAAAAAAACAAAATGGCGGCTGCGACGGGCGGATCCACGCATGCGCGGCACGCGCAATGGGCTGATCCGTGCATACGCAGATCCGCCCGTCGCAGCCGCCATTTTGGTTTTTTTGTTTTTTGTTTAATTTTTTTTAATATTTTTTTTCGTGCAGCGCGCGCGCCCGGATCAGGGTCGCGGCGCACATGGGCGGGGCAAGTGGGGTCTCAACCTGAGAAAGGCTGAGAACCACTGCTCTAAAGGGTTTGTCATCACTGACCTAGAGGATATCCTGGTCATTTGTGCCTTGTGTGAGAACTCTGGGTTGATTTGTTCTCTGATCCATTGGTTTATTTTCTTGACTGTCCACAATATTCTCAAGCGTCTTCTCCAATATCAAAGTTCAAAGGCATTATTACTGTTCATATCCTGCTTCATTAAAGTCCAATTTTCACTTCCATAAAGTATCATAGGGAATACGATGGCTTGCATGATTTTGATCTTTGTAGGTATAGACACACTGGAATTTGAATATATTTTTCAAGGCCTTCATGGCTGGCTGCTTTTCTGCTGCTGCTAGCCTGCAGTGTATTTTTGACTGTTTGTTCTTGTATCATTGATTGATCCTAGTAGGCAAAAGCTATCCACCATGTTGCTATCTTCAGTTCTAAGGTGACTCTTAAGTAAACATAGGATATTGGTGAGATATAGGCTTTTCAGGCAGTATATTGATTGTGCAGTATTGTACTTGGGGCAGGAGAAGGTGTTTTATTTCTTTTACTCAAAAATCCACAAAATGTGTGTATTTTGCTATTAATACAAGAGGTTCCATGTGTAGAGAGGATTGGAGGAAGTACTTTTTTTGAATAAATTTTATTTTATTCAGAAAATTAAGGTAAAATACAAACTTCAAAAAAAAGGAATTTTTTTTACAAAAACAACAAAGTTGGACAAAACATTAGAAAAGAAAAAAATGCATTAAAAAAGACAAACACGCACACACATATCCCCCCCTAATTGAATACTGATAAATATATTGGAACAGTATTAATCCCCCGCCTTTCAAAACAGGCCCAATATCTTTATTTGCAGCCAGTTTGACCTGTCATCCATCTATATTTGCAGCAAGTTTGACCTGTCATCCATCTAGGCAAAGTAGTTAACATGTGAACCAACAGGAAAGTTAAACTTCAAAGCCCTCTGTTAGCAATCTGTTATTGTATTTAACTCATAGAAAGTTTATAGTCACTATAGTCATTATCTGTAATCCGTCCAATATCAAATATCTTTGTTTGATTCTTAATAATAAAACTTTTTAAGATTTTGATTGAAAACTTTCCCAACAATTCTGTCTTATTCCCTCAAATCATAAAGCTCTGTTGTCAATCCGTTTTTCCAAAAAAAGTCCAGTCCAAATCGTTTTCCAGTTAGATTTAGTAAGTCAATTCCCAATCATCATCAATCTTCTTAAGAAAGTCCAGTTCATCACTCACTGATAGTGTTAATTCCAAATCTGTAAAATCCATAACCCCTTCAGCCTTCTCCAACAAACCTGCAGTTTCCAAACCAAATTCTTTTTCATTTAAATCTACCAATAGCAATTTAGATTCCAATCCATCCAGTTCTGAGCTTGATATGGCTACAGCTGCTTGTGTTTGAATATCCTCTTTAGGTTGATTTAAAATTCTGTTATCAAATTTTATACCAAAGTTTCCAATTTGAATTTGTAGGTTAAAAAGCATTCTGTTTTCAAAGGCTTCCCAGAGGGCTTTATCTTTAAGTTGGTACATTGTTTGTATTTTAATATAGTCCTGTAACTGGGCATTCACAACCAGACATTTTCCCAGACTTTCCATGACAGGGGAGTTAGACATACTGTTACAAAGTATCCACAAAGAACATTGGGATAATATTTCTCACTATAAAGAAGGATGGGAAAAAATAAAATTTCCATGAACTCATTAAAAAATTAAGATCAGAGCTTTTTAAAAGTTAAGAAAGTGTGAAATCCCTGCAGTGAAAATCTGATACAGATGAAAATCTAACAGATCACTTTCACTACCCAGAAAATCTCCATCGACTTTGATATGGAGAAAGCGAAAGTAATTCAGACAGCAGAGTGAAGCAGTGAAAAAACATTAAAGAATTCACTTTCAAATCCAGCAAGGGGTTAAAGTGAATCAGTCTTCAACAAGTCAATTAACTTTTAAAAGAAAAATAAAGCTAAAAAAAGAATATTCAAATTGTGCAGGTAAAACTCAGGCGTGCTTAAAAAAACTGAACAGCTGAGAGGAAAGAGATCCAACTCTCTGAGCGCTCCTATCAGAAATTGCAATCTTCAAAATTCCCCTTCCCAGGAGGGTCTACAGTTATCTGAGATTCATCTTGGTTCTTTCCTAGGTGCTCCCATTCAGATCTAGGAAGTCAACTGCCAAAGAACCCGTTTTGGTAGCAAAATCAACTGTTGATTGGCAGATGAAACAAATCCCCCCAGCACGCCATCTTGGGGGAAGTGGGAAGAGCATATTTTCTGCAAATAGTGTTAAAATTTTTGAGAGAAAAGAAAAATTGATCTTGTTCCCAGTGAATAACTGGTTTGTGAGTTTGTAGCCAATCTTTGCCTGCTATCAGGATATTAAAAAGCTGTGGTATATATAGTAGCAAGAATTCTGCATAATTTATTGTGGGGTTGTGTATTGCAAAATGGATCCAACCCAAAGAGGTTGACTGTCAGTCATTTCCATTAGCATTGACATTCTAGCAACTGTTTATGTAAGGCAAAATGACATACTATAACTTTATCCATGAAATTAGTAATTGCACCGAGCTGAAAGTTGTATTTCTGGGGCTTTGCGGGCGTGAAGACGTTAACAGGGATAATAAAATTCATTTCCCTGCTGTTGGTCTTCAGAACTCTTCTTAATTGTTGAGCAGCGCTGTCAAACTTTTGGAAGGGAGCTTACAAAGTTTTCCAAAGATGAGGCTTTGAAATAATTCAGATATTTACTTGTGAAGTGACACATATTTCTGCAAGTATGACTTTTTATAGTCAACTTAGAGTATGGAACTTTAGCAGTACAAATCATAGCTAGTTGTACTAGAGCTCCCTCATAAAACCACAAAGCAAGGGCCGCTTTTTAAAGTATCTCTGCTGCAGGCAAAGATTGTCTCACTGTTCCTATTTATACAGGCTCCCTACTGTTGGAGTTTGAGGAGACAACAGGATGGTGGTGGAGGGATAGATATAATGAAAGTCTGTAAAAAGTATCTCCATTGTACTTCTTATGCTTCAATTCCTTCTGCTCTCTGCCAATCAGCATGGGATACTGAAATTGCTCTTCTAAATTTTCTGAAGTGCCCTGTCTTACTAATCCATTCCTCAGTTTATCAGAAAGTCCTTCCCAAAACTGGTTAATCAAGGCAAAATAATTCCAGTACACATCTCTGACATACAACTAAAAATCAACTACCTACTCATGAACACGATTATTTCCTTGCTTCAGCTTGTAAATCTCCCAATTTGCGATGTCTCTTATAGCCACAATATCAAAAGCAGCTCTAAATCTTTGCATGAAATTCTGGTACTGGTACTTATCTAAGACTGCATCATTCCTCTCAATGAGCGGAATTGCCCATCAGGCTGCTCCTTCCTTCAACAGGCTGAGAACGAAGGCTACTTTACTCCGATCAGTCGGAAATTCTACTGGTCTCTCCACCATGAATAATTCACATTGAGTAGTGAAAGTCAGGAATTGATCCTGTGCCCCACTGAACTTCTCCAGCAGACTTCCAGGAGATCAAAGTAACAGTGGCTGTGGGGCAACTTGTGGGGCGACTCCCAGCTGAGGTAAGCTTTGTCCCAGATGCTGTGCTCGCTGTATCATGGCACTGTGCAGGTTCGTTATTTCTGTATCTAGCTCATGTTGATGCTGCAATAATGCCTCAGCCAGTTGTTGTGCAGAGAAGTTGCTTCAAGGATCTGTTGTCATATTCCAGGTCTTTAAGGCAAGTTCTGATGCCTCTTTACTGAAAGACAAGATTGTTGGCAATATAAAAAATAAAAATAAAAAAAGAGGAGCAGCATCTGTTTCAGGAATGCTCTATTGTGCCAGGATACAATAACAATCCTGAAAGCAAATAAGTCTTACACCAAATAAAATCAAAGTGGGATTATTTTGATTTTTTTTTCTCATGCTTTCTTCTTTTGCAAGATTGAATCATCTTTTCTAAACCTCTCCCTCTCTTAATAGTTTGTTGATCCCTTCCCCTTTCTCGAGGCCATTTACATTCCCTCGCGTTGTGTCATGCAGTGTCTATAAAAAATAACTCTCAAATAATTTACTTTTGCAAATAATTTACCTTTTCAGCCAACAGTGCAGCATTATCTGCATATAGATGTACACATTTATATTATCGAACAATCTGTTATTATCACCAGCTTATTATCAAAGCACTCAATATACATTTATCCATACATTCTTCTCATAGCGGATGGCTGGATTGCTGGATGCCACAGTCTCATGCCAGACTCTCAGTCAATGCTAGATCTGTATGAGTGAGCCTGGATCACAGAGATCTGATTTACATGGAGATGTAACCCTGTTTGAGATTTTCCTGCCAGGTTTCTAGCTGCTCCATTAGCGTCAGTATAGTAATTGGGGAGGAGGTAGAGTGGTAACTGTTTGTGAAAGTTGGCAGTGACCAGAAGCACTTCCTCAGAGCTGGCCAGGTAAATATCTGTATGATACATTGGACTTTAGGGAAAAGATGAGTGCCCTTTCTGTACCATCTGCTTCAGTGACCTGCAGTATGTCTGGCCAAGCTTCTGGATCTTTTGGGCAGTTTGGTGGTAGAATTCCCTAAGACTGCAATCTCTATTTTCTATAGAAGAATCATCTGTAGATGATTTCTTCTGTAGGGACAACAGACTTATTTAGAAGATTTTGGGTCCAGCATGCAAACAGATGGCCACACATTAAGCATTAAACCCGGTGTTTACCTCAGAACTTATAGAACGTAATCTGAGTATGGAGAACATTGTCTTTATATATCATTTTATACCATTTTCTATCTAAGTAATACATTACCCACTCAACTGATCTCTACATGATTTGTAAACCAGTTAAAATAGATTACCCCAAATATTAATTCTCAGACTTTTTTGAGGGCATGTGGATAATTTCTAAGCAATCTTTCAATCAGTTATTCCATGTGCCTTGCCAGTCTCAGGAATATGGAGCCAATGTGAGTGTTGGATGAGATTGCCCTTAAACAGCCTCTCCTTCCTCACAAAGAGTTACTTGATTTATTGGGGAGCTGCAGGAGGTGAAGACACACTAGACTAGAGCAACAATTGAAACAATGAAGAAAATAAGTCATTGATGATAGTTGATACCCATATTGAGTGTTTGGTGAAGGTGGCGAGGCATCAGTTACAGAGAGTCCTGGAAGAACAGATTTTTCCAGACACTTTACTTTCAGACTTCAGGCATGAATACAGTTTGGAAACAGTGCTGGTCACCCCAGTGGATTACCTCTGTTGAGACATGGATAGAGAGAGAATATGCCTTGTTAAATTTCTCAATGGCCATATGGTATATTTCTGTCTATAAAAATTAGGGCTTGAAGTGCTGCTTGGTAGTGATTCCATTTTTCCTCTGAGTGAGGGGTTCCAGTCAGCACATGAAGAGAAAGAATGATAGTGTATGTAGTTGCTCCAACTTTGGTTAGTGCACTAACTGCAGGCCCTTTTAAACTGGGAAGCCTGGTAACAGTAACCCATGCCCTTGTATCACCTTTTGTATTACTTTGTATAATATACTGTATATGGGGCTGCCTTTGAAAAAAACATGCTTCGGCTGATCCAAGATGCACAGGCCAATCTGCTAACTGAAGATAGTAAAGTTAGCCATGTTATACTTAAGTGTTACAGTTGCGGCATTGGTTGCTAGTTGGCTTCCTTCCTCATAGCTTCCTCCTTTTAAAAGGTTGTTGAGGATCTTTTTCTTCCACAGAGCAATTGTGTGCTAGGGGTGTGAGGGCACTATGATTAGTTAGCTATCATAGTGTGTTTTTAATTGTATTGCTTATTCTGTTGGATTTTAACAGCTTTGAGTCTATGAATTAGACGATATTTGTGCAAACAATAAAACCAATATATTAATATCACTTCACACTGAAATTCTGGTAAGACTTAGGCATCCCTGATCCAATTCTTTCGACTCTTGGTTTTGGATATTTTTGGATATTTTTTCCCTTGTATGTGCTACTTGTTTGAAATCTTCAATAACATCCAAGGATATGGACTCTCAAAGCCATTTCAACATTTTTTTTTCCTTTCCTCCTTTCCTTTCCTTTCCTTTCCTTTCCTTTCCTTTCCTTTCCTTTCCTTCATTGTTAAGGTGTCTTTCAGATCATTGTCTTGCTGAAATATCCAGTCTCTTTTCAGCTTCAGTTTCCTCACTGATTGTGGGAATTTATAAATAACTGTACATGATGTGTAATTTCAGAGTTGCAGAAAGCTGCATTTAATTTTGTACCATATAGAAGTTGTGTCAACTTCAGTGAAATATACAATTTGACAGGGGACCTAATAGTTTATATACAATTGTAGATGTGATAGCACTGAAACAAAATAGTGTCATGTTTCAAAGTGAGACTATACAAACTGCCTTCATTTACAAATCCTTTGCTAATGAATAGTTAACAATCAAGCACTAAGACAGACTGAGAGCCAAATGTACAAGTACATGCATGCTTCAGAAATATATACAAGAGAGTGGGGTCTTGCCTGAGAGTCAGGTGGCTAGAAAGTTTTGTCCAGAGTAAAGACTTAACATAGGTACAGAAAAACCTAATCTACAATATTCCAAGAGTCAAATGCCAGGGAGGTTACTGAGCCAGTTCAGGTCAAAGAGCTGAGACTCAGGAGTCAGATCTGGATCCAAAGACATAGAAAATCAGATACAGTTTGGTGAGTTCTCAACAAAGAAGCTAACCTGATGATTGTTCTTTACTGACCTAGATACAAGTGTGACTCATTTATGGGCATTTGTGAACTTGCTTCTAAAGGAGCTGCATTGCTCAGCTTTCCAAAGTATTCAATAACTCTATTCCTGCATATTATCTGTGAAGATTAGTTTCAGTTGATTGTTTGGCAACTCTTGAGGCTGACAACTTGTTAAATCAGACCCCTCAGTGTATGATTCCTTTGAGATGCTATAAACCCAGAGTAATGATGATACTGGCCCATTTTATTTCTCTATAGATCTTTAGATCAATGGGATTGACAGCTGTAAGTTCTGGAATCCATTTTGGAATCCATCAAATTTGATAAGGTTTGAAGGGCAGACCAACTTGATGTCCCACACACTGATAAGGGGGAATGATGCCTTGAAATGCAATTTCTGGCCTGAATATAATAGGGAATTGTAACTCCCCTAATAGCCCTCTTGACCCAGAACAAAAAAGTGAGGATATGTCCTATTAACTAAATGACAATTTGGGATAGATTCATGACCATGAAATTCTGAGCTGACCATATTAGAAGAACCTTACTATGAAAGCTCTTTGAGGCCTTCAGATGTGTTGAAAAAAATGACAATTCTCAGTTGTATAGTTTGGAATTGGAGCATAGTCGCTTTGGTTGCACTTTCTGGTTATATGTGTGATGTAAAGAAAAACAAATACAAAAGCAGTATATCAAGGAACAGTCTTAAATCATGCTATTTATGTAGATTCTTCAAAGCTCTTCCTTAAGCCCAAGGGTTGACTTATTAAAAAAACATGCCTAACATTTCAAAAAATAATGATACTTTTGTGATTATCAATTATGTACTTCCGTTAATGAGAGAAAACTATTATTGATCAGAGTTAGAAGAAACAATAGAAAATAGAATTTTGAAGACGATGTTATTTAACCAAGAAGAAGCGTTAGTCACTTCTCTTATTACTTCAGTCCTAAGATTGGTGTCATTAGGCCTTTTATAAGGCCTTTTTAAGTTCCTTAAAGCATTCAGTACTTTTTTTTAGAAAAACTAAATGTATATCATATATAGTACCTTATATTATTTTACAGTAATCCAAACAAGACAATGTGTATTTGCAGTCCATTATATATTCACATCTGTCCTTCTACTGCAGTTTAGACATTTGAATCTCCTTACAAACCATGGTTAAACATTACTATTTTGCCATATCAATTTTTGGGTAGATTCTATAAAACTTAAATTTATAGTAATTAAAACTAAATACATTAATTAATGATATTCTAGACCAGTGCTTTTCAAATGAATTGTTCAAATGGTTAGCATGTAGATAATTTTAAATAAATAAAATAATAAATAATCTTGTGGTATATTTACTATTGTTGCTGTTCAGACAAAGACTTAGTAAGTTGTTCTTCAGCTTTTCAAACAAGTGTAGAACTATTTTCCACTGATTAATATTTTTCAAAGACTGATCTGAATTTAACAGTTACAGTGCTGGCCTTCATAGCAATGCTTCAGTGACAAGCATGATTTCTTGGGTCACTCTAGAAATTTGCAAAATTACCAAAACTGATTGGGCAAATTGTATTGCATTATTCAACAAAAAATGCTTGAGTTGTTTGATGTTTGACTCACCGCAGCTGAATAGTCGAAGTACTTTGTGAGGAGATGGGTGCTAATATCTGCTATTCAAAATTTTCAAACAGGAGAAAGTTTTGGCTAAAAGGATATTAAGCTTGCAGGATTGTTTGATAATAATTGAATGGATCTTAATGTGCAAGGCAGGCATATTTGGGCTCTTAAATGTTGAATTGTAAGATGTATTAACTTGATCTTTCCACTGTGATACTAGAGTAAAAGCTTTCAAAAATAGTAGCTTTGTGGAAGAAGATCTGCCAACCTCAGATCAGATTTAATACCTGAGTTACGAGCGTTCTGTTAGTGAATGTTCGATGTGCCCCCTAGTGTTTGCGAAAAAGTCCCAAAATTATTAATGTTGCCGCACCATGGCAGTTGTTCATCCTTACGAACAACCACAGTGGCACTTCAACGTTCACCCTGGCTTTTCCCTCCCTCCCCCACCCCAGGTCTCCCTAGGCCAATGATGGCGAACCTTTTAGAGACCAAGTGCCCAAACTGCAATCCAAAACCCACTTATTTATCGCAAAGTGCCAGGGCTGCATCAACATTGTGGTGCCCTCGGGGGCGGGGGGCATGGCCCACTGGGTGGGTGTGGCTGTGGTGGTCACGACAGATGGGGTGGTCGTGGGCATGGCCACTTCAATGTTGCTCATGGGGGGAACGCCTGTAGGAGTCGGGCAGGTTTGGGGGAGATCCAGGGCAGTGGTGGGATTCAGCCGGTTCTCACCGGTTCGGTAGAACTGGTAGCTAATTTCTTTTGAGTTCAGAGAACTGGTTGATGCATGGCAGAAACGCCACCCCTGATTGGACCCATGCAACACCTTTCCAGCTCCGACGCGGTCCTCCATCACTTCCTCCACTGCCATTTTCAATCAATCAAATCCAACTTCTCACACAAAAAAAAAGATCTCGCCAAGTTGGAATTGATCGATTGAACTTTTTTTTTAGTCCCACAAACTTCTTTTGTTTCTGGGACTGCACATGGTAATCATGGAAGTGACGGAGGAACTGGAAAGAAGGTTAGAAAAATGGTTTGGGAAGCAAGGGTATCTGGGCGGTGGTAGGTGAGGCAAGATCACAGCGGCAGAGAAATGCTTTCTGGCGCTCCACCTGCCACTTCGGTGGCTGTGTGGGCAGAGCTGCAAAGAGGGCTCAGAAGGAGAGTGAAAGGGAAGAGAGTGGCTGGGCAGGTGAGGGAGGAAGTTGTCTGGAGGAGAAGACGAAAAGCAGCCCCCACCTCGCCTGCCGCCAGCAGTTCAGAGAAGCCGCCTCTGAGCTGGCTGGCTGGCCGGCCAACAGCTGAGGAGGCACTGCAATGAGTCGTGCCCGGGAAAAGGGAGAGCTTGCGAGGCCAGAACTGGGGGGAGGGAAACCACCCATGCTGGGATGCATCCGCCACGTGGGACCTCAGCGAGTTAGTGGGTGGCTGGTTGAAGAGAGGGACAGTTGCGTTTCTGCCTCCTTTATTAACGCGGCAGGCTATTAACAAGCATAAACTTAAGAGTGCTCTCCATCTATCTCTGGGTCAACAGAGAACTATTTCATTAAAAATAAAAAATAGGTTTTTTTTTAGCAAAATGGAACGGGCTGGCTGTTAATAGCCTGCCGGTAATAAAGCAGGCAGAACCCCAACCATCTCTCTCTCCAGCCACCCACCCTCTAACTTTGGTTCCATAGGAAGAAGGCGGGCACGTGCTCACCCCTTGCCACTGCTGCTCCGCATTTTCCTGTGTATGTCCCCGGCCCCTCGCCACCGCCATCCTGGCAGATGCTGTAGAAGGGAGACGGCATGCTGCCAGCCGGGTCTGGCAATGCAGGAATCGCCAATGCCGCCGCCTCTTACCCAGCCTAGCGCATTGCCCAAGCACCGCAACATACCATCTAATGGCCACACAAGGAAGCAGATGGCGGCGATCCCTGCATCAACAGGCCCAGCAGCAGCATGCCTTCTCCCTGTTGCAGCGTGGCATCTGCCGGGACAGCAGTAGTGAGGGCCCATGGGACAATGCAGAGCGGCATCAGCAAGGGGTGGGCGCGTGCCAGGGCCCGCCTTCCCTCACCGCCGCCCCCACCCGTGCGAGGATGGGTGGCACAGCTTTGCTTCTGGAGCTGCTACTGGCCGGGCCTGGCAATGCAGGGATCGCCACCACCACTGCCTCCTGCTTCCCTGCATGGCCAGCTGGTCAAGGGGCTCAGAGCAGCAGGAGCAGCTGCAGCCGCCACCCCTGTCAGAGACGCTGAGCTGATGGGGCCTGGCCCGGGTGAGGACCCACTTCCAGCTGTCTCTGCCCATACCGATGGGGCTGCGCTGTGGAAGGGAGACGGCAGCTGCTCTGATTCCCTCCCTGCCGTCCACTTCCTCTCCAGACCCCTTCTACACAATCCTACGTGACCGTGGTGTGGATGAGAGGCTTGGCCAGCAGGGGCGCAGGTTTCCTCCATGGAGGCATCCTGGCCCTCCTGCCTCCCTAGCCTGACCCCCTCACTTTCCCCCAGCTGGGACCTGCTGATCTCCCCACCCTCCTGCACTCATCCCATTATGAGACTCCTGCAGCTACCTCCAACTATACCCTCCTGCCCCCCTGGGGACCTCCTGTCCCCACCTCAGTAGACTCCCCGAGCAGCCCACCCCAACCAAGGTGGAGGAAAGTTGAAGCAGAGAACCGGTTGTTAAATTATTTAAAACCCACCACTGATCCAGGGGGTCTCTGGCAAGTGGGGCAGTGGGCAGGAGGCTCGTTCTATGAGGTGAGGTAGGGGGCAAGGTGGGGGTGCCATTGTCATGGGGCAAGGCGAGGTAGGGGCAGGATGATTGCTGCCTGACACCATCAGCCTCCGCACACACAAGCCAGCGAGCGCGTGGGGGCTGATGCTGTCCGTCAGCAGCCACAGCCTGCCAGCCCCTCGACCAGCGCATTCTGGGGCTCCGCAGCCCACTGCCAATACTGGGCCAGCCCTCCAGCAGCAGGTGGAGTAGGGGAAGGGGAAGGCACATGATGCAGACTGCCAGATTCGCTTACTCTGTCCCATCTATTTTTGCTTGTGGTTGGAGAGCAGGTCACTGCTGGTCATCTTGGCCCGTGCGTGGAACCTGTTCCCCTCGTGCACCCAACGCACCTTGGCCTCACCTCGGGCTGCTGCCACCAGCAGCTCATACAGATCCATTAGGCTGCCACCGCTGCCCAGAACACCTGGCCCACGGGCCACATCATGTGCTCCCCCAACTCTGTATGCTGTTGGTGCCGCTGCAGCGCTGCTGCTGGAGGGACGGCCCGGTATTCACAGTGGGCTATGCAGCCCCTGCTGCCAGATGCTTTCAGCCCCCATGCACTCACCACCTCCTGTGTGCATGCCTTGGAGGCTGCCGGATTGACGGGGGCCCGTCTGTCGCCATCTCTGGGGCATCCCTGGGGGTCAACGTTGCTTGCTCGCTAACTTCCTGCCCCGTCACTTCCAAATGCCACATGCTCGCTACTCTGGCAAACTCTCCTGGGATGACAATGCGCATGCTCACAGAGAGGGCTCTGAGTGCCACCTCTGGCACGTGTGCCATAGATTCACCACCACTGCCCTAGGCACTAGGCCTGTAGATACTCTCCTTACAAAGATTAAAAGATCCTTTGCTTCCTTGGGTGTTTCACTGCTTCCTTTGGTGCATTTGCAGAGAATGGAGACCTAAAGTAACACAAGATCACACAAGATCAGTGACGCAAGATCTCACGCTACTGATCCCATGTGATCTTACAGTAATTTAGGCCTCTGTTCTCTGCAACAGAGAAGGGAACGGAAGCCGAGGGAGAACGGAACTCCAGAGGCATGCAAAAGCCTTCCTTGGTGTCTGTTCTGGGCCTCCTTTCTGAGGAGCAGCAGCAGCTCAGAAAAGGCCTCCGACACCTGGATTGGGCCTTCAGAGCCCCACTGAAATGTCCCCGATGTCATTTCCAGGCATCAAAGGCCTTTTCCGGGCCGCTGCCAGCTGGAAAGAATGCTGGGGGGGGGTGCTTCAGTGGGGCTCTGAAGGCCTGTTCTGGGCCTTGGAGGCCTCATGCAGGCCTCCGAGGCCCAGAACGGAGGCAGTGGGAGGCGGCCATGTGCTTCCAGAGGTTCATTCTGGGCTTTGGAGGCCTCCCTCTGCTCTTACCGGGAGCAGAGAAAGAAACAGGCTGCAAAAGAGACAGATCTTCACAAGGTAAGTGGGAGGGAGCAATTGTGGGCCCCCAGGGGAGGGAGCATGAGGTATTTCAATGGGTTGGGGGAGGCCTTGAGTGGTCAGAAGCACTAGACCCCCCCTAGCCTTCCCCACCCTGAGATACCTCATGTTCATTTAATGAGCCATGCATTCACCCACGCATTAGCGAATGTGTGGGCAAAAGCTGGGAATGAATTGCGTTCAAGGTACGAGATTCACTCCTCCGAATCCTCAAGTTATGAATGGAATGGGCAGGCTTTATTACATTTGTAACTTGAGGACTAACTATATTGAGGGAAATTTTGATATAGTCACTGTTTTGCAGATATAAAAAGATTTCACCATTTGTGATTTTATTATGTTGCAGTTTAATTTTTATTGATAGTTGTGGGTGGATTTTATGTAATTGAGCTTCACAGAACTTTTGGGAAGACATACAGATGTAACAAATTAATAAAGACAAATTTAATTTTTATACTGCAGCCTGTTTCATATGATCTGATTTAATTATTGTTTGTCATCTGTAGATGATCCTTCATAAGATATTTATAAGTGATTATTTTTATGGTTTGCTTGCTGCAGCCACCTGCTGTGGCCTATATTGCGGAAGGCTATCAAATTGTAATTTTTTAGTATATTTGTCTTCAGCCACCTTCTTCTGCTAAGCAGGTGTACACATAAATGAGTACATAAAATGATCTCTGAGAAATAATTAATAAATTTGATAAAATACAATTATTTCTTCTCCACATGTCTCTCTACAGGATGCTCTTTAAAGAAAGCCGAAGTGTTCATAATCATCTTACATCTGCTCCGTGAGTATAACATCAATATATATACTTTTCCTATTTATCTGCAATTCTTTAATCACGATTGTCTGAATTTCATAATAATTTATGTTTATTACAATAGTTATTGTTCAGGTTGTAATTCTATTGGTAATAGAAATTCAAAATTCTAATTATTATGGTTTATTCTTGACATATCTAAAAATAGGAATTTTGCAAACAGGTAGCATGCAATAAATTTCCTTAAACATATGAAATTATGCTTTAATATGAAAACAACTTCTGCAACAAATAGTATAGTAATATTAAACATATAACACTGCTACTCGGTTGTCAGAAATTATTATTGATTTTTTTACATTTTTAAAATCATAAAGACCCACTTGTCAGGATTTCCAAACACCACATGATACTATATTTCAAACCAACTGCTCTAGATATTCATGCATATTCTTACTCCCAGTTATATTTGTGGGGGGTGCTGCTGCCATAGAGTTGGTTTTATGAAAAGCAGACATATAAAGCTATCCTCTCTAGTGGTTTGCTTTCCTTCATGCTGTAATTATTCAAAATCTAGCAAAGTAATCTTTCTGTGAAAGACTTAGCTTACCTATTTGAATATTCCCAGTGATATCATCGAAACTATGGAATAACTTTTTAGGGAAAGGCCATTAATCTCCAGTGCATGTACTGTTTTCCCTGAATATTGTCTTGCCTTGTTTTCAGAAGCATTTCTAATTATTCTGGGTATAACCTGGTATAATGCTTGTTGTTCAAAGTGGCACCACCTCTGCAAGAGTCACTTGCTAAAAATCCTGAATTTAAATAAGCTGTTTTCACATGCTGTTTCAATGTGCATATTCTAGATTTAGTTAGCCTTCTCTCTAGCAGTAAAATTTACAGCAGTAAATTTTCAATAGTGCTTGAATAAAAATTACAGATATTGTTATAATTATCTTTGCACTGTCCTCTTTAGAACAAAGAAGAAGGTGATTCTGGCACCTAAACCCAAAGGAAAGGTAAATAATTAATTACTTATAAATGAAGAACTAATAGTCTGAAATATACTAAACAGAACAACATTTCAGTGAAGTATTTTATTGTAGCTGCTTTGCTTGATTGCTGTGGGCCACTCAGAGTCTTTGTTAGTTGGGTACAATGGTGAGATTCAAACATTTGAACAACCGGTTCTCTGTGTGGATGCCGCTTCCGGAAGTCCATTCTGGGCCTGGGCAATAAAAAATTAGCTACCGGTTCCGGCGAAGTGGTGCGAACTGGCTGAATACCACCACTAGTTGGGTGGTATACAAAAATAATAAATTATTATGGTTGCTTGTACAGTCAGCCAGATATTTGGATAGGATTTGGCATTTTTGATCACCTATTGAGTCCTCTCCAAGGACCTATAGTAATCAACTCTACCAGAATATTTATTACTTTGCAATTTTCTATATGCTGACAAGTGCATGGTGGCTTTATTTATTTAGAAAATAAATTATTATCCATTCACAAGAATATGCAGTCACAGCTGCCAGTTCCTTAGTTGGTGTTGGTCTTCATATGCATTAAGTTCTTCCAAAGGACCAATAATAATAATAAATTGTGTTGAAGTAATCTAAGTTACTTCTAAGTTACTTCTAAGACTATGAAAACTTAATAATTGAAGCCCTAACCAAGGACCTAAAAATTATTAAGGTAGCTTCTAAGAGTATAGGCAGTTCCAAACAGAGTGATTTTTTTTGTAAAATTAGAGTATTGAGGTCTGATAAATTCTATATTTCCAAATATTGAGAAAGTCCTTTAGGTATTTCTCCAAGGACTCCAGTTACAATATAATAACAGATTTCTTTTTTTATAAGCTTTCAAATTCAATCTGCAAGTCCTGGTATTTTGTAATTTTTTCCAATTGTTTTTCCTAAATCTTTTCAGTAACTTTTCTATAGGGATGTTATGAGCAAGATGCTTGTCTGTTTGGATCTTAAAGACCCTCAAGATCTTAACTCACTCATTTTCCAGAACTTTCTCAACTTGGTGGTCGCAGTTGTTTTTACTACACTCAAGTCCAAACCTCTGGCAAAGCTTCCATTCTGGCTACTCTGGCAGGACACTGTAGTCATTTTGTGAAATTTTGCTGCAACCGTAATCAAATGGTCAATTATTTCAATTGTTTTACTGCAATGCAATATTTGCTATTGTTTGTTACATGTTGAATTTTTGCCATCTTGCAATTAATTGCCAAAGCTTGTGATTGGGCCAGTAAAATAAAGCCTTTTTGGTTTCTTTTTTTAACACTGCTGATCTTAGCCAACCCCATGTGGGTTTTTGGTCACCATTTCCTTCTATATTCATTAAGTATTGACCATGCATTGACTTGTACTTCAATTAACAAATTGGTTTTCAGTTGTTTCTTTTCTATATTCAGCCTTCACCATTGTTTTTTTCAAGAAGCTTTCCTTGATTGACTACCTTCAGCAAAAGTTCTTAGGAGCACGGTGGCTGGCATGATTAGGACAATGGGATGGAGATTAGTAAACCAGTGTTTGAGACCTGAGTGCTGCCATGGGGCAGGGCTGAGCTCCCGTCCTTCACTTCAGCTCCTGCTGGGGGACATGAAAGGAGCTCCCAACTGGGCATCCCCAGGCAACAGTGTTGTTACCGGCTAAACCTTTCAACCTGGATGTGCCTCAGTGCTTCTGACACAAGTGCAAGCAAGCAAGGGTTCTTAGTTTTTCTTAATGTAGTCATTTAGTTTATGCTTTTCTTCCTCCACTATTTGTTTTACCTTTAATATCCTCTAGCCTTTTTAATCTCTTGGCGAATTCAAGCCAATTAATACTGCTTTTTGGGTGTAAAGTATGGTGCATTGCCATTAATTTTCTTGTCTTCCAATTCAAGTTATCAAGTTCCACCTGGGTCCAGTCAGCTATTTCTGCTGTATATTGAATAGCAGGGTCTGCCCAGGTATTAATTGTTTTTAATGAGGTCTTCATCATTTAACTTTGATTTCAAAATTCTCCAAACTCATTTGATATATTTGGTAGAAATATTTTGACTTGATTCTGTAATCAATAGGAAGCTTCCAAAATTCCCAAATATTTGTAGCCTTCTGGTGCTACTGCCTTTATAAAATCTTCATTGTTAAATTGTATGTTCAACAGTTTTTCTGCCTTTATGTCTATGGTTACACATTTATTGATGCCAAATTGCACAGTCAGCCAGATGTTTAAACTGGATTTAGTATTTTTTCCACCTAGCAAGTTCTTCCCAAGGACCTGGGTAAGCGGATATTGTTTGATGATGCTAAAGATATTGTCTCGGGATGCAAGCTCCTCTATGCAAAGCTGCCTTTTGCAATTAGTTGATGGTGATTTTGTCAGTGCCAGTTTGTTCAAATAGTGTCCAGATGTTTTGGGATTTTGTTAGTTTCTCCATTTTTTTCTCTTCTATTCTGTTGTCTCCAGATACTTCAGTTTCCATTATTCAGACTTTTTTGTCTTTCCTATCAACAGTTGTTAAGTGGCAGGCGCATATCTCTTAGAATTTAAAATCCCAGAACAATTTAGCTTCTTCATTTTCTATTGCTTAATGGTATTTCTTGCAGATATTCCAGTGTACCATTGTTGCTATTTTGTTATGCCATTGTCTATAGTCAGTCTGTGTGATCTTCTTACAGCAGATAACTAAGTGGTCTACTCTTTCTTCAACTTCTTTGCAAAGATGGTACTTGTTGTCTGTTGCTACCTTCTCAATTCTGGCTCTGTATATATTTTTCTTAAGCCTTGCTTAAGAATTAACCCCTCAGTCTCTTCCTTCAACTTTCCTGCTCTTAGCCATTGCCAGGTCTTATTATTCTTTTGCTTGCTGTTTTTTTATGTATTGGCCATGTAATACTTTGCCTTGCCATCGCTCTTTTTTAATCTTCATTTGGTCTTTCTTGTAGGCCAGTTTGGTCTCTCCAGTACTCAGTAAGCCTTCATAGTGTACTAACCTCAGTGCATCTTCTTTACTATCCTTTAGATATTCTTCCAATGCCCTTTTTTTTCTTCAACTGTCTGGTATTCTTGCACGATTCCATGCCCATCTATGCTCCTTGGTAGGCAGAGTCTATCAACATTGCTGCATGAATGACTCATGCATGAATAATGTCATTTTTCTGGGCTACTTATCCAGAGTTTTTAGTTCTACTTGAGTTCAGTCCATTATTCCAGCTGTGAATCCAATGACTGGAACTGCCTAGATGCTAGTTGGCTAGTGCAACTTTTGTTACAGTATTTAAGCTTTAAGGATGAAGCAAATTAGGAAACATCTATGTTCAAACAATAATATGGACAATGTGATGTCATGAGCATTCTGGAAATAAGTGCTGTTATTTTAATTGGAGTGATCATTAAGTCCAAATCCATATGATGGTAGCAGGTTTGTGTTTTCAAAAAATGGGCCTAACAACTCAAGCCTGTACAATCTAAGGTAAAACAGATAAGGATAGGAATTAAAAAATCAAGGAGACATATAGTAGATTCTTAGCAATTTCCCCATTACCAATTTTTCCCTGGTGCAGGCATTTCTATTCCAATTATGTTATTTTTTGCAAAACTCTTCTTAGTTGATGAAAAAACCTTTTAGAGGATGAATTGTGGGCTTAAGATTGAACAGAGACTTTGGAATTGGGATGGATAATCTATAGCAAGCATGCCAAACTGCCGGCCCACGGGCCGGATGCGTCATCCAGAAGCTGCACCCACCCCATTGCCGGCAATGGCAAAAGTGTCCTGATACGTTGCATGATGTCACATGATGCCGCACGTTTGACATGTCTGATCTATAGCCCTCCAGATGTTGCTGAACTATCATTTCCAATACCCTTCACCATTGTCCATAGTGGCTGCGGTTGTTGGATACTACAGTTTAGCAACGTGGTAAATCATAGGTTTTTCTTTTTTGGTTCATAACTACACCAATTTAAATTTTACCCCCCTAGATTTAGAATATTAGGTATACCTAAAGTAAAATGTCATGTTTGTTGCTATTTGCATGCCATTTGGTCTTTAATTTTATCCCTTGCTTTTTTAATGGGTATTCCATGTAAGTAACATGAAAGCTGTATATGTATAATATAAAAATGTGAATCATTATCACTGAAATAAAATCAGCTCAGACTGATCAAGCCATATACTTGCTTTAACTTTTTTTTAAGATTTGCTTTTTGCCTGAGAAAGAAGGATTTTTCTACTTTGGAATAAAGCATACCCAATAGATTTCAGCAAGAAACAGATTGTAAAATACATTGTGCTGTTTTCTTTTTTTTTTTTCTTCTCTCCACAGAATCCTTTGCTTTATAAAGAGCTGTTTTCAATAAAGGAGAATATTTGTAGCTCGGGGTTGAAATAAGGGGTCCTTGGTGCCCTTTGAACTTGGTTGTTTTCTTGCAGATGTTTTATTACACAAACTAGGAAACATCATCACTGCTAGCAGAATTCAAAAACAATTTCATTTTTCTCTCTTTTTACACTAGGACTCTAGTCCAAAGAAGGAGCAGAGAGCATGTCCCCCTTTTGCTTCAGCTTGTGTTCCTGCTTCAAGTACTAGCACACCTATCAATGCTGTAACCAGTTGTATTTCAGCTCCAGAGACAATTTGCCTAGATGATTCACTAGATGAAGATCTGTCATTTAATCCGCCTTCACTGGATTCTGTTTCTGATGCTCTGGCTGCTATTAATAATGGGGTCAAGAGTTCTTCTGTTGTGTCCTCTGTAGACACATGTGCTTCAAGACCTCGGGCAGGGCTAAGAGAAGAGAAGTTGGCAAGCATAATGAGCAAATTACCTCTGTCATCCTCAAAAAAGATAGAGGCTGTTCAAACACAACATTCATCAAGTCTTATAGCTGGACACACAGGACCGGTACCAAAGAAATCCCAGGATTTGCTTCAGACTGGTATCTCTTCAGGGCTTATTGCTGGATCTTCAATTCAAAATCCTAAGGTTTCCTTGGAACCATTGCCTGCCAAGCTTCTGCAGCAAGGGTTACAGAGGTCAAGTCAAATACAAGCTGCTTCTTCCCAGACCCATATTTCTTCCTCCTGTAAAGGGCAAGCTACAGCTTCTCCTACTTCACAAAGGCCAAAGGATACAGTTGTGCTTGTAACCTCCTCAGAAGTCCAAAGCTGTGGCTCTTCAACAGTACAAGTGGCAAAAGTTCACCAGCAGTCCATTGCCCAACAAAAATATGTGTCTCCTCTGCAAGTTACTATTAGTAAATCTCAAACCAATCCTGTGGTAAAATTAAGTAGCAATCCCAAACTTTCCTGTTCTTCCCCAGTAACCAAGACTTCAGATAAACCAGTAGTATACCGCCTTCCTTTGTCTAATGCCACTTCTGGGAGTTCCCAAATGGTTCACCCACTTGTGTCTCGGACAACATCCAGCACCTCTACCTCTAGTAATTATTTGGCCAAGGCCATGGTATCACACATTTCTGCCCAGGGTTTCAAGCCTCCTTTCTCCATGGTTCCCTCTCCTAAACCAGCTGCCTCTCCCAAACCCCCAGCACCCAAGCCTTCTGTAACATCCAAACCTACTGCATCTCTTAAACTTCCCTCATCTAAGACCACTTCTACAACCAAGCCCACATCCTCCTCCAGTTCTTCCAGTCCAAGTACACTAATATCCCAGAACAGTCATCCCAACAATTCCCTTCATAAACAGTCCAGTGGAGTAAGTGTCAACCGACAATCTTCCACAATAAATTTACTTTCTTCTAACCGAACCTCAGGCCTTCAACCAGCAAAGAATCCTCAAGCCCTTTCTAAATTATCCAGTTCCTCTGCCTCTGGAACTTCTGGCAAAAATAACATGAGTGGAGTTGGATTAAATGTACCTATCAATAGGGGAAGCGGCTTAAATTCAAGTGGGGCTAGTAGGACTAATCCCTCTGGAGCAGCAGGAAGTGGAGCACAGGGTGCTACTAAACAGTTATCAACTCCACATAGACCATCTTCTGCCTCAGGGTCTACAGTTATACCAGCCAGTGTACAGGTATGTACTGAATCTGAAACTGAACGATATAATATAACTGTATATAGGGACTATTAAATTGTGAACTGTAATAATGAATGCAAAAGTGTGTGGATTTAGAAATAAGTCCACTCAGTGTAATAGGATTTACTTCAAGGAAAATATTGAGCCCTAAATGTCTGTTTTGATGCAGTTACACATTTAAGGTATAGTTTGTTAAACAAGTTATAATGGCCAGGTTCATACATAGTGGCCCATAATGGGTGAGTTTTTATTTAACATGAAGGCAAAAAGTTTTTAAAAAACACTAAGGATTACTTGTAAATACAAACCAGAGTTGTGTTTATTAATATTCCTATAGCTACTAGAAGATAGAATTTATTATAAATCAACTTTATAGCATTTTATGATAACTGACACTCTGGGATTTAATACGTAAAGACAAAAAATAATTTCTAGTATATTTATTTATATCTTAAGACTTTTTTTATTGTGACTGTTATAAACACCATGCAGAATAAATTACTAGAAAAGCAATAATGCAATAATTTAGATGGGTGAATTACTTTGTTTATAGAATAACCCTAACCCCTTGAAAATTACAGCTGCTTGAGAAGAGTTTTTTGGCTGGTAAACCTATTCCTTTTTGTGATGCTTAAATGAGCTTTTTCCCCCTTTTATTTCCTTCCCTATCTAGTTAGCCACTTCTTGCCTCATTCCTATTAGGTTTCCTTATCTTTGCTTCACTTTCATTCATTTTCTTGTGTAACTATCCCTCCAACCTAACTCTTTTTGATATTTTTCCTTTCTGTTTCTTGGGGCTAGATAAAGGAATGTATGTGTTCTTTGTGTGTGTAAATAGGGTATCTTAATAGTTTTTGAGTGAAAATAAAAACACTCTTGAGTCAAACGTGACTCAGTAATAATTACACGAACACATCCATGCAATTTTTTTGGCAATATTATAGAAATGGGCTGCCACTGCCTTCATAAAAAAATGTTATACTCAGTTGACCAACATTTCCTAAAGTATGCACCTTTATTGAATAACATTTAATATAGTTGCTGTCAAGCTTTATACCGGGACAGAGCAATAAATCTCAGGTCTCCAGAGCACTTAACCCTTTATTTAGCAATTGGTTAAACTTGGCAGAAGACTCTCAGGTATGATAGCTAAAGTAGAATCTTTATTGAAGACAAGAATTAAATGTGTTGGTGTATATAACAAATGATTTGTTCTTTACAGTGTGAAGAAATAAATGTATAGGTGTATACTCTAGAATTCAAACTCTAGACTTTTTCTTCCTGCCTTCTGAGTTCATGGATATTTGGACATAGATGAAATATTTTTATGTGTATCTCTTTTTCTGAATCTTGAATTGCAAAATTCAGCCCTTACAACACCTTTCTATTTTCTTCTTCCTATTTCCTTTGAAGTTAAATCTTTTCTTGGTCATGAATGGCTGGAAGGTATTGTGTCCATCTTCTATTTCTTCAACTTTTGAAGCATATGAGATTTCCAATCCCTCCTTCCATCCTATGAGTTTAGCTAGAAGGAAGTAGAATTTCCATTTCTCCTTTGGTTGCAGCTGTCAAGAATGCCTCTTTTAAATGCTTGCATTTCCCCTCCCCCATCTACTCAGCTGAACATCTCAGTTTATCACATAATAACTGATTATTCATGTCTTCTTTCTTGAAAAAAGACTCACAAATTGGCTAAAGTAAGTACTCCATTGCAGACTAGATTGAAACTATATAAGAATCAAAACACTTTCTCTTTATTTGTCCAAGACTTGCTAAGTTTTCTCTTTCTACTTCTCACAGTCAAAGGGGATATTTCCAGTGGTGGGATTCAAATATGTGAACAACGGGTTCTCTGTGTGAATGCCACTTCCAGAAGTCCATTCTGGGCCTGGGCAACACAAAATTAGCTACCGGTTCTGCCAAAGTGGTTCAAACCGGCTGAATCCCACCACTGGATATTTCATAATTTTCTTCAAAGCCACGGGAGAACAGAAGGCATGTGTTGAGAAGAGCTTTGTGATTAAAGTGTTGGGCAGTCACTGAGCACTTAAGTTCTAATCTACTCTTAGCTATGGAATTTCCCACATGACTTTGGGTAGAGTTCCTCCATTCCTCCCAAAAAGCTGAGAACATAACCCTGCACTTACGAAACCTGCTTTTGATGAATATGAATTTGATCAGTCAAGGAAAGACTTTCTGTTCTCCCCTTAGGAGTCTGTGACTTAGGACTAGCTAGATATCAAGGAAGGGGCACTGAGGTTTTCTGGGTGGAGAATGGAGATTGGAGGAGGGTCATAAGGTAAGAAATATTCTAGCTTACATGATAAAATGGTCTAACACTACAAATTCAAAGGTGCATTTTTCTAGCTTAGCAGAGGGGCTGCATTTATGAAAGCACCAAAGACCTCTTTGCACTTGATCAGTATAGAGAGCAGGATCCTTCAAATAAATCAATAAATCTTCTAAATGCAGAATTAAAACTCTTCCCCCCAAATCATGAGAAATGTGGTTCATAATTTTCATGAAGATCAGTGGGTCATTAACCAGTCTGAAGGCCACGTAAAAAAATAATGGAACAGAACAGAATATTTTATTTGGCCAACAAGTGATTAGACAACAAGGAATTTGTCTCCAGTGCAGAAGCTTTCAGTGTGCATGCAAAGCAACAGAATAATAATAATAATAATAATAATAATAATACCAATAAGAAAGGGTAGTAAAGAAGATAAGGATAATAACAATATATTTAGCCATACTACATGTGTAAATACACCTAGACATTAGACAGTGCTGAGAATTAGGTGTTCAGCAGAGTGATGGCACAAGGGAAAAAACTGTCTCTGTGCCTAGTTGTCTTAGCATGCAATGCCCTATAGTGGTGTCCAAAGGGGAGGAGTTGATGTCCAAGATATGAGGAGTCTGTAGATATTTCTCAGCTCTCCTTCTGACCCGTGCACTATACAGATCTTCTATGGAAGGCAGGCTGTTTTCAATTGTTCTTTCTGCAGTCCTAAGTCTCAGTTGGAGTCTGTGCCTGTCTTGTTTAGTTGCTGTACCAAACCAGACAGTTATAAAAATATATATGATAGATTCAGTAATTGTTCTGTAAAACTGTATCAACAGCTCCTGGGGTAGTCTGAACTTTCTGGGTTGACCCAGGAAATACATTATTTGTTGTGCCTTTCTAATGATGGTTCTAATGTGAGGTGTCCATTTCAAGTTCTGGGAGATTACAGAACCCCAAAACTTGAAGGATTCTTTTGCTGAAACTACTGTCGAATATAGTAAGACAGCGGTCCCCAACCCCTGGACCAAGGCCCACTACCACAGGCTGCAGCCTATTGGGAACCAGGCCGCCAAAGTGGCAGGCGAGCACACACAGCTTCATTTTTGACTTGGCGTGTGTGACTGAGACCTGGTTGGGCCCTCAGGGGGGAGTTTCCCTCACGGGCATGTGCCCATCAGGTTATCAGGTATGGCATCAGCCGCGACCCCAGGGAAGGGGGGGAGGAGTGGCTATTTTGGCCCGGGAGAACTTCATAGACTCACTGTTTCCGAAATTCCGGGTTGCGAGTCCATCCTTATGACGCTGGACCTAGGGATCCAGGTGGGCTTACTGCTTACGTACCTGCCTCCCAGCTGTGTGGCATCAGCCCTGCCTGTGCTACTCGAGGAGGTTGCTGAGCTGGTGGTGGAGTTACCCAGGCTTATAGTCTTGGGGGACTTCAATCTGCCGTCGCTTGGCGAATCCTCGGGATTGGCACAGGAGTTCATGGCCGCCATGACAACCATGGACCTGACCCAAGTAGTGCAGGGTCCGACGCATGAGCATGGACACATCCCGGATATGGTTTTCCTTTCGGGGCAGTTGGGTAATGATCTGGTTTTAATGGGCTTAGATATCTTGCCTTTGTCATGGACCGATCATTTTCTGCTTCGACTGAATTTTATGGCCCCAATCCTTCCCCGGTTCCGCCCCAGATGCCTGATGGATCCAATTGGCTTTCAGACAGCGCTTGGGGAATTACCGAGCTCCCTCATTCACAGTCCGGCGGTAGCGGCATGGAATACGGCCGTGAAGGGGGCTATTGACCGGATTGCGCCTTTGTGACCTCTCCGTGGTGCTGGCCCCAGGAGGTCTCCTTGGTTTACTGAGGAGCTCAGGGAGATGAAGCGCCATAAGAGACGTCTAGAGAAGCGATGGAGACAAAGTAAGTCTGGATCTGACCAAACCAGATTGAGCTTATTTATTAAAGCCTATCTGAAGGCGATTAAGGCGGCAAGATCTTCGTATCTTTCTGCTTTGATCACGTCTGCGGAATCTCGTCCGGCCGCCCTGTTCAGGGTGACCCGATCCCTCATTAACCCAAGGGGTCCGGGCCCACCCTTGCAGGGTAGTGCTGAGGACTTTAATAACTTTCGCAGACAAAGTGGCTCAGATCCGGGCCAACCTAGACTCCAATTGTGGAGCAGAGTCGACTGATAATGATTCAGTTGAGGGGACAGGGGCATGTTCTTGTCCGGTCATCTGGGGTGAGTTTGAGGCTGTTACGCCTGAGGAAGTGGACAGGGCCATTGGAGCTGTAAGTTCTGCCACCTGTTTATTGGACCCATGTCCCTCCTGGCTGGTTTCGGCCAGTAGGGTGATGACACGTACTTGGATCCAGGAGATTGTCAACGCTTCTTTGAGGGAGGGGTCCTTCCCGGCTCCTTTAAAGGAGGCACTTGTGCGCCCCCTCCTCAAGAAGCCTTCCCTGGATCCAGTAATTTTGACCAACTATCGTCCGGTCTCCAACCTTCCCTTTGTGGGGAAGGTTGTTGAGTAGGTGGTGGCACATCAGCTCCAGCGGTCTCTGGAGGAAGCCGATTATCTGGGCCCTCTGCAGTCGGGGTTCAGGCCCGGCTACAGCACCGAAACTGCTTTGGTCGCTCTGATGGATGATCTCTGGTGGGCCCGGGATAGAGGCCAGTCCTCTGTCCTGGTTCTTCTTGACCTCTCAGCGGCGTTCGATACCATTGACCACGGTATCCTTCTGCGCCGGCTGGAGGGATTGGGAGTGGGGGACACCGTATTGCGGTGGTTCTCCTATCTCACTGGTCAGTCGCAGTCGGTGTTTGTGGGGGGCCAGAGGTCCACCTCTAGGTTACTCCCGTGTGGGGTGCCTCAGGGGTCGGTTCTCTTCCCCCTACTTTTTAACATTTACATGAAGCCACTGAGTGAGATCATCCACTGCCACGGAGTGAGATACCATCAGTATACTGAAGATACTCAGCTGTACATTTCCACTCCTGGCCATATCAGTGAAGCGGTTGAGGTGATGTGCCGGTGTCTGGAGGCTGTGAGGGTTTGGATGGTGTTAACAGATTAAGGCTCAACCCCGATAAGACAGAGTGGCTGTGGGTGATGCCTCCCAAGGTGTCCTTCGATTACCCTGGGGGGTGAATCTATAAACCCCTCAGAGAAGGTTCGCAACTTGGGAGTCCTCCTTGATCCACAGCTGACATTGGATCATCATTTGTCGGCAGTGGCGAGGGGGGCATTTGCCCAGGTTCGCCTGGTGCACCAGTTGCGTCCTTACTTGGATCGGGAGTCTCTCCTCACAGTTACACATGCCCTTGTCACCTCGAGGATCGACTACTGCAACGCTCTCTACATGGGGCTACCCTTGAAGAGTGTTCGGAGACTACAATTAGTGCAAAATGCAGCTGCGCGAGCAGTTGTGGGCCTTCCTCGTTGTGCCCACATTTCATCAACTCTCCGCATGCTGCATTGGTTGCCTATTGGTCTCCAAGCCCAATTCAAGGTGTTGGTTATTATCTATAAAGCCCTTCATGGCATGGGACCAGGATACTTACGGGACCGTCTTCTGCCATATACTTCCCTTCGACCGGTGAGAGCGCACAGGGTCGGCCTCCTCCGGGTCCCGTCCGCGAAACAATGTCATCTGGCGGGCCCTAGGGGGATGGCCTTCTCTGTTGTGGCGCCCACCCTCTGGAACCAACTACCTCCTGAAGTCCGCGTTTCTCCGACTCTCCCGGCCTTCCGAAAGAATTTAAAAACCTACCTCTGCCGGCAGGCCTGGGGATGATTGTTGATTGTGGTGTGACTGAGGAGTATGTGTGGGGTTTATTTTTAATGTTTTTTTTCGGATTTATATTGAATTGTTTATTTGTATGTTGTGAGCCGCTCCGAGCCTGCGGAGAGGAGCGGCATACAAATCCGAAAAATAAATAAATAAATAAAAATAAAGTTGTGCATGCATGGGATTTAGGTGAAACCATTCCACCCCGCCACCAAAGCCATCGCCTAAGTCAGTGTGCAGAACCAAAAAGTAGGAAGAGGTGGTATAATAGAAAGGCTACTTCTAAAATCCTCTCTCATGTCTACAGTTTCAAACATGTTCAACTCCAGATGGTTCCAGCTGCACCACAGGGCCAGTTGTTCAACTTCCTATCTATATGCAGACTCATCACTGTCTCAAATGAGGCAAATGATTGTGGGTTTTTTTTATTTATAAGATTGTATTGATTTTTTCCATACATACAATAATAATTTTTCAACCAACGTGCTGTCTGGGTTTAAATACGGTAATACATATTTAATTCCTAATCCTTTATTCTTTCTCTAACCATCGGTAAAATAAGTCCCAAGTTTGATAATATTCTGTTTCTTCTTTTTCTTTCAGTCTCATAGTCAGTCTGTCCATCTCTGCGCATATCTAGTACTTCATCTGATGATATTCCTTCATTTTTCCAATGTTGCGCAAATATTATTCTTGCCGCTGTAGTGACGTGTAAAATCAAATATAGGCTTTGTTTATTAATCATTTCTGGTATTATATAATAAAAAAGTTCAAGTTTAAAATCTACATGTTCTCCCAACATCTTTTCTAACCAAGTATGTATCTTTTTCCAATAATTCTTTACTTTATCACATGTCCACCAAACATAATACATGCCTGACTTGTGTTTACATTTCCAACATCTATCTGACATATTTTTAAACATTTTTGCTAATCTTGCTGTTGGCAAGTGCCATCGATAAAACATTTTATATAAGTTTTCTTTATAAGAAGTTGACATTGTCAGTTTATAATTTCTTTCCCATAAAGTTTGCTATTTTTCTAATTCTATGTATGTTGTATCCAAAATTTTTCACCCATCTTATTATTGTTTCTTTAACTTGTTCACCTTCCATTTCCAAAGTTAATAAAAAATTATATATTTTCTTAATTAATTTCTCATCTGAAGTTAACAAAGTCTTATCAAATGCCGTTTGTTCTTTATAAAATCCATACAGTTTAACATCTTTTTCATATCTAGTTTGTATTTGTAAATGTGCCCACCACAACAAGTTGATACCCTGATTTTCCATTTCTTGTTTAGATTTTAAATTCCCTTCAGAATTTAGAATATCACTATATGTCCATATTTTTTCAAAGTCCACCAAATTTGGGTATACAAATGCTTCCATAGTTGACAACCATCCTGGAATTTTAAAACATATTTTATTTTATTTTATTTTTTCCCATACTGTTAACAATGCATTTCTGGTTTTGGAAATATTTATGAATTTTATTTTTCCCATACCATACGAAAGTGTGCCACCCCAATTGTAAATCATGCCCCTCCAGATATAACAACCTTTTATTTCTAAGAGTTATCCATTCTTTTACCCATATTAATACAGATGCTTGATAGTACAAAACCCACTCCGGTAAACCAAATCCTCCATTTTCCTTAGCATCTTGTAACGCTGTCATCTTAATTCTAGCTTTCTTTCCTTGCCAAACAAATTTCAAAATTAATTAATTTAAATCTTGAAAAAAAAGTCTCAAGTTTTATGGGTATTGTTTGAAATAAAAATAAGATTTTCGGTAATACATTAATTTTCACTTTAGCAATTCTTCCTAGTATTGACAATTGCAATTTTTTCCATTTTCCAAGTCCAGTTTTATTTGATTCAATAATTTTGTGTAATTATCTTCTTCTATTGTTGAACATCTTGCTGTTAAATGTATACCCAAATATTTAATCGGTTTCGGGACTTCCGGTTTCGGCAGCCGACGAGACGGGTAGAAGAAGCCGGGGCTCCGGCTTCTCAGCCCAATTTTGCTTTGCCCAGCAACCCTAAAGGATCGGAAAGTTGCCCTGGAGGGGCAACAAAGAAGGAGAGATACTTCAGGAACCCGGACGAGATGGCGGTTGGTCTGAGCTGACTGAAGAAGCCCTCTGAAAGGATGGAGGAAAGGCTGCCGGGTGAGCCCAGGCAGCCCAAGTCATCACCAGCCAAAAGGAAAGTGAGGAGCTGTGGGCGCTCCACCAAACAGCTGATTGTCAACAGCATGCTGAAACTGGATGAGCCAGTGTTTTTTCCCTTTCCTTTTGGATTAAAAAACGTTGAGCCCCTGACTGGGAAGAGCTAAAAAGTAAAGACCCCAGAATGATTAAGAGTTAAAAGATGAGCAATTACAAAAGGGGAAGACATCTAAGGAATACAAAAAAAACCTTCTAAAAATTGAACTCAGATTGATTCAGAGGACTACTTAATCTACAAGAGGTGAAAAACTTTCTAGATATAATCTCAAGGGTAAATATCTTATAAAGAACTTTAAAAGAAAAACTTTGTTAAAACTTTCTAAAATCAGACATTGATAAAATAGTGTATGAGGACATCTAGTGGCAAAAGAAGAAATTACAGTATTATTAAATACCAAAAAAAATCTGGAAATATCTGACCTTGACAACACCTGGTGTAAACAAAGTGCCTTGGTGTGAATTTACAATGGAAAAGACTTCTCATAACTATATTTGTTGGCTCTGGATATAACTAAAACAAGATTTACTTGGAGACGACGAACGCTTTACATCTGATACCTGACTGGAGGAGTTGGGTTTGGCCTAAAGTAGTTGGCTCGTTCTTTTTGATTAGATCTTAGCCTAAGACAGTTGGCTTTTTTTTTCTTTTTGCTGCTCTATTTTGTTTTTTTTCCTTGAAATATTGAATTTAGCCTAAAGTAGTTGGCTCCTTTTTACATTTTGGATTTTACTAAGACTGTTGGCTGAAAAATGAGTACATCAAACATCACGAGACTTACGAAGAAGACTTCCTCTGCACCCTCTGTTGGAACACCTAGCCCAACAACTAGGGATCTATTAAAACAATGTTGCAGCGTGAGAAAATAAGCACTGTCCAAAATGAAATGCAGACTACACTAAAACTGATTCAAGAGTCAATGCAAAAAAATCATGAAGAGACAAAGCTAGGCAAGGAAATATAAACTACCTAGAGAAGTACATGTGAAATTCATAAAGAAAACAACAAGAGATGAAGAACTGAGAAAAGTGAGAAATTACATTACAATACAAAAATAAAGAAATTGTGATCTTAAAGCAGATACCTAAGAGAGTAAGAGATACTCAAAGACATTACCATTTTTTAACTACAAAACTGATTGCAAAAGACATAAATTTTAGATGGTTAATGCCAGAAGGTATTTTAATTAACTGGAATAATACAAGATATTGATTGGATTCAATATGGAAAGCAGAAGACTTTAAGAAACCAAGCAGTCTTAAAGAGAGTGAAGAAACTGCCAGAGAACAGAGGACTACGAGATTGATTAGACCTAAATATAAATAATAGAAATGGAGAAAGAAAACGGATTTTTTTTCAGTTAATATAAACAGACTAAATTCTTCATCAAAAAGAAACAAAATTTTCAGGAAATTACAGAAATTAAATATAGATATAATTTGTTTGCAAGAGGCACGTATAAAAAAACAACATCATAAACTGTTGGAATACCCCAAAATTGGGAAACTTTATTATGCATCAGCACATCAGAAAAAAAGAGGTGTTGCTGTATATATTAAGGAAACAATAGATTCTAAAATGGTTACTCAGATGAAGAAGGAAAAATTGTGATAGTAGAAATATATCTACATCAAAAACAAACATTGTTAGTAGTAATCTATGTACCAAATAATAACCAAGAAGAATTTTACCAAAGCCTCCATAGAAAAATAATAGAAATGGAGTACCAAAATATTTGTTTAGTAGGAGACTTTAATGCGATAGTAGATGGGACAAATGACTATAAAAGCAGTAAAAAAGGAAAAACTGGAAGATTACCTAAGACGTTTTTAATATGATAGAAGAAATTGGAATACAAGATGTTTGGAGGGAAATTAATCCAGAAAAACTACAATATACTTTTTATTCAAATAGTCAAAAATCCTGGTCAAGAATTGACATGATTTGGATGATGTCTGAATTGAGAATGAATATACAGGAAATTGAGATAGAACTGGGTACATGGGCAGACCATAATCCTTTAAAAGTGACATGGAGAGGAATACAAAAAGGACCATGATTGACTTTAAATCAATCTATACTAAAAGAAAGAGAATTTATAGAATTAGCAAAAAAAGAAATGGAATTTTTCTTTATAGAAAACAAAAAAGAAGATACAACATTACAAAATGTATGGGACACAGCCAAACATATTTCAAAGGTATAGCTATAACATACACGGCAAAGAAAAACAAACAGAAGACAGCAATATGTACTATTAAAAGAAAAATTTGGAAAGTTAGAATCAGAACTACAAAAAAATTCACAGAAAAAGACTTTGAAAAGAGAAATGGAAACAATAAAACACAAACTAAATCTGTTCGATTCAGAAAAATTGGCACAGCAGATAAAAAGAGCAAAGCAATTTTTTTTGAAAATGTAAATAAACCAGGAAGATGGTTCGCTTATAAAGTTAAAAAACAGAAGGAGAAGAAAATGATATACAGTAGATGAAAAGGGCTATCTACAATTTAAAAATGTAGAAATAAAAATGATAATTAAGGAATATTACAAGAAACTGTATGACATAGAAGAAATTCCAAGAGAGAACAATCCAATATCTAGAAGAAAATAATCTTCCAAAAATTCCAGAAACATTTAAGTCTATGTTAGAGGAAAAAATCACGATGGAAATAACAGAAGCCATAAGAAGGCAAAAAAATGAAAAAAACACTGGGTCCAGATGGATTACCGGCAGAGTTATATAAAATCCTACAAGATACATTAAGTCAGAGCTTTTCAACCAGTGGTACGCGTACCACCTGTGGTACATTGGCACTTGGCAGGTGGTATGCGACCATCCTAGAAAAGTGGGGAGGGGAATGAGCTGAACCGGTAGCACCGCACAAGCCTGAGCAAGAGATGGCTGGAGCTGCAGGGCTGTCAGGGCTGAGCGGAAGCACCAGGAGCAGCTCCAGGCTCCAGCTGGAGCTCGGCACTGATCCTGATGCTTCTGCCGAGTCCAGAAGAAGCGCCGATCAGCTAGAATGTTGCAGCATCTCCAGGGTCTTGTGATTTACATTCAGATGCTTGGCAACTGATTCATATTTATGACGGTCACAGTGTCCCAGTGTCATGTGAAGTGAACAAAACCTGCTGCAAACACCCAGCAGACAAGGGGAATAAAAACCAAACACACCCCACCTCACCCCCACTGCCAATCCTCAAGAGAAATGCTCACAACAATGAAAACCTTGGACGGGAGGAAGAGCGCCATGAGTGGGCAGGTGTCTTGCTCGGCTGTGCCTTGGGGGGCACTTTTTTCAATGCCATTGTAACTTCGAACAGTCACTAAGCAAACTGTTGTAAGTCGAGGACTTTATCACTTTTTTCCTTTTTTAGGGGGTCATCAAGTTTTTGACACCTTCTAGGCGACTGGTGGTACTTGGATGTTGCCATATTCTAAAAGTGGTACAATGGGTGAAAAGGTTGAAAAGCCCTGCATTAAGTGAACCGTTGAAGGATGTTTGTAATGGACTTTTGTTGGAGGCTAAATTCCCAGCCACATGGATGGAAACAAATATTACTTTAATACCAAAAGAACACTCAGATTTGACATAGATTAAAAACTATAGACTAATATCGCTATTGAATGTGGATTATAAATTTTTTACTTCAATAATGGCAGAGAGACTGAAAAAATACCTAACTGAATTTATACATCCAGACCAAAATGGTTTTCTATCAAAGAGACAAATTAAAAACAATTTAAGAGTGATAATGGACGTATTAGAATACTATGAACTATACCCAGGGAAACAACTGGCACTAATATTCTTAGATGCTCAAAAGGCATTTGATAATGTTTCCTGGCAATTTATGACTCAGCAATTACAAATAATGGACTTTGGACACAACTTTATAAATATGATAAAAACAATATACAACAAACAAACAGCAAACGTGATCGTGAATAGAGATTATACTGAGAACTTTGAGATAAGAAAAGGTACAAGGCAAGGATGTCCATTATCTCCATTGTTATTCATTTTCACTCTGGAAGTCTTAAATAGAAATATCAGACAAGATACAGGAATTAAAAGACTGGAAATAAAAGGTGAAACATAAATTACAAGCATTTGCTGATGATTTGGTATTTATCTTAGAAGAACCTTTGGAGATGATTCCTAAATTACTGGGAAAGGTAGAACAGTACAGAGAAATGACAGGACTAAAAATAAACAGAGAAAAAACTAAAGTAATAGTTAAAAATCTTACAGATAAACAAAAAAAAAACAAATGTCAGAAAAAACAGAATTACAGATAGAGGCGAATGATTGTTGTATCATCTGCAAACTTTGGTACTTTAACAGGAATCCCTAGAAATGCAGCCATTGGTATAAAGAGAGAAGAGCATGATGTAGTATAGTGCCATATTGACAGCATCATTTGCAGACCTACTGTATTTGCTTGGTAGGCAAACTGCAACAGCGGATCCATGATGACTTTCGGGTGGGTCAGCGCTAACCTCTCAATGGCCTTCATAACTACAGATGTCAGAGCAACTGGGCTGTAGTCATTTAAACCCCAATCAAGATGAATGAGGAAAACTCCCATGGAGCATAAAAAGGGTTAAAATTGATGAATAGTGTCTCTAAGTCCACACCACAAAATTTCTTTACTACTGTGACATCCTTACAGCAGCAGTTATTAGCATAGAAGCAGATTCCCCCTTCTTTTTTACCAGATGTCTCTATAACCCAATTTACCCTTTGAATCTAAAACCCTATATTTCAATTCCTTCCCTCACATCCTGGACATAAACTATTTCAATTCCTCCCCTCAGGACGCATCACGTGCCAAAACAAATAGACACAGGAACATTTTTTCCCTCATGCCATCATTCTGCTGAACACCTAATTCCCACAGCACTGTCTAAGGATATTTACCCATGTTGTATGGCTGTAGTATTATTATTATCCTTCCCATTTTCTTTACTACTGCCTCTTACTGGTACTATTATTATTATTATTATTATTATTATTCTATAATAATAATGTACACTGAGAGCTTTTGCACCAGAGATAAATTCCTTGTGTACTTGGTGAATAAAAATGTTATGTTCTCAATAGTTTCACTGAGTCAAGTTTTCGTAAAGCAGAGAACAGCTGAGTTAGAAAAATTAGGGTTGTTCCTGTTTAGAGAGAGAAGTTCATCCATTGATAAACTTACATTTGACAAACCTAAACAGTTCATCCTTTGACAAACCAACATTCACTATTGAATTATTGGTTTGTTAGGTGAAGCAATGAGAGTGGAGTCCTAACCTCTTCCTCCTCAGTCTCACAGCTGCATGCTACCTCTCTTTCACTTCCTTTGTATTCTCCAGCTACTGAAGACAACTGTTGCTTCTCTGATCATAATATCCACATAAGTTCTGTCTTTGCAAAGACAGGAGAAACCAGAGGAAAAATATTCTTAGAAAATTGTCTGATGTTCAGAAGCTCATTTTTGGTGTGTGTAATCCGTAATGAGTTACAGAAAAATAAATAAGAATGTCAAAAACACTAGACAGCATTTCACTAAGGCTGCCATCAGTGGCACCATCTTGAGGATCTTGAATGAATCCTGAGGATTCATTTTGACAATGAAAGGCAATTTAATATGCATAACCTTTTTTCATGCAAATTAGATTGTACGCCCCTCTCAGTTTTATCTTGGTAAAAATATGCTTTCTTCAGACCTACCAAGGGTTAGGAAATGATGTAAATTATTGCTGAGTTCAAGAATTAGTTACTGGACTTCATGTAGAGAGCTATTTTTCCTGATAGAAGTCAGCTAAGCAAAGGGAAAGATTAAGCTACTACCGGTAGGTAGTGTGGTGGCTGCTCTTGTGGAAGAACTGCTACATCAAAGCGGCCTTATCACTTTTAACTTTCTGGAGATCCTTCAAGACCAGATTGGGTCAGCAGGCCTGGGAGCCTCAGGAGATTGGAAAATTACTGAGATGGCTCTCTGTAATTAACGTGTTTTTTAAATTTTGTTTTAATTTTGTGCTTTCTATAATGTTAACATTTTAGTGATGCTGTTATTGTTGTAATTATTGATCATCACACAGTCAGCCAGATGTTCAGACTGGATTTGGCATTTTTATCTACCTATCGAGTCCTTACCAAGGACCCAGGATAGGCAGATGTGAATGTTTGATGGTATTACAGATATCATCGCAGGATGGAAGCAATTCCTAGTAAGGCTGCTTTTTGCAATTGACTAATGGCAAATTTGTCAATGCAAATGGTTTCAAAGTGGTGCTCCAGTTGTTTTGGGATTGCACCCAAGCATCTATTACTATTGATACTACTATTGCTTGCCTTTGCCACAGTCGTTCTAATTCTATTTGTAGGTCTTTGTATTTTGTTATCTTCTCCAGTTCTTTCTCTTCTCTTCTGGTGTCTCCAGGCACTGCCACATCCACTATCCAAACTTTTTTGTCTTTCTTATTGACAATTGTTAAGTCTGGGGTATTATGTGGCAGATGCATGTCTGCTTGCATTCTAAAATCCCAGACCAGTTTAACTTCTTAATTTTCTATGACTTTCTCTGTTTTATGATCCCACCAGTTCTTGCCTGCAGGCAAATGATATTTCTTGCAGATCTTCCAATGCACCATTGTTGCTAATTTGTCATGCCGCAGCTTGTAGTCAGTCTGTGCGTTCTTCTTGCAGCAGCTTACCAGGTGGTCCACTGTTTCTTCAGCTTCTTTGCATAGACAGCACTTACTGTCTGTTGCTGTCTTCTCAATTTTGACTTTGTATGCATTTGTCGTTAAGGCTTGGTCTTGTGCAGCCAGAATTAGTCCGTTGATCTCTTTCTTCAACTTTCCTGCTCTTAGCCATTGCCAGGTCTTGTTATTATTTGCTTTCCCGGCTATTTTTTTAAACGTATTGGCCATGTAATGCTTTGTCTTCCCATGCCTCCATTCTGTTCTTCATTTGGTCTTTCTTGTAGGCTAGTGTGGTCTCTCCAGTAGTCAGTAAGCCTTCCTGATATACTAACTTCAGTGCATCTTCATCATTGTCCTTCAGATATTCTTCCAAAGCCATTTTTTCTTCTTCAATCATCTGATGTATTGCAGCATTCCATGCCCGCCTATTTGTCTTGGTAGATAGAATCTGTCAACGTCACTGCCTGGATGAAGGGCATGATTCATTGTCATTATTTTTCTGGTCTTCCTATCCATTGCTTTTAGTTCTGCTTGAGTCCAGTCCACTATTCCAGCTGTGTATCTAATGACTGGAATTGTCCAGGTGTTGATTGCCTTCATGGTATTTCTTCCATTGAGTTTGGACTTTAAGATTTTCTTCACTCTCTTGATGTATTCATCTCTAATCTTTTTCTTGACTTCAGTATGCTTGATGTTGTCAGCTTGAAGAATACCCAAGTATTTATAGTAATCTTCCTCATCCAGACTCTTAATGTTATTTTTGTGGGGCATCTTGATTCCTTCAGTTTTCACTATTTTTCCTTGTTTGATAGTAAGTGTGGCACATTTGTCCAAGCCAAACTCCATTGCAATATCTTGGCTATACAGTATATACGGACAGTGTTGAGCAGCGATTCTATTTCAGATTATGTTTTTCCATACAACTTCAGATTATCCATGTAAAGGAAGTGGGATAGTCTGGCAGATGTTTTTGATGTTTGATAGCCATGGCCTGAGTTATTCAGTATTGTTGACAGAGGAAACGGTGCAATAACAAATAGTAGTGGTGATAGTGAATCTCCTTGAAATATACCTCTCTTGATATTAACCTCTTCCAGTCTCTCACCATTGACCTGCAACTTTGTGTCTTCCATTATGCCATCGATCTTTGCACAAATTTTCTGATGTTTCTACTGACTCCTGTTATTTCTAGGCACTTGATTATCCAGTCATGTGGCAGAGAGTTGAATGCCTTTTTGTAGTCAATCCATACCACATTCAGGTTGGTCTTCCTTCTCTTGCAGTTTTCCAAGATCATTTTGTCTATTAGGAGTTGCTCTTTTGTTCCTCTGCTATTGGGGTGGTTTCCTTTCTACTCAGATTGTTTTCAAATAGATGCTGTTGGATTGCATCAGCTACCACACCAGTTAGCAATTTGAAAGTTGTTGGTAAGCAGATAATCGGCCTGTAGTTGCCTGGTGCTACCCCTGTTGCTGGATCTTTCATTATCAGGTAGGTTTTCCCAGTTGTTAGCCACTTTTCAATTTCTCCTCCTTTTAGTATGTTGTTGAACTGCTTCGCAATGAGTGGGTATATAACAATTAGATGTTTCAACCAAAACCCATGCAGTTCATCTTCACCTGGTGCTGACCAATTCTTGATCTTCCTTGCTCATTTTTCTACCATTTCTGCTGTAATTACTAGTTCTTTCATTTCAACTTCTGTTTTATTTGCATCTACCTCTTTTAACCAAGCTGCATCCTTGTTGTATTTCTTGGGTTATCCCATATCTGCATCCAGAGCCAATAATAATAAAAATAATAAAAATAATAAAAATAAAAATAAAAAATGCCAGGTCAAATTGCAATACGTTCACATCCAGTTTTGGTAAATCAGAAACTTTTTGGGATACAGATAGATATATTGCCCAGGCCACGTTTGGGTACCACAGCAACTATGATTGCAAAGTAGCTGGTATTGGAATTTTCCAGATTTACATTGCTAGGTGATTTCAGTTCCAATGCATTGAAAGTTGGCTCCAGTTCTGTTCAGGATTTCATAGTCTCCATGGTGATAATGGCCTTCTTTCAGCTGCTTTCTGCCACAACATATCTGAATGACATGGTGTTAGACATGGTGTGTGGTATTCTGATGACTAAATTTATGGTCTCCCAATTTCTAGCCTAGTGTCTTAATCACTATACCAGACTAGCTTTCAGTGATAGGAGTAGGAAAGAGTTAGACTTCATACTATGAAATTGTGGTAATTGTAACTTTCCAGAAACAATCCCTTATTCAGCAATAAGCCTTACCTGGTATATAACTCTCACAGAAAATGGATGTATAATGTTTATTATGGAGAAGAATAAAGACTTTTTACAGATTTGTGCTATGTGGAGCAAAGAAGCCAACATTTTATAAGGCAGTCTCCCAGAGCTTTTTCTCCCAACTTTCCAAATTAAGCAGTGCTTGCTATTAATTTGATGGCTTTAAGTGTCAGCTGAACTATGATTATATAACGTTTCTATCTAGCTGGGGAACCAGTAGTTGCCACCTCACCAAACTTATTTTTCACATTTGCACTGTCAGTTATATTTACTGCAAGGAAAAAGAACCAACCAACATTTGCTATCACTTAAATCAGCAGCTCCCAACCTTTCTGGCTTTGTGGACCAGCAGGGGGAGGGGATGGTTCCATGTGAGGGCACATGCACACACAGCTTCGTTTGCGTGGGTGGTGGGCCCATGTACCCATTGCTTGCACATGGAGCTATATGCGCGATCGCCAGCTGCTTCCATAGTCAGTAATGGGCCATAGCCCATTAATTATATCATTAATTAAATAAGAAATGAATAAGCATTGCTATAAAATATTGTTTCTGATGAGTGTGAGAGCAGATGATGCTTAAATACATTTGATATGCTTTGGGTTGCTTCCAAAGGGCTTTAAAACATTTTTAAAATATCTATCTATGTAGTCAACAACAGGTGCATCATTACTGGCAAATGCTTCACCTTTGACTCTCATGGCATCACCATTGTCTGTAACCAGTCAGAATGTGACATCTACTCCGTTGACTCCTTTTGGGATGCTGGGAAGTCTTGTTCCAGTGACTATGCCCTTTCAGTTTCCATTGGAGCTTCTTAGCTTTGGAACAGATACGGCTGGAGTGACAACCACATCGGGATCTACCTCAGCAGCTTTCCACCATAGTCTAACTCAAAGTAAGTAAAACTGTTTGGGTTTTTTTTTTACTATTTTTCACTAAATGCTTCTTTATCAATGGCAAGTTCTTTGAATTTTCTGTATTTGTTGGAAAATTAGTTTGTTGTTTATGCCTATAATTATTTCTCATTATTCTCTTAGCGTAATTGTCTCAATTGTGATGTGGCTGTTAGAAGGTACTAGATGTCTTGGCTAGATGACTGTACAAGTGCATGGCTGTGAATAGATTTTTCTAAATAAACATGTGCAAGGTGTGATGAGTTAGGACCAGTAATTTAAACTTCTGCAAATAGCCATTAATGCATGGATTGGCAATAGAAAGTGGAAGGGTTATTTTGAGATAGGTTACCTTTCCTAAAGCTACATGCCAAAATTGCATTAAATTGATTCCAGTTTTTCATTCCTTTTTAAACAGATTCTTCTTTGCTAACATTTGAAATAATCTATAATCTTTTTTTACAGTCTGCATCTTGCTGATACTATGCTATTGCTCCTTATTTTGCTTCCTGTATATATTCTATTTGGTGCTATCAAATGTATATTGTTGGCATACATTGTAGGGAGTAGTGTTTCCCCTAAAGTAAACCATCCCCGAAAGTAAGCCCCAGCTGATTTTCAGGGGGTGGGCCTAATATAAGGCCTACCCCAAAAGTAAGCCCTGCAAGGAAAGCTTGCCTATGATGAGGGGGAGGGGGGATCTGACCTAGGGTACCGGTATTCCGGTTCCTTACTGCTATCCAGCTTGTTCCCCAGCCTCATGGCAGCAGCATTGGGCAGGAGGTGGCAAACGGCCATTTTTATCATGACACGGCCGTTTGTCGCCAGCCGTGGCCATTTGCCACCTCGCACATCACACCCAATGCCACTGCCATGAGGTCTGGTGGATCCTTGCCCCTTCTGAGCCATGTGCCATTATACAGGTTCCTTACAGCTGTCCGGCTTGTTCCGTTGCCTCATGGTAGTGGCATTGAGCACGAGGCAGCAAACGGCCGTTTTCGGCACAACACGGCTGTTTGCCGTCGGTCATGGCCTTTGCTGCCTCGCGCATCTCACCCAATGTTGCTGCCATGAGGCCTAGCAGATTGTCCCCCCTTCAGACCCACATGCCGTTATGCCGGTTCCTTACTGGTGCCTGGCTTGTTCCACAGCCTCATGGCAGCAGCATTGGGCAGGAGGCGGCAAATGGCCAGTTTCAGCACGACGCAGCTGTTTGCTGCCAGGTGCAGCCATTTGCTGCCTTGCGCATCGCGCCCAATGCCACTGCAGTGCAGCTCAGTTGAAAGCAGCTGCGGAACAAGTGGGGCACGTTACCCTCTCACCTGCCATTCTCTTCTCTGTCAGAGCCACCAAAGCAGCAGGTGGAGTGCCAGAGGCTCGGGGAGGGAGGGTGCTAAAGTGGGCGGTCAGGCCATTGGCAAGAGCAACGTGGCTCAGCGGAAAGCGGCCTCGGAACAAGTGGGGCAGGTAAGGAAAGAAATCCTCGCTCCCCCCAGGAATTGCCTTTCTTTCCTTACCTGACTCTCAGCCCCATGCTGTTTCTCCTTTGCGATCCTCTGCCACCGCATGCAGGGAAACGGAAGTTTTTTGGGGGGGGAGATCAATCCATTCCAACTTCGCGAGATTTTTTTTTTTAACGAGAAGTTGGAATTGATTGATTGATTGACTTTTTTTTCCCCAAAAAAACTTTGTTTCCCTGCACACGGTGGCGGCAGATCATGAAGGAGAAACAGCACGGGGCTGGTAAGGAAAGACAGGCAATTCTTGGAGGGAGCGAGGATTTGTTTCCTTACCTGCCCCACTTCTTCTGAGGCCGCTTTCCACTGTGCTGCATTGCTGCCCACTTCAGCACTCTCCCTCCCCGAGGCTCTAGTGCTCCACCTGCCGCTTTGGTTGGCCTGCCAGCCCCCACCTCAGCACCCTGCCCACCACCGCCCAGCACTGCCACCCCGGGGCTGCAGGGGCTGGCCTTGCATGGGAAGGGCACGCGCCCCACCCTTCCGCCACCATGCAGGGTAAGGTTGCCGGTACCATCCAGATGCCCTCACCTCCCCCAAGAGTTTTTTACTAACTTGCGTTTCAGCTGCATTCCGTTTCTCTGTTCGCTTCTCAGCCTTTGCTGCATGTTTGTGGGACTACCGGTAAAAAACAAAAGTTCAATCAGACTTTCTAACTTCTTGAGATCTTGCAAGAAGTTAGAAAGTCTGATTGATTTTTTTTTTGTCTCACAAACACACAGCGAAATCTGAGAAGCGAACGGAGAAATGGAATGCAGCTGAAAGGCAGTTTAGTAAAAAAAAAAACGCTTGGGGGAGGCGAAGGCATCTGGGCAGGGGCGGGCATGGCAACCTTACCCTGCGTGGTTTCGGCAGGTCTGGCAGGAGGAGGGAAACAATTGGTCCACCACCATGCTCTCGCCGCCACGTTGCTTCTCCACCCCATACACAGGCCCTGCCCCACCCCGGCATGCTCACGGCCTATTGGTGCCGGCACCAGCAAAAAGTAAGCCCTCCCCAAAAGTAAAACACTGTGCTTACTTCAGAGCCCAAAAGAAAGTAAGACAGTGTCTTACTTTCGGGAAAACGCGTTAGCAATGAATATTATTATATTGCCCATTTAAAAATATGTGAGTCCAGCTTTCACCATTTCTCCAACTTTTGCATTTCAGTTTCTATTAATAGCATTATGTCTTTTCTAGATATAGTACCCTCTGTTGGAGCTTTTAAATTTATCTGTTTTCTTCATTTTCTTCTTTCATAGCATTTTAGTTAATTTAAATACATGCATAACGTTTAATATATTTATTAGATATCTATAGTTCTGATAGATCTAATCCTTAACCACATGCTTAACAATGTCCTTTTTTTAGTATTGTTGCTAAACCTTTCCTTCATAGGTAGTCCTCAATTTACAGTTGAGCCCAAAATTTCTATAACTAAGCCAGACAGTTGTTAAATGAATTTTGCCACATTTTACAACCTTTCTTGCCACAGTTGGTTCTTGCCACACTTAATCACTGCAGTTATTAAGTTAGTAACACAATTGTTAAGTGAATCTGGTTTCCCCATTGATTTTGCTTGTCAGAAGGTCACAAAAAATACCACATGACCCCAGGACACTGTAACCATCATAAATACCTGCCAGTTGCCAAGCATTCAAATTTTAATTGCATGATCATAGTGATGCTGCATCCAGTATTGTAAGCTTTATTTCCATTTTGACAATTTCAAGGTTTTCATACTTTTCACATTTTATATTTTGACTGTGAAGAACTTGTATTTCTGTTCAATTCAGTTGACATCATCAATGACCAATCTTGTTGTTTTGGATTCGCAACATTGTAATTGGCTTAAGCTCATCCACTTGAATTTGTAAATCCTAAAACTTCATTACTACACCATTAAATAACTAAACTTACTCTGTACAGAGATGGTCAGAAAACTATGACCATTAGCTGTTAATTTTGTGATTATATCTGTTTTTTTTTTCCTGTTGTGTGTCATGTCAGATTTATTGAAGGGTTTACAGTCAGGAGCTCAGCATTCAGCAGCACTGTCTCATACACCTCTGCCTGCTCATTTGCAGCAAGCTTATCCAGGTAAGAAAATATATTTTCTCACTTTTCTAAAGAGAAGGCAGCTGTCTCACAGTACACTTTCTACAGTGATAAAAATTTCTAAGATCAGTTTTGAGAGTGCAACAACTTTCTCAGGCATGGCAGGATTCCTTTCACTGAATGTGAATCTCTTAGAGATGCTCTAATTTGCAAGTCTAATTTGACTTGAATAGGAGATTGGATTCAATTACAATAAAGGGTTCAATAAATAAACCCTTCCAATTCTAACATGTTTTCCCTGAGATCTGCCAAAAGCATGGGAAAAAGTACTATTCAGCAATTTTGCTCCAGGCATAATTCTCCACCTGGGTTAAGCCTTACATTTCTTTCCCACTCAGGTATGTCTCATCCTTCTTGTCATGACTAGGAGAGAATATGAAATATGGTGTAGCCTTTGGTAATTGCCTCATCAATTCCAAGAAAAAACATCCTGTTGAAACATTATTAAAAAGAATCGAAGTTCAATACTATTGAATTTAATGTTACTGCTTGTGCAGTCAGGTGTTACGGTGATTTATAACTAAAGTGGCTTATTTTATGGGTGGGGTCATATATTGCATTAAATCCTGGTTTATTGTTACCATGATTTGTAAAACAAATCATAGTGGTCTAACTCACTCATAAAGTAAGCCCCAAGCCATAGTATTCAGTGACAATGGCTAGTCAGGTTTTTTTTTAAAACCCTATATAATGGTCTAGTATGAACAAGTCTTTTCGTAAGTGTTGAATACTTTGATTTTTGTCTACACTAATTTTAAATTCACTAAGGAAGGTTGTTATGACCATGCCAAGTAGGCAAAAAAGAAAAGACAGATAATAGAAAAAGAATCAAGCAAGTATAAACAGTTTCAATATCACTTCACCTCCTCTTAATTAACATATAAAATCATCCCACAATTCTTAATCATAGGCCTCCAAAAAGTAATGTCTTTTCCAATCCTGTTGTCAACAGTTTCCAAACACAGCCCTAAAATAATATTAACAAATATAAAACATCATTCCATGCCTATTTATTTATTTTTATCCCATCTTTATTATTTTTATAAATAACTTAACTGTAAGCATTCCAGATAACATATTTTCCAACCCAGATGTCAGCAGGCCCAGGAAGAAATCCCAAAATAACCTTACCCATTTTAACCCCGATAAAATAAGCCAGCTTTATATTTTACATAAATCAATCTTGTTCTTTAATCCATTCAAATAATCATTATCCCTGTCTCAAATTTCTTCAAAACTTTAACAAGCCTTTTTTATAATCCATTGGGAAGAAATTACTATAAGCCACCCAAGAAAGCAGAACTCTTGAAACAGGCATTGTCACAAAAGGAACTTTTATTAGGGGCTAGTGACAGCAGAGAATCAAGGCGAGATCTGAGAGAAAAACCTGCGAAGCGGTATATTAAAAGCAATATTCAATACTCCTCCCTCCCCCCAAGAGTCTCAGTGTTCATTTGAATCTCAGCTAATCCACAGGTGGCATGGTGTTTTGGTAGCTGGTCTTTTTCGGAGGGCTCCTCAAAGATCTTTCTCACTTTCAATTTCTTCTAGCTTCAAGCGCAAACCGCCTCTTAGATAAGGGAGAGACATTCCATCCTGCAGACAGTACAAAGCAATCCCAAAAGCTCCCCCCTCCCAACAGAATGGCAGGCCACAAAGAAAGGTTACAGAAAGGTAGAAAATAGGCATAGGGTTAAAATACATTTCTTTGGGGACCTGACAATTACTCCAATTCCTGTTTCAAACTTGCATTTTTATTTCTTTCTTAATTTTTAGAACCTCATTTGATTTTATTTTATTTTTTGTATATCCAATGACAAATTCTTATTCATATTGTTCTCCATAATTTGTCATCTTCTGATATAGCAGCTTCTTCTGGGAACAGGGTGTTCATAAAAACGTACAACATAGCTGACATTGTTGATTCCTAGTCCCATTGCCTGTCCTCAACAATATCTCTGAATGCCATTGTAAGTTGCTTATCTTGTTATGTCTCCAATATAAAAAATATTTTTTCTTTCCCATGAAAATGCGTTTATTCTTAAATTTTTATTTCAAAGTCTTAGTATTCAAAAGCAAATATTCCAACTTTTTCTGTGTTCATAGTCTATTTAAAACTTTCTACATTCAAAATTTGTCTTGTTTTTTGAGATTTTATTTTGAATTCTTAAACTTTATAAATATACATTTTAATTTCTTATATTAAAGTTGGGTGATCTTGGATCAGTCATATCTCTCAGTCATAGGAAGGAGGCATTGGCAAACCACTTCTGAAAAATTTGCTCAGACTTGTCCAGGCAGTCATTGAGAATTAGACACAATTGAGTAAAAGGGGAAAAAGAAAAACAATTAAAGCAGTTAATAGACAATTTCCAAATGTGACTTGGAAGTGTGAACTTTGTGTCTATTGAAGGCTTTCTATTGCAGCTGGGCCAAAAGTAGCACACACTAATTTCTCATTTCTCCCATCCTTCAGAAACTGTTACCTTGGCGTCTCCTTGTGAGGAGCAGCCATATGGAACACAGCGTGGGCAATCTTGCATCCTCTCTTTCTCCAAAGAGGATCAAAAGACTCAATCTACTTGTCAGCTCCTTGTTCTCAGGCACAGTTGTCAGACTTCCAGTGAAGAAATGGCTGTTTTAGAATGCTTTAAAGGAAACAGACTATCTGGATCCCTTTAGTCATGTTTCCAATTTGGACATGGAATGAAAACAGTGTTAACTTCACTGGTTAATTACCTTTGTTGAGCCCTAGATGGAAAATGTGTACTTCTTCTGATCCTATTATGCATTGATGGGCTTCAGTACCATTAACCATGGTATCCTGATAGACTGCCTTTGGAGATTGGAGGATTTTATGTTGTTCCATTCCTTCCTGAGCAAACCAGTTGTGGAGGAAAAGAGACTGGTCTGATAGCCTCTTACATGCTCCAGGGTCCACTTCTCTGTGTTCTTTAATACCTACTTGAAGGCATTGGGAGTTCATCAATTTGGGGTGTGGTGTCATCAATACTTTGATTATTCCCAATCATACATCACTTTCCTGGGCTGTGTTAGCAATACTGTCTGGCTGAAGTCTTTTCTAAGTGTTTGAACTCAACCAAGACATACAGGTAGTTGCTATTTTTTCAAGGCTTTCACCCACATGGCTGTTTCTTGGAGATATAACACTGGCTTGGAGAGACAGCAGATCTGTGACTCGGTTCTCTTGGACTCATGGGTGAGAAATGGGGACTACAGTGTATCAATTGCTTGGAAGAGTTTCACAATGGTAACTCATGATGTGATCAATACTTGGTTAAACTACTGCAAAGAACTGTTAGTGGGAAGTGGGAAAGGCCTCAAAGATCAGGAATGTTAGGAAGGCAATGATCGGATAAAAATATCTTGAGCTCAGGTGAAGAAAGTAATGTGAGGGAAAAAAATCCCCCCTCCCTAGTTCTCATAGAGATAGAGGGGAGGAGGAAACAGATCAGATTTGCAAGATTTTTTTTTACTATAGCTTTTACAGTAAGAGTAATACCTGCTTGACATTATTTTTTGAGCCTGATCTACCCTGTAGAACAGACAGGTACTTTATATGAGACTGCCTCTAAAAATCACTTTGAAAAAGGCAGCAATCTGCCTGTTAACCAGCAATAGAAGCCAGAAACCTGTGCTGTGGACCTATTTTAATTTCCTGTAAGTTTCTAGGTACAATTTAAGGTACCTTTTTAATCTATAAAGCTTAACTTGGTTTGACACCAAGTTACCTTAAGAAACATTTCCTTCAAATAGATTTGGCCTACATAACATGTACACTCTGGGAAAAATTGCTTGCAATTCTTTATTTTTATGAAGTTGGGGGGAATAAAGCTAGGAGAAGTTGTTTCTTTTTCATGACCTCCACATTATGAAATAGGCTTCCCATAAAAGCTGGATTTACTTTGGTATTATTAAGCTTTCAAAAGTGAATTAACTTAAGTATTAAGATGATACTTATCATGTGATCTTTTAAATGTTTCTTCAATTTAGCTTGACTGTTGATTGATTGTGGCTATCTGTGTGTTTGCTGGTTTATACAGGCTTTTTTTTAACCAAGGATGTTTATTTTCTATTTTTTGTGTACCACCAAAAATCGCATGATTGCTTGGTACAGAAATTTAATAAATTATCATTTCTTTTTTATGAATTGCTTTCTCTTTTTCATCCTCAATTCTAGATGGCCAAAGCAAAGTGGATGCTAAGTTACAGAGGAAAACCCAGTGATGTCCTGCTAAGTAAGGGAGTAAATGTGGTTCTACTTTGCTGATGGAGAATGACCAGTTGGGAAAATGCTTACATGGACACAGAGCTGCTGTTTCTGTCAATGTTTACATATTCTGATCCTAAGCACTGTGGTGAGGACAAAAAAAAAAATACTTGATCAAAGAGAGAAGAAAAAGGAGGAAAGTGTTCTTATAAAAAACTCATAGTTTGATTTTGTTTTCAGAACAGTTCTCAAAGCTTTTTATCCCAATTGTCTCAGAAAGGGTTGGCCAAACAGGTTCAGTTGTCAAACCTACAGCAACTCAAGCCTTTTTGCAGGCTGATGTCTGGTAAAGAACTGTCAAAGGAAACTAAAATAGACATCTGTATTCACCATGCAAGTAAGGTCAACCATTCGGTTCAGCCATGTGGAGACCCCAGGGAAGTCTACAAGCTATAGCAGTTAGAAACATTCTCTGCGAGTTTGAATAAGGTGAAGTATAGAGGAGAAAAAGTGTTTATATCAGCATAAAGGAAGTTCGCATTTTCTCTACCCAAAACCAAGGCTGCTTGTTTGCTCTTTGAAGAGCCTGAAGATTATACATAATTTATTTTGGGTAATATTTTCCCTAGATACTGTAACTGATTAGGACAGAGAATTTTCTATTTCAGATAAAGATTTAAAAAATGGAGGGTTTTTTGTAATCACACACATTTCAGTGGAACTTAAAATCATCCTTTTGGTATCAAAAATTCAGATATTATAAGATTAGCATGAATTGGCTTTATCAGAGCATACCTTTATTTTCAGTATCTTTAGCGAAAGGTTTATTTTATTGCTTTTAGATTTGCTGAACCCATTTCAGAGTTGCCTTATTTTTCATATATTAATAGAATGTAGAAATATTCCATTTCTCTCCTTTGTGAAGATAGTCTCGGATTCTTCTTCCTCTTCTATTGGCTTTGAGAAGATATGTGCTGTACTGATTTCTTACAGCTTTTAAGTAAGACCTTTTATCAGAACTGTTCAAAGCTCTCTCCAAAGAGTATAGTTGAGGTGCCTTCTGTTTAGGCTTTAACATTCTTATTCCCAGTATTCTTTAAATCTGCTAAACTGGGAGATACTTGATTTGTTGTTGCTTGAACATACAACTTGTAGGCTGGCTTTGATTTTGAAACCAATATGTTAGAGTCTAGGGAAGAAATGTAGGAACTGCTTTGTATTGCACTCATTAATTAATGCAGAAGAAATGTATTTCAGGATGTTATTCTGGGAGAAAAAGTCAAAACATTGGCACATTATGTTGTAACAGTTTCAATGGTGGTCAAGTCTAGAAATCATAGTTTAATCCCCAAACTAAAGCCTTTAATTTAAATCTGATATTTTATTTTTTAATAAGAGTTGGTTTTAAACATTCCTGGCGATATGGTCATCATCCAGCAAAAATATGTACATATGCCAGCATGTTTAGCTGGAGGCTTCTTTGATTCCAACTGCAATCTCTTGCGCTGCTCTAAAGGGAAACCATATTTTAAAAAGACAACTAGCTGTATCTATTGAATAGCGTTAATTGCTACAGTATGAAACTCAATAATATGGTATCTATGGCTTCCTATAGAATTTTACTTCTTATGTGCATATAGTTTTACTGTATGGTGGCCAAGATAACTCTTCTGCTGTTTTGTGACAGATACGTATTTAGTTATCAAGTTTACAAAGATATGTTATTTCATCTTACAAAGCCAGGTAGCTAATCTTACTGATTGAGATTATTGCTTATCATATTTGTAAAACGTGTATATTTAAATAATATATAATATAAACATAGAAACTGAATGTTGGGTTGACCCTATTTTTTAAAAAACTTGCACAAAATATGGATTAAAAATAGAGTCAAATCAATCTTGAATAGAAGGTAAACACAAAGGGCTTTTAAAAAACATAACTGTTTGATAGTTTGGTAGAAGAAACTACAAAGTATTTAGTTCAAAATGTTTTTTACATCTCCAAAGCATTTGTTTCTTCTCCCTTCAATATTAATTGGTTAATTTTATTCTCTTGATTTACCTTCATTTCAAAGGTAAGGAAAATATTCTCCATGAGCATATCCTACAAATAGCCAAATATACAGTTCTTACTAAAGACTTACTGTTATATAAGTTGTTTCCTTTTGGCAACTTCAAATCTGTGTATTTATGCATGTACAGACACACACACCTAAATATAAATAAAAAATACATTTGGAAGAAAACAAGATAAAAAAAATTATATTTGGAACAATGGTTTTAAAATACCATAAAAATAAAATTCTCTTAAAAGAGGCATACTGAGACCCTGACATTCCATATTACAGTATGAAAACTGAATATTAAGTAGTTATTAACCTTTAAATTTAGTTTTCCTTGATATACAATGATAGAAAGTGTGAAAGGTAAAACCATTTTTAAACAGGAATTTACCTTTCACCACCACACATTTTTCCCTTTTAAAAACAATACACAGTACAAAATAGAATTAGTAGGCGTCAAGTTTCTGATTATGTTTTTCCATAAATGTAAAGCAAAACATTTGGTGGCAGAAAACGGTTTATGTTTATGTTAAAAGAGAGTGAAAATTTTCTCATAAAACCAAATAACACAAGTGGCTTTCTTGTTGCTCTTCAATATTTCTAATGTAGAATTTAATGAAAGCACATTAATTGATTTGAATTTATGATTCTTAGTACATGGCAATTGGGGCCTCTTTGTTTTGCTAAATATATGAAGAGAGGTCAGCTCTTTTCAGCTTAATAGTAAACTGGAGTATCTGGAGACATAATGCCATGAAAGAAGTGATAGAAGACAATTGCTCTTGATGTTCTCAGTAAAACAAGATCTTTGTGATTAGAATAAATCTAAATGATAACTTCATGAGCTTCTCTACAATGGACATAAGGACATGAAGAAGATAATGAGAACTGAAAAGAGCAAATAGAATATCAGCACCATTACAATTCAAGTGAGAGGTATACTTCCTGCACAGCGATTTTTAATTTAGATATTTTCAACAGCCTAGTTTGTCTTAAAATGTATTTGGAGAGTTAAATAGCTCTTATGTTAAATCTGTTCAGTATTCACAAGCAATAAAAGGTAAAGCTTTCATTTCTGAATTTAAATTATTTGAAACTTAGGGCTAAAATAGTGATCTTACACTGAGCCTCAAATATAAGCAATAATTTTAACATACAGGTTTTGAATTTCAGAATCATTTAAATTATGTGTTTCTTGTCCCAATGGGAACAGTTAGCAATTCCTTAGGTTATCTTGGATCTTTATGAAGTATGGAGAACATGAACAAAGAAATGTCTTAACAATGCATACTTCCATCCCCAAGGTAATATTTGATGGCTTAAAATCATTCCTTTTTCAGCCTTTTACATTGTCTTGTCTCCAGCAAGACAGATGGGAATGTTGAGTCAAAATCTCAGGTGTGGGTGCTGTGGGTTTGACATCTGTTTCCATGAAATTAGGGTTTAATTTATTCAGTAGGTTCTGAATGGGGCAGATAATCATGGTATACTTCTTCAAACTCTTAGCTGACTAATCCAACCTCCATTTAACCTCTCCATTTGATCCAAAGCAGTTGATATAAAAATAATTCACAAATCCCAAGCTACCATCAGTTACATTGAATAATAATCAGATGATAGTTTGTTAGGACTCACAGTTATTTACTATGTTTGCTGCTACATTCATTAAAATATTTTGATTATATTTATAAATACATTTAAATCTAGTTTACACAGTGATTTTTAGAACTGTTTGCCCAGAAAAAAAATTAGGATGTTAGTTTTTTGGAATGTTGACAAATGATATAATTATTACTCTTATTTTTGAACTTTTCAGAATAGTAGTGCAGGAAAAAAATCATGTTAAATTTTGGAAAGTTTTTTTTTAACCTAAGTATCTTGTTACGTTGGAGGACACAGAACACTTTTTATTTTCCAAAAAGTTAACACCAAGTTTAAAATAATAAATAGATATCATAAAATGTTTATGCAATTATAATTGTATGACCTTTAGGTTTTTTTTATATATATACTTTAGTTCTATCGCTGAATGGAGTTAATCCTCCCACTTACTTGATTCAGGCTTTTGGTTAAGTGCCTTTTCTTTTTGTTCCCTCTTATCCCCACAAAGTATATTCAGAAGTGTTTGGAGATATTTGGAAAGTCTTTGATCCTGCCCAAATGACTTTACATTATTAAAATAACTTTTACCCTTCTGTAATTAGTGTTCAGTATATGTAATGTTATAACTGCTGTTGCATAACTGTCATTCTATGTGCTTGTTCTTTGCACACAGCACTATTTTCCTTATGTTGAATCTGTTTTTGTAGTATTAATGTTTACTTCTGAAAGTGAACTTTGGCACAATTTATAAACAGTGTATTTGAGCAACTGTAATGAAGTGGTTTATAGTACACTAAGCCATTTCCACTGGAGTTTCAGATTGTAATTTAAAATATCAGTCTGGAAATTATAATACTAAACTGATCATTCTAAAATTTGGCATTTTTCCCTGTAACAGAGAAAGAGCAGAATATTTCTTCACATTAAAAATGTTATAAATAAATTATATTTGAATGGTTACAGACTAGTAGACAATAAAATATTTTATATTTCTTCAATAAAAATATTTTCATATGGCCTATCTCTGCTGCCTAAGAAGCCTACTGCTTCACCCTAGGAAGCTGCCTGTTGATGGTGACAGTGATTCAATCTTCTAAATTAAAATTTTAGTTTTCCATGTACCAAATACAGTGAGAGCTTCTTTGCATTGCTCAGATTCATATCTTTACATATTGTAAAACAAAAATTTTCTAACAAATTGGCTAAATCAAAGAATAGCAGTATACTTTTAAGCAAAGAATCATAGCAAGATTTCACTGTTGTTGTTTTTTTTACAAAATCTGTTACAAAGAACTGTGACATGTAAGAATGCAACCTACCAATCAAAATAAGTAATCATACATTTTTTAAAAATTATTATATTTGTAAAACTTTTAACTTTTTAAAACTATATTATTACTAAGGTTCTGATCTTTGAAACAAATATAAGTTGCATTCTATTTCAGATCAATTCTGAATGGATGGTTGAATACTCAAATAATATTGAATACTGCTAGAAGTTAAAGTATTATCTTTTGTTCAGATAAAGCAATTTGGTATGATTGAGGAATATAAAGTATTTTATGTAATTAGTAAACATGTTTCTAATTGCAGTGATAGTTAAGAGAGGCGGTTAAATTTCCTTCAAGAGTCTAAAGAAACTTCCTTATAGCAAGGAAATTCTTACTAGGAAGAAAGGGATAAGTTGTCATGCTGAAATTTATTGTAAACTATATATTTGGTTTTCAGAATTGAGTTTTTACAATTTTGAACCATTTGTTCCTAATTTTTAAGAATCATTTACTGAATGCATTTCTCAGGACACTATTGCTTAGGGTTTTTTTTTTTTTCTTATACCTTTTAACAATTTTTAGAAGTTGGAGAAACTTATGTTGACACTTGAAGAAATCACTTAGAATAATCCATTTAGATATGAATTTGATCTAGATTTAAGCACCTGGAAGATGACTGGCAGAAGTGAATGCCTCCATAACAATCATTTCAGATATCGGAAATAATATAGGTCAGGATAAACTGTAATATGGAGAACTGAGGAAAGGATACCTGATGGACCTAGAAGGACCTTCTGCAAACAACTCTTCTGCCAGCCCTCTTGCAGTTATCTAAATTTGAATCCATCACCATATATAAATAATTACCAATTGTTCTTTTAATTGAATTATATTTTTTTCAGCCATGTCGGAAAACTAGGATTCTCATCACTTTCACCGGGAGCAATTTTTGTACAATGAAATATCTTTGTTCTACATAACAAACACATTTCTGGAGCTTTGTATCCCAATTATAATCTTTAATCTTTGCAGTGCTCCTGAAACAATATAAATAATGTACAATTTCTGTTATAAAATTTTGCCTTTTACAATACATTTTAATTTGGTGTGGTAAAAGGGAAAATATTTGATTGTCTCGTCACACATTGGAATAGTTGGAAAAGCCAGCTAATTTAAAGTAAAGATTGTAGGTATGGCTCTCAGACCTTAGAGATGGTTGGTCTTTAGTACAATAGCATTTTATTTTCAGCACTGCCTTTCTTGTAATGCTTTCATTTGATTTTAGTACTTAGTACAACTGCTTATTACAAAACTCCATGTTTAGTATGGCAGATATTTTCCCCTGGCTATTGTTAATATCTACCCAAAGAAACATGACAAAGCTTTTTGAATGTGTGTATTATGAAAATATTTTTGTAAAAGTAAAATTTAAATAGCAGGAACATTTTCACTAATACAATGATAGGGTTCTGAGAGACTAAGAAATTTTTAAAATCTGATGGTGCGATCCTTTTACTAACTATAATCAAACATGCAGATATGGAATAGAGAGCAATCTCCCATTTGAAATTAGTAAATCTGTAAGTAAATAAATAAATATTTCACCTGTACAAAGAGGCTAGTTAGTTAATTAGATCTCCATCCATGTAGATTCTTCTTTAGAGAAGTGATCTAAATTTTTTTTCTTCCTTCTTTGGCACCTTTCAGCAATGGATTGAAGAATCCAGAGATTTAAACATCATGTTATGGAAGCTAGTGCCCTTTTTTGCATGTATTTTCAGTCAAGAACATTTACTTAAAATAATTTTAATTTAAATTGCTGAGCAGTGTTACATATTGAATCCGTCTTTCAAACATGTTTTAATCATATTCAGTACCTAGGTATCACAATTTAAAATTAAAAACATGATATTAGGATTTTCTAAGCTGTAAGATAAATTCTACAGTTGGATATTGATGTGCTTATAAATCTGAAGCATTACGCTGAACTTGTCATTCTAGAAAAGAACATGCTTTTCATAAATTGATTCTAAAATAGTACAAATAAAAAATTCTAGACATTCTATTTTAGTATTTTTCTCCTGATGGAAACAATATTTCTGAATACTTTCTCAATATTCAGCAAAAAAAACTTTAAAAAATCTAGTTAGCCATAAAAAACAAGGAGACTTCCTTATTAATTGACAGAATTGATCCACTGATACTTATGGAATATGGTTATAAATTTTCTATGGACTTCTTTAAGGTACCTATTTTTATCAAGTAGTGGTGCTAAAATTATCCATGCCTGGTAAACATATCTGAAGCAGTTATTCTGTTCTGTGTATAGCTTGGCTCTATCTTTGAACCTGAGTATTTCTAAAATTAGTGGAAGGTTTGAGCCATCTGGGAAGAATATTTGTCTTCCTCGTGACATGTTTTCCATGCAACAAATATGTAGCTGCTCTAAGAGGGCTTGTATAATTATACACATTATTTAGTTACTTGTGCCAACTGCTTTTTGACTTACTTTTTACAGAAGTGTGTTCTACCAACCTGAAAGATTTAAAAGAATGAATTGATCTTTTTCTCCTGTTTCAATGATTCCAAACACGATGTTTGAATTATTATTTTTTCCATAATAATCTCAGGACCTGAAAGATTGTAACATAGTGTGTCTTAAAAGATGTATTGCACCAGCCATGAATTTTGTAAATAACCCTTTCATTCTCCTTTTTATAAATATGTGTTTTAAAGTACGTTAGGCTCTTTATCAGAAGACCTGGTGCCTACTTACTTTCCATGTAAAACTGGAGTACAGAAAAGGGGAAACTGCTGCCACAAAAAGCCTATGCCAGTTCTGAATGTATATTCAGGTCCTTTCCAGTTTCAAAATACAATTAAATTTACTGGGAAACAAACCCTTTACTCTTAGTACATTTTATTAAACCATGGGCCTGAAAACTAAAAGGGTGAATAGCATATATTTGCTCAAAAAACTCATGGATTGAGTTTTCTAGAAGAGTGATTTTACTTCAATGGTTTGCCTGCTTCTATAATCCAGAAATTACTGTCTCAATTTCACTTTTTCAAACAGGGTGTGGATTATTATTATTTTGGCTGGAGGCTTTATCTGAGAATCCATCTATAGTTAACTAGCAGATATTTGATGAGAAGTGCTCAGTTTGAGTGTTCAAACTGAGAGTAGATGTGCCTGTCTTTAAATGTGGCAGGAGTTTCATGAGTGTTTTTCTTTTGTATGTGTCATGTGTCTGTGCTGTATTAAATAAAGAGGAATGTACATACACATTGTGTGGCTGGTATATGTTATTACAAACTCTTTTGCATATCTTAATTTGGTAATGTGCAAGATACCTAGAAAACAGATGTGCTTATTTTTCAGAAGTGTGATTAAATAATTCTACAGCAAAAATTGATATAATTTGTTTCTAAAATAACCAAAACAAATTCACAACAGTAAAAAAAAAAGAGCCACACCCTATATGATGACTAATGAATTGCCCCTGGATAGTGGAAAATAGGTAAGTGGGAACAAACAAATCTATGTCTTGTAGCTTCTAATGATAGCTGAAAAAGTTTCTCACGGCACCTGTCAAGGAATATTGAATAGATTCTTTGCTAGGAATGTAAGAATAGATGAACTGAATATACTTACTCTTAGATTGGGAACCAGTATAACTAAAAATAGTGTTTAGAGATATCTGATATGAAATTTCTATGTAAATTCTCACCACTGTGTTCTGTGTACCTTGAGTACATATATCACATAATGGTACCCTGTGTAGCTTGTACATATATTGCATAATGAGTACCCTAATCTGGATATCCTGGGAGTAATGGAGCAATTATAGTTTCTAAATCTATGTTAGTATTTTCTTCCCTTTAAAAAGGATAAAGCATTAACTGACTGGTTTTTTATAAACATTTCTCTATATATCTAGTGTTTATCATGATGTATTCAGTGCTGTTTGAGTTTATAAAGTAAAATACTGTACTATTTTTTTAAGATATTTTATTGGTTTTTTAATTTTTAAGAAAAAGTACTTAGGACACACCGTGGTATTTGGGTAATCAGACATTCAAAAGTAAAAACATAAATAAACAACTCAACTTAATACATTCACTGTCCCCTCTCTATTTCCCTCAAATGACATAATACGTTTAAAATATTCCATTTCTAAATTAAATTTCTATTACTACTAAGCCTGTTTTAAAACTTTATCAGTTTGCAATTACCATAATCAAATTTAACTTTAAATCAACAAGTTATCAATTCAGGTATCCCTTCCAGATGTATTCTAGTTCTTAATCTCTCTCATCCCTCCTTTTATCACCAATCTCATTTATTTCTTCTTCCACTACACAATAGCTATCTTAGTTAAAAAAATAATGTTAAACCTTAATTCATTTCAATTCATTACACAAACTTCAAATTTCATCTAATTGATTATCATACCTTATCACATCTATGTTATTGTACAAAAAAATCATCTAACTAATTTAAAACACTCCATTAATTATTAAAACCATCCCAATCTAAAAAAATCAACATTTTTTCAATTCCAATACATAATTTTCATCAAAATCTATTATTCCAAAAAGTACATTCTTAATCTATTTGAAATATCTGTTCCAAAAATCACCCTCGTATATATATATATTTATGTTTTTTCTTGCTTCTAAATCATAATCCTTAAAACAATCCATAAATCCAATATTGCCTTTTAATCCATTACATAATTTTAAATTTCTCTTTTCAGTCTAGTCCTGGCTTTTTTTCTGTACCAGGCAGGTTTCCATAAAGACGCTTCCCTTTCAGCCAGTAGATCTATTTTTGTTGCTTGCCTTTGAAAGGATAGAAATTCCATCCTCTGCATTAGACATCTACTTCTCTCCTCCTTGAAGCATCGTTGCTTTGTAGTTCGAAATTTCAGTCTTTGCTTCTTCTGTTCCTCTAAGTTGCAGATGGAAGGTTTATAAGATAGAATAAGTTCCTCTTTTATCTCTGTTGATTCCTCTTCTAGTATGTTTTGATTTATACCATAGTCAGATGTAGCCTGGACATCCATTTGAAGTTTGAAGTGAAATTTCTGGATCTTAGTTCTGTAGTAAACTTTTTCATTGTAGCACATATTTCTGCAGTAGCCTCATAGATCTTTTCCAATATAAGTGTACAGTTTAATTGTGACTGAGGTTTCTCCATTTTGATAGTGATTAAAAAGAGTCTCTTTTTTCTTTTTTGTGGAGGCTATAATTGATATAATTTAGGCAATATCCACCCCCACAGTTCCCACAGCTGCACAGCTTATCTTTTCTCTTCAAAAGTATTTTGAAGGTCAGGTCTGTTCCATCTTCAAACCAAGTAACCAGAAGTTGCAGTATTAAATTTTCGCCACTAGATATCCTCAGTAAATTAAAAAAGGTCTTTTCCAGACACAATTTCCTTTTTTCTATCTTTTATAATGTGAAAAAGAAATAATCTTCCAGCATAGGATAATAGTACAGTTCTTAGAAAGAGAGGACATTTTTTTCCTGTACCCCCAAAAATATAGAAGTAAAATATAGTCTTTAAATTTTTGTTCTATTTTTATAGAACACCTTTCTTCCCAAAGAATGTAGAAGCTGCCTTTTCAAGCCAGGGAAATATTTCCAACAAGGCTTTTTCAGGTACCAAAAACAAAATAAAATAGAATAGCAAAGAAAAATCTCACCCAGATTCACCACAGGGGTTCTTACAGCTTAGATGTTCTTTGACTTGCAGTTTGAAGCAGCAGGGTGATTGGCCATTTTATTGGCTGATCTTCTCCGTCGGCCCTCAGAGATAGCTCGGACAGCTGAAGGAGCCGCCGCTCCTCAGCAGCCGAGCAGAGCCTCCTCGACAGAAGCTGCACCCTTCAGGGTGACTTTTGACCCGCATAAGGGTCTACCGGTGGAGGGAAGGCTAGCCGATGAGGAGACGAGTCTCCCCATACGACTAGGGATGCTGCGAACCAGAACCGGAAGTCAATACTGTACTAATTAAATGTCAGAATCTGAGGGCATATTAAATAACTTAGTACAAGATTCTGAGGTCTGAAAAGAAAATTTCTTTAATTTTTACCAAGAATTTATATTACCAAGAATTTGCACAAGAATGTTTTAAAATAAGTATATTCATTTTGGTAGAGCCATAATTTTAAATACAACTGATCTCCCCATTGGTTCACACTCTTGTGACTCTTTATAGTTGTTAACCAAATAGGTAACTTTCTTTTTAACAGGCATGACTTCATAATGCCATTTCTGTCTCATCTCCAGTCCACTTAGAGGCAACCAAAAGTTCTCTCTAGCTGCTCCAGTGTTAAAATCTTTCTCATCTTCTCCCAACTTCCTGTTGACCACTTGGGGCTTCTGTGATCATTCCTTGTCTTCTCCAATTGCAGGAACTGCGCTCTGGCCATTTTGGCTTTGGCTGCATGCAACTCCATGTTTGGCTTTACAGAGACATCTGCTTGCCTATTGTTTCACTAGAAAGCGCCAGTTAGGCAATGCAATCTTTTCGAAGAAGAAAATATCTGTTTAGCAGTCCCATAAAAGAAAAAATCTGAGAAGGTTACTGGCAGTTTGATTAATTTAGCTTGAGAGTGAGTAACTTTCTGGAGCATTTTATTGCTGCTTGGGTAGCAAATAAGTGCATTAGAGATTTTCAGTTGCTTTAAAATATAACGCACACATGCACACACACATACACAGGCACCCTGTCAAGATAGTTTAGTATATAAGAACGTCAGTCTAGGATGACTTGGCATTCCTCTGTCAAAAATTAAAAATATATTCCTTGTAATTATGTTCAGAGAGATTTGCATGCTGACCACCTGGACATTCTTCACTTATCAGTTAACCTCTTAACCAACTGAAGCTGTGAAAGACTGAAAAGGTTCTTGCCTTAGGAACCTAGGAAATAATTTGATTATAAAGTGAAAATAATAGTTGAGGGTTCTATTACTTTTTCTAGATATTTTTCAATATGTTACACTCTGGGAGCATCCTGCTTTCTGTTTAAATTGGTTGCCACATGATTAACAATCCACAGGACAGTAAGATGCAGGAGAGAGTTCTGTCAGTTGCCTGCAAGCTCAATCCTGTTCTATTAGACGGATTGCTCAGATTGCACCTTTCAGATCAGCATTCCCCTGAAAAAACAACCATCACATCTTAGGTGACAGATGTAGGGATGAGAAAGAAGAATGTTGTCAGTTGCTCTCGTGCCACTTTGTGCCATTCCTTGCCCCGCCACTCTGTCAGGCAGATGATTTTTGAACAAGGGAACAAACTTCAGTCTGTTGAAGGCCTAGCATTCCTGTGCCAAAACCTCAATTGCATGTTGATTTCCACATTTCACTGAAAATTAAATGTTTGGTTTCAATCTTGCACATGTATACTTAGGGTCCCCCAACTGTGCTCTGCCATACATTATGGAGAAAAATTGGTGGTGTTTTTTTCCAGCTGGAGAAAGAAAGCTAGAGAAGGCACTAATTCTATATTAAATCTTTAAGAACTACGACTCATGGGCATTGTGACTGAAGCACATTAACACTTGGCTGTAGGAGGCAGCATAACTTGTATCACTACCTTTTTGCAGTCTTAACTGGAAGAATGAATGTAAACTTCTGGCTCTTGTACTGCTTTTTACTCTTTTTACTGTTAAATAATATGAATTATGGACCAATTCAGAAGTTGGGGGGAAAAAACACCTACGAGAAAGAGAAAAAACAGTATAGTCAGTTTCTCTCAATCCAATCCATCTCACAGGGTTATGGGGAAAATAGCTGGAATATTAGGTATGTTCGCCACCTCAATTACATATAAAAAGGTGGGATTAATAATACATGTAGAGTACACACATCAGATGTCAAAAACTTGAACATAGACTATACCATGCTTAAGAAAGTGTTGGTGCTACCAGGTAAATGTTCAAATGCAAAAAATATATGAGGACATTTTTGAAATGCATTTATAAATGAAACAAAGAAACATTATTACATTATTACAATTCTTCCTCGAACGTCTGTTCCTACTTATATGCAAATCAGTACCTGAACAAAATTGACAAGTTAATATTCTGCTCTAATATCCACTGTGAAAGCAGAAGATGCAGGTGATTTGTTAGAAAGCTTTTGAATCCAGTTCCATAGGGGTCTTAGGGTGTACTGTGCATCACGTAAATATCTATGATTTGACTTCCTGAGTGTAAAGCGTTACTAACCATGAATATATAACGTGATCGGAAGGGGTGGGACAATCTACAAAGGATTGTGATGTTAACTAGATGATTGGAAGAAGTTGGCTTGTACTAGCCCCAGTGGCCTAATGGATAAGGCATTGGCCTCCTAAGCCAGGGATTGTGGGTTCGAGTCCCATCTGGGGTGGTTATATTTTTGATTTATGTTCTTTTTTTCCCCTAATAAGTTGCTGATCCACACCAAAATCTTGCTTCAGAATGCAAAAGTACAGTGAAAATCATAGTGGCGCCCGTAGCTAATGCTGGGGCTCACTAAAAGCAATGCTCTGTGAAAAGTTCCTTTTATATACGATACCTATAATTGAGCGGAAAAATATATTTGGAGCACTACGTATAATTAGCTCAGTATCAAATGTATTGCGTTGATCATAAAGCAATATTCTCCCTATTATAGAATGTGTATCAACATAGTAGTATATATTAATCGTTTATTGAAATCTCGCTTTTAGGCACGTTAGGAACGACTTACACATCGCCCCCCCCCCCGTAGATGCATCGAAAATACGACTTCGAGAGTAGCGGGTCGCGGAAACCTCCTCTAATGGGCCGATACGAACCCTTTCAAGGGCCAAATAAAGCAGAGAATTACTTTGAAAGAAAAGGCTCAAAGCTTCCCTTGCCTTCCTGCTCTTTTCAAACGGGTCTGAAATTCATCGATATATTCGATTTAACGCTTTCCGTTGTATCATTATTCCTGACTAATGGATGAGATGAAGCTCTAATAGCTGAACTGATACCGGTAGCAACTACGTTACAATACATCAGAAACAGAAGATTAGGTATCTATCACGGTTGAGATGCTGGCGTCCCGCTCAAATATTGCGCTTGTATAAAGCTGAAGATGAAAATAAGACGACCTGGAAAGACCCGGTCGGTCTTGTAAGTTTACACTGCGTGCTATTGAAAAGTGCCAGATCTTTTCTTTTTGATAGGGCTCTCTGATTGGCTGGATATCGCATTCCAATAGCGGAAGCAAAATGGCGTCTCTCGGGTCGCCGCTGCGCACTTTCCGCGCTTTACTGAGAGAGCTCCGTTATTCTCTGGGAGGGAGCGATGTCTGTTACAGAAACAAGGCTGCATATCGTTATTTGAAGGAAGCTTTCCGCTCCCATCGGGTATGTATATTCCGCTGCTAATACTCGAAAGCTGTCCGACCTTTGCGTTAATAACGACTTGCTTCTTTTGCCTTCAAATATGGCGTTTTTCTCTGGGCTTTAGAAGTTCTGTTTTAGGGTCACCACAGCTTCGCTAGTCCCTAATAGTAGGCACCTGGATTTTTATGCAACTATTAACTAAAATGTAATTTTGTACTGATTCATGGTACTGTTAAAGCTAAATTATTAAAGCGTACGATAGCAAGTTTCTTGTGAAGAAGTTTCAAGGCATTTCATAGATCCTCTTCTGCTCCCCCACCCCATTGTGTTCGGTGTCAATTTCAAGATATTAAACTTATTGCATTGTTTGGACATAATGCAATATAGCGGGGTCTCCAAATTTGGTAATTTTAAGACTTGTGGACTTCAGCTCCCAGAATTCTCCAGCCAGCCTGAAAACTGCCAGGTTTGGAAACACCTGCAATGCAGAATGGCAGCTGAGAGCCACAGCAAGTGGAATGAGGACTGTTGCAGGCAGAGAGAGGAGTTGCCCTAGTGGAGTTCTAACATGTGAAACGTTACACCTGCGTGGGGTGGAAAAAGCTATAGCTTAGTTCAGACAATTTGGAAGATTTTTTTTTAAAAAAACTTCCATCTTGGTCACATGAAATTATAATGCAAAGCACATGGAGAAAGTATTTACAAGGTAGGATTGTGTTATTCCTTAGGATAGGATTATATTAAAAATAGAATAAAAATGTAAGTGAACATTTTCTTAGGTTTTAATTTTCTATGTGGAGCAATAGTTTTATATATGCTATCATTGTGCTGCCACTAATAAATTCTGGCAGCTTTATTGGACACACACATATTGGCTTGTTGTTGTAAGCTAAAAAATATATTTATCTGAATTGAAAATTAGACTTAAACAATACCGTTTCTTATGCATGTCTTTTCTCTGACTCCAGGTAACCAGTGAAAAACTCTGCAAAGCCCAGCATGACTTACATTTTCAGGCTGCTACTTACCTCTGTCTTCTGCGTAATATCCGGGAACACTTAGTACTACATAAGGAATATCATGGCAAAGGAGAACGATCACCAGACATAGTGGCAGGACTTGTAGGATTTAAACTACCACAACAACCTGGAGGAAAGGGATGGGAACCATAAATGTGGTTTAACTATTTCATACTGTATTTTTTTCAAAATGGTCTGTTTAAATAAAAATGTATGTCATGCAGAATTTCTAGCCTGATATTGTCTTTAGGTTTCCTATACACTACAATATATAGCAGCTAGCACTTGTTCTGAACTCTTAGATGCCTTTAATAATATAATTTTCCAGGATTGTGACACTATCACTCATTCAGTAACGGTTCAAAGTTTCAACCTGTCCACTGAGTTCAATCATCAGAGTGCCCCCACAATCATCTGATAGCAATTTAGACACTCAGTACCTGGCTCACAATTACAATATTGCAGCATTCCAAAGTCACCAATTGCAACCTTATTTGCTGGTTTCCAACAAGCAAAGTCAATAGGGAAGCCAATGATTCACTTAACAATGGCAATTAGTAGTGTTGGAATTGCTGTTGCTAAACTACATGATCACATGACGTTGCACTTTACAACCACATTGCTTAGCAACAACAAATTCCAGTCCCAATTGCTGTTATTAACAGGTCTATATCTTAAGTGCAGTATTTTAACAACAAAAATCTTAGCATGAAACAAAGATCAGAGAACACTGGTTCTATTTTCACCTGAGATAACACTAGAGTTCTCTGATCACATCTGACTTGCCACATTATTGTCACCACATCTGTATCACCATCTGATATATTATTGACAAAATCATCTACAGCAGTGGTTCTCAACCTTTCTCAGGTTGAGACCCCACTTGCCCCGCCCATGCGCGCCGCGCCCCTGACCCGGGTGTGCGTGCGTGCGCACGCGCATGCCGAAAATTTTTTTAAAAAAAAAATAAAAAACAAAAACAAAATGGCGGCCGCGACGGGCGGATCTGCGCATGTGTGGATCGGCCCGTCGCGTGCGCCGCGCATGCGCGGATCCGCCCGTCGTGGCCGCCATTTTTTTGTTTGTTTTTTTTAATTTTATTTTTTTTTGGCGTGACGGGCGGATCTGCGCATGCACGGATTGGCCCGTCGCACATGCCGCGCATGCGTGGATCCACCCGTCGTGGCCGCCATTTTGGGTTTTTTTGTTTTTTTTTAATTTTTTTTTAATTTTTTTAATTTTTTTTAATTTTTTTTTGGCGTGCCGGGCGGATCTGCGCATGCGCGGATCGGCCCGTTGCACACACCGCGCATGCACGGATCCGCCCATCGCGGCCGCCATTTTGTTTTGTTTTTTTTAATTTTTAAATTTTTTTTATTTTTTTTTAATTTTTTGGGCGCGCGCGCTGCGCATGCGCAGATCCACCCATCGTGGCCGCCATTTTGTGTTTTTGTTTTTTTTATTTTTTTGTTTTTTTTATTTTTTTTATTTTTTTTATTTTTTTTATTTTTTTTATTTTTTTTCGGCGTGATGGGCGGATCTGCGCATGCGCGGATCGGCCCGTTGCACACACCGCGCATGCACGGATCCGCCCGTCGCGGCCGCCATTTTGTTTTTTGTTTTTTATTTTTTAAAATTTTTTTTAAATTTTTTAATATTTTTTTTCGGTGTGATGGGTGGATCTGCGCATGCGCGGCACGCGCGCCAAAAAAATAAAAATAAATAAAAAAATGTAAAAATTTTTAAAAACAAAACAAAATGGCGGCCCGCGGTGTCCGGCGACCCCCGCGAAATCGTCGTGCGACCCCAAATGGGGTCACGACCCCAAGGTTGAGAACCGCTGATCTACAGTGCCTTGGCAGATAAAGTATATATCACTTGTCCTGCAAAACTCAGCTTAAACCACCTAACTTACATTATTCATGGATTCTGGATAATTAATGGTTTTGTATAACGAAAAGAGCATTATGATTATCTTAAGAAAATTATCAAAGTCAATTTCATCATGAAATACCTAACCTAGAATTCAAAAGATTTTCTGCAAACTATTTTTTATCACATTAATCAATGTAACTGTCTATGCAGTACAGGAAAATTTCAAGTATTTATTTTTTCTGTGGAAGAAGACTAAAATTGCTCCTGCAATGATAGGCAAATTGGTACCCACTGAATACATTCTTTCCAGCTCATTTTATAGAGGCACTAAACAAACTGTCACTAGTTGGATCATCACTTAAGAGCTTTTTCTTACCAGACTCCTCAATGCCTTCAACAATAGCAGAGCTTCTAACATACTATCTTCACTGGAAAGTGCTTAAGAATTCAGGGAAATATTCAAAGATATATCTGCCTTCAAAATAGCCCATGTTAAACTGTATAGCACAGTCAAACACCATGGACTGACCACAGAAAATGTTTTTTTTATGTCAGAACATTTTATAAAATTTGCCAAATTTCACTTCCACGGGAGTTATTGATTTCAGATTTTGGATGCATTCTGTAAATTAGTCCAGTTGAGGTGCTATACTTTGGTTCAAAAATTGTTGCCTTGTGATGAACTGTTTTGCCCAATTAAAGACTAGACAACTCGTGACTCCTTGAATCATCTATTTCAGTGATATTTCTTTACCAGATTCCTTAATGCCTTCAACAATGGCAGCTTCTAATGTGTTGCCTTTACTGGAAAAGTTGGTATACATTTAGACGTATCTGTCTTGAAAAAAATGCATATTGAACTGTATAGCACATTCAAACATCAGCACTGGAAATGTTTTATGACATATGTCATAAACTTTTATGATATTTTTTCATGAAATGTTTTATAAAATCTGCAAAATCTTAGTTCCACAGGAGTCATGGGTCCTGGATTGTGGACATATTTGGAAGTTAGTCCATTTGAGGTACCTTGGTTCAAAATGTTTTGTTCTTTTTAATATATATATATATATATATATATATTATTAATTTTTTACAATAACAATCTTTAGTGCTTAGTGAACAATGTGTTGTCTGAGTTCATATATTTAAAAAGAATAATAATTAATTTCTATAATTGATCAATATGTTAGTTGATAATATATTTCCTTGATCCTCTCTTCTCTTTTTGTCTACATTAAACAAATATACTTCTTAATACTTTCAATAGATACAGAGTTGGGTGTAAACATTTTTCTAGTAACAATAACATCAACATATAACATCTTTTCTAATCAGCATGTTTCAATTGTATTTATAGAAGTCATCTTATTAAGTCATTATATGTCCTGTTTTCAAGATTCTTATTTAAGCTTAATTTCCCCTCAGTATTGAAACCACTCTTATCAGTATAATTTTCTCAAAATTCAGTACCTTTGAATATCCAAACTTTTCATTCAAATACACCATCTCAGTATTTTTACATTTCATTCATATATTATAAAAGTATTATACTACTTATATATCTTATCCTTCTTACTATAGGGCCCCTTTATGTCCAAGCTTTGTCTATTCTTTTAACCATGTTCAAACAAGTATTTAATTATATAGTACATCATCTAGCAATCTTACTATAGGGACTTTTTATATCCAAACTTTATATTTTTTAACCGTATTCAAACAAGTGTTTAGTCATATAGTATTCCATCTGGTAAGTTGAATCACATCTCTTAAATCTAATTCTAATCTTCTTTTGGCAGGTTGCTTTCCAAATCAGTAGGTTTAGCTTGTCAAATTGTATTTTTATACATATTGTTGGAGATAAAAAAGACAAGTATATTCGTTTTTTTTCTCCCACGCTTTAATAATTCTCCTGACAGCTCTTTAATCCATTTTATTAAATCTTCTTTTTTGTCTTCAAGTTTGTTTTGAAGTCCTGGAAGGTAAAACATCTTTTTTATTTCCTTTGTTGTAGCAAAATTTTGTGGATTTTCTTTTGTTTGTATTAAGTTGTAATTCTCTTCATTTGTAGCTTCCAGATTTAAGTCATTTTCCTCTGATTTGTATTCTATTGTCTGATTTATTTGTTAATTTTACCATCATTTTTTGAGCGTTGTTTAATTGAGTTTAGGTTAGAGATATGTTCATTTATGTTATCAAAGTTGTTTTTAATCTCGTCATGATTTAAGACAATTGTCATTTGAATCTGTCGCAGCATTGCATATGTTTTCTCCTGGAATGCATTTGCATTGTCTTGAGTCATTGTTCCTGCAGATCTCTGATGTTCCACATTGGGGTCTTCAGCAGGAGGTGTTAGGTGTGGTTTTCTATCACTTTTAGATAAATATACAACATCCATTTTGTCTCCCTCCTCTAAGTAGTTTTTCACCGGTACCATAGTATCTTTAATTAGCTTTATCAAACCAGCCCATCTTAAAATCCAAACAACCAAATCTTGTGTAGTTCTTATATTTATATATGGTTTTTATAATCCAGTATGTTTTCAATTATCAAAGCACCACTGAAAACAGTATTTTGTAACAGTTCTTTTCAGGGGGTCTTATAATTATCAGCCAGCCAAGATTTCAGTCCAAAGTGTTTAACCATCTGAAAGCTTTCCAGTAACTGCCCCTTTAGAAGATTAACCAAATGCCAAGGGTTTTCTTTCTCTGCAAACAGTTCTTCAACTTAAAAATGCAGCTCAGTGTGTTTGTTTATCCAGACTGTAGTATTTTTAACCTCATTTCAATATATTTTTGTTTCCCATAAAAGTTTAATTTGCCGCTTCCATCTATGGGAGGATGAGGGTGTAGTCCCCCCCTTCTCACTTTGAGAGGATTTTTGCTTCTTGGGAATCTTTTCCAGGAAATCAGATACAAAATAAAAGAGAGAAGATCGAATTCCTCACCCAGTTTCAAGCATGTTGTTCACTGTTGTTCTGGTTATTGCATTTGGATTTCGGCTGCAAGACTTGGGCTGGTCACTGAGGTGTGGCCAGCCTTTCTCCTGTTGGGTTACAGGGCTTCCCATGGATTGAGCGGGATGACTGCCATCATTCCACGATCATCAGGGCGCCTCTCTTTCTTTGGGCTGCGCAGACTCGCTGCTACTGAGATATCAGGTTGTGAGTCCCTCCTTGTGAGGTTGGACCTAGGTGTACAGGTGGGTCTGTTGCTTACGTACCTGCCTCCCAGCTGCGTTTCTACAGCCCTGCCCATGCTACTCGAGGAGGTAGCCGGGTTGGCGGTTGAGTTCCCCAGACTTATTGTCTTGGGGGACTTCAACGTGCCGTCACTCGGTGAGTCCTCTGGGTTGGCGTGGGAGTTCATGGCCTCCATGGCAACCATGGACCTGACACAAGTAATTGAGGGCCCAACCCATGAGGGGGGACACACACCTGACCTGGTTTTTCTCTCGGAACAGTTCAGCTATGATCTGAAGCTAAGGGGCTTAGAAGTGTTGCCCATGTCATGGACAGATCATTTTGTGCTGCGGCTTGAGTTTACGACACCAATCCTCTCTCGCAAGGAGCCGGAATCGATTAAATGATTCCGCCCCAGACGCCTGATGGACCCTATTGGTTTTCAAAGGGCGCTTGGGGAATTGCCGGATTCACTTGTACACAGTTCGGCGGAGTCCCTAGTGATGGCCTGGAACACGGCCACTACGGGGGCTGTAGACCGGATTGCGCCATTGCAACCTCTCTGTGGTAGCAGACCCAGGAGATCTCCTTGGTTTACCGAGGAACTCAGGGGGATGAAGTGCCAGAAGAGACGTTTAGAGAAGCAATGGAGGGAAAGCAGATCTGATCGAACCAAATTGAGAGCTTATATTAAGACCTATTTGGAAGCAATCACTACGGCAAGATCTCAGTATCTTTCCGCATTGATCGCGTCTGCGGAATCTCATCCGGCTGCCCTGTTTAGGGTGACTCGCTCTCTCCTGGATGCGGGGAGGAGGGAGGAATCTCTGCAGGGCAATGCCGAAGAATTTAACATCTTTTTCGCAGACAAGGTCGCTCAGATCCGGGCTGACATGGACTCCAATTGGAATGCAGTGTCGGCTGGCAATGAGTCAGTCGAGATGACAGAGGCCCGTCTTAGTCCTGTTGAAAGGGAGGAGTTTGATCTGGTAACTCCTGATGATGTGGACAAGGCCATTGGAGCTGTGAGTTCGGCCACCTGTTTACTGGACCTGTGCCCCTCCTGGCTGGTTTCGGCTAGCAGGGAGGTAACACAGAGCTGGGTCCAGGCTGTTGCTAACGCTTCATTGAGGGAGGGGTCCTTTCCGGCTCCCTTAAAGGAGGCACTTGTATGCCCCCTCCTCAAGAAGCCTTCCCTGGACCCAGCAGTTTTAAATAATTATCGTCCAGTCTCCAAACTTCCCTTTTTAGGGAAGGTTGTTGAGAAGGTGGTGGCACTCCAACTCCAACGGTCCTTGAATGAAACTGATTATCTGGGCCCTCAGCAGTCTGGGTTCAGGTCCGGTTACAGCACGGAAACTGCTTTGTTCGCGCTGATTGATGATCTCTGGCGGGCCCAGGATAGAGGTTACTCCACTATCCTGGTGCTTCTTGACCTCTCAGCGGCATTTGATACCATCGACCATGGTATCCTTCTGTGCCGGTTGGATGGGCTTGGAGTGCGGGGCACCGTTTTACGGTGGTTCACCTCCTACCTCTCTGGCCGGTTGCAGTCGGTGTTCTCAGGAGGTCAGAGATTGGCTCCGAGGCCTCTTCCATGTGGAGTTCCTCAGGGGTCTGTTCTCTCACCTCTGCTTTTTAACATCTACATGAAACCGTTGGGTAAGATCATCCATCGACACGGGGTGAGTTATCATCAATATGCTGATGATACCCAGCTTTATATCTCTACCCCGCGTCACTACAGCGAAGCAGTGGAAGTGATGAACTGGTGCCTGGAGGCTGTTGAGGTCTGGATGGGTGCCAACAGGCTCAGACTCAATCCCGACAAGACGGAGTGGCTATAGGCTCTGCCTCCCAAGGACAATTCTAACTGTCCATCCATTACCCTTGGGGGAGACGTTTTGTCCCCCTCGGAGAGGGTTCGCAACTTGGGTGTCTCCTCGATCCACAGCTAAGTTTAGAATATCATTTTTCGGCTGTGGCAAGGGGGGCATTCGCCCAGGTTCGCCTGGTGCGCCAGTTGCGCCCCTATTTGGACCGGGAGTCACTCCTCACAGTCACCCATGCCCTTGTCACCTCGAGATTCGACTACTGTAATGCTCTCTACATGAGGCAATCTTTGAAGAATGTCCAGAGACTACAAGTAGTCCAGAATGCGGCCGCGCGAGCTGTCTTGGGTCTCCCAAGACATGCTCATATCACTCCAGCTCTCCGTGAGCTGCACTGGCTACCTATTGGTCTCCGAACACAATTCAAAGTATTGGTTATGACCTATAAAGCCCTTTATGGCAATGGACCAGGATACTTGCGGGACCGTCTTCTGCCTCATGAATCCCAGCGACCGGTTAGGGCGCAAAGGGTTGGCCTCCTACGAGTCCCGTCTGTTAGACAATGTCATCTGGCGGGGCCTAGGGCAAGGGCCTTCTCCGTTGCTGCCCCAGCCCTCTGGAACCAGCTTCCCTCAGAGGTTCGTACTGCTCCCTCCCTCCTAGCTTTCTGGAAACTGCTGAAGACGCATCTATGCCGACAGGCTTGGGGCGTATGAGCTGTGCTCTGCCCCTGGGCCCTAGGAGTGTCCCTCCATCAGCGACTGTCAGCTGATTGTGTTTGTATGTGGTGTGAATGCAATTAATTTTTTAATTTTTTTATTGTATTGTTGTTGTGAGCTGCCCTGGGTCTTAGGAGAAGGGCGGCATATATATTTGATTAAATTTAAACTTAAACTTAAACTTTGTCGCCTCTCAGAGCAACTTTAGACCCATTTAGAGTCCCCTGCAGGGCGAAACTAGCTGTGGGGTGCGGAGCACCGCAATCCCTTAGCTGTGTGCCAAGGCACAAAACTGGAAGTCCTCCAAAACAGAGGTCCCCAACATCTTGAGCACCAAGGACCGGTTTCATGGAGAGAGGTTTTTCCGCAGACTGGAGGAGAGTGGTTTTGTGTGTTGCCTGCATCCCACGGATGAGCCTTTGCTTGTTTGTGAGGACTGGTTGCTGGCATGCCACGGTCCAATACTGGTCCACGAACCTGGGGTTGGGGACCCCTGCTCCAAAAGGTTTTGTCCTATGGTGCACTGTTTCACCCTGTTACAGGTTACAGGAATCAGAGTTTTAGTAATATATAGATTTGCAATACTGTACCTTTAATTTCTCATGTTTTAAGGCTGCCTGAACAAACCAAATTTGCATCTATTAGTTTCACATCAATCTCTCTATAATATAATCTTGGTAATTTTTACATATCACCATGCAAAAACTGCCAGGTATTGACTGCTAGCTAAAATCAATCATATTTTAACATAACACCTTCCTATAACTGTTGTTCTTATGCCTTCTGTTACCCAGTTTTATAGCCAGTTCATTTTTCTCACTTTGAGGATAGCTCAATAGAGTTTTTGATTTTATTTATAATTCCTCAACTTTCAACTTTGCAGTCACTGTCCATTTAATATTGAGACATGGTCTGATTTTTTTTTTATCACAATTGTAAATCACAGTTTGTTTTTATTTCGTGCTGTCCAAATATCAAAATACAGAATTGACTACAATTGGATAAAATTGCAAAGAAAAAAATCCAACTCTTTAAGTTTTCAGAAAGTCTAATACATTATTTACTTCTTTATTAATGTAGATAAATTGTAATTATGGTGTGAGTTTAAATAATTCAGTATTCAATGTAATGCCTATTGTAAATTGATATCAGTTCACGTTTAAAACAACCCAAAATTCAGTTAATGTGAAACTAAGCACATGAGTAATTGAGGCTAGTGCAGGCACAGTTGCATTTAGGTTTTTAGATACTGGTAATTCTTATGTATGCAAAATGAAGAAAAGGATGATTTAGTCAGAGGAAACTAGTATTGTGGGAGTAAAGTACACTGGCATGGAAATAATAATAGTAATAATAATAATAGTAATAGTAGTAGTAGTAGTAGTAGTAGTAGTAGTAGTAGTAAAGTTGGAAGGGACCTCGAAGGTCATCTAGTCCAATCCCCTGCTCAGGCAGGAAACCCTATACCAGACATGTCAAACACAAGGCCCGGGGGCCGGATACGGCCCACAAAGTGGTTTCATGTGGCCCGCGAAGCCATCCTGGAAACAGTAAGAGAACGGCTCCCACTGCCTTGGCCCTGGCCCAGGCTGGCTGGGAGCCAATGTACAATTTTGTAGTGGCCATCTATGCTGAAACACATTCAGTCTTAGCTCCACAAGGCCGTGTGGAAACAGCAAGAAACCAGCCTCTGCCGCGTCAGCCCCGCCCCCCTGGGTGTCACCTCCCCAGCTGTGTTTCTTGCCTGATTTTCTCCCTCCCTCACCTCAAATATTTTCCTACCACTCTGTACTTAGGAAGGAAAGAAGGAAAGAAGAAGAGGGAGGGTCTGAGGGAAGTCCTGCCTTAGTCCTGCCCTGCTGCCCTTTCACCATCCCCTTGCCCCCTCCTCTTGGTCTATCCTGGGGGTCTCCCATCCTATTGCTAAGGAAGCTTTGGATACAAAGCCAGGTCTCCTCCCATGGAGAGGGAATTGGCCTCCCTCAGACTTTGCCCTCGTACCCATCATGAGCAATCTGGCTAAGGAGAGCAAGCACAGCAGCAGCAGCCTTGAGGAGGAGGTAAGTGCAGCTGGGCGCCCCCTAGGGGAAGTGGGGCTGGGCTTGGTGCCACGGGTGCTTGAGGGCCAGGCTGGGCGTTTGACCTCTGCTGCCCAGGGCTCCAGGCAGCTCGCACCAACATCCAGCCCCCTCCCCCGCATAGCTGAAAGGAACAGTGAGGCTCCACTAGTGGACCATGTCTTGGCACTTGCCTCAGTCCCACCCCCTTCTGCCAGAGACCCTCAGATCTGTCCCACTCCTTCCCAGGCCCCCACAGGCACCCTTGACGTGAACGATGTAGAGCTGGCCACGCCCACCCAGTAGGCCACGCCCACCCAGTACGCTGCACCCATCCTGGCCACTCTCACCCGGCCCCTGAGGGCAACCGCAATGCTAATGCGGCCCTCAATGAAATTGAGTTTGACATCCCTGCCCTATACCATTTCGGACAAATGGCTATCCAGTCTCTTCTTAAAAACCTCCAGTGTTGGAGCATTCACCGCTTCTGGAGGCAGGTTGTTCCACTGGTTAATTGTTCTAACTGTCAGGAAGTTTCTCCTTAGTTCTAGGTTGCTTCTCTCCTTGCTTAGTTTCCACCCATTGCTTCTTGTCCTGCCTTCAGGCGCCTTGGAAAATAGCTTGACACCTTCTTCTTTGTGGCAGCCCCTGATTATTATTATTAATAATAATAATAAAGTTGGAAAGTATCTTGGAGGTCATCTAGTCCAACCCCCTGCTCAGGCAGGAAGTGAAAATATCTTTTGAGCTGCAGAGCTTGTAAAGCAAAAAATTATGTTGACCTTAGCCTCAATTGAAACATGCAAGTTCCCTTAGGTGTGGATAAAGTACTCTATGTCTACCAAAATATGTATGAAGATTTAAAGAAAAACAGTTTGGTTTACAGTACTAAAATAGTTTGACAGACAATAAAGATGTTTTTGTCAGTGTAAGTTTTAGAAATGATATTTAGAATTCTTGGTTTTTATTTTGCTTTCTATAATTGTTCTGTAACTTTGTTATCCATATATTTAAATTCTATTTTTACCCTTTATTGTTGAAAGAAAAATCTTCATCAGAGTCCAGCCCAAGCTGGGAATAAACAAAACAGAGACTGCTTTACAAAGAAGTTTATTTAGTTGCCAGAAACTTCAGTGACACTGTTACGTTCTTGGTTCGCTTGCAAGGATGAAGACACATGGTGTATTCAATAGTTCTTTATTCCTCTCTTGTCTCTCACAACTAACAACAACCCAACAACAGCAAAAGGCATGCAGGCCTTTTTATATAACCAGAAACCTGGACAGTGTCAGCCAATAGAAACAGAGCGCTTTCGCACCTTGCGCATGCGCGCAAGGCCAGCACCACTCTGTCTGGTCCCGGGCAGCTTTTAGAATACCCGGGACCATTTGCAACAATTCTGGGCCTGCTGAGTTTCCTCATCAGCCCCAGGACCCAACACCCCTCCCCCCTGGATAGAACTCACACAATTCTTATGTCTTTACAATCATCATAAAATAAATTAAAAGTAAAAAAAAATAGTCTGCTCACATGCAGACACTTCCCTTATAATAACAGGGTTAGCCAACCACTCTCTGATGTGGACTTCGTGTGTTTATCTTCTACCCCACATAGGTCCCATCTCTTCACCATAGACCAGGGGTAGGCAACCCAAAACACTCAAAGAGCCACTTGGACCTGTTTCCCACTGAAAACAAAACACTGGGAGCCGCAAAACCCTTTTGATATCTAAAATGAAGATAACACTGCAGATATCCTTTTTTTACCTTTAATGTGTGTGTGTGTGTGTGTGTGTGTATAAAATAAAGGTAAAAAAGGATATATGCAGTGTTATCTTCATTTTAGATGTCAAAAGGGTCTCTGTCACTTTCCTCTCTCTCTTTCTTTCCTCTTTTCCTCTTTCCTCTAACTTTCTCTCTTTCTGTCTCTTTTATCCTCTTTCCTCTTTCTTTCCTCTCTCTTCCTCTTTCCTCTCTCTTTCTCTTCTTTCTTTTCTCTTTCTTTCTCTTCTCTCTCTTTTCTCAATCTTTTTTCTCTTTCCTCTCCCCCTCTCTCTTTCGCTTTCTTCTTTCTCTCTTTCCTCTCCCTCTTTCTCTCTCTCCCTCTTTCCTCTTTCTCTCTCTTTCCTCTCTCTTTCTCTCTCTCTTTCCTCTTTCTCTATCCTCTCTTCTCTCTTTCTCTTTCCTCTTTTTCTTCTCTTTCTCTTTCCTCTTTTTTCCTCTTTCTCTTTCCTTTCTCTTTCCTCTTTCTCTTATTTCTCTCTTTCCTCTAACTTTCTCTCTCTTTCCTCTCTTTCTCTTTTCTCTCTTTTCTCAATCTTTTTTCTCTTTCCTCTCCCCCTCTCTCTTTCTTTCTCTTTCCGCTCCCTCTTTCTCTCTCCCTTTTTCTTCTTTCTCTTTCTCTCTTTCCTCTTTCTTTCTCTCTCTTTCCTCTCTCTCTTTTTTCCTCTCTTTCTCTTTACTCTTTCTCTTCTCTTTCTTTCCTCTTTCTTTCCTTTCTCTTTCCTCTCTTATTTCTCTTTCTCTCTTTCCTAACTTTCCATCTCTTTCCTCTCTTTCTCTTTCCTCTCTCTTTTCTCAATCTTTTTTCTTTCCTCTTTTTCTCTTTCCTCTCCCCCTCTTTCTTTCTCTTTTTACTCTCCCTCTTTCTTGTTCTTCCTCTTTCCTTTCTCTCTTTCCTCTCTTTCTCTTTCTCTCTCTTTCCTCTTTCCTCTCTCTCTTCTCTCTCTTTCTTTCCTCTTTCCTCTTTCTCTTATTTCTCTTTCTCTTTCATCTAACTTTCTCTTTCTTTCCTCTCTCTTTCTCTTTCCTCTCTTTTTCCTCAATATTTTTTCTTTTTCCTCTTTTTCTCTTTCCTCTCCCCTCTCTTTCTTTCTCTCTTTCCTCTCCCTCTTTCTCTATCTCCCTCTTTCCTCTTTTTTTCTTTCCTCTCTCCCTCTCTCTTTCCTCTTTCTCTTTCCTCTCTCTTTCTGTTTCCTCTAACTTTCTCTCTTTCCTCTCTCTTCTCTTTCTTCTCTCTTTCTCTTCTCTTCCTTTCCTCTTTCTCTCTTTCCTATCTCTCTCTTTCTCTCTCTCTCCCTCTCCCTCCAGGTGAAGAGAGAGAGAGAGCGAAAGGCAGACAGTGCCAAACGGACGGGGAGGGGGAGCAGGACAGGAGGCAGCAGCTCCCAGCTGCCCCCCGCCGCATCCTCAGCTGAATGGGCGGGGAGGGGGAGCAGGACAGGAGGCAGCGGCTCCCAGCGCCCCCTACATCCTCAGCCAAACAGGTGGGGAGGGGGAGCAGGATGGGAGGCAGTGGCTCCCAGCTGCCACCCTGCCGCATCCTCAGCCAAATGGGCGGGGAGGGGGAGGATGAGAGGCAGCAGCACCAGCAGCGGCAACTGCAGCATGGTCGGGGTCCCCACTACTCCCGGCCCGGCCCCCAGCCCCGCCCCCGCCACATCCTCAGCCACTTCGCCGTTGCAAGAGGAGGGTGCCAAGGCTGGGTGCACCATGGACGGCCACGCCGGCAACAGAGAGTGCCGCCGCGGGGACAAGGGGGGGTCCCGATCGCCGCCAGCGTCACAGCCCAAGGTCTCCTCGTGCAGCACCAAGGGTGGCGGTGGCGGTGGCTGCCCGAAAGCGGCCGAAGGCGTCACCAATGGGGCCAAGGTGGGGCTGGGCGGTGGAGAGCCCTGAGGCAGCCAGGCGAGCTTCAGGCCTGACTGCCGCCCGGCCCGGCCTGGGGAGACATGTGGCCGGCTCAGCTTCCTGGGGAGCGATGCCTGCGCCAGCCGCTGCCCCAGCCATGATTGCTGCCCAGCCCGGCCTAGGGAGACATGTGGCTGGCTCGGCTTCCTGGGGAGCAATGCCCGTGCCGGCCGCTGCCCTAGCCATGACTGCCGCCAGGCCCGGCCTGGTGAGAAATGTGGCCGGCTCAGCTTCCCGGGGTGCGATGCCCCCGCTGGCCACTGCCCCAGCCATGACTGCCGCCCGACCCGGCCTGGGGAGACATGTGGCCGGCTCGGCTTCCCAGAGTGCGATGCCCCCACTGGCCGCTGCCCCAGCCATGACTGCCACCCGGCCCGGCCTGAGGAGACATGTGGCCGGCTCGGCTTCCCGGGGTGCAATGCCCCCGCTGGCTGCTGCCCCAACCATGACTGCCACCCAGCCCGGCCTAGGGAGACATGTAGCCAGCTCAGCTTCCCAGGGTGTGATACCCCCGCTGGCCGCTGCCCCAGCCATGAGTGCCGCCCGGCCCGGCCTGGGGAGACATGTGGCTGGCTCGGCTTCCCGGGGTGCAATGCCCCCACTGGCCGCCGCACCAGCCATGACTGCCGCCTGGCCCGGGGAAACGTGGTTGGCTCGGCTGCCTAGGGAGCAGCCCGGGGATGGCCCAGGAAGCGATGCCCCAGCTGAGACTGCTGCCTGGAACAAGTAACTGGGGGGCACCACCTCCTCTGCGGATGCTTCGCGGCAGTGCTCCATGGACTCAGAGCCCCCTCTATCCCCACACCACTGACCCTCTATCTCCAGCTCTGCTGCTGCTTGGCCTACAGTCACGCTGGTTGGGCATCAGAGGGGCTACTCTCCCTTGGGGCCGCGATTTGTGAAAGGGCTGGCTTGCTCAGCGGAGGCTCAGGCAGGCTGCTCCCAGAGGGGATCTTGGGGCTTCCCCACACGGCTCCCCAGCCACGTGCGCCTAAGATGGGGCCAGCTTGGGAAAGGGACTTCCTGGCTGCCCTTTTCCCAGGGGGTGAGGCACCCAGGCACAGGGCTAATCAGGAGCCCTGCGAGGGGGCAAGTCCACATGAGAGAGAGAAAGAGAGACAGAGAGAAAGTGCCTCTCTCTCTCTCTCCTTGTCCCTCTCTGAAAATGGCGCGGGGATGCCCCGGAGCCGCAGGGGATGGCTCAAAGAGCCGCATGCGGCTCCAGAGCTGTGGGTTGCCGACCCGTGCCATAGACCATTACTGTTCCCTATACTGACAAGAACCTCACATATTCGCCTAGGTGCTTAGGAGGGGCCTTAGCCCGTTGTGACCTACGCAAGGTTAGGGAGGTGCCTGGCCTGACAGCTCACTTGCCCAGCTGGACAGACCAGGACTTGTCCTTAAGGGCGCCTGGCCTACCGGCCCGCTTGTTGGGCTCACTAAACCAGGACTTTTATGCACACATTTTGCAGATGACCCCTGGTAGGGCGTACTGGCAGACTTGCCAGAGCTCTTTCCCGGCTCCATAAGGGCAGCTGAATTTTCCCAACCTTCTGAAGTGGCTGAGGATTCCCCTACTACTCTGGGTGGCTCCAGGGAACTTAGTCCCTCAAACCCGCGACCAGTCTCGGACGTGACCTGCGTTGCAGGGGTGCCCCAATACTCCCAGTCCCCTGCGGCCGAGGTGCCAGAGTCAGGATTCACTTCCCTGGCAACCCCCCTTGTTGAAGACCTTCTTTTGGGAGCAATTGCAGAATCGGACAAGCGCCCCTGTTGGAATTGTTCTCTTGTAGTTTGTGGATTGTTAGGATACCCCCGGTCAGTTTCCCTGTCTGGGGCACTCTCTGTTCTTTGTGAATACTGTGGATATCCCTGGTGTGACTCCCTGTCTGGAGTGATGCTGGATGTGTGGGATGACTCCCTATCCCATGAATTCCTGTCAGGAGCACTTGCGGAACCTTGTGATGAATCCCTGATGGCCTCAGCAGCGTCTGTTGCAGGCCAGTGATACTGGTCCCAAGAATGCATATTATAATCCTCCTTCCCCCCCCCCCAGAGCAGAGCCAGAAGAGTGAGAGTCCAGTCTCCAACGCAGCTGGTCTATGTGTCTGCGCAGAACATGGCCGTCTTCCAAGGCATCTTCATATGACAGCAGCCCAGAGACCTTGCAGACCACAGCTGTTAACCAGAGATGACCAGGCCCATAGTTTCTTGCCCAAACCAGATCGCCCGCCTGTAGTCTCCTAGGTGCCTGCGGTTGTGACACCTGTGAAGCAACCCTATCAGGGTGCAGCCTGTCCAATTTAGTGATGAGGCGGTGACCCCATCGCAGTTCAGCAGGGCTCTTCCCTGTGGCTGTGCATGGTGTGGTGCAATGTGCAAGAAGGAAGTCTGCTAACCTGTGATGCCAGTTATCATAAGTCAGTTTCTTAAGAGCATCTTTGATCGTGCGCACCATCCTCTCTGCCAGTCTTTTGGAAAATGGATGAAAGGGAGCAGAAGTTGCATGGCGGATCATGTTGGCCTGGAGAAAAGCCTGGAACTCAGAAGAGGTAAATTGAGGGTCGTTATCTGAAACCAGGACTTCTGGAAGACCGTGTGATGCAAAAATTCCTCTCAACACTTGAATAGTCCTGGCAGTAGTAGTGGAGGAAACAAAAACAACCTCTAGCCACTTGGAATGGCTGTCAACAACAACCAGGAAGAATTGCCGCTGAAAGGGCCCAGTGTAATCTATATGCACCCTAGACCATGGGGTTTGAGTTTCCTCCCACCTATGTACCGGGGCTTGAGGCATTTCAGGCCTAGACTGTTGGCACACTTGACACCCATGTACCTGGGCCTTGATGGCTTTATCGAGTCCAGGCCACCAAAGATGGCTGCGTGCAAGTGCTTTCATCCTGACTATACCAGGATGACCCTCATGCAGAGAGATCAAGATTCTAGACCTCAATGAGGCTGGGATCACTACCCTGCTTCCCCATAACAGGCAACCCTTAAAAGTGGACAACTCATGCATCTTGAGCCAGAAGCTGTGGAACTCAGTGTCAGGGCACTTGTCAGGCCATCCTGACATCACCCATGTCAGCACGCGTGCAAGCGTGTGATCAGTGGCAGTTTCTGCAGCCACATTCCTAGCATTTAGGGGAGACTCAGGAAACTCCTGGATGGACAGAATATTAACAGCTGGAGCAGGATCTGGTTCTATTTGGTCCAGGGGTAGTCTACTTAGGCCATCAGCGTGGCCCATTTCTTTCCCCGGTTTGTGAACTAATGAATAATCATATGCTGACAGGAAAATGGACCATCTCAGCATACAAGGAGAAATGATGTGTGGGGTCTGTTTATTAGTGGTAAACAAACCCAACAGAGGCTTATGGTCAGTGAAGACCGTGAAGTGGTGGCCATATAAGAAATCATGAAATTTCTTAATGCCAGCCACTATGGCCAAGGCTTCTCTGTCAATGACCGTAATTTCGCTGTGCAGAAGACAGGGTCCTTGAATAATAGGCCACAGGGACCTATGTCCCATCAGCCTTCAGATGGCTAAGCACTGCTCCAACCCCATAAGGCAGGGTTTCTCAACCTTGGCAACTTTAAGACTTGTGGACTTCAACTCCCAGAATTCCTCAGCCAGCTTTTCTGGCTGAGGAATTCTGGGAGTTGAAGTCCACAAGTCTTAAAGTTGTCAAGGTTGAGAACCCCTGCCATAAGGAGATGCATCACATGCGATAAAAACAGGCAGTTGCTCATTGAAATGAGCTAAAACAGCATTGGAAGAGAGCAAGGCCTTAACCTCATTGAAACTCTTTTCATGGACCTTAGTCCACTGCCAAGGAACTTGCTTGTCTAGATGCCTATGTAAAGATTCTGCCACAGCAGCTTTGTGTGGGAGGAAAGCATGTTAAAAATTTAATAACCCTAAAAATACCTGCAGCTCACTCTTAGACTTAGGGCTTGGGGCCTGCTGGATAGCTTTCAATTTTGTTTCAGCAGGGTGGATGCCTTGAGCATCAATTCTGAATCCTAAGAAGTTAGTAGAAATGCCTCCTATCTTACATTTATCCTTCTTTAGTTTAAGGCCTGCTTTTTGAAAACGAAGCAAGACAGTCCTTAATCTCTCTGCTAAATTTTGAGATGACTCCCCAGCAATGAGGACATCATCAAAGTATGGACAGACCCCAGGAGTACCTCGAAGTGTGCTTTCCATGACACTTTGGAATATGCCAGGGGCTACATTTACCCCAAATTGCAGTCTTTTGACCTTAAATGCCCCTTTGTGGGTTACAATAGTCTGAGCCTCTGCAGCTGCCTCATCAACAGGTAGCTGTTGATAAGCTTGTGCCAAATCAAGCTTTGCAAAAATACGCCCCCCCAACTTCTGGTTCCGGTTCGCGGCGCCTCTAGTCGTACAAGGAGACTCGTCTCCTTGTCGGCTAGCCTCCCCCCTGTCGGTAGACCCTTATGCGGGTCTAAAGTCGCCCTGGAGGGTGCGACTTCTGTCGAGGAGGCTTTGCTCGGCTGTGGAGGAGCGGCGGCTCCTCCAGCTGTCTGGGCCAGACTTTGAGGGCCTACGGAGAAGAAAATCGGCCAGTAAAATGGCCGATCACCTAGCCGCAAGAAACCGCAAGTCACAGAACAGCTAAGCTTTGAACCCACTGTGGTGAATCCGGGTGAGATCTTTCTTTTTTTCCTTCTCTTTTTATTCTATTTTTTTTTTTTGCCTGTAAGAGCCCTGATGGTACTATTTCCCTGGATTAGAAAAGGAGCTTTTACGTGACTGGAAAGAAAGGCGAACAAAAAGAATAGAACGAAGTTTCAAAACTACCGTATGTTTTTTTATATAAGTTTATTTTGGGGTACTGGAACAAAAATATTTTTTTCCTAAGAACTTTATTATCAGCCTATGTTGGTGTGTTTTTTAAAAAATATTTCTTCCTCTATTTTTCCCTGAAAAAACAGAAGAAAAGGAATATTTGAAAAAAGATTTTTTAGCTTACTGAGGACATCTACTGGTTAAAAGCTAATATGGCAATTGGAGAGGAGATGATTTCTTTATGAGAAAGTTAATCTGATGAAGTTGAACAACTTTTACAAAATGGAGCTACACTCACATTTAAATTGCAAACTTATTTTGGAAAAGATCTATGAGACAAAAGTGGAAATATGTGTTACAATGAAAGAACTTACTACAGAATTAAGAAGTAGAATTTCTTCTTCAAACTCCAAAATTGAATTTCAGACTATACCTGATTTTTCTACAAAACAGATTACACAAGGAGAGGACTTAACTGAAAATAAAGAGAACTTGATTTTGCCTTATAAACAATTTACTTATGATGCTGAGAACCAGGAAAAGCAAAGACTGGGACTTCAAATCTTAAAGCAACAAGTTCTCATGGTTAAGAAAATCAGAGGGCCAATGCAAAGATCAAGATGGCTCTTACTGATTCAAATACCACTACAAGCAATAGAAAAAGACTTATCAGCTGGAAGAGAAGCCTTGCTATGGAAGCCCACTTGGCATTTGAAAAAACCTAGAATAAGACTAAAAAAGAAGACTGAAAATTAAAGTGTTATGTAATAGACTAAAGGCAACCTAGAATTATGGACTGATTTAAGGACTAAGATTATGAGTTAGATGTGCGATTAATGGAAGATATATAAGACTTACCTATATGAAAATTACTGATGATTTATTTGTCTGATACCTAATGAATTGAAATAATCTAAAGTTTGATGCTATGTGGTCAGTTTAAAGAGATTGATTGATGGATTAGACAGTTTTAGAATAGATTACTATTTCAATTTAAAAAGGAGATATTTTTTGGTAATGGATTAAAGGTAATTTAGAATTATGGATTGATTTTAAGATTAAGATGGAGAGTTAGAAGTAAGAGAAAAAGGGGTGATTAATGAAATATATATTAAATAGATTAAGATTATGTTTTTTCTTCTTTCTTTTCTTTAGGATAATAGGGTTACTTGCAAGAAATTTTTTATGTAACTTTGACTTAATCTAATAAGATGATTTGTCTGTTTGATATTATTAGTTATGATAGATTATCATTTCAACTTAAAAAGGAGATATTTTTAGGTAATGGATTAAAGGTAATTCAGAATCATGGATTTAGTTTAGGATTAAGATTGTGAGTTAGAAGTAAGAGAAAAAGGGGTGATTAATGAAATATATATTAAATGGATTAAGAATATGTTTGTTCTTTTTTTATTTTTTCTTTTCTTTCTTTAGGACAATAGGATTACTTGCAAGAAATTTATTATGTAAATTTGAGTTAATTAAATAAGATGATTTGTTTGTTTGATAAGATGGATGTTATTAGTTATGATAATTAATTGAATTCTGTTTAATGGATTGAAAGGACTTAAGGTTTGATTATTTTTGTTAGTAAAAAGAAATTGATTAATTGATAGACTAGATATGTATAGGATAGACTAATATTTTATTCTAATTAAGGGATATTAGTGGAAGAATTAAATGAAATTTATGAAAAAATTAAGGAACTAGAATATATTTGGAAGGGATACCCAAATTGATAAGGTATCGATTTAAACTTAATTTGACTATGGTAGTATAAATGTCTAAAAGTTTTAAAAACAGGTATAGGTTGGTTGAATTTAAGCTAGATTGAACTACTTTTAATATGCTATTTAAGGGAATAAGAGAGGGAATACTAGATGTATTGATTGAAATATGTATAAATGTTTTGGTTTTGGATGTTTGTTCGCCCTAACACCACGGTGTGCCTTGAGCATTTTTTTTCTGTAAAAATTAAAAAACCAATAAAATTCTTTTTTTAAAAAAATGCCCCCTTTTAGGGAGGCCAGGATGTGACTTACCACAGGTACTGGATAAGCATGCTGCTGCAACGCCTTATTCAGTGTGCACTTGTAATCTGCACATATACGTATGTCCCCATGAGCCTTTAAAGGTGTTACTATGGGGGTTTTCCATGGGCTTGAGTCCACAGGTTCCAGAATGCCTTGCTGGAGCAATTTGTCCAGCTCAGCATCAATCTTCCATTTTAGGGCAAAAGGTACCCTCCTAGGTTTAACCCTGATGGGTGTGATGTTTGGGTCTAAGCGCAGCGAAATGGGAGGCCCCTTGTAGGATCCTAACTCTGAACTGAACACATCTGCAAACTCCCTGCAAACTTCTGCAAGACTTAACGTTTGCAAATGGTGCAGCCCAGTCACCTGGATTCCTAGAGCTTCAAACCAATCGAGTCCAATAAGACTCGTACATTCACCCCCAACAACCACCACATCTAGGGGACCATCAAAATCCTTATACTGTACCTTAAGGGTGGCCTCCCCCTTAACACACACCATAGAACCAGGCCGGCCTCGCCTCCCACCGCTGCCTCAGAGACTCTGGCAGGCACACCGAGGACCAGTCCGGAGCAGGCGGGCGCAAAGCTGCCTCCTTCCCCCTCCGCTCCGCCACGTCCCAGGCCCGGCCTCCTCCTCGCCCTCCGGCAGCCGGCCAAGCGGTCGGGGTAGCCGGACCTCGAGGCGGGCCCGCACTTCACCGAGACCGGCTCGGCTGTGGCGAGACGCGCCCGGCGGCCGCCTCCGGCCCCTAAGTCTGCGCTCCGGACTGGCATCCAGGTCACAGCGCTCCACCTGCCAGGCTCGTCCGGGACTCCCGCGCCTTCCACAGGGCCGGCAGCGGCTGCAGGTAGGTAGGCGGACAGCAGGACTGGAGAGCCCGCCCGGGCCAGCTCGCTCTCGGCGCCAGTCCCGCTCGGGTCGGGCCGGCCAGCCGGGCGGGGGGCATCTGGCCAGGCTCCCCGGCTCCCTCCCTGGCTCGGCCTCCCCCCACGCCCGGCTCCCTCCCCGACTCAGCCTCCCCCCACGCCCGGCTCCCTCCCCGGCTTGGCCTCCCCCCACACCCAGCAGGGACTCACCAGGATAGTTCATCTTGCCGATCCGCTGGCTGGGTGCCTTACCGCCTGCTTCGGCCACCGCCGCCGAGGGAGGGAGGGAGGGAGCGAGCAGGACAGAGCCAGAGCCAGAGCCAGAGCCAGGCAGGCAGGCAGGCAGCCCCCGGGAGCCCCGCCGCCCCCATTGGCCGCCGCTGAGAAAAAGGGGCGGGGCGGTGTGGCGAGGGCCGGCCGGGGAGGAGGGTGAGGAGAGGAGTGCGGACTTGGGGGCCGGAGGCGGCCGCCGGGCGCCTTTCGCTTCTCTCGGGCCGCCGGGCGCCTCTTGCCACAGCCGAGCCAGTCTCGGTGAAGTGCGGGCCCGCCTCGAGGTCCGACTGCCCCGACCGCTTGGCCGGCTGCCGGAGGGCGAGTTGGAGGCGGGCCTGGGACGTGGCGGAGCGGAGCAGGAAGGAGGCAGCTTTGTGCCCGCCTGCTCCGGACCGCTCCTCAGTGTGCCTGCTGGAGTCTCTGAGGCAGCGGTGGGAGGCGAGCGGCCCGGTTGCACTGTGCATGCGCAGTTCGGCCCGTTGTGCTGCGCATGCGCAGATCGGGTCATCGTGCGTGCCGCACATGCGTGGTTCAGCCTGTCGCGTACACGCGACGGGCCGAACTGAGCATGTGCCGGCCGAAAAAATTGAAAAAAAAATTGAAAAAAAATGAAAAAAAAAAAAAAAAATGGCGGACGGAGGCGTTTGGCGACCCCCGTGAAATGGTCGTTCGACCCCAAATGGGGTCGCGACCCATAGGTTGAGAACTGCTGCCATAGAGCTTCTGGCGAGCCGTAAGGTTTTCACAGCCCCACCTGCTGCTTCCTCAGCTGTTACTTCTCGTAGCGCATCTTGGAATGAGACCTCTTCCTTAGCAAAAATCTTCTGCTGCAAGTCTCTGTTTCTTAGCCCACACACAAATCTATCTCGCAGTCTCTCTTCTAAGTCTTTAAACTCACAAGGCCTGGCTGCTCTTCTTAAGGCCGCAATGAAATCAGTAGATGATTCTCCCTGCTTCTGGTCCCTCTGTTCAAATGTATGCCTCCAAGTAATGACAGACAACTTTGGCTGGAAGTGTTCCTTCAACAGCTTCTTCAAAGTCAGTATATGCCACTGACTCCAGAGGTGCAGGAGCCACCAGGTTTTCTGCAATTTCAAAAGCTTCCTGTCCACACACAAACAACAGAGTTGCAGCCTTCAAGCCATCTTCTCTAATTTGATTTACATGGAAATAATTCTCCACCCTAGCTACGTAAGAGTTCCATCTTTCAGGGTATGAAGTATCGAAGTCAGACAACTGCCCAATCTTTGCCATTCTAGCTATGAACTTCACCACCATGTGCTCTTCTGCAAACCTTCTTAAGGGAAAGGTTCTTGTAGCCGAACTCACCTCCAGCGACTCTGTACTGGCAGGCTGGAATGCTGATTTAGACGCCGTCTTCCCTCTGCAGATTCTTTAGGTAAGTCCTCAAAACTTCTTCCTTTTGTTTGCAGAAGATCCCATCCTCATTGCCAGTGTTACGTTCTTGGTTCGCTTGCAAGGATGAAGATACATGGTGTATTCAATAGTTCTTTATTCCTCTCGTCTCTCACAACTAACAATAACCCAACTACAGCAAAAGGCATGCAGGCCTTTTTATATGACAGAAACCTGGACAGTGTCAGCCAATAGGAACAGAGCGCTTTTGCGCCTGCGCACAAGGGCGGCGCTGCTCTGTCTGGTCCTGGGCAGCTTTTAGAATGCCCGGGATCATTTGCAACAATTCTGAGCCTGCTGAGTTTCGTCATCAGGCCCAGGACACAACAGACACAGCATGTGTTTCTGGGGTGGCTAACAAAATGGAGCTGGGAGTGGTGGGTTTTTATATCTTCTTGGGCTTTTGTGTTTGGAGTTGTTCCTGTTCAATGAACTTTGACCCAAGTGTGCTCTTCTGGTATTCTAATGGTGGTGGGTTAATCCTGTTATGTCCTAAAGGTCATGTCTTTAGATTTTGGGTGGGGGATGTAGATATTTACGAGTCTTTGTCTTTCTAATCCCATCAGCTCCAAGATTCTTGGCTCTAGTCTTTCTGAAAGGATTATCAAATCTGCATTTCCAGAAAGATGGTTTTTGCTTGGGGCAGAGAGACTGGGGTGGGGGGTGTTTCTGCCTAAGATTTTCTATTATTCATTTGGGGAAAATATAATATTCTGCCTTCTTTAATATCCCCCAAACTATTTCCTTTTCTGGGGGGGCTGACTTCCCACAGAATATTTAAATATTTTGCCTCTTCCATCAAGCTGGAATTAGTTACCATATTTTCTATAGAAATATAACTTTGAATAATGTAAATTTGCATAAGCAACCATTTTGTGGGATTCATTCGTTGAGATCTACCTGTAGTAATTAATTATAGGCAGTTCTGCTTCTCATTGCTCCTTTAAATACCTAAGTCTTCCGAATGCCAGTGTGTGTGTGTAATATATATGTATGCACGTATATGTATATATAAATTTCCTTTGAGCACTACTGTTAGTCCTCTACTTATGATCACAATTGAGCCAAAAATTTCTGTTGCTAAGTGAGACAATTGTTAAATGAGTTTTGCCCCATTTTACGACATTTCTTGCGATAGTTAAATCAATCACTGGAGTTAAGTTAGTAACACAGTTAAGTGAATCTGGCTTTCCCATTGACTTTGCTTGTGGGGTCACAAAAGATGATCACATGGCCCTGGGACATTGCAACCATCATAAATATCAGTCAGTTGCCAATCATTCAAAATTTGATCACATGACCACAGGGATACTGCAAGAGTTGTGTGAAAAACGGTGGTCACTTTTTTCATTGCTGTTGTAACTTTGAACGGTCATTAGATGAACTATTGTAAGTTGAGGACTACCTGTGTATGCATCTGAAGTGCACTGTGACCTGTGAAAGGTTATTCAATAATTATACAATAAATCTATAGGTTTCTGTGGAGAACACAAGATTTTGGAATACCATGCCAAAATTCCTCCCAGTTTCTGTCTAGACTTTTGATAGCTTTAGTAAGCAGACCAACAAATAAAGTCATTTAGGAAGTATTAACAGCAGATTTTTTTACTTTCGACATAAACAAATCAAAGGCTCGTATTGTGTTATGATCCAAATGAAAAGAAATACGTCACAAAAAGAGGCCACACTAAGCCACCAATCAGCTCCTACGCGAATCTAAAGGAATAACGAATTCGTCAACCCAATCAGCAAAGGCAAAAAGCCCGAAGTTCCTGCCTGATTCAGTTTCCAGGTTAGCCAATCAGAGGGAAACTAATAGTAAGTATAGGCGGGAGACAAGCGCACGCGCACGGATGTCCGTTACTTCCAGGCAGCGCGCGTACGCCACCGTAGGCAAGCGTGGAGAGGTCGGGCGCGCGGGGTAATCGCGGTGGTGAGGTAACCCGGGCACGAGGCGGTTATCTGTTCCTTTTCCACAAGAACGGAAGGTGCAAGTGCCATTGTAGCTACACCGAGCTCAGCGATAAAAGGAAAGCTGCTTCCGCCTTAGGACGCCTCTGAGAGAAACAACCGCAGCGTCAGGTTCGATATCTTCTAGGCCGCTGTGGGCGGGGCTTATACGGATTTGGCCGGCCCACTCGGGCCCCGCGCATTTTAGGATGTCGGCACAGGCTCAGATGCGCGCGATGCTGGACCAACTCATGGGCACCTCCCGTGACGGTAAGAAGTGCTGCTTAATTAGTCAAGCTAGGAAAACCTTCCGGAGGCAATGTCGACGAAAAACAGAAAGGCCCAGAATGATGATTGGCAGGGCTTGTGTCTCGATTATATTTTCCTCTCCATTAGGGCCAGGCAGGGCCGGGCCGGGTGAGAGACCAGAGCCCGGGTTTCGCACTGAGATAGGAGAAGGTTTGGGTGTACGATTCGTTTCAGGAAACCGGAGAAAGAGTTGTGTATTCGGTAACGGAAGTATTAATACCTTTATTTCCAGAGCATAGGGTTGTGACAAGGGTAAGATACTATTCCTGCAAAAGGATTTGATCTTAATTAGCACCGAAATGTGAGATTGTGCCCATTCTATTGTTCGTCAGCAGATTTACCTGATTAGAAGAAAGGAAAAAGGCACTCACCTTGTTGCTACTATTGCACACATATTTGGATACTGGAAATCTAACCCAAGCCAGCATTTCAAGTTAATTCCTAGCCCTGGTATTAAAATATTTCTGGTGGCTTATTTTAAGCAGTGTGACTGGATACAATATATAAATAAGAAAATAATTGGTTGGATTTCTCTGATACTATTGTACTTTGAGAGCGTACAGTATTTCAGGTTTTATCATTTTTTAAGTTATAGTTCTTGACAAATGAATATTTTTACAAGAATTTTTTGAACAGTTTACTTCAACAAAACAGGTACATGTTGTGATGTTTCCGAACAGTATGTACAACAGTTTATGTAATAAACATTTTGGTCCCTTTGTGAACACATTTTGAGAAATGTAGTGGGAAAAGGGAAAAGGTTGCATAAAATGTATGCATATAAAATAAGCTTAAATTTGATCTTAAGAAATTTCTCACATATGAATCTGCTTACACAGATGAATGAGTTTTCTCTAGGGAAATACAGTAATCCTTTTTGAATGCATGGTAGATTGTTTTTCTATTTTGATTTACTATTACATTATAATCATTTTATCTATGTGATTGTATGCACACAATTACACAGATAAAATTATTACAACTTTTGATGTAAGTAAAATACAGTGTTATCCGGTATTGTGTTTTGCTTAGAAACATTGTTTAAAAATTGTTCATATAATGATCAGGTTGGCAAGATAGGAATCTGATTCATTCCCAAGAAAACTATTTTGTAAACAAGAGACAGATGACAAAGACTTTTAAAACTCTGAAATCAATAGCCATCATGCCATTGACTGAAAGAAGTGAGAAGGTGAGAACTAGGATTCAGACATTGGGACTTTACATATTTAGAAAGATAGGACTTATAGGTCAGGGCTTTTCGATCTTTTCACAGATTGTACCACTTTTAGGAAATGACAATATTCGAGTACCACCAGTGCTTAGCAAGGTGTCAAAAACTTGATTTAAAAAAAAGGCGGATTTTGGGTTTTACTGATTAGATTGATTTGTTGTTATAGAAATGGCTAGTTTATACTATTATGGAAAAGTAAAAAGTTGAGGTTCTATGTTAATGCTTCATTCTACTACAACAGAGGAAGTCAAAAACCAATAACTTTCTTTTCCCCTTCTCCCCCTCACTTTTTCCCCCTTTTCCCTCCCCACTGTGTCCTACTATTTGCTTTTGTATTTTTGTATTTTATTCTATAATAAAATGTTACAAACCATTAAAAAAAGGAAAAAGTACCGGTTTTAATTTCTTCAGTGGCGGTTCCTTTGCTGAATCACCTTCCCTTTGCACTGACAAATGTATGATGAATTTATCCATATTTATTAATATGCACCACTACCTTGGTGGTCAGCTGCCTGGTCAGCCCTTCTTCCTCTCTCCTTCTCCTCACTCTTTTTCCTCCCTGCCTACTGTGCTTTCCTTCCATAGCCTCTTCTCCACTCTCTTTTTCTTCCCTGCCTGCTGGGCTCGCCTTCCACAGCTTATTTATTCTCCCCTCTCTTTTTCCTCTCTGCCTGCTGGGCGCTCCTTCTACAGCCTCTTCTCCATCCCCTTTCCCTATCTTTTTTCCCCCTCTTCTGCCAAAACCTGCTCCTTTTATATCCTCTCCTCTTTCCCCCTCCTTTTCGTGCACCTCCAGCTGACTCCTCAAAGCTGCGCTTCTCCATCTTTCTTTCTCTGTCCCCTTCTTTTTCCCCCCTTGTCTTTTCTCTCTCTCCCTTTCCCGCCAAAACCTTTTATATCCTCTCTCCTCTCCCCCCCCTTTCTTTTCGGTGTACCTCCAGCTATGGGCTGCTACTGGAAACGCCAATTGGCTGGAGCCTGGAAGCTCAGCAGAGCCCCAGCAACACTACAACTCCAGCTGATTCTCCCACAGGCCTGTGCGATCGCCCTGCTACACTTTTACCTTTTTTTTACAGTGCTTTTCAACCCATCATACACATACCACGTATCAGGTGCTGAAGTACCGCCAGTGGTACACGTACCATGGGTTGCAAAGCACTGTTCTAGGTGATGGTAGATGGAAAATTTCTAATATTCATGGCTTCCTATTTATACCTTTTGGGAATGTGGAATAATTAATTTACAGGTATGGAACCACCTCTGCCTTTTTAGTCTTAATGGCTTGGAGCATCTTCTGTATTCCAACACTAATATTAAGCCACTGCTACAGATTTTCTTTTACTCTCACTAACTGTTCAGGGTGTCAATGCCTTGCTCCTGTGTTACAACTTTGTGGACTCCCTGAGACAACATCATGATTCGCCAGTGGTCTGTGGACCACAGGTTGAGAACTGATTTAGACCAACACAATATTTCAGAATTAAATTAAATTGAAAAGTTACTCTTTAAAATGAAATAAGAGGTTCTGGGAGTCCTTTATTATTGAGTCAGCATTTGTGTAATTTCAAAGTTCATGTCAAATGAACTTTCTTGGGTTTTACAAAACGTTTTCTTAGTATAGAGTACAGTTCTAAGTGCACAAGTTAACATGACTATTGAAATGTTTGTGTATTGTTTAAGAGCTTATATGCAGTCTCTTACTCATTTTATTATATCTATGTTTATGACAGTATATAACTGTCTCATAGATGAATGTTTAAAGAGCTTTAGGCAGAGATACAAAGCAGAACCTATAAGCATCCATACATTGTTGAAGTACAAATACAATCATACAACCACAAGTACAACTATGGGCCAGAGCTAAAAACTACAGAAATAATAGAATCCCACCAAATCAGGCAGCATCTCTTTCAGTGGGTTGTGCTCCAGAATCACGCTCCTCCTGTTCAGACAAAAAACACTAAAATTTCTGTAGGTAAAAGTATTTTACAAGAATGTATATAGTTGAGCCTCCACCACCAGAGTGCAAGGAGAATGTCTTTAGGAATGGTTACATAATAAATGCAGATATAATTTCTATACAGTATATTGTAGAACAAAATTTATAAAAAAATATATTGTTGAAACCATTGGAGTGATTTTTTTAAAAAAAGATTTATTAAAAGCAAATGCTGTATATAATGAGGGTTTGCCATATAAAATATAATTTGCTGTAGAAAAAGTCATTTACCAAATTGTGGCTGGGAGAAAACTGTCTAGATTTGTTTATCAGACTAATGCTGCTGTTTATGAACAGATATGAGTGGCTAACAATGTTTTGCATTAGCAGAATCATATTTTCAGAACAGTATGAAAATAATCTTTCAAAGAGAAAAAGATTTAAAAGGAGTAAACATACCTGTATACATATATGTCCACATATGCATTTCTAACGACTAATACAAATATTTATGATAATATTCCTATATATAATGAGATTTCTTTAAATGAAGGTAGAATACACATTATTAAAATAACTAGAAAAGGAAGATCTCAAATATTCCTTTTTTTGTGGAGTTTTTTAAAACATGCTTTTATTTGTATTTATTTTTTAGCATAGCAATTTCCCAAACTTTCAAGTAACAGTAATCTAGTGAAATATGTATTTTGTATTTTATTTTTATCCTTGTTTAAAGAAAGAAAAAAGAAATTGTGTTCAAAGGATGGCTTTTTAAATGCAGTATTGGTAAAATCAATTACAAAGAGCATTTTTGAGTGATTATTTAATAATATTTAGTTTAGCATAGCTTTGTAATAAAAATATTCAAAGTGGCTAAACAAGTTTTAATATCTGCATAAGTTTTTCGTAATGTAAATGCCAAGTGTAATCTTTCCATTTCACAAATAGACTGATTCTACCTACTTGTTATTCTGTGCACAGTGATGCATGCACAATTATGCTAACAGAAAAATATTCTTGTTAATCAGATATAAAAAGATCACATATGTAATTGGGCATTTATTTTTAAACAATTGATGCTTTTGTCTTTAATATTTTATGTCCTACTCTTTTGAAACATAGCTTCTGTTGAAGTAGGAATTTGAGGAATTTGTATAATTGGTTTTGCAAATAATCATTGAAGTGTAGTTACAACAAACAGAATTAAAGGCTGTTTGATTGATACACAAATACACACACATATAGTCATGTTTTCTTTTTCAGAGGTAAGAAAGCAGTAATCTAGTCAGCTATCGGAGTGAAAAATATAAGATTTTCCTCTTTCTCAGCTCTTATTTTTTAGATTATTGCTGCTCCACTAACAGAGAAAATCAATATATAATTATTGAAAGAGTTACGTATTGACCTGCATGTGGTTTCTGTGGACATGATTCTGACACAATCTGTAATAGGGATATCAGATTAAAATGTTATAATATACATGTAGATTGATTCGTGTTGATGCATTTTGACATGTTAATTTTTAGCATCATTCTCCAGCATGGTGGATGTAGAATCCACTGGAATGGGTTATTTCAGCCCTCCTGCTCAGAGAGACTAGGAAAAAAGCTTTAGCCACGCCTTCCCCTGGGCGTGTCTCCCAGTTTTTTCCTAGTCTCGGCTCAGAGCAGACACCTTTTTCCTGGCTCCATTGGAATTGATTCCAACCTTAATTTAAATCAGTTTCTAATTGAATTTTTTCCAAATTTTTTCCAAATTACTTCAAAAGGGCAACTGGTTCTCCTTTAGACCAGGCTCTCGGAGCAGGGACTTCGTCCCTTCCAGAGCTGGGTCCTTTGATTCAAAGAGACTCCATTCCCTCCTTGGAGATCGATCCTCACCAGGATTTGCGCTCCCAGATGCTCCGACAGGGTGAGCGGCAGCAAAAGAAGCCGGAGGACATCACATCCAGGCGCGGGGCTCTGTCGTCGCTGGAAACGCTCCAGAAATAACCGCAAGTGCCTGATCGGAGGGAGGGGGTAGCAGGGAGCACGGATTCGCCCCGTACGGCCGTTTTAGAGCCGTTTCTCCTGGAAAAGAAGCTCTATAATCGGCTGAGGGATTTTCCCTCGCAAACGACCAAGCGCAGCCGCCATTTTGGCCGCATGGTATACAGAGGCTGCCTTCTGCATAAATCCCGAGGGCCGCCATCTTGGATTAGGGCCTACTAGGCCTCACCGGTCACTATACCTGCCTTGGTCTGGGGTGCCAGGCCCGAGCAGGGATAGCCTCCCAATGCGCTTCCAGCGTCCGGAGGCTTATCGACGGCCGCCCTCCTCTGAGCAGGCCGCGTCTCCTGGCCGGCCCTGCCAGACCCTAGGCCTCCCTTCGGGGTAGCATAGGCCATAAGGAGGCTCCCGGGCCTAAGGGCCCTATCCACCAGCGTGGTTGACTATTGCCTGACTGCAATCCATCGTCCCTTCTAGAGCTGGGAGAGGAGGCAGTACCCCGTGGGCCCTGGTTCCCTAGGCCCCGGCAGGAGTGAAGGATTTAACAGGCTGCCTGCTATCCCTAGCCGGGGCCTTTAGCCACTAGGCCTACCGGACAGGTTTATAGCCTGCCCGACTGCTCTGCCTTATAGTCTGTAGTCACTGTGAGGGGTGGCTGCGCTCTGACCTGACTACCATCCTACGACCGCAATTCCAAATTCTTTTCCACTAGCCACCCTCTTGCAGGCTTGGTTAGTAACAATGGCAGACAGTGCCTCGCCAATGGCTCCCTTGGTCTCAGGTGCCCCCCCGCGCAATCAAAGCGCAGACCCACAGAATTGGATACAGGGGGTAAGAAAAAAGCTAAGACGAAGCACCTTACTTCCAAAAAGACCTCTAGGGCAGCCGAGCGAGAGGCCTTGAGGAGGCACCAGGCACTGGAGAGGGAATTCTCCAAGGCACAGCGGCTCCTATCCAGTGGGGCTGATCCGGTTCCCCCTGCCCCACTGGATGTCAATATCTCGGAGCCAACCCAGGCACCTGTGCTGAATGCCACCTGGATTGCCACTCCTCTGGGGGAAACCGATCAGGCAGGTCCCTCTCACTTCTCCCCTCCTCCCCAGCAGGGTCCCCAAGTGGCTATTGCCCCAGTGTTGGTAGGGGCTACCCTTCGGGGCCAGGGGCCCGCATGGTCCCAGGCCCAATGCCAGGCCTTCATGCAGTACGCCTTCGCGCAATTCATGGCCCCACCGAGGATGCCACAGGTTCCTCCTCAGGTCCCACCCTCCCCCGCCGGTCCTCCCCCTCAGCAGGACTATACCTCAGCTCCGGAATCTGTTATCTCGGAAGCCTCATCCCAGGTGGGAGAGGGGGAGTCCGAGGACTCGGACATAGTGGATACCCCCATGTCAGACGAGGAGGAGGCAGAGCCCGATCAGGCCTCTGCATCCTGCCTCCTTGATCACTCCATCTTCACATCCTTATTGTCAAAGGCATGCGCCACTACCAGTTTAACCTCCGTGCAGGAGGAGAAACCCTCCACCTCAGCAGACAAGGAGTCCAATCCATTGTTCAAGGTGAAGGTGGTGAAACACAAGCAGATCCCCTGCCCCTTTGTGTTCCGGGATGCGGTGGAGGCCCAGTGGGCCTCCCTGTCCACCATCCCCAGGGAAAGCACCCTGGAAAAGAAGCTCTATAATGTGGCCCCATCTTTCGCTTCCCTGCTAGACGTCCCTTCAGTGGATTCCCCTCTAACTTCCTTGTTTTCAAATTCTGCCGCCTCAGGAGACATGACAGAGTTCCTCACAGCGGAGGACAAGAAGTTCGAGGCCAACTGCAGAAAAGCGCACCTGACCTCCGGTCAGGCCATCAAGGCAGCCACAGGAGCCTCCTTCTTCGCCAGGGCGTCCATCATGTGGCTTCAGGAACTTCAGGCCATGATCCCTCCGGAGCAGGTCAGAGTGCACCAGACACTCGTCAAGCTGGTAGGGGCCTCTCAGTATATGGCCGATGCCTCCCTCCACTCGGCCAAGTGTTCGGCCTGCTCAATAGGTGCCACAGTGGCCTCCCTCAGGCTCCTGTGGCTGAAACACTGGAGGGCGGACTTAAAGGCAAAGTGCCGCCTCTCCTCAGCCAAGTACACAGGCAACTCCATCCTTGACCCACATGTGGTCGAGGGTAGGGACAAATGTAAAGTCATTGCCCACCCCTCCAGGAAGTCTAACAGACGGCAGCAGCCGGACTCCCGCAGGCAGTCCTCACGTCCCTCGGGCCCTTGGGAGTGGCGGCAGCTCTTTGGAACAGGCAGTCCTGGGATGGGCCCAGAGGTTCACGTTCCTTCCCCCAGAGGCAGGACCGTCAGCAGGACCGCCAAAACACAGGACCCAGGGGCCAGACTCAGACTAAACGCCCCTTCAGGGGGTTGGGGGGGCGCCCTTTCCGGCGACCCAAGTGACTCCCTCGGGGAGACCCCAATAGGGGGGCACCTAGAGCGCTTTTATCAGGTGTGGGAGCAGACCACCACCGACTCCTGGGTCAGGGACACAGTCAGGTGAGGCCTAGCACTCGAATTCGAGGCGATCCCGCACGATTGCTTCCTCCAGTGCCCAGTGTCGCGAAACCCCTCCAAGGCACGGTTGGTATCCTCCGCCATCAAACACCTCCTGGACATCAGGGCCATAGAGCCCGTACCAGGAGACCAGATTGGGACAGGTTATTACTCCATCCTGTTCGTGGTCCCCAAGGAATGAGGAGGGTGGAGGGCGATTCTGGACCTAAAGGGCCTGAACCAGTTCCTAAGAGTACCGACGGTTCAATATGTAGACCCTAGGGTCCATACTGGCCGGCATCAGGACGGGGGATCTCCTCTCCTCCATAGACCTCACAGAGGCCTATCTTCACATTCCAATCTCCCAGGACTACCGCAAGTTCCTGCGCTTCTGCTACGCGCGCCGGCATTACCAGTACCGGGCCCTCCCGTTCGGGCTCTCTTCGGCCCCAAGGGTCTTCACGAAGGTACTAGCGGTCTTGGCCGCCCATCTCCGGATGATGCCGGTGCGCGTGCAGTGCTACCTGGACGACATCCTCGTCCAGTCCAGGTCCCTTCAGTCGGCGCAAGCAGACCTGATGACCACCATCCAGGTACTCCAGTCCCACGGGTTCTCAGTGAACTTTGGGAAAAGTCACACTTCCCCCTCAAAGCGACTCCTCCATCTGGGGGCCCTGATAGACTCAGAACGGTGCAGGGTCTACCTATCCCAGGAGCTACAGCTGAGCATTCGGAAACTGATATCCCAGATCTGGGGCACGAGAAGGGTCCCCCTGGTGCAGTTGTCCCAGCTCCTGGGAAAGATGGTGTCCTGCATGGGGATAGTCCCGTGGGCGAGGCTCCACTCGAGGACCCTCCAGTGGTTCCTCCTCCCCTTTCAGAAACAAAACCTCAGCGCCTCTCCCCAGAAGGTCCAGGTTCCACCCCACGTCCTCGCGTCCCTCCAGTGGTGGGTTTCTGCAGCCATGTCCAAGGGGACCGTATTAAAGGAACCCTCCAGGGTAGTCCTGACCACAGACGCCAGTCTGTTCGGCTCGGGTGCTCACCTCCAAACCCAGCTGGCCCAGGGGCGTTGGTACAGGGCCGACCTGGAACAAAACATAAACTGGCTAGAGCTAAGGGCCATCCATCTGGCCCTCCTCCACTTCTCTCCCCTAGTGTCGGGCAAGCATGTCCTAGTCCTGATGGACAACGTGGCGGCCAAGGCCCACGTCAACAAGCGGGGGCACACACTCCTGGGCCCTCCTCCAGGAGGCCAAGGAGCTGGGGCTGTGGGCAGAGACTCACCTAAGGTCAATAAGGGCGGAACACATTTCGGGGGAGGCAAACCGACAGGCAGACTCTCTGAGCAGGGTAACCGTGGACCACGCAGAGTGGCGACTGGACACCAGAGTATTCGACATGATAGCGATCAGGCTCGGCAGGCCATGCCTGGATCTCTTTGCCTCCCCGGCCAATGCCCAGCTCCCCAGGTTCTTCACCAGGTTCCCATCCAGAGGGGCCGAGGGGACGGACGCTCTGCGGTCGAAGTGGCCCGAGGGGCTGCTGTACGCCTTCCCTCCCCTCCCCTCCCCCTGATCCAGGCCACCATCCGCAAGCTGCTACTGGAGTGAGCGGAAGTAATCTTGGTTGCGCCATATTGGCCACGGCGCCCGTGGTTTGCAGACCTGGTGGATCTGTCCCTGTCTCCTCTGTGGAGGCTCCCGCCGAACCATGTGGCCCCTTCTCAAGGGGAGCTCCGCCATCCAGACCCTCAGTGGCTGCAATTAGCCGCCTGGCACTTGAGCGGGAGTGCCTAAGTAAGCAAGCCTACTTTCCAGAGGCGATCTCTATGATTCAAGCCTCTAGACGCCCCTCAACAAACAGGATCTACGATGCAACCTGGCAAAACTTCTGCCAGTGGTGCTCCCCACGGGGGTTGGATCCCCTCTCAGTAGTCCCAAACATCTTAGACTACCTGCTAGGCGGCATGTCCAAGGGATTGTCCACCAACACCATCCGCAGACAGGTGGTGGCATTATCCACTGTCCTCAACTGTGACAATTGGGGTCCCCTCTCTCACCACCCAGCGATCTCTGCCTTCCTCAAGGGGGCGGCAAACTTCGGCCCACCCCCGGTGCATAGATACCCATCCTGGGACCTACCCACAGTATTACAGGCCCTAACGGAGACTCCCTTCAAGCCCCTGCAATCATGTTCTCTACACTTCCTATCCTTGAAGGTGGCTTTCCTAATAGCCATTACCTCAGCCAGAAGGATTTCGGAGCTGGCCGCTCTGTCAGTTCAGGAGGACCTGTGTATCTTCCACCAAGACAGAGTGGTCCTCAGACTAGATCCCTCATTCATCCCTAAGGTTAACACCAGCTTTCACAGGTCATTGGAACTCGTACTACCCAGCTTCTGTCCTACTCCGAGCCATAGACTAGAACGCCAGTGGCATAAACTGGACGTGCGCAGGGTTCTGCGCATTTACATAAAGCGCACAGGCCCCTTCCGCAGGTCCGAGGCCTTGTTTGTCTCCTTCCAGCCATCTGGCATGGGCCGCAAGGTATCTTCCGCCACCATTGGCAGGTGGATCAGGGCCTGCATAGCTAGGGCCTATGTCTCGCAGTCGCTGCCCGTCCCATCACGTATCACGGCTCACTCCACACGTAGCACAGCAACTTCCGCGGCCTGGGCCACCCAGGCCTCCGTAGAGGAAATTTGTAGGGCGGCGTCCTGGTCGTCTCCGTCCTCATTCATTACCCATTACAAGATTGACAGGTTTGCCGCGGCGGACGCCGCGTTCGGCAGACGGGTCCTTCAACAGGTGGTTGCCTCCAGGGAGACGCCAGCCTAGATCTTCCCACCCTAGGGGACATGGGGGGCTTTGGTATATCCCATTCCAGTGGATTCTACATCCACCATGCTGGAGAAGGGGCGTTGTCTTACCTGAACGCCTTTTCTCAGCATGGTGGTGTAGAATCCACACCCTCCCTTGAACAACGGGCTAGGCTTGCGTGGAGGGCACCCCTCTTCTGTTACTACCTTACTTTTTTGGAGCCTCGGTGTCAGAGCTTAGCTACCTTGCCTCGTAAAAAACTGGGAGACACGCCCAGGGGAAGGCGTGGCTAAAGCTTTTTTCCTAGTCTCTCTGAGCAGGAGGGCTGAAATAACCCATTCCAGTGGATTCTACACCACCATGCTGAGAAAAGGCGTTCAGGTAAGACAACGCCCCTTCTAACTATTTTCTTGATAACATAAAATTAGGATTTGTATAAGCTAAAGAAGATTTCAATAATAGTAGGAATATCAGTAACATTACTGGGGTAATTAGTAGGTGAGATGGGAGGAAAATCATAGTTTATATGAAACTAATTATCAAAATAATGAGAAATGTATCCTAATGTATTTAAATAATTGAATGCTTACAACAATAGAATGTTAACTGAAAAAATATGCACACTTTTATTCTATCTCTCAAGAATATGTAGTTAAATGTATTTATTTTGGGTAAATAATATATTCATATATATTAGTAAAAGATATGAAATTTGATTAGTATTTCTAGATTCCACTAAATTATAATTTGGTGGAAAACACATGTTTTAGGAGCTAATTGTTATTATCAGGAGATTATGTTGTAAATTAAAAGATAATATAGCAATTGACCATGGGGTTTTTTTAAAAAAATGAGATGCAAGTATATAATTGCTTCCATATTTATGAAGTAGTGAAATATGGTGTGGGCCAGACATTTTTTAAAGGAAGTTACTGTTTCTAAAGAACATCAAACTTGTTCATATACATTCATTATGACAATTGCAAGAATAAATTTCCCTGATCACATAGAATATACAGTAAAAAGAAAAAGCTGTTTGCCATTTTGCTTTCAGTTACCATTGTTATTGAATGTTGATGAACAATCTGTATTTCAAAATTTCTATTTTAAAATGTTGACTTGCTAATCCATGCAAATATATTTTAATAGTGATTTTGCATTTTGAGATAAGTTTTATCTGGAAACAAATGGGTTTTTAAAATGTAAAGTGTTTTTAAGCATGGCTGGAAATATATTTGAAATTCTAGGCACTGGGATAAAATTTTTAAGCAAATTCCTAGATTGCTTAAAGCAGAAGATGGACAGAACATAGGTACCTAGTAATCAAAATATTTTTCCAGCTTATAATTTAGATAGCTTTTCCTAACAAAATCTCCCTTGAATACAAAGCTGACTCATTGCTACCAGGCACAAATACTTCAGGTTTCCTATTACTCTTTACCTTCACAATGTATTTCTAGACACTGTAATTAAAATGCTGGCAGAGTTTATTATATACAAACTGAACAATATAGCCCCTTGTTTTATTTATAAAGGTTCAATGTATCTATGCCTGCCTACTTCTGCAAGGGAGTGTCAGAAAGGCCCCGCATTCGCCAAGCCGTGAGTTATTGCTAACTTTTCAGATGTGTTAATGTGGAACCAACAATTTGTGTCTTTAAAAAGAGAGGAAAATTGGTGGGAAAATATCCCAGTTCCTCATTTTCTGCAGTAGTAGGTGTGGATTTTAAAGACAATTCTAAATTTTCATTAGTATAAAATTACTAAATCTAAAAACCCAGCTTCTGAAAACCTATTGTTGAACTACTCTGAAGCTTTGTGAATTGCTTATTTGACTAACCTTGATAAACATTGATATCAGAAACAAATACTTGAGCAGAATACAGCCCATCTGAAAATGTTACATCAGTTCTTTTTTAGGGTAAGTAGTTATTCTGGAATTGCATAATAAGTTGGTTAGATTAGAAATTTAAAGTGTAGAATTGCTGTATAGGCTTAAATTCTTCTAGGTTTATGAGAATAGGGTAGTGGCTATATATTTTTTATTTTAAACCTTTTTCCTTTTTGAAATGAATAATGTTGGGATAAAGTTTCAAAACTCTTGTTTTTTTTCCCAGCAGTGATATTCTGCTTCAGTAATTCACCAGTAGGTTTTCATTTTACATAATCATAATTTAAAATACATTTTAAAAAACCTTGGAAATATAAGGATTGTATCTGATGCTACATCTTTAGACTGAAAATACATTTTATGGAATTATCTTTTTCAAATCTGAGGCAGTGAATATTCTGCTGCAAATTGTCTTGGGGAAAAATCTGCAATAAATCAGTAGCCAGTGTTTTGCATATTATTTGGATAAAACTTTTCCTACCTTGTTCACAGATGTGACTGATTAAACTTGTAATTGAATTTCAATATGTGGTAAGCAGGTTGATGCTTTGGGGTTTATAAAGGTTTGTAAAAGTTTCAAATTATCTTTAAGATGTTATATAATCAAACAGGATTTCAGCTCTCTTGAATAATGCTGTTTGCAGGCATTGTTTTCCCAGTGATACAGTACTTCACATACTGAAATATATACCTTCAGTATATGTTGCTCTTGCCTGAAGTAAAAATTAGATCTTGAAGAACTGACAGTGGGAATTCAGTAAACATCAGAAAATGTGGTATAAATGTTTTGCTAATATAACCAATTTTACTAGGAGTATTAATTTATGCCTTTCATAAATTTGCTTTAAAGGCAATGAATTTTCACCCAGTGAAAATTAGTTTTCCTACATTATTTTAGAAACTTGCATCCATTGCGGAGGCTGAAATGATAAAGTCTTAATATTTTTCTTTTTGTGAAAAGTATTATGTTCTTTTGAACAAAAGTGAAAGTATATGAAAAGTATGAATGTTATATACAATATTATATGATTCTCTAATCGGAAATGTATATTTCTATGTTGCAGGGGATACTACACGTCAGCGAATTAAATTCAGTGATGACAGAGTGTGCAAAAGTCATCTTCTCAACTGTTGTCCTCATGATGTCCTTTTAGGAACAGTGCGTATTCTATATTCATAAATATTAAATTATAAGTTAAGACAGTGATGGTGAACCCTTTAGAGACCGAGTGCCCAAAAACCTCCCCCCGTCCCCGCTCTGCCCCTTCCTGCCCCCTGCCCCGCCCGCTCGGCCACGCACCGCCTCCCTGGCCTGCCGCAGATGACCCAGGCAGCCCTGCAGCGCCATGGCAGCCACGCCCTCCGCCCACTCCCTGCTGCATCATCTGCACGTTATGGGGCGCGAGGGTGGAGTCTTGTCCCTGCTGCCCAGCTATGTCCTTGGCTGTGCTGCTCTGTGCGGGCTGCGCCCAGGGCGACTCTCCTCCAGGGGGGCTGCTGGTGAGGGGGCTGTGGGGGGAGGCGGGGCTGGGGCAACGCGTGCCATAGGTTCGCCACCACTGATATATATTTACCTCTGCAGAAGTACTCAAACTCATTTTACATTTGATTGTGTATTTACATTATAAAATTAAGGTACAGGGATTTGTCGCAATCTGGGTTAAAAGGGGAAAGTGGGATTATGGCACAAATATGGGCATGCATATCGGACATATGAGCAGCAAAGTAAATTAAAAATAGATTTTTCTGAGAAAGTGTAATGGCTGTTGCACAAATACAGGAAAGGACTCTGCTTTTTTAAAGAGTTGGTGACAAGTATGACATGAGAATCAACATAGGTCCTGCATAACTTTTTTGTTTTGAATCCAGATTGCTTAATAAAATACAGTATGTTGCATTATTTTTATGCTGAAATTGGAAATAAAAACAAGTATACCATGAAGCATTTAATAAAAACATGAAACCTGGATGCATGAACAAATAGCAGTTTTTAACTCCTCCAATAATATAAATTCTAAATATTACTATAGAAAATTATGTGAACTGTTGTCCAGAATTCAGTTAATCTGGTAAATACAATATATTTGTTTTTTCACCAAACTAGAAACCTCAGCTCATTTTCTAGTTTGGTGAATTATTTTTCATGCTAACCTTCCATTGAAAGATATTTTTCTGTATTTTTCATGTACTGTTATTTTCTGTTTGTCCATATTTTTCAATTATCAGCTTCCTTGCAAAAGATATTCTTTAATTTTATCAAGTACTGTTATTCCCTTCCTTTCTCTTCTGCTAGATAACATCATGACTTTGAATAAAAAAGCAGATTTAAATTCTGAACTTCATAATTGAAGACATCCAGAATTTTACAATGATCCATTTGCATATTTGTTCATTCTCTTTACCTTTTGGGTTTATATTAATACTAATAATATTTAATAAATTAATATAATTAATTCACATTTGGGATAAAATTGTTTATCACGATGCAAGCCAATGATTTAAAATTGACCAGACCTTATTAGCAGTAGAATTCATATAGTAATGGAATACTTTGCATGTGTCATAGAAGGTTATTGCATTCATAATTTAAATACTTCATATTAAAACATAGACTGAAAATAGTTCCCCATGGTATCACTTGTAAGAAACATTTCACACAGTTTGGTATCAATGGCACCTGATAAAATTGTTCCAAGGAATGTTTTCTTCTTCAAATTGCTATTTGGCTGCCTCTTTATTTATTTATTTTTATATTTTTGCAATTGATATATGAAATGTTCTTGTTTGACGAGTTTTATTATAAAAGTCTACCTCAGTATTTTCAGTGTAACTGAATTGGTGGATATAGAATAATCGCCATGATTATGATTAGCTTTTGCTGGTCTTAGAAGTCAACTGATATAACATACCGAACTGAAAAACAGAAATTCAGTTTTAACTTTCTTTAAAAAAAATTCTAAATATCTGAATAAAATTTTTATACATCTCCCAAGGTAGAAAAATAAATAACAAATTAAATTTTAATTCATGCTTTTGGATACTTGTTAATAAGGAATCAGTAATGCTATATAAAGATGATTAAGGCAGGGCTTTTCAACCAGTGGTATGGGTACCACCTGTGGTACATTGGCACCTGGCAGGTGGTATGCGACCATCCTAGAAAAGTGGTAGTGGGGGAGGGGATTGAGCTGAACCAGTGGCAGCACCGCACAAGCCTGAGCGAGACATGGCTGGAGCTGAAGGGCTGTCAGGGCTCAGCGGAAGCGCCAGGATCAGAACTTCTTTGGGGCTGTCAGGACTCAGTGGAAGCGCCAGGATCAGCGCCAGGCTCCAGCTGGAAAGCAGCACTGATCCTGGTGCTTCTGCTGAGCCCAGAAGCGCCGATCAGCTGGAATGTTGCAGCATCTCCAGGGTCGTGTGATTTACATTCAGATGCTTGGCAACTGATTCATATTTATGACGGTCATAGTGTCCCAGGATCATGTGAAGTGACCAAAACCTGCTGCAACCACCCAGCAAATGGGGGGTGGAATAAAAACCAAACACCCCCTCACCCCACCCCCTCACCCCACCCCTCAACAGAAATGCTCACAACAATGAAAACCTCGGACAGGAGGAAAAGCGCCACCAGGCAGGCAGGCAAGTGTCTTGCTCGGCTGTGCCTTGGGGGGCACTTTTTTCAGTGCCACTGTAACTTCGAACAGTCACTAAGCAAACTGTTGTAAGTTGAGGACTTTATCACTTTTTTCCTTTTTTAGGGGGTCATCAAGTTTTTGACACCTTGCTAGGCGGCTGGTGGTACTTGGATATTGCCATATCCTAAAAGTGGTACAATGGGTGAAAAGGTTGAAAAGCCCTGGACTAGATGACCTCCAAGGTCCCTTCCAACGTTGTTGTTATTATTATTATACCAGTTAGCATACAAAAATGTACAAAGAGAAAGTTGCCTTTAAATGAAGAATAGTTAAATATTTAAGGCAAAATAGAATAGGTTTGTCACCATGAAACATACTACAATTTAAATAAATCTAATTTTTATGGCTAAACCATAAGTTAACAGCCCTCCAGATTTATATGGATTCTGAATTGCAAGTAACCATTTAACATTTTTTGCCAATATATAACTTACTTTTTTCCCAAAGGTGATCCAGAACCTGTGCTTTTTTAATGCTTTTGGCTCTAATTTTAATGACTGTCTGCTTTTACTATTGCTTTATCACTTTTTGCCAGCCTCAAGTTTTTATTGATTAATTGATTAGATTAGTATCCTATGAAGCTCAAGCAGGCTTTAGGGCAGGCATGTCAAACTGCCGGCCCACAGGGCAGATGCATCATACTGAAACTGTGCCCACCCCATTGCTGGCAATGGGGAAAAAGTTGTGATATGTCGCACAACATCACGAGTTTGACATGCCTGCTTTAGGGTCACAATCTTCCTATAGCAATAGCCTGCTAAGGTGGTTCATCTGTGAGAATGAGTGGCTTGATTGCACACAGTGAATTTCCAAGAGTGTAAATGGACTTAGGTCTAAATCTTTTCATTCCAGATCTTAACAACACAACACTGGATCTGAACAAAGTGAACACTGAATTTAAATTAAATTGATAATGCTACAGTTCTGCTGAAGTCAGTGAAATATGTTAATTATTGTTAACTTGTTACCATTGATTTAGAATGGTTAAAAAGCTTAGTTACAACAATTGATAATTCTGGGGGCATTGAAATGAAGGACTTTTATGATCCTTACTTTTTATTCATAAAATATTTGTACATGTGGCATTTTTTGTTCCCTCTGCCAATTTTGATGTTGCCTTTCACCATCATTTCTCCAGAAACCTTTTTGTTGTTGTTCATTTCTTATGATTTCTAATTCTGGAAGAATACTGTCCTTGAACAAATTTCACTGAAGAAGAGATTGAAAGTCTCTGTTTATCTTCCGAGAATGATAGCTAGAAAATCCTACATTCCCTGGTATATATTATTCCAGGAATCCTCTATTTAAAACCAAATGCATAGCATTTCATAAATTTGTTTAGTATGTATTATGTGGTGGTAGTAAACCTACATTACTACTTCTGTTTAAAATACTAAACTGATATTTGCATTTTATGTTAGGGTAGAAGTACAGTTTAATTTTTAGGAAAGATTTGGGACTAGTTGTTCTTTGTTTAGGAAGACATGCATTTTCTTATAATGTATAATGGTTTACAGAGGCCGCCTTCTGCATAAATCCCAAAGGCCGCCATCTTGGATTAGGGCCTGTTAGGCCTCACCGGTCACTATACCTGCCTTGGCCTGGGATGCCAGGCCCGAGCAGGGATAGCCTCCCAACGCGCTTCCAGCGCCCGGAGGCTCATCGACGGCCGTCCTCCTCCAAGCAGGCCGCGTCTCCTGGCCGGCCCTGCCGGACCCTAGGCCTCCCTTTGGGGCAGCATAGGCCACAAGGAGGATCCCGGACCTAAGGGCCCTATCCACCAGCGTGGTTGACTATTGCCTGACTGCAATTCATCGTCCCTTCTAGAGCTGGGAGAGGAGGCAGTACCCCGTGGGCCCTGGTTCCCTAGGCCCCGGCAGGAGTGAAGGTTTTAACAGGCCGCCTGCTATTGCTAGCCGTGGCCTTTAGCCACTAGGCCTACCGGACAGGTTTATAGCCTGCCCGACTGCTCTGCCTTATAGTCTGTAGTCACTGTGAGGGGCTGCTGCGCTCTGACCTGACTACCATCCTACGACCGCAATTCCAAATTCTTTTCCACTAGCCACCCTCTTGCAGGCTTGGTTAGTAACAATGGCAGACAGTGCCTCGCCAATGGCTCCCTTGGTCTCAGGTGCCCCCCGCGCAATCAAAGCGCAGACCCACAGAATTGGATACAGGGGGTAAGAAAAAAGCTAAGCACCTTACTTCCAAAAAGACCTCTAGGGCAGCCGAGCGAGAGGCCTCGAGGAGGCACCAGGCACTGGAGAGGGAATTCTCCAAGGCACAGCGGCTCCTATCCAGTGGGGCCGATCCGGTTCCCCCTGCCCCACTGGATGTCAATATCTCGGAGCCAACCCAGACACCTGTGCAGAATGCCACCTGGATTGCCACTCCTCTGGGGGAAACCGATCAGGCAGGTCCCTCTCACTCCTCCCCTCCTCCCCAGCAGGGTCTCCAAGTGGCTATTGCCCCAGCGTTGGTAGGGGCTACCCTTGGGGGCCAGGGGCCCGCATGGTCCCAGGCCCAATGCCAGGCCTTCATGCAGTACGCCTTCGCGCAATTCATGGCCCCACCGAGGATGCCACAGGTTCCTCCTCAGGTCCCACCCTCCCCCGCCGGTCCTCCCCCTCAGCAGGACTATACCTCAGCTCCGGAATCTGTTATCTCGGAAGCCTCATCCCAGGTGGGAGAGGGGGAGTCCGAGGACTCGGACATAGCGGATACCCCCATGTCAGACGAGGAGGAGGCAGAGCCCGATCAGGCCTCTGCATCCTGCCTCCTTGATCACTCCATCTTCACATCCTTATTGTCAAAGGCATGCGCCACTACCAGTTTAACCTCCGTGCAGGAGGAGAAACCCTCCACCTCAGCAGACAAGGAGTCCAATCCGTTGTTCAAGGTGAAGGTGGTGAAACACAAGCAGATCCCCTGCCCCTTTGTGTTCCGGGATGCGGTGGAGGCCCAGTGGGCCTCCTTGTCCACCATCCCCAGGGAAAGCACCCTGGAAAAGAAGCTCTATAATGTGGCCCCATCTTTCGCTTCCCTGCTAGATGTCCCTTCAGTGGATTCCCCTCTAACTTCCTTGTTTTCAAATTCTGCCGCCTCAGGAGACATGACAGAGTTCCTCACAGCGGAGGACAAGAAGTTCGAGGCCAACTGCAGAAAAGCGCACCTGACCTCCGGTCAGGCCATCAAGGCAGCCACAGGAGCCTCCTTCTTCACCAGGGCGTCCATCATGTGGCTCCGGGACTTTCAGGCCACGATCCCTCAGGAGCAGGTCAGAGTGCACCAGACACTCGTCAAGCTGGTAGGGGCCTCTCAGTATATGGCCGATGCCTCCCTCCACTCGGCCAAGTGTTCGGCCCACTCAATAGGTGCCACAGTGGCCTCCCTCAGGCTCCTGTGGCTGAAACACTGGAGGGCGGACTTAAAGGCAAAGTGCCGCCTCTCCTCAGCCAAGTACACAGGCAAGGACCTGTTTGGCTCCATCCTTGACCCACATGTGGTCGAGGGTAGGGACAAACGTAAAGTCATTGCCCACCCCTCCAGGAAGTCTAACAGACGGCAGCAGCCGGACTCCCGCAGGCAGTCCTCACGTCTCTCGGGCCCTTGGGAGTGGCGGCAGCCCTTTCGAACAGGCAGTCCTGGGATGGGCCCAGAGGTTCACGTTCCTTCCCCCAGAGGCAGGACCGTTAGCAGGACCGCCAAAACACAGGACCCAGGGTCCAGACTCAGACTAAACGCCCCTTCAGGGGGTTGGGGGGCCGCCCTTTCCGGCGACCCAAGTGACTCCCTCGGGGAGATCCCAATAGGGGGGCGCCTAGAGCGCTTTTATCAGGTCTGGGAGCAGACCACCACCGACTCCTGGGTCAGGGACACAGGCGAGGCTTAGTACTCGAATTCGAGGCGATCCCACACGATCGCTTCCTCCAGTGCCCGGTGTCACGAAACCCCTCCAAGGCACGGTTGGTATCCTCCGCCATCAAACACCTCCTGGACATCAGGGCCATAGACCCCGTACCGGGGGACCAGACTGGGACAGGTTTCTACTCCATCCTGTTCGTGGTCCCCAAGGCATGAGGAGGGTGGAGGGCGATTCTGGACCTAAAGGGCCTGAACCGGTTCCTAGTGTACCGACGGTTCAAAATGCAGACCCTAAGGTCCATACTGGCCGGCATCAGGAAGAGGGATCTCCTCTCCTCCATAGACCTCACAGAGGCCTATCTTCACATTCCAATCTCCCAGGACCACCACAGGTTCCTGCGCTTCTGCTACGCGCGCCGGCATTACCAGTACCGGGCTCTCCCGTTCGGGCTCTCTTCGGCCCCAAGGGTCTTCACGAAGGTACTAGCGGTCTTGGCCGCCCATCTCCGGATGATGCCGATGCGCGTGTAGTGCTACCTGGACGACATCCTCGTCTAGTCCAGGTCCCTTCCGTCGGCGCAAGCAGACCTGATGACCACCATCCAGGTACTCCAGTCCCACGGGTTCTCAGTGAACTTCGGGAAAAGCCACACTTCCCCATCAAAGCGACTCCTCCATCTGGGGGCCCTGATAGACTCAGAACGGTGCAGGGTCTACCTATCCCAGGAGCTACAGCTGAGCATCCGGAAACTGATATCCCAGATCCGGGGCACGAGAAGGGTCCCCCTGGTGCAGTTGTCCCAGCTCCTGGGAAAGATGGTATCCTGCATGGGGATAGTCCCGTGGGCGAGGCTCCACTCGAGGACCCTCCAGTGGTTCCTCCTCCCCTTTCAGAAACAAAACCTCAGCGTCTCTCCCCAGAAGGTCCAGGTTCCACCCCACGTCCTCGCGTCCCTCCAGTGGTGGGTTTCCGCAGCCATGTCCAAGGGGACCGTATTCAAGGAACCCTCCAGGGTAGTCCTGACCACAGACGCCAGTCTGTTCGGCTGGGGCGCTCACCTCGAAACCCAGCTTGCCCAGGGGCGTTGGTCCAGGGCCGACCTGGAACAAAACATAAACTGGCTAGAGCTAAGGGCCATCCATCTGGCCCTCCTCCACTTCTCTCCCCTAGTGTTGGGCAAGCATGTCCTAGTCCTGACGGACAACGTGGTGGCCAAGGCCCACGTCAACAAGCAGGGGGGCACACATTCCTGGGCCCTCCTCCAGGAGGCCAAGGAGCTGGGGCTGTGGGCAGAGACTCACCTAAGGTCAATAAGGGCGGAGCACATTTCAGGTGAGGCAAACCGACAGGCAGACTCGCTGAGCAGGGTAACCGTGGACCACGCAGAGTGGCGACTGGACACCAGAGTATTCGACATGATAGCGACCAGGCTCGGCAGGCCATGCCTGGATCTCTTTGCCTCCCAGGCCAACGCCCAGCTCCCCAGGTTCTTCACCAGGTTCCCGACCAGAGGGGCCGAGGGGACAGACGCTCTGCGATCCAAGTGGCCCGAAGGGCTGCTGTACGCCTTCCCTCCCCTCCCCATGATCCAGGTCACCATCCCCAAGCTGCTACTGGAGCGAGCGGAAGTAATCTCGGTTGCGCCATATTGGCCACGGCGCCCGTGGTTTGCAGACCTAGTGGATCTGTCCCTGTCTCCTCCGTGGAGACTCCCGCCGAACCAAGTGGCCCTCTCTCAAGGGGAGCTCCACCATCTAGACCCTCAGTGGCTGCAATTAGCCGCCTGGCACTTGAGCAGGAGTGCCTAACTAAGCAAGCCTACTCCCCAGAGGCGATCTCTATGATTCAAGCCTCTAGACGCCCCTCAACAAACAGGATCTACGTTGCAACCTGGCGAAGCTTCTGCCAGTGGTGCTCCTCACGGGGGTTTGATCCCCTCTCAGTAGTCATCCCAAACATCTTAGACTACCTGTTAGATGGCATGTCCAAGGGATTGTCCACCAACACCATCCGCAAACAGGTGGCCGCATTATCCACGGTCCTCACCTGTGACAATTGGGGTCCCCTGTCTCACCACCCAGCGATCTCCGCCTTCCTCAAGGGGGCAGCAAACTCCGGCCCACCCCGGTGCATAGATACCCATCCTGGGACCTACCCACAGTATTACAGGCCCTAACGGAGGCTCCCTTTGAGCCCCTGCAATCATGTTCTCTACACTTCCTATCCTTGAAGGTGGCTTTCCTAATAGCCATTACCTCAGCCAGAAGGATTTCGGAGCTGGCCGCTCTGTCAGTTCAGGAGGACCTGTGTATCTTCCACCAAGACAGAGTGGTCCTCAGACTAGATCCCTCATTCATCCCTAAGGTTAACACCAGCTTTCACAGGTCATTGGAACTCGGTACTACCCAGCTTCTGTCCTACTCCGACCCATAGACTAGAACGCCAGTGGCATAAACTGGACGTGCGCAGGGTTCTGCGCATTTACATAAAGCGCACAGGCCCCCTCCGCAGGTCCGAGGCCTTGTTTGTCTCCTTCCAGCCATCTGGCAACAGGTGGTTGCCTCCAGGGAGACGCCAGCCTAGACCTTCCCACCCTAGGGGACATGGGGGGTTTGGTATGTCCCAATCCAGTGGATTCTACATCCACCATGCTGGAGAAGGGGCGTTGTCTTACCTGAACGCCTTTTCTCAGCATGGTGGTGTAGAATCCACACCCTCCCTTGAACAACGGGCTAGGCTCGCGTGGAGGGCACCCCTTTTCTGTTACTACCTTACCTTTTTGGAGCTACGGTGTCAGAGCTTAGCTACCTTGCCTCGTAAAAAAACTGGGGGACACGCCCAGGGGAAGGCGTGGCTAAAGCTTTTTTCCTAGTCTCTCTGAGCAGGAGGGCTGAAATAACCCAATCCAGTGGATTCTACACCACCATGCTGAGAAAAGGCGTTCAGGTAAGACAACGCCCCTTTTCTTATAATGTACATCAAAAATTATAGCTATAGAAATAGAAGTTATAAATGCAGAAATATTTTGTGTCATACAGGCATCAAGGAGAAGAGAAAACAAAACAAAGTGAAAAAATGTATTGTGTATTTTATTTAATCTATAGGGGTGGGGGAGGTATGCATCTGACTCAGTGTTAACTCCTGGACAATTCCTTGAATTTTTCTTGATAGGATTTCAGAAGCGTCCCAAAGGTGCTTTTCCAAGAGGCAATTGGACTGGCTTGTTTTTCTTTGCAGACGTTTTGCTTCTCCAGCATGAGGATGGAGAATCCATGAATGGGTTTACTTCATCTTCCTGCCCAATTAGACTAAGTCTGACAGAGATGCTACGCCTCCTGCTGGGCCAGTATTGCCCAGTTATGACTTAGTCTCTTGCCCAGCAGGAGGCATAATTGTTGGCTCCATTGCAGACTTAGCAGGTTGTATGATCTTCCCATTCGTGGATTCTTCAAACCTTTTCATCGCAGTGCTATGATCAGCGCTGTGATAATTCTCCTCCTCCCCAGCTTGGCACTCAGACACAGCTGTTCCAGGCCGTTGTCAAGCGTCTAGGATTCCAGCTGCTCGGACATAAATTAGCTAGCTGACTAAACGCCGACTTCAGGGAGGCTCGGAGAAGGCCGCCCATAGCACAGCTGAACGGCGGGCTCCATGGGGCACGCCACAGGATAGCTGACATTTGGCCGAACCCTCGGGCGCTGGATTGATTCGGGCGCACTCGTCGCGGCCTCTAGTTTAGTTTGCTGCGAGGACAGCTGCCCCTCCTTTTTTTCAAATTGAAGCTGAATCTCGCTGGCGCGCCATGGCGATCCCCAGAATAACTCTCATTTGGCCTGAGGCCTTACCTGCTGTCCTAATTTTGGTGCGCTCGTCACGGCTGCCATTTTGCATGCCGCGAGGACTGCTTCTGGCGTCCATTGGAGATCCTCACTTTGAAATTCCTTTTGTTCACCGGCAGCTCAATTAAGGCCAAGGTTTCTCAGGCTCTGCTAAAACAGCTGTCACATCAGGTGTTCCCTTTTAATTTAATCTGATTGACACCGCAAATTCCTGAGGAGTCAGGGCCTTCCCAAAAAGCCCTCACTAGGCGGACGCCATTTTAGGTTCTTGTTCCTCAGAGACTCCGAGCCCAGAGGCCTCCATTTGCCCCCCCCTTGCCTTTTACTACAGCCTTAACCAGGCCTCAACGTTCTCTTCCTCAATCTCTCAGTATTAAAGCATGCTGGCATGCCTTTTGGCTCTGCCGCCTAGGTTGAGTGCGCAGGCATTTATTACTACGGTGATTTGCCGCCACTAACAAAGGGATGTGTGTGCTGGCGCTTGCCAACTTGTGGTTTTGGCCGTCTCCGTCCACCTGACCACTCTGCCATCAGTGCGCTCTCAAGCATTGATAGCCATCAGGAGCATTTTGGTGTGCGAGAGGCCAATATTGGTCCAGCGGCCACCATAGTCTAGAGCAATTACCGGCATTTTCCAGTATCTGGGGCCACAACCACACCCAGCGCTCTGCTCCCATACCTTGGGATCTTTCTCAGAACAACACTGAGTGATCTCTGTCGTGATGGCAGACAACGCAGCACCTCAGACTGCGCATGGTGCTCCTGGCATTCCTGCCAAAAAGAAGCGCAAGTCCTCCAAACTGGAGGCTACAGAGAAGCTTAAGGCCAAGGCCAGAGCTATCTCGGGCAAAACACCCTCTAAGGCGGCTGAGAAGGAGGCCAGCAGGAAACACCTTGCCTTGGAAAGACAGTTCTCCAAGGCTCAAAAGCAAAATCCAAGTGGAACTGTCCATGCTTCCCTGGTCCCAGCTAAGGGTTCACTCTTTAATCCACAACTCCCCCCATCCAGTTCCCTAGTCCAACAGACATGGTCCCCGGATGGTGAGGCCGGACAGGGAGGTGATACCTCTTGACCAGGGATCCCATTGTCCCTCGAGGAGTGTGGCCAGAGCAGTTTCAGGCCCTAATCACCCAAGCATTTGCCAAGGGCATGCCCTCCTCATTTCAGAGGCCCAGGCCTGAATCTGCTGCACCAATGACACCATCTCACTATCAAGAGCTCCCAGAATATCCGTGTTCCCTTGCCTCTGACCGATCCTCTCAGGACAGAGAGTCATATTTTATTTATTTATTTATTTTGACTTATATGCCGCCCTTCTCCCCAGACTCAGGGTGGCTCACAGCAAATAATACAAGTACAAAATATAAATCAATTTAAAATAGTAGTATACAATATAAAAAACTATAAAACTGTTCCCACTCATACAACATACAGTCCCAATCAAAGGCCCAGGGGCAGAGCGCAGCTCACACGCCCCAAGCCTGTCTGCATAGATATGTTTTTAAGAGTTTTCGGAAAGCTAGGAGGGAGGGAGCAGTACGAACCTCTGAGGGAAGTTGGTTCCAGAGGGCTGGGGCAGCAACAGAGAAAGCCCTAACCCTAGGTCCCGCCAAATGGCACTGTCTAACAGACGGGACCCATAGGAGGCCAACCCTGTGTGCCATAACCGGTCACTGGGATTCATGAGGCAGAAGACGGTTCCGCAAGTATCCTGGCCCATTGCCATATAGGGCTTTATAGGTCATGACCAACACTTTGAATTGTATTCGGAGACCAATTGGTAGCCAGTGCAGCTCACGGAGGGCTGGAGTGACATGAGCATGTCTTGGAAGACCCAAGACGGCTCGCGCGGCCGCATTCTGAACTACTTGGAGTCTCCGGACATTCTTCAAAGGTTGCCCCATGTAGAGAGCATTACAGTAGTCGAATCTCGAGGTGACAAGGGCATGGGTGACTGTGAGGAGTGACTCCCGATCCAAATAGGGCCGCAACTGACGCACCAGGCGAACCTGGGCGAATGCCCCCCTCGCCACAGCTGAAAGATGGTATTCTAAACTTAGCTGTGGATCGAGGAGGACACCCAAGTTGCGGACCCTCTCCGACGGGGATAAAACTCCCCCCCCCCGGAGTGATGGATGGACAGACGGAATTGTCCTTGGGAGGCAGAGCCCATAGCCACTCTGTCTTTTCGGGATTGAGTCTGAGCCTTTTGGCACCCATCCAGACCCCAACAGCCTCCAGGCACCGGTTCATCACTTCCACTGCTCCGCTGTAATGATGTGGGGTATAGATATAAAGCTGAGTATCATCGGCATATTGATGATAACTCACCCCGTGTCGACGTATGATCTCACCCAATGGCTTCATGTATATGTTAAAAAGCAGAGGTGAGAGAACAGACCCCTGAGGGACTCCACACGGAAGAGACCTCGGAGCCGATCTCTGACCTCCTGCAAACATCGACTGCGACCGGCCAGAGAGGTAGGAGGTGACCCACCGCAAAACGGTGCCTGCACTCCAAGCCCCTCCAACCGACGCAGAAGGATACCATGATCGATGGTATCGAATGCCGCTGAAAGGTCAAGAAGCATCAGGATAGTGGAATAACCTCTATCCCGGGCCCGCCAGAGATCATCGGTCAGCACGACCAAAGCAGTTTCCGTGCTGTAACCGGACCTGAACCCAGACTGCTGAGGGCCCAGATAATCAGTTTCATTCAAGGACCATTGGAGTTGGAATGCCACCACCTTCTCAACAACCTTCCCTAAAAAGGGATGGTTGGAGACTGGACGATAGTTATTTAAAACTGCCGGATCCAGGGAAGGCTTCTTGAGGAGGGGGCGCAAAAGTGCCTCCTTTAAGGGAGCCGGAAAGGACCCCTCCCTCAGTGAAGTGTTAACAACAGCCTGGACCCAGCTCCGTGTCACCGCGCAGCCGGACGAGATTCCGCAGACGCGATCAATGCGGAAAGATACTGAGATCTTGCCGTAGTGATTGCTTCCAAATAGGTCTTAATATAAGCTCCCAATTTGGTTCGATCAGATTTGGATCTACTCTCCCTCCATTGCTTCTCTAAACGTCTCTTCTGGCGCTTCATCCCCCTGAGTTCCTCGGCAAACCAAGGAGATCTCCTGGGTCTGCTACCACAGAGAGGTCGCAATGGCGCAATCCGGTCTAGAGCCCCCGTAGCGGCGATATTCCAGGCCGTCACTAGGGACTCCGCCGAACTGTGTACGAGTGAATCCGGCAATTCCACAAGCGCCCTTTGAAAACCAATAGGATCGATTAGGCGTCTGGGGCGGAATCATTTAATTGATTCCGGCTCCCTGCGAGAGAGGATTGGTGTCGTAAACTCAAGCCGCAGCAGAAAATGATCTGTCCATGACATGGGCAACACTTCTAAGCCCCTTAGCTTCAGATCATAGCTCAACTGTTCCGAGAGAAAAACCAGGTCAGGTGTGTGTCCCCCCTCATGGGTTGGGCCCTCAATTACTTGTGTCAGGTCCATGGTTGCCATGGAGGCCATGAACTCCCGCGCCAACCCAGAGGACTCACCGAGTGATGGCACGTTGAAGTCCCCCAAGACAATAAGTCTGGGGAACTCAACCGCCAACCCGGCTACCTCCTCGAGTAGTGTGGGCAGGGCTGTAGAAACGCAGCTGGGAGGCAGGTACGTAAGCAACAGACCCACCTGTACACCTAGGTCCAACCTCATAAGGAGGGACTCACAACCTGATATCTCGGTAGCAGCGAGTCTGCACAGCCCGAGTGTCTCCTTAGCTATAATCGCCACTCCTCCCCCCCTTCCCTGTAGTCGCGGCTGATGCCATACCTAAAACTCAGCTGGACACATCTCAGAGAGGGAACTCCTCCCTCTGGGGTCAGCCAGGTCTCAGTTACACATGCCAGGTCGGCCTCCTCATCTAGAATCAAGTCCTGGATGAGGACAGCTTTATTTACCACCGACCTGGCATTGAGCAGCAGCAGCCTGAGTCCGTATTCTGAAGAATACGAGTCAGGGCACATACAACTGTCGGAAAATGTGGAGTCATTTCAGGACCCTTCCCCCTTTGTAGGCCTTTTTAATCCAACATTATTCAAATCTCTATTGTTCAAGGCAAGTACCTCTGCCAAGATTGACCCCGATCAGGAGCCTCAACCGATTCCTTCCACCAGCCAAGACGCAAATCCACTTTTCTCAGAGCCTACTGTTACCCAGAGGCATATACCTTGTCCTTCCTTCTTTTTGACTACCTTTAAGAAACAAATCCTTGGCACCCCTCCCTTGGCACCCCTCCCCTGCATCGGGGGAACTGAAAAGAAACTATTCAATGTTGCCCCCTCTTTGTCAGAACTACTGGAGGTCCGGGTTGTGGATGAGTCTTTAACTCCGCTCTTTTCTTCCTCCACCGTGTCAGGAGACATGGCTGAGACCTTGAGCGTGGAGGACAGAAAATCCGAGTTTTCTCTACGCAGGTCCCACCAAGCCTCGGCGTGGTCAGTGAAGGCATCCACTTCCACCTCTTTCTTCACCAGAATTTCCATCATATAGCTACGAGAGCTCCAGGCCATGATTCCCCAGGAATAGGTACGCGCGCACCAGAACCTGGGTAAGTTACTGGCGACATTGGATTACATGGCGGATGCGTCACTACACGCCGCCAGGTTCTCATCCCAAGCTATAGCTTCCAACGTAACAGCCTGCAGGCTCCTATGGCTCAAGCAATGGCGAGCGGACGTAAAATCGAAATGGCGCTTAGCCACCGCCCCTTACATTGGTGGACAATTGTTCGGAGAGGCCCTCAGCCCTTACCTGGTGGAGAACCAAGACAAGCGTAAGGTGATGTCCCACGTTTCTAGACGGGCTGACAGAAGATCTAACCCATACTTCCACAGACAGCCATTTCGTTCGGGGTCAAGATCGGATTGGACACAGCCTCCCCACCCCTTTCCTCCCAGGTCTGAACGCCAATTGGAACATTCCGGTCCCAGGCCCAGACAAAAGTTCCAGTCCAAGCTGCCCTTTTGAGGCACGGGAGGCCGTCCCTTTAGAAGAAATAAGTGACTTCAGGGAGGGCCCCCCCCATAGATGGCAGACTTTCCCTCTTCATCCACAAATGGGAAGCCACCACTACAGACGCTTGGGTACTCAACACCATCAAGTGCAGTCCCTAGAATTCTTGTCCAGACCCTCAGATCATTTTATTTCTTGCCCGGTTGCACGGAATCCGACCAAGATAAACCTCATGACCGAGGCCATACGCCACCTCTTAATGATGAGGGCCATAGAACCGGTGCCGGCTGGCCAGTTGAAAGAAGGCTTCTACTCCATCCTCTTTGTGGTGCCAAAGGCCTCAGGAGGATGAAGAGCCATACTCAATCTGAAGGCACTAAATTCCCATTTAGTTTACAAAAAATTCAAGATGCAGACGCTCCAATCTATTTTGGCCAGCATTAGGTGGGACAACTTCCTGATGTCCATCGACCTCACGGAAGTGTACTTGCATGTCCCCATCCTCCCCGACCATCGCAGGTTCCTCAGGTTCTGCTACATAAACCATCACTATCAATACAGGGCCCTACCATTCGGCCTTTCCTCCGCTCCAAGAGTATTCACAAAAATCTTGGCAGCACTAGCCGCCCACCTGAGATTAGTCCTGATATGGATCCAATGCTACCTGGGTGATATCCTCATCTAGTCCACCTCCGTTCAGGCGGCTCAATCAGACCTGACCTTGTCCATCGGGGTCTTCCAGGACTACAGGTTCTCAGAGAACTTTCTGTAGAGCCAGATAGCTCTCTCCACTCGCCGCCTCAAGCTGGGCACGATTATAGATACGAGGCAGTGCATGGTCTATCTGTCGCAGGAGCGCCAGGACAGTATCCGAACCCTAGTACTTCAGATCCAAAGGGAGCGTGTTGTTTCTCTGGCCATCCTTTCCCAATTGTTAGGGAAGATGATCTCTTGCATGTCCATAGTAACATTGGCCAGTCTACACTCCAGGAACCTGCAATGGTTCTTGCTTCCGTTCTTGGGCACCAGCTCCTCCAACCAGAAGGTCAAGGTTCCTCTTCAAACCTTGAAATCCCTTCGCTGGTGGACCTCCACAGCAGGAGCCAGAGGCTCATTATTCAAGGAGCCAGTCCAGCTCACTCTGACTACCGATGCCAGTCTGTTCGGCTGGGGGGCCCATCTACAATCACAGTTGGCTCAGGGCTGGTGGTCCCAGCTAGACCTGAAGCACAACATAAATTGGTTGGAGCTCAGAGCCATACATCTCGCCCTACGTCACTTCAAAAACAATGTGGCGGGACAACACATCCTAGTCCTTACGGACAATGTAGTGGCCAAAGCCCATGTGAACCGACAAGGGGGTACCCGGTCCAGGTCCCTCATGACCGAGGCCCAGTTGTTGGGTTCCTAGGCAGAGGCCATCCTCTTCTCCCTCAAGGCAGAGCACATTTCGGGAGAGACAAATCGACAGGTGGACTTTTTAAGCAGTAGATCACTCGGAGTGGCGCATGCATCCCGAACTATTCATGGAGATAGCGGAGAGGTTCAGTCACCCGACACTGGACTTGTTCACCTCTCCAGAGAATTCTCAGCTCCCGAGGTTCTACTCCCGGTTCCCTTCTCCAGGGGCGGGGAGGGCGGATGCCCTCCGCAGCCCATGGCCCAGGGAACTATTATATGCTTTCCCCCCTCTCCCTCTGCTCCCGGCAGTCATCCGCAAGATACTCCAGGAACAGGCAGAGGTCATACTGATTGCTCCACACTGGCCGAGACAACCTTGGTTTGTCGACCTTGTAGGCCTTTCCATCTCCTCCCCCCCGGTGGAAAATCCCTCCAGATCGCATTGCCCTCAGCCAGGGAGCCCTGCTGCATCCAGAACCCCAGTGGCTCCAATTAACCGCCTGGCACTTGAGCTGCGACTCCTGACCTGGGAATCCTATTCGACAAGAGTAATCTCTATGATTCAGGCATCCAGATGCCCCTCTACCAATAGAATCTACGATTCCACGTGGAAAATCTTTAGTCTCTGGTGCACCAGAAACCATTTAGATCTCTCGTACATCACCATCCCGAGAATACTGGAATATTTGTTGGAGGGGCTTGACAAGGGCTTAACACCAATACCATCCTCAGGCAGGTGGTGGCTCTGTCAACAGTACTTGCATGCAACAATTCAACCCCTTTAGCTCAGCACCCCATGGTGCGCTCCATCAAAGAAGCGACCAACACCAAATGCCTGCAATCCATCGATATCCCTCTTGGGACCTGTCACGAGTCTTACAGGCCCTTATTTCACCTCCGTTTGAGCCCATTAACACCTGTACACTGCGGCTCTTGTCCATGAAGGTAGCCTTCCTAGTACCATCACGTCAGCCAGACGCATATCAGAACTGGCAGCTCTCTCTGTAAGAGAGGACCTATGTTTTTTCCACAGTGACAGGGTGGTTCTTCGGTTAGATCCGTCATTTGTTCCCAAAGTAAACATCCTGTTCCACAGGTCTCAGGAGGTGATACTTCCAAACTTTTGCCCTCGTCCGTCTCATGGCTTAGAACACCAGTGACACACTGAACGTGCGCAGGGCACTACGCCAGTACATCAGGCGGACTTCTGCCTTTTGTAAATCAGAGGCACTATTTGTCTCCTTTCAACCCTCTTCCATGGGGCAAAAGGTTTCGTCATCGACCATAGGCAGATGGATCAAAGCTTGCATTGCAAGGGCATAGCAATCGCTCTCCTTGTCCGTTCCAAGCTGTATCACCGCTCATTCCGCCCGCAGCGCTGCAACATCGGCAGCTTGGGCAACAGAGGCATCCATTGGAGAGATGAAGTGTTGGTCTTACCTGAACGCCTTTTCTCAGCATGGGGGGGATGGAGAATCCACCGATGGGTTAACATAGCTTACTTGCCCAATTGACAAATTTTAGCCCCACCTCCGGCCGGAAGTTCCTCTTTCCCCAGTTTTTACTGGGCGAAGCTTTCAAGAATGTCGCACCTTTGTTGGCTCCATTCCGTTGTCCTGTAAGAGAAACAAATCTGCCTAGACTAGTTAGAGGAGGGTGTGGATTCTCCATCCCCCCATGGTGAGAAAAGGCGTTCAGGTAAGACCAACGCTTCTTCTCCAGCATGGGTGGATTGCGAATCCACCGATGGGATGTACCCAAGCCCTCTAATGTCCCTTCGGGTGGGAGTCTAGCTAGCTCTTACGAGGACTCAATGACCTGCTGTAGCACTCTCCTGCCAAATGAGCCCTTCGCTGCAGCATATCGGTCGATCTTGTAATGTTTCACAAAGGAGGAAGGAGAGGCCCACGTTGCCGCTCTGCAAATTTCCTCCACTGATGCCTGTGAGCCAGGCTGCCGAGGTGGCTGCACTCCTTGTGGAGTGAGCCGTGATATTGCATGGTACCGGTAGTGAAAATGAGACATATGCCTTAGCTATGCAGGCCCTGATCCATCTGCCGATGGTTGAGGATGACACCTTCTGTCCCATGGACGAAGGCTGAAAAGAGACAAATAGGGCTTCTGACCTCCTGAAGGTCGCCGTCCTCTTCACATAGTGGCGCAGGGCCCTGCACACATCCAGTGTGTGCCATCGTCTCTCCAGACGATGTGTGGGATGTGGACAAAAGTTAGGTAGCACCAGGTCCTGGGACCTATGAAACCATGAGTTGACCTTGGGTACGAAGAATGGTCTAGGCGTAGGGTAACTTTGTCCTCTGCAAAATTGATGAGATCCGTTCGGACCGATAGGGCCGCCAGCTCCGAGACCCGTCTTGCTGAAGTAATGGCCACTAGGAAGGCCACCTTTAGTGACAGGAAACGGAGTGCGCAAGATCCCAGCGGCTCAAAAGGAGCTTCAGTTAAGGCTTGCAGGACCTTGGGGAGGTCCCAGGAGGGAAAGCGGTGGGCTACTGGGGGCCGTATTGTGACTGCCCCTTTTAGGAAAGCGCTCACCGCCGGGTGTTGTAATAGAGGTCCCCGGTTCTCGCAGACGAGGACCGTTTGCAATGCTGCTACCTGTCTGCGGATGGTGTTCATTGCTAGTCCTTTGTTCATGCCCTCCCACAGATACTCTAGGATGATGGGGATGGTGACCGCCAGTGGATTTAATCCCTGCCTGCTGCACCAGGAAGAGAAGTTGTTCCAGGTGGCGTCGTAAATCCTGTTCGTGGAAGGTCGGCGGGAGGCCTGGATTACTGATATGACGCCTTCTGAGAAGGCCTGCCTACTTAGTCCCTCCCGCTCAAGTGCCAAGCGGCTAGTTGTAGCCACTGCGGGTCTGGGTGCTGGAGCTTCCCCTGGCTCAGAGCGACATGGCTCGGAGGAATTCTCCATATTGGCGAAAGCGATAGGTCCTCAAGGTCTGCAAACCACGGGCGCCGTGGCCAGTATGGAGCAATTAAGATCACCTCCGCCTGCTCCAGTATCAGCTTGCGGATCGTTGTTTGTATCAGGGGCGGAGGCGGGAAGGCATACAGTAGCCCCTGAGGCCACCTGCATCTTAGCGCGTCTGTCCCTTCCGCTCCCCGGGTTTGGAATCTGGAGAAGAACCTGGGTGTCTGCGTGTTTTCTGGGGACGCGAAGAGGTCCAGAGTGGGCTGTCCGAATCTGTTCGAGACTGCCTCGAACAGGTCCGGATCCAGTCTCCACTCTGCGTGATCTACCGTGGCTCTGCTGAGAGAGTCCGCCTGGTGGTTTGCTTCCCCTGATATGTGCTCTGCTCTGATTGAGGCCAAGTGCTGTTTTGCCCACAGGCCCAGAGCCCGAGCCTCCTGCCTGAGGGCCTCTGACCTGGTCCCTGCTTGTTCACGTGTGCCTTCGCTGTTACATTGTCCGTCAGGACTAGCACGTGACTCCCTGTCAGTTGGGGTGAGAAATGTAGGAGGGCCAGGTGAATGGCCTGCAGCTCGAGCCAATTGATCTTGTGGCCCAGGTCCTGTGGGCTCCACCTTCCCTGGGCTATCTGGTCCCTGGAATGTGCCCCCCAACCGAACAGTCTTGCGTCGGTCGTCACTATGATCCTGTCTGGTTCCCTGAGCAGTGTCCCCTTGTTTAGGGCGTTTGATGTCCACCACCTGAGGGATGCTATGACTTGGGGTGGTACCCTGACTCTCCTGAGGGAAGCGCTCTGGTTTAGCCTTTGGTAGGGAAGAAGGAACCATTGGAGACTTCTGGAGTGAAGCCTGGCCCACGGAACGATGCCCAGGCATGATATCATCTTCCCCACAAGCTGTGACAACTGCACTATGGTGACCTTCTTCCTCTGTTCTACTAGACGTGCTAGCTTCCATAAGCTCTCCCGGCGTTCCTGGGAGAGGTACACCATGCCACGCTTTGAGTTTATGATCGCCCCTAGATGTAGTAGCTCCGTTGAGGGTGTGAAGTGGCTTTTCTGATGGTTCACAGAGAAGCCGTGGTCCTGAAGGGTACTCAGAGTGACCCGGAGGTCTGTCTGTGCTGCCTGCGATGAGCTTGAGAGGATCAGGATGTCGTCCAGGTAGCATTGAACTCGCACCGGCATCATGCGCAGGTGTGCTCCCAACACTGCCAGAACCTTCGTGAACACTCGGGGGGCTGAGGATAGGCCGAATGGTAGGGCCCTGTATTGGTAGTGCCGATTCCTGTGGCAGAACCGAAGGAACCTTTGGTGATCCAGCCGTATGGGAATGTGTAGGTATGCCTCTGTGAGATCTATGGAAGACATCAGATCCCCTCTTCGAATGCTGGCCAGGATGGATCTGAGGGACTGCATCTTGAATTTCCTGTACACTACGTAGCGGTTTAACCGCTTGACATCGAGGATAGCCCTCCAATCCCCCGATGGCTTGGGCACAAGAAAGAGGATGGAATAGAAGCCTTGTCCCTCCTGATCTGGGGGAACCGGCTCTATGGCTCTTATCTCCTCCAGGTGATCTATGGCCCGATCTAATAGTCTCGCCTTTGCAGGGTTGCGAGACACCGAGTATCTTATGAAGTGATGTGGTGGGAAAGCGTAGAACTCTATTGCTAGGCCCCGGGACACCGTCTCCCTGACCCAGGCATCCATCGTGGTCGTCTGCCACACCCTGCTGAACAGTGCTAGACGACCTCCGATGGGGCTGTCCCAGGCGTCACTTGGTACATCTGTAGGGCCGGCCTCCCATCCCCTTGAAGGGGCGCTTTGAAGGTTGGCCCCTGCCGGAGGCTGGACGGTCCTGGCCGTGCTCCTATCTGTAGGAGAAGTTGCGCGGAGTTCTGGGCCCATCCCAGGACCACCCCCCTGAAAGGGCTGCCTCCATTCCCCGCTCCCGCTTTGACGGGGTGCTTGTCTACGGAATTCCTGTGTTCCCCTGTCTGTCCTTTTGGAAGGATGAGCCAGGACCTTCCTCTTATTTTTGTCCTCGATCACGTATGGATCCAGGATTGTTCCGAACAGTTTCGTTCCTGAGTATTTAGAGGTGGCCAGCCGCCACTTGGATTTCAGATCGGCCTTCCAGTGCTTGAGCCAGATAAGCCTCCTGGTGGCCACTGTCCCCCCGATGGCCCTGGCCGAATATCGTGAGGCAAACAGGGTGGAGTCTGCTGTGTATTCTGCTGCCGGCAGCAGTTTGGTCAGTGTCTGTTGTATACGTACCTGGTCCGAAGGGACACTTTCCTGGAGTTCCCGAAGCCACCTGATAACTGCCCTGGAGACGACTGAGGCTGAGGATGCAGCCCTAATGGCCCAGGTCGATGAGTGGTGGACTCTACGGAGGGAGAGCTCTAGTTTCTTGTCCTCCGCCTTCATCGACTCGGCCATGTCTCCTGGGATGGCTGATGAATAAAAAAGAGAGATTAGCGGTGCATCAACCTCTGGCACCTCTATCAGTGAGGCGAAGGGTGTGCAGACGTTAAATATCTTTTTCTCCACGCTATTTGGAGAAGGGATAGTCCCTAGGTTGGCCCACTGGGACCGCACCGTGGACCGGAACACCTTGGTGCATGGGATCTGGATCACCTCTGACACCGGTGAGTGCATTAGCGGGTCCTTGGCATCCTCCTCTTCCGAGGATGGAGGTCTGACCTCCTTGGTCTTAGCTGACTGACCAAGCACAGAACAGGTCTTGAGCATAAGGGAATAGAAGAGGGACTGGTCAAATAAACCTGAGACTGGAACCGGTTGTGGGGCTGCGTCCTCATCTTCCGACAGCGGAGCCCCAACATCCTCCCAATCCTCGGATTCCTCCTCTGCGACCTGTGAAGAAGTCTCAGACACATCAGAATCATGAAACACTACCCTCCCCCCACGGGGGGCATGTCCCGGTGATGTGTGGGATCCCTGAGAAAGGGAGGCGCCTTTTGAAGACATGAAGTGGTCAAAGGCCTTCTGCATATAAGAATGGAATTGTGATGACCACTTACCAGTCCTCTTCCTTTTCCTACCTGTGTGCCCAGCCTCCTCCTGGCTGGTTGTGGGCTCGGAATGCTCCGGTGAAGACGGAACCGAGATAGGAGACCCCTCCCTCTCTGTCTCCCTCCTGGGAGACCAGGACCTGGATTCTTGTCCAGCTGCCCCAGTGGGTCCAAAGGGTATAGGTCTGTCCAGTGGAGCGAGAGTCACCATCTCTGCCCCACTGGCCCTGAGCCTCTGCGCCTTGGCAACTTCCTTTTCCAACACCTGGTGTCTCCTTATGGCCTGCCGCTCAGCTGCCTTTGACGGCTCAGACAGATGCTTTGTGTTGGCCTTCTTGCCCCCTCCCGGCTCCTGTTCCGTAGCTCTGCGTTTTGGCGAAGAGGGAGGAGGGGCTGAGCCTTGGGCCGAAGCACCGTCTGCCATTGCCATGCTTGGCGTAGAAACCTGTCCGGGTAACTCGACCTCGTTGAGGGAGAGCAGCTATTCGCAGGCGTCGTTTTAGGCCGGCTGACTGAGGGGTTTTTAAAAAGGCCCTATCCTGCACGGTGAAGGCGGCCAGTGGTCAGTTAGACCTGCAGACGGAAGGATCTGTATCCTTATCCTGCACGATGGCGACAATCTGCCTTAACTCCACTACAGGCCAGGTGTGTGTAGACCGCTCTGATCAGGCTGCTAAAATTTTTGAAAAGAAACACAACCTATGGCCCGCCTCTCCAGTGACCCTCTCTCTCTTTCCTCGGCTCGCTGTGTCTTATATCGGAGAGATGAGCCGTTAAAAGGGAAGCGCTGCCTTGCCGGCCACCAAACTGCTTCTCTCTTGGAGTTTCGCGCCGGAGAGAGTACAAAGGAAAGGGCCGCCCCCTTTCCAAAATGGCCGATTTTCGCGACAAAGGAAGAATAAGGAAGGGACCGCCCCCTTTCCAAGATGGCCGCCGCGCCAAATTTTCGGCTCAAGCTCCCTACCTCGTGGCTGCGCGGTTCCTGCTACCGCCAACGGCCCTGGGTCTACCCGTCCTGTGGAACCGGTCTCCGGCCGATCTCCACCCCGCGGTAGCCCAGCGATCTCCTCCCCACGTCTTTCCCCACTTGCAGTTTGTTGTAGCGGTCCTCCGCTATCTACGCGTCGTCCGGTCTGGTGTGGCTGAGGGATTCTCTCAGCCTACCTCTCCGCTCGACGTCTGCGGGTTCCGGGGAAAGTTGGGACGCGATCCGGCAGCAGCTGGGATCCCAGGGACGTCTCCCCCTGCGGCTCCCACTCACCCAGGGACCTGAAGCCCGGGGAGGCCTCTCCGCCGCGATCCCCGACGGAGTAGTGAAGGAGGGAAAAAAACGGCAAAAAATAAAAAATAAGGCAAATGAACGAAAACCTTTACATTTTTTCCTTTCCAATTGATCTAAGTAAAATAAAAAAAGTTTCAAACCAAATCTTCACCAACAAAAAGCACTAAATCGCGGAGCCAACCCAACGAGATGCTTAGGGCGTAAAGACTAGGTAAAAACTGGGGAAAGAGGAACTTCCGGTCGGAGGCGGAGCTAAAATTTGGACCTAGTCAATTGGGCAAGTAAGCTATGTTAACCCATCGGTGGATTCGCAATCCACCCATGCTGGAGAACTGTAGGGCGACGACTTGGTCCTCGGCTTCCCCATTCATAAGGCACTACAAGGTAGACAGGTTTGCCTCCGCGGACGCCTCATTTGGCCGGAGGGTGCTGCAACAAGTAATGTCATCAAGTGGGACACAGGCCCTGACTAATTCCCTCCCATAGGGACAGGGCAGCTTTGGTATGTCCCATTCGTGGATTCTCCATCCTCATGCTGGAGAAGGGGCGTTGTCTTACCTGAATGCCTTTTCTCAGCATGATGATGGAGAATTCACATCCTCCCCTTCAGTGTCCATCAGGTCCTGTGTTGGGTAGGAGGAGCCAACACGTCGGACTATCGTCTGTTGCTTCACCTTCGTCGTAACTGGGTAATACTGGCCCAGCAGGAGGTGTGGCAACTCTGTCAGACTTAGTTTAATTGGGCAGGAAGATGAAGTAATCCCATTCATGGATTCTCCATCATCATGCTGAGAAAAGGCACAAGCGGCGGCAGCTGTGCGACAAGCCATGCAGTGTCCTGTTGCAAGTGGTAACGGTGCAGTTGGCACAATGAGCCACATGGCCTCATGCTACGAATGGCGGCAGCAGTGTGATCTGCGCAACGAGCCATGCAGCCTCCTTCAACCAGCAACTCTACAACATACAGTGTAAGAACTGCAACAACCACTATGTAGGACAAGCAGGCAGAAGACTGGCAGAACGTATCCATGAATATCAACTGGCAGTCAAAAGGCATGACGAAAATTGTTTAATTTCACAACCTATAGACAGATTTAACCATAACTTCAATTGGGAAAATGTGACAATCCTAGACCAGGTCAAATCCCAAAATGCCAGGAAATTTCTAGAAGACTGGCACTCTGACAAATCGGCCTTCAATAGACACATAAGATATTAACAACATCTACAGACTATGCAAAAGAGATAATCAACCAGCCCCAATGTGAAAAAGACTCCAGCACCTTCCCACCAGTAATCAGCACTCAGATCAGCATAGATTAATTCCAAGATCAACTTCAGACCAACGATCAAGTAAGCAATACCCCAACTGAGAAACTATCAAAGAGCCTTTAGTAAACAGCCCAATCAAAGAATCCCTAAGACTACCCCCACCTACACAGAGGCAAGACACCAGCATATAAACTGACAGCAAACAGCACTCCTTACTAGCACTGATGATTTTACCTAGTTAGGGTAATGAAATGTCTGCAAGAAAACAAGCTCAGAGATCCCTCATTTCAACCCTGAGCTACAAATATTCTCCTTCATTGGTGACTTGAGATAAGTTATACATTCAACCCAACCCATTGTTGGGGAAACTAGAAGTTTAGAATATTAATATCTACATTGCTTGAGTTGACAAAAAAAAGGTGAGATTAAAAAAATAAATAAGATATTAGGCTTGAAAGATAAGCAGAGACTTAGAAAAATAAAGAAGAGTGTACCAGGCAACCAACAGTGCACCAATAGAAAAGGAGCTGTCAAGTAACTGGGCATAACCACATGACTATCTGCTTCCTGATCAAGAATCACCTTGACCTGTATGGAAATCACTAAACAGACTGTGTACCAGGGTAGGAAGATCAAAGGACAATTTAAGAAAATGGGACTTCCCTATAGAAGATACTTTTTGTGAATGTGGAGAACAACAGTCCATCTCATATATGCTATGGTGCATATGATGTTCTTCAACATGCACAGAGGAAGACCTTATGCTGGTGAGAGGAAATGCTGTCGATGTGGCCTGATACTGGGCAAATTCATCTAGTTTTAATCCTATTTATTTTACACAGTATTCATATGTGCTATATCTATGACTTATTTTACACTTATTTTAGCTGCTTAGTATTGAATGGTATATGTCCACAATTTGAAGATGCTTCTGACATGAATAAAGATAAAAACACTTAATGTGCATTATTACTATTATTATTTGAAGTTATATCTTCCATCTTATTTTTCCCCACCTCAAGTAAGGTAAATTGGACTGAGAGAAAGTGACTGACCCAAAGTCACCTAGTGACCTTCTGTGGCTGAAGATTGACTGGAATTGGGTCTCTATTTCCTAGTCCAACACCTTAATCATTAAAATGACTCTCAATTAATTAAAACAATTTTCTCTACCCTTTTACTAGTCTTAATTTCTCATAAAAGAGTTGTTTGTTGGATTTGAGTATTAATGTGATATTACTGATAATCATAAATATTGAAGGTAGTCTTTCACATACAATCATTTTATCATAAGATATTTCTAAAGTATCCATTCTTTAAAGCAGTTGATATCAAAACTCTTCATTTTTAAATCTGTATGTATTGGAGTGATCACTCACTTTTTGATATCCATATAACTCTTAATATTAAATTGGCTGGTGAAAGTAGTGAATTTAATTATAATGTTTTCATTATAGACAGTGCTAAAGATTATCAAGCAGATTTCTTGTGCAAGAACTTTTTGCAAATGACCTACAGGTAAAATAGGGTTTATATCTCTAAATTGTCTGTTTGGATTTGGGTTTTTTGCTTCCTTTATCTTTTTTCTTGTCTACACTTTACCTGCCCAGTATAGTACTCTCCTACTCATATTAGGGCTAGAAAAGTAGGCAAAGCTTTGGTGGCTTTGTTTAGTAAGCCAAGGAAGGAAAGAAACTGACGGCGGGGAATAAGGGGAACCCAATAAACAATTCAGAATGACTAGGAATCCCTAGGCATAAATTACAGTGGAAGAAGGATCAGGCAACTTAGTTGCTGAAGAGAGTTTTGAAAGAGTGAAGAGAAATGCAGTGTGCTTCATCTGTGGTGTTCTGTATATAGCCACCCAAAATCACCTTATTGTTGAGAGAAGCGATATATAAATTTAATAAATATAATTGCTTCAAATTTTTATGAGAGCTAAATGTATAAGTTTTAAATCATATTATAAAATATAAAATTTGCATTTCATTTCTCTCCTGCCCAAGTTATGGTACCAGCCACTTTAAACTGTAAACCTTTGTAATGTTATTTATCTATTAATAGAACATACATGGTTGCTCCTCTCATTTAATGATCACAGACAGTAAAAACAGACGTCCTTTGCATCATGCTCCAGACCAAATAGCCTCCTGGCTCAAGCTCCATCCTAGTCCATTTGTTCTTATGAAAGGACATATATTCAAACCTTGTTTTTAATTGGACCTAAAGTAATACAATAGAGAACCAGTTTGGTGTAGCAATTAAAACACCAGGATCATGAATTCTAGTTCACAGACCCAATCACACTGTTTCAGCCCTAGGAAGAACACAATGGCAATCCAGATCTGAAATTGAAAAAAGTAGTACAATGGGCATTATGTATGTTTCCCTTAACAAACTTGATTTGTTAAGCATACTACCGGTAGCTTGTAAGGAAAATATGCAAGAACTGAAAGGAAAGCTCTTTTTTCCTAGGAGGAAGAAATTCTGCTAAGATTGCTTTATTTTTTATTTAAGTGTATTGATCTATTGTTCCAGTATGGTGTCACTGAAACTTGCGGACTTTTAATGGTGTGACTGATCACTTTTAAACAAAATTTGTATAGTAATTTAAAATATATAGGTACACCATTTGAATATTGAAATAAGAATATAATTTGTATCCATTTAGTATTTCCTTGTAAAATTGCCCTTTTGTGTTGTCTTGTGTTTCAGAGGATGGATCTTGGAGAATGTCTGAAGGTGCATGATTTGGCGTTAAGAGCAGATTATGAAATTGCATCAAAAGAGCAAGACTTTTTCTTTGAACTTGATGTATGTTCTATCACCAAATTATCTTTGTATCATAAAGAATGGAAAGAGAATTGGTAGTGCTAACATCTGGTCAAATTATGCATTATTGTAGAATATTTAATATAGAATTAATTTAGAATTTCTGACAGTTATTAGTAAAGTATGCAATTATTTGAAGCTGAAATGAGAAAGGTGTTTCATTTGAAATTAAAGTGATAAAGGGCTTCAGATTTGCACATAATCTTAGTACCTTGAAGAAGCCATGCATTTTCCTAGTGTGACATAGTAGTTATTACACTGTCCCACTTCTTCTAACTAGCTAAGGGGAAACAAGTGGAACACACGCTAAGGCCAGTAGATTGCACAATAAAAATCACAAACCTTTTCTATAATAAAAAGCTGTCCAGAGTCCCTTTATCAGGGAGACGGGCATCATATAATTTTAGTAAAGATTTTACATGTACACAGACATACACACAGAGAGAAGGGGAGTTGAAACATTGTTGAATACAGAGCCTTTGGATTTTTACAGTAGATTTTCTGCAACCATCAAATTATAGCTAATTTCTTAGGATATTTGAATAACTTGAATCTTCAGAATGTGAAATCTTCATTCCCAGTTTTGTTTTATTTTAATTTCTGTTAACTTGCCTGTTCTAAATCTGTGATATATGCAACTCTCCTCAAAATGATTGTTCTCATCTGTTTGATGAACATTTGTGAATACAAGTGTTGATGTGATTATTACCTTGAAAGTAAGAATTCATATAACTATGGTCTCAATTTTATTTGTTTTACAATCTTTCAGAAAAGTATTAAATATAATTAAACCAGCAATTTATACATTATTTAATATGTATAATTGAATTCTACTGTTAATTTTTGCATTGTGAAAAAGTGCTTATTTACAGTACAGTATGATACTTTTCTGATATATATGTTAGGCGATGGATCACCTGCAATCATTCATTGCTGACTGTGATAGGAAAACTGAAGTGTCAAAGAAAAGATTGGCTGAAACTCAAGAAGAGATCAGTGCTGAAGTTGCAGCCAAAGTAAGTACTTAATATTCACTCACTACAGGGCTTTCCCTAAGGACTTCTAACTTGGTTTTATATATAGCATTATATTTATATAGAAGAATTTTGGATGTCCCATTTTATATCAAATTAGTGGGTAACAAAAGACAATATGCACAAAACTATGCACAGATTTTTCATAGCTGAGCAAAGACTTAGTTTTGTGTAAAACTGTATGTGTATGCATACATATAGATGCCTACATGTATATATTTGTGCATTACAAGGGTTTTTAATTGAATTAAAAATGGAATATATTGGTGTGTAGCAGTGAATGCAAAATTCCAAATTATTATTATTTCTTGTCTGTAAGAAGAGGCAGTTGAATATAGCTTCTTTTTGCCTGTCTGTAAGAATAAACACTGTAGTGCCTTGAAATTACAACTCTCAGTCCATTGCTACTGACATGGTTGGCTAGGGCTGTTGAAGTTTGAACTTTTGAAGGACACTAATTACCCATCTGTCTTAGTGATATGAAGATGCTTTTGTCTATAAAAATAACATGAGCAGGAATGAAACAATTCCTATGCCACAGTTATATTTATTGAATATTCATTTTCAGTATTGAACATTTTGAAATGTTGCTCCTTTTTCATATTCAAGTACTATAAGCAACATATATAAACATTTCTATTTATTATCGTTTAAAATCTGTATAGAGCATTCATAGCATAATAGGCCAGAGTACCCTGGAAAAAGGAATGGCTAGCTGAACAGAAGCACTTCATCCTGCAGTGTCTTATTGCTTTATATTGATATGGCTTCTACATAGTGAACATTAGTAATATTAGCAAGTGTAAATATTGCTTTTCTCTCTGAAAGGCTGAACGAGTCCATGAATTAAATGAGGAAATAGGAAAACTGCTTGCTAAAGTTGAACAACTTGGAGCTGATGGAAATGTGGAAGAGTCTCAGAAAGTAATGGATGAAGTAGAGAAAGCAAGGGCAAAGAAAAAAGAAGCAGAGGTAATCTGATTATTTACAAAAGTATATTCTTTCAGTTAGTCCTGGAAGGACAATTTTTTATTCATGGAGTTGATAACTAAAAGAATATTTAAACTATATTCTTTGTTCTCAAAATGTCAGTAAATAAACATGCACATACATACATCGTTTATTTTATTTATTTGTGGCTCATCTCAAGTTTTTTATTAGGTACAATGAACTTGTGCTACTTCTTTCCCTTTATGAAGCCTAGCACACAGAGAAAGGAATCCCTCTACATGTCAGAATATTTCCTTAATCTGATTCTGGTAAACTATCACTAATTATATCCCTGAGCAAAATTCCTTGGTACCAGAAGGATTAAAACATTCATAAAAAGATGGAACATACTCAGTGGTTTTCATTCACCATAAAATATTGTTTCAATTGGGAAATACATTTTTTAAAGGGGAGAGAGGAGAAAATAGTACAGATGAATTTACAGTATATTTACTGTACTATCCTGAACAAGAACTTTTCTGTTTAGAAGAATTTTGCTTATTTACAGATATCAGTTATTACTCTTATAATAATTTTAATCAGGAAAACAAACACATAACACATTCAAAGGGCGAAATCAATCAGCTGTTGTTGATTCTGTACTTATTAAGGATGTAGGTTGTTCATAGCTTAAGAGACATATTTTGATGCATCTTCTAGGAAGTGTACCGGAATTCCATGCCTGCTTCCAGTTTCCAGCAGCAAAAGCTACGGGTCTGTGAAGTATGCTCAGCCTATCTTGGCCTACATGATAATGACCGGCGACTTGCTGATCATTTTGGAGGAAAATTGCACTTGGGTTTTATTGAAATAAGAGAAAAGCTTGACGAACTAAGGGTAAGCTTATATTGCTCTTTTCCAGCAGTTGTGAATTATCAGACTACTTCAGTAATGTCCTGTTGAAATTAATATAATGCAGTTGAAAAAGAGGAGCTTCCTCAAAAACAAAACAGTATAAATAGTCCTTTACTGCCTTTCAAACAAGAAATGGGCTTAAATTTGTATTTGTGACTAAGCCAGGGGTGTAGAAGTGTAGTTCCAAAAGTGATGACATATACTACATTCATAATGTTGATAACATGGCCCTGTCAGTGTTGCATCATCATTTGAGTATTCTCTTCAAAGAGGAGAGAGAGTTGGGTACTCAGACCAGATTGAAAGAACAGAAAAACAAACAACTGCAAGCTGGAACATTTTTAGAGGTGATAGTGACTGTTGGAGAGTGTTTGGCAATTAAATGAGGGTATATGTTATTGTTTTTCTGCCCAGGTGTTTGCCAACTTGCTAACCATAGGGTCTGGGAGGATGGGCTTGCAGCTGTACTTGCGTTACTGATAAAATGATTAACACTAGTTGGAGTCACATTCTTCAGCATTAAGAAAGATACCGTATGTAGTAAAGATATGCAATGGTTTCACACTCTAAATACTATATTTGAGTGCAAAGTGTCCTATTTCAAAATTTGAACATTTTGGATATACCTAAAGAGTGTACCCTGCATTACATGTCTATGAGCCAAGAAGTGGAATTAAAGAGCTTGGATGTTGGATTAGAACCAGACCTTCAAGTCTTCTCCCAATATTGAATCTCAAAGAGTTGTAGGGAAAAATGGGAAACCGGAGTACTATCTTGAGTTGCTAAAGGGAAGGTTCTGAGCAAATTATAATCCTTACAAAGATTAAATGTACAAAGAGTAAATGTAAACAAATAACCAAAATACAAATTGTATTATAATCATATGCTCTCTTGTCATTCAAATCAAACTTAGTAGCAGAGGATTGGAAGGGTATATCTAGTCCATCTATTGCTTCTGAGCACTTCAGAGTCCATAATATGAAACAAAATGTTGGATTAAGATGACCCTACCTTGATCTAGCAAAACTATTAGTATATATTTATGAAAAGAATTATGTTGTTTTATAGCCTGACTTTGACATTACTAGCAAGTACATCCAATTTTATTTATGGTCATTTATTTTCCTGCTACTTTTGGTTATTCTCTGTGATTAGATTTTAATTTTTGGTAGCTATGGACCAAAATTAATTTGCTCTTTTCATTATGATTCCCTGAGTGTGAGTGCAGTTAACGTTTATAAAAATGATGGTAAAGTAATTGGCAATAATATTGTGGCAGTATACATGTTCCCTATATTTTTTTATATGATATATGTAACCTGCAGTGCTATCAGATTAGAATAATGCTGCCAATTGGTGAGAAAAAGGAACTTTGTCTCATAAATATATATTCTTAATGGTTTATATCAGAGTTCCCCAACCTTCCTGGCTTTGTGGACCAGCAGGGTGGAGAGGGGATGTTTCCATATGAGCGGTGTGCCTCATTTGCACAAACGTAGCACATGTGCACGCTTGCCTGCCCTTGTGCAAGTGGAGATGCACCCCTGTGCTGGCTTGCCACTTCTGTGGCCCAGTTCAGAAGGGTTCAAGGCCCAATAATGGACCGGGGGTTGGAGACTCCTGGTTTATATAATATTTCAATATTTGAAATTTCTTATCTTTATTTTTATAATGATTTTAGAGAGTTGTGGCTGACAAGCAAGAGAAACGAAATCAGGAACGTTTAAAGCGGAGAGAAGAAAGGGAGAAAGAAGAAAGAGAGAAGTTAAGAAGGTGAAACTCTTTTACTTATTTTCTAACAGTCTGTTCTTTGATTTTGCTTTTATAATTAAGATTCTTGCATAAGTAGACATTGATCCCATAGCTTCAAGTTGCTGCTAAAAATGAAACTGAAATTAAATATTAGCTTGTTGTTCCCCCAGAACTTTGCCTTTAGCATGCAAAATGTTTTCCTTTCATGAAGTAAAATATGCACATAGACTTTTGAATGTTTCCCTTAGCGTGTGAATTGCTTTGTGAGGGAGATGGCCAATTTTTAAATTGAATAAAAATATAAATAAATGTTAAATACACACATCAGTCTTAAAATAATGTTCATATTTATATTTACCAATATGTTTATTAAGATTTTATATCATCTGTAGCAATATTAATGTGAGATAAACCATTTGATATATTATTCCCTTTAAAAGATTCCCTGAAATAAATTATTTGAATAGTTAAAGACATTTGAACAAGTAAAGCCCCAATTTGTTACAAATGTCTGGTTATGTTCTGTGAGACATCTTAATAGTGCAGGTGATAATTTCATTTGCAATTTCTATAAACTTATCTTTATTTTTTTTTATGTTTAGATCTCGTTCTCACAGCAAGAACCCCAAAAGGTTGGATGTTCTTTTTTCTCTGTGAATATAAACAGTTATATCTATCAAATATTAAGAAAGTTCAAAAAATCACAATGGGTTTGCTTTAAAGAAAAAAAGGTTTTGTGATTTTTTTAATACTATGATAATTATATACAGTAAATACTTGAGAAATAATTCTGTAAGCCTTAGAAGGAGTGCCAGTTAATCTTCCTGAGCTAGAAGTGCCATATTATGGGTCCCACCACTAAGAAAGTCATTTCTTGTCTCCTGGAAGATAGAGATTGACACCAGATTTCAGAGAGCCCATAAACAGATTTAGAAAAGAGTTCCTAAAGTGTCTGTAATCTAAACTATTAAAGTCATTAAAGGTCATACACAGCATTATGAATTGAACCTAGAAGCAAACTACTGTGTTTCCCTGAAAGTAAGTCTTACTTTCTTTTAGACCAGTGGTTCTCAACCTTTTTCAGGTTGAGACCCCACTTGCGCCGCCCATGCGTGGTGCGAACCCGACCTGCGCACGCGCGTGCCGATCCACGCATGCGCAGCGTGCACGCGATGGAAAAAAATGGCGGACCGCGACGGCCCGATCCACGCATGTGGGCGCGCGCAACAGCCCGAACCGCGCAAGCGCGATGCGCGTGCGACGGAAAAAAACCAAAATGGTGGACCGCGACGGGTCGATACACGCATGCATGGCGCGCGCGCGACGGCCCAAACTGCGCATGTGCAGCGTGCGTGACAGCCCGAACCGCGCATGCGTGGCGCGCGTGAAAAAAACAACAAAATGGCGGACCGCGGTGTCCGGCGACCCCCGCGAAACGGTCGTTCGACCCCAAATGGGGTCGCGACCCATAGGTTGAGAACCGCTGTTTTAGACTCTGAAATCAGCAGAAGTTTTTACTTTCAGGAAGGGCTTACTCTTTTCCGGTACTGGCATCAGTAGGCCGCGAGCACGCGGGGGTGAGGCGGGGCCTGTGTGGCGGCGAGAGTGTGGTGGCGGACCAGGTATGGTACTGGTTTGCCCGTGGTGGGCAGTGGCGGAAAGGGTGCCGAGCCTGGTGCTGGGTGAGTTGGCCCACATCTTCCATGCGACCGCTGGAGCGCTCCCCCCCCCCGCTGGCCTGCCAGGGCCTTTCGCCAGCATCCGCTGGTGAAACCAGCTACTGCCAGCCCCGACCTCTCAGTCCCACCGCCTGCTTGCCTGCGGCCGCAATTAACCAAACCCTTGGCGAGCGCCGGCCTCTGCCCACCCTGCCTGCTGACCTTACTGCTGCTAGGACATTTCTCAGACGTGTCGGGTGCTGTGCAGCCGCCAAGTGGCTGCCCGTGCGGCTGCCTTGCGGGGCTCTTTGCCCTCCACCTGCATGACTACTCTGTGCTGCAGGTGACGGGCTAAAGGCTGAACCTGGCACTCTTCGGGCCCTAGTGGGTGCTTCCCTTAACCTGCCAGACACCTGCCGAAGCCGTGCAGGGTAAGGTTGCTAGGCCCCCCCCCACCCAGATGCCCTCGCCTCCCCAAGCATTTTTTTTACTAACCTGCCTTTCAGCTGCATTGCGTTTCTCCGTTCGCTTCTCAGCCTTCACCGCGTGTTTGTGGGACAAAAAAAAAAGTTAGAAAATCTGATTAAATTTTTCTTTTTTTTTGTCCCACAAACACGCAGCAAAGGCTGAGAAGCAAAAGGAGAAACACAATGCAGCTGAAAGGCAGGTTAGTAAAAAAAACGCTTAGGGAGGCAAGGGCATTAGGCGGGGGGGCGTGGCAACCTTTCCTGTGCTGCTTTGGCAGGTGTCTGGCAGGTGGAGGAAAGCAGCTCCACCCCCCTGGCCACCTGCTTTGCCTTCTTAGCTCATGGTGGTGTTTACAACCGCCATCCAGGCAGAAGGCAATCTGGCAGGAGCAGCTGGTAGAGGCCAGAAGTGCCCAGCCGGTATGAGAGGTGAAGCGCCTGCCAGGACCCAAAGAGCTCAAGGTTCAGCCCTTAGCCTGGCGCCTGCAGTACCAAATAGGGATGCAGGCTGGCAGCATTCACCAGCCTAAAGGCAGAAGCATGGGTGGTGCATTTTTCTGGGTCAACTTGCCCTGTGCCAGGCAGGAATAGCCCAGCAGGGCAGCCCAGACCACCACGGCTAGAAGGACAAAGAGACCCGTGAGGCCAGCAGCATGGGCAGTCACTTGGCCGCACGGTACCCGACGCGGCCAAGAAATGTCCCAGCAGCAGTGGGGCCAGCAGACAGGGCAGGCGGAGGCCGGGGCTTGCTGAGGGTTTGGTTTGTTGCGGCCACAGGCAAGCAGATGGTGGGACAGAGGGTGGGGCTGGCGGTAGCCGATTCCACCAGCGGCCGCTGGCGATGGGCCCTGGCAAGTTGGCGGCAGCAGGGGTGGCGTTCTGGAAGCCACGCAGAAGGTCTGGGCTTACTTGCCCTCCCCCGCGCTAGGGCTTACTTTCGGGGGAGACTTTATATTAGGTCCACCCCTCGAAAATCAGCTGGGGCTTTTTGAGTAGAGTTTACTTTTGGAGAAACACGGTAGTAACAAGTGCAATATCACTATAGCTAATGTACTAGTGCAGGGGTGTCAAACTCGATTGCATTGAGTCTCCTACACAGGGGAGTGGGACCAGGGTGGACACCGGGGCTTGATCCATCCTAGGAACCTCACCAATCCTCTTGGGCCAAAAGGGGGGGCACCCAGCCTGGCCCTTGAGCTCATGGGACCCTTGCTGGAGGACAGGGTTGGACGGCAGGAGCCAAGTGTGCAGGGGCACGTTTTGGCGCCACACTGGACACTTGCCTCATCTTCCCGGATGGGCCCAGATTTGGCCCCGCGCCTGCCCGACACAGCCGCGCATCCCTGGTACGTGCACAGGAGGCGGCGAATGCATGGGAGCCAATGGTGTCTGGCTGCAGCCAGCTGGCCCCTTGGCCGATACACTGAGGCTCCGCAGCCCGCTGCAACCACTGGGGGAGCCCTTTAAGCAGCAGGCACGGGGGGAGGCATGTCCCATCCCAGCCATGGTGGCTGTGCAAAGACAGAAAGTGGGACGGAGCAGGCGCATCCAGCGGGCCGGATCACGTGCCTCCCACCCCCCCATTCCTGGTGCCGTCACCGCACCTGCTGCTTGGAGGGTTGACCCATTGACTGCAGTGGGCTGCGGAGCCCTAGAGTGTGCCAGCTGAGGGTTTGGTGGGCTGCAGCTGCTGCCAGACACCATCGACCCCCATGCGTTCACTGGGGGGGCACCCAGCCAGGCTGGACCAGCAGGGGCCGGTCCCTCATCATTTCCAGGGCGGCCCCGGGGGTCAAACCTGGGCCCATCCGGGCAAGGCAAGTGGCAGAGCGGAGGTGGCATCTTTCTTTCAAGTGCTGCCTGGGGCTAACAGCTTGTAGAAGATCACTCAAGATTAGGTAGTTGCTGTTATTTAATTGAACTGATTACTGTTTTTAAACTAGTGAAAGTATAATATGTTCTGTTTTAATTTCTTGTGACTTATTTTAAGTTACAAATTCCTCAGTGACGTGTCCGCTTAATAGTAGGGTATACCTGCCATAGTCTTGCCAGTATTGTGTTTATTTGATTTTAATCGACCACCATTGATTAAACTTGAAGACATTTTTTAAACGTCAGTATTAGATAACTTCTTATTTCATGTAAAATATTCCAGAAGCCTCCAAACTATTCAAAATCTTGGCAAAAGAGATTGTTCCAGTAAGATATTTTCCTTGTAGGACTTGCCTAATAGAATTGTTAGGGATTAATTGAATTATTGAGGATTTCTTCTTCTCTGTAATTTTTTTTCAGATCTAGATCCCGAGATCGCCGTAAACATCGATCTCGGTCATCCTCTCGTGAACGAAAGAAAAGAACCCGTTCCAGGTCTCGTGAAAAGCGACATCATAGGTCTCGTTCTACTAGTCGCAGCCGTAGTCACAGTCACCATAGGAGCAGGCATAGCTCCAGAGACGGAAGCAGAGAACGCAATTCCAAAAAAAGGTAATATTTTAATGAGCAGTTGGCATTTTGTTAGCTTCTGAACAGAAAAGATTGCACCTTGGGCCTAAGCCATCTACCTATCTTCAACAGTAGCTGAGGTTTTTTTTTCCATTTTGTTTATTATAGATGCATTGGAACAGTGTACTTCAAAGGGTTTTTTTTATAATATTTTTTTATTAGTTTTATAGTTATAATAGAACAAAAAATAGTTACTACAATATAATTGTGTATAGTATACATATATCATAAGGCACCTCACCAACCACATCCCCCCTCTACCTCCTCCCTTTCAACTTCTATCCCACCACTTTCTCTACCTCCCTCACTCTCCTCATTCCTCCTACAACTCCCTACTTCCCTTCTCCTTCACTCCTCAAACTCCTCCTCCTCCTCAAATGTGGTTCTGAGGTGCCGCTAAAACAATCCATATCTAAACTTATATAACACAATTAAATATTAGATATTACAAATAATAAAATTATGAATCCCCCCCAACCACCCCCCCCCCTGACTTCCCAGAGTGAATACAGGGTAAGAACACAAGAAAACCCACTAAATTACCCCAAAATATTATTTAAAACCTATTAAAAATACTATATTTTACAACCTAACAGATAAATATTTAATTATATGCTAAGTACAATTTCTTAAAATGATATCTCCCTTGTATATAGTCTATCCATCTTTTCCAATCCATCATATATTTCTCATTTGAATGGTCCTTCAAATATGCAGAGATTTTGGCCATTTCTGCCATATTTGTTACTTTCAAAATCCATTCTTCAATAGATGGTAGTTCTGGCTTCTTCCAATATTGTCCCACCAACAATCTTGCTGCTGTAATCAAATTCAAGATTAAGTTTGTCTCTCTGGTGGTACAGTCTTTTATAATACCAAGCAAAAACATCTGTGGTAAAAATTCAATACGTTTTTTCAAGATATTTTGAAGAATCCACCATATTTTTATCCAAAAAGCCTTAATTTTTTTACAAGTCCACCATACATGAAAATAAGTAGCGTCCGTACTATCACACCTCCAACACTTAGCTTGTAAATTAGGATACATACATGATAATTTTTTTGGATCCAGATGCCACCTGTAGAACATTTTATAAAAATTTTCTCTTAAATGAGTCGCTCGTGTAAATTTTACATTTTTCACCCAGATCCTTTCCCAAGTATCCATCATGATTGGTTGTCCAAAATTTTGTCCCCATTTTATCATACAATCCTTAACCAACTCAGTTTCAGAATCAATTTCTATCAATACATTATACAATCTTTTAATATGCATGGGCCTTTGATCTATAATTTGTTTAATTAAATTTTCATCTGTAGAAGATAGGCCCATCTTAAAGTCTTTTTTCCATCTAGACTCCAATTGTGCATATGGAAACCAAGTATAAACAATTCCTTCGTCCCTTAACATATTCAAAGACTTCAGTACTAGCAAGTTCCCTTCTTTAATTAGGAGTTTCTCATAAGGCACCACATCTAAAACTTGTGATCTATTTATATTCTCTACTGCGTGTCTGGGAACTGTCCAAAAAGGAATCTTTGCATTTAATTTATACTGATACTTTTTCCAGACACGCAGCAGAGCGCTTCTCAATATGTGCTCTTTGAAGCTCCTATCCACCTTTTTATCATAAACCAAATATGCATGCCAACCATATAATAAACCGTACCCTTCAATATTCAATATTCTGTCATTGGTTAAATTAATCCAATCACTTATCGCTACTAAAGCAGCAGCATGATAGTACAACTTAAAATTGGGCATTTTCAAACCACCTCTTTCCCTTATATCCTGAATAATTTTTAATTTAATCCTCGGTTTCTTGCCATTCCAGACAAATCTATTAATACCCTTCTGCCACTCCTCCAAATTCGCATCTTTTTTAAGTATAGGTAGCATTTGAAAAAGAAATAAAAAATTTGGCAATACATTCATTTTAACTGCTGCTATCCTACCCAACAAAGATAATTGTAATTTAGCCCATTTATCCAATTCTATTTGTATCTTATTCCACAAAACTTGGTAATTGTTTTTATATAACTTCCCATTAGAAGCTTCAATATCAATCCCTAAATATTTAACTTTCTTAACTATTTCACAACCCGTTATTCTTTCCAAATCTTGTTTTAAGTTACCATTTTAAGTTACCATAAAATTTTTTGCTAACATCTTTGTCTTAGATATGTTTAGTTTAAAACCCGATACCCTACCATAATTTTTAATTAACTCCATCAAAATCTGTACTGACTGCTTTGGTTGAGACAATGTCACAAGCAGGTCATCAGCAAAAGCACATAATTTATAATCATGTTGTCTAATCTGTATACCTTTTAAATCATCTACTGTTCTTATCTTATTCAATAAGACCTCTAGCGTTAAAATAAACAACAATGGAGATAAAGGACAACCCTGTCTGGTACCTTTCTCTATCTTAAATGAATCTGTTAAATGCCCATTCACAATAATCTGACCTGTTTGTTTCTGATAAACAGCCAATATGGAATTAATAAACTGATCCCCCATTCCCATCCTAACTATTAACTTTTTCAAAAACAGCCAGTTCAGTCTATCAAAAGCTTTTTCCGCGTCCAAAAACATAAGAACTGCAGGTACCTGGATATGCTTGTTCAAATATTCTAATATATTAATAAGTTGTCTAACATTAGTTTTGATCTGTCTCCCTTGCAAAAAGCCAGTTTGATCTGAATGAATTATTGTTTGTAAAACTTTCATTAGTCTGTTAGCCAAAATTTTAGCAAAAATCTTATAATCCGTATTCCACAGTGAAATAGGTCTAAAGTTTTCTGGTTTAGCATTATCTCTTCCCTCTTTGGGAATTAAAGAAACATAAGCCGTTTTCCACGAAGGTGGAACCTGACCACCCTCCTGTATATTGACAAACAACTCTCTAAGAGGTTCCACCATTTCCATTTGAAGATGCTTATAATAAACTGCCGTTAAACCATCCATCCCAGGAGATTTTCCCATTTTCAATTGTTTAATCATCGAAATTATTTCATCTGATGTAATTAATCTATTTAGTCTATCTCTTTGTTCACTAGTAATTGTCAATACATTCTCATTTTGCAAAAATACATCTATCTCGTTCCCTTGTATCTTATCTTCAGCATATAACTTGGAGTAAAATTCTAAAAAGGCTTTTTTAATAGTTTCTTGTTGAAATACCACCTTCCCTCTATATTCTATTTTATCAATGCGGGATTTTTGTTTTTTCCTTAGTATATAGGCCAACCATCTGCCAGGTTTATTAGAATTAAAAAATGTGTTATGTTTAGCGTATTGCATATTCCTAGCAACTTGGTCGGCCATCAACAAATCAAATTGTTTCTGTAAAATCTTAATCCCCTCTTTAATATTTTTATCATCTGGTCTCTTTACTAAAAGTTGCTCTTTCTTTCTTATTTCCTCCTCTAATTCCTTCCTTTTTTCCTCCCGTTTACGTCTATACCTTTTATTCATATCAATTAAAACCCCATGCATAAAAGCCTTACTAGCATCCCACACCATTTCTATTGTTGTACCCTTATGAAGATTTAACATAAAAAATTCCTTCATGGCACTTTTACATTCAAGCACGTTTGAGTCATATTGAAACAAGTTTTCATTGAGTCTCCAAGATCTTCTAGGAGTCTGGCCCACCATTAACTCCATCAAAACCGGATTATGATCTGATAAAACTTTAGGCAAAATTTTTACCTTCCTTACCCCAGAAATAAAGTCACTTGTAGTTAGTATAAAATCAATTCTAGAAAATGATTGGTGTCTATCAGAAAAAAAAGTAAATTCTTGCTCTTTACCATTTCTTTCTCTCCATATATCTATCAAATCAAAATCATCCTTAATATCAAAAAAAGATTTAGGCAGCAAAGAACATGTTTGAGGGATTGGTGATGTTTTCCTCTTGTCTAAACTAATATCCATAACTCCATTCCAATCTCCCATTAGAATACAAGACCTATAATCAAATTGTGTTAATTTTTTATGTATTAATTTATAAAACTTTCCTTGGTGTTGATTTGGTGCGTAAATACCCATCAGAAGAACTTTCTTCCCATCTATTAAAATTTCAATTACTAAAAATCTGTCTTCAACATCTGCTTCTATTAACTTAGCGTTTATGTGATTTTTAACATAAATAACAATTCCATTCTTCCTCTCTTTAGCCGCTGCCACAAAATGTGAACCTAATTTATTATTTATCAAGTATTTCTGATCACTAGATCTAATGTGTGTTTCTTGTAGGCAGATTACATCATTTTTACATTGAGTCAGATAGTGAAATATCTTTTTCCTCTTCTGAGGAGAATTTAGACCGTTGACATTCCATGTCAAATATTTATTTGACATGGCCAGATTGAGAAAGCTTTTACAAGACCAAATCAATTTTCGCCGTTTTCTTCTTTGGTCTAGCTCCCATGGCTTCCAAACTTGCCGATGTGCGTAATTGTTGTTGTTCTTTTTCTTGTTCTTCCATACGCTTGGTAGCTGATCTAGTTTGCCTTTGATCTTTAGATTTCTCTATTTCCAGGGGTTGGAAAATGTCAATACTCTGTACGGGCAACTCCATCGAAGCTCCTCCAGTTGCTGGGGGGGGGGCTGTGAGTCTGAAGATTGTAGTTGTAATATTTCCATCCCTTCTTCTTTTGACAAATCTGCATTTTTTGGTATCGGGGATGGGGGTCTACCAGCCTTCAGCACGTTCTCAGCAAAATCTTTCGCTTTTGCAACAGAATTCAAATAATATCTTTTACCCTGATATGATAATGAAAGTCCAGCTGGAGCCTCCCATCTATATTGTAAAGCACGTATTTTAAGCTCAGCAACCAAAAATGCATAGTCCTTTCTAGCTCTCAACATCTTTGGAGGAATCTCCTTCAGAACCACAACTTCCTGACCAGCAACATTTAATATCTTATTATAAGATATTGTAAGAACATGATTTCTGAATCTCCTTGTTACAAAATAAATAACAACGTCTCTAGGTAAATTTCTTTGTCTTGCAATCCGTGAATTAATTCTGTATATTCTATCAATTTGCCAGGAAAAATTCTTGACAGCATCGTTTAAAATTTTTTCGAAAGCTTCCTCAAAGATTCTTCTCAAATCTTCCTGAGTCTCATTTAGTACCTCCCTCAGGCCCCTAATTCTAATAGCAGACATCATCTGATTGTATTGCACCATCAAAGCATGATCATATAATTCACTTTTCATTTGTTGCTCGACCTCCTCAACCTTTTCTTCAATACCCTCCCAGACCCCCTTAACAGCTTCCACAATATCCTCTCTTATTTCCATATTATGGGTCTGGATTGTTGCCTTAATTTTTTCCAGTTCATCAGATACACCTTTGCCTTGGTTCTCAATCTTATTCTCCAAATCCTCAATCTTACTCTCCAACTTTTTCTCCATTTTATCAAACCTTTTTTCAAATCTTCTCTCCAAATCCTCAGTCAAATTAAGAGTCATTGTTGACAATGCAGCCTGTAGATCTTTCACAGTAAGCATTTCTGAAGAAGCTTGTATGGGCAAAGGGTGAGATTCTATAGTTGCTGAAGAAGGAGGGGGAGCAAAAGAGCTGGTCACTGCTTTAGAGGGCTGAGCTGGAGAAGATACCACCTTTGAGGAAACTAACTTAGTTTGTCTAGAAGTCATTTTGTTCAAACCAAAATTTTTACCAAAATATATCCTCCTCTTATCTTCTTGAATTACAATTTATAAGATTTTAAAATGTAAATCTGAGCCATCTCATAGCGATCGCTCTAAACGCTTGAGAGAAAAAGAAAAAAAAAATCACTTTCGCTTTCCGGTAACTTTCTCTTTACAGTAAAAGCGATCGCCATCTTGGATACATTATGTTGATTGTAGAAATACGTGGTCAGAAGTAAAATATAAAGAAATACTTGCAGTACTAGACTCCTGTATTCACTCCGCCTGCATGTAGGTCTCTTTAAAAAAGTTTTCCTCGAGCAGGAGCTGGTCGCGGCGTCTGAGCCTGTTTACAAACAGGAACGTCTCTGGGTAGGAGCTTCTTCAAGCTTCTTCCTAGGGAGTTCTCACTCTTCCCCCCTGATAACTTTACCTGGGGGATTTCAGAGGAACTCAACCTTAGCCTGATGCTCTTAACCCCTTCTTTGCCCGAAGGGGGGGTTTATCACCACAATAAAACAGCTGGTGTTCGCACCCAGAAGAACGGAGCCTCCAAAGAGGCTATAGCGATGCCAGCGGAGCCACCCGGAAGTCCTCCTTCAAAGGTTTTTTTTAATTACAGTCAACTCAGGTGCAAATTTAGGGTAGCTTACCCAAACAAGGAAATCAAATGCTTGGAAGATTCACAAAGTTTTCAGAAGTGGGAAGAAATCTCATGATTCAAATTCACCCCCTAACCCTGACTCTATAAGCATTCTCACTTGTCAATAAAAAAACTAGGTCAAATTGGAAAAATGTAGGAAACTGAACAGAAAACAGATAGTCATTGACTTAAGATCACTATTGGGACTGATAATTTCCATTGTAAGTTGTGCAGTCATAAAGTGAGTTGGATCTGATTTTACAACAATTTTTACAGCAGTCGTTAAATGAATCATATGGTCATTAAGCAAATCCAGCTTCCCTGATGGGTTTTCTTTTGCTTGAAATTGACAAAAAAAGGTAGCAAATCGCAATCACATGACCCAAAGAATGCAACCAATCATAAATGCAGATTGGCCAAGTGCTGAATTGTAATCACATGGCCAAAGGGGAGTACAACAGCCGTAAATGCGAGTACATTGTGTAAGTCCCTTTTTCCGAGGCCATTGTAACTTTGAATAGTTGTTAAACAGTCATAAGTAGACTGAAATGGAATTCTGTAGATATTTTGTGGCAAATTCTTTTTAAAGAGTTTAATATAAAATTCTACATTTATCTACCTGGAAGGGAACACCAATAACATCAATAAATTCAAAAGCAATACCAAAAAGTGAATATGAGTGTAGTCTAAATCTCAATTTCCTAGCATGATTTTGGTTTGTAATATTTTTAAATTTAATTTAGCAAATATTTTTAGTTTTATATTCTATTTTGGAACTTTTTGTTCAGTCTTGAATAATTTCAACTCATTTAAATGTGCTATATCAATGTATATTCAGTATATCTTTAGTCTTCATTTACCTAATTAAAATAGGTAATAAAGTTAAATATCTGAAGTAGTAATTTTACAAACGAGGGTCTTCAAAACTATAGAAATAAATTGCAGTATTACAAGAATTGATAGAATTAAACTTGGTTATGTGATTGTGCTTATTGATTTCTGTTTACAAGCCAGTCTCAGGTGAATTCATCAAGTCCTAGGCATTTTTTCAGCATTCATCTTCCTTGAAATTACATTTCAAAACCCATTTTTTCTTTTGATCTTTTGTCTGTTTATTCAGTTAGTCAAAGCTTCAGATGTGATCTCCAAGGTCAGCTTTAATTTTTATAAGCAGGTTACTTAAATGTTGAGTCTGTCACACTGTGGATTTGCATCATTTGTAGTAGCTGAAGCATTCTGTACATTGGTGACACTTTAAACAATAGCGTCCATACTTTTTATTGCTCTAAGAAAATTACACTGGATAGCACTCATTTGACTTTCTCAACTTTTATACTCTTGAAAAATAAAATTAGTGATTTCAGTTTAATATTTGTTCTATTTATGTTGGGCTCTGTGTTCTTTCCATTCCAGTTTTGGAAATGATACACAGTGATAATTGTGCTGTTTTATGCTCTGGTAAGCTGAATGAACAGTTAAAATCAAATGAAAGTAATATACATTTTCAGATGCATTAACTTTTTCTTCAGATCATCAAAAGAAAGATCTTCCAGAGATCAAGAACGAACCAGAGATCGTACCAGAACATCATGTGACAAAGAAAGTTTCCCCAGAGAAAAGTCTCCAAGAGATCGAAACTGCAAAGAAAAGAAGCGATCTTATGAAAGTGCAAATGGTAGATCAGAAGACAGGAGAAGCTCAGAGGAGCGTGAAGCAGGAGAGATATAACTGGCTGTACATTCACTTGATCCTTTACCTTCCTATGAAGTTGCATACTGTGGTTTAGTTTACAGTTATTAAAAGGGACACCAGTGAGCAATTCCAATGTTTATCCATCTAGGATAGATGTACAGTGTATAAACATGGTTATAATGAAGTCTGAATTGATCAGTTTCCATTGATGATAACTCGATGATAAGTGAAGCAGTTTCCTTTTTTCTTCTCTTCCAGTAAACTTGTAAGACATATTTTCAAAGATCTATCTTCAAGATACCAGGTTTATGTACCAACATAATAGATTTAAATGTTTTATTCTTCAATACAGGTTATAGTGAACAAAATTATAGTGTGCTCTTTGCTTTGGATGCTTTCAAAACTTTATAAGCTCTTCTAATTTTATTCTTTCAAACAGCAGCACTGAATCATTTTTAAAGAGGTTGAGTGGGTTCCAGGCTTTTATTACCATCAGAAGATTGCGTTCTCAGTTCCTTCTTGAGAACTGAACATGTTTGGCAATGTTTAGGTTGGGGACATGTGCTGAAGAAAATGACAACTTTTAAATTTTATTTTTACAGTGCCTATTTAGACTTGGAAGTCAAACAGCTGTTGCATTTCACCTTTCAATTTTTTTTTTGAAACTTTGAAATCAAAGCCAGTCCCATATCTTTGTACAATTTAATTGGTCTATGTTCAGTATATTTGTTTTTTCTTTCAAAATGATTTTTCTGGGGGGTTTTCTTATGGTGTGTTTACTGCACATCCTTAATTGTATACAGCAAACAATAATAAAGTAAGCAAAAAATAATTTTTGTCCAGTGAAATAGCTGTGTGTTCCCACTCCCTCTTAACAACTGAAGTGCATGCTTTTAACATTGCTACGTTTTTCAATTAAATCTGGAAACCTATTCTCATATTTATTTGAAAAGCAATGTTTCATACATTTGTTCATGAGTGTACTACTAAGTCTAAAATACTTTACGTAACTCATATTTCTATGCATATGAAATACAACTTTCTTTGAGGAGGTAAGTTTTAACAACTGAATTGTGCACTGACATTCCAACAGACATTTTAGACAGAGTAGAGAAATTTATTGTCAGATATATCATTGCGTAAATATACTTCAACAACCCAAGTATGTATAGATATATTACCTTCCATTAATTTGTGACAAAAAATTAATATCTAATCTGGAGCTGAAATTGCTTCAGATTCTTTTCTTTTTTATAGTTTAATAGCTTTTATAATGATGAACTTTTTCCTCAGTTAAGAAAAATTATATCAGTGAAACCTGTAAACTAACTTTGTTCTTTCCTTGCTGTCCTTAGATGATTAACTAATCCCAACAAGTTTTGTTTTTAAAATTCTTTGAAATGACAAGTACAAAATTCATTATTGTCAAATAATGCTTAGTTGATCAATATTAATAGTTAACTAATATGTTAATCAGGGCTATTGTTGCATTTTAAATTTACAAAATGAAAGTATGCATACTTTTGGAATTTTTAAAATGTAGATATAAAGTTTTATTTTCAGTAACAGATACATACCCTTCCTCAGAATATAGTGCCTTGCACTTATTTTAAAATTACGCAATCCAGCATTGTCTAAATGTATATGTAAAAGTAAATAATAGATTGTCTCTAAAAAAATTCTTTTACAAACTAATATATCCAATATATTATTGCTGTCGAAAATGAGCCTGCAAAATAGTTAACTTTTCACTAACAATATAATTGGGTAAAGGTATCATTTTGTAGAATTAATAGCAAAAGGTAGACAATTTTTTCATCACCTCTTTCCAAAAATACCATGTTTCCCCAAAAATAAGACTCTGTCTTATATATTTTTTGCCTCCAAAAGAGGCATTAGGTCTTATTTTGGGGGGATGACTTTTCCACTGTCTCGGCTCACGGCGACGGCAATAACAGGCCCATCCAGAAGGAGCCCGCATGGCCACTACTGGCCTACTTCTTCTATGGCCACTTTTCCTGAAGGCTTCTGCCAGCGAAATGGAAGCTGGAGTGTGTCATCCTGGAGCTCCATTCTGGGCTGCAGAGGCCTTTCCTGAAGGCCTCTGCCAGTGAAATGGAGGCTGGGGCACAACGCACGTGAGTGGGGGTAAGCAGCCGCAGAAGAAGTGGACCAGTGGCAGCCACGTGGGCTGTTGGTGCTGCCCCGCAAGGCAAGGCAGGTATCGCAGGATTGCGCCACTGCGACCTCTCTGTGGTAGCAGACCCAGGAGATCTCCTTGGTTTACTGAGGAACTCAGGGGGATGAAGCGCCAGAAGAGACGCCTAGAGAAGCGATGGAGGAAAAGCAAATCCGTATCTGACCGAACACTTGTAAGATCTTATATCAAGACTTATCAGGTGGTGCTCAAGGCGGCAAGATGCGCGTATCATTCCGCCTTGATTGCATCTGCGGAATCCCGCCCAGCCGCCCTGTTCAGGGTAACTCGCTCCCTCCTTAATCAGGGGGGGGGTTGATGCACCCTTGCAGGGTAGTGCTGAGGACTTTAATACGTTTTTCGCGGATAAAATCGCCCAGATTCGGATGGACCTTGACTCCAATTGGAATGCAGTATCGGCTGATAATGATTCAGTCGAGATGACAGGGACTCGTCTTGATCCTGTTGTGTGGGAGGAGTTTGACCCGGTGGCACCTGATGAAGTCGACAAGGCCATTGGAGCTGTGAGCTCCGCCACCTGTTTATTGGACCCGTGCCCCTCCTGGCTGGTTTCGGCCAGCAGGGAGGTGACGCGGGGCTGGGTTCAAGAGATTGTCAACGCTTCTTTGAGGGAGGGGTCCTTTCCGGCTCCCTGCAAGGAGGCAATTGTGCGCCCCCTCCTCAAGAAGCCTTCCCTGGACCTAGCTGTTTTAAACAACTACCGTCCTGTCTCCAATCTTCCCTTTATAGGGAAAGTTGTTGAGAAGGTGGTGTCACTCCAGCTCCAACGGTCCTTGGATGAGGCCGATTATCTGGGCCCTCAACAGTCAGGATTCAGGCTCGGCTACTCCACGGAAACTGCTTTGGTCGCGCTGACGGATGATCTCTGGCGGGCCCGGGATAGGGGATTATCCACTATCCTGGTGCTACTTGACCTCTCAGCGGCTTTCGATACCATTGACCATGGTATCCTTCTGCACCGACTGGAGGGGTTGGGGGTTGGAGGCACTGTTTTGCGGTGGTTCACCTCCTACCTCACTGGTCGGTCGCAGTCGGTGTTGGCAGGGGGTCAGAGGTCAACCCCTAGGTTCCTCCCTTGTGGGGTCCCTCAGGGATCGGTCCTCTCCCCTCTGCTGTTTAATATCTACATGAAACCACTGGGCGAGATCATCCGACAACACGGGGTGAGATATCATCAGTATGCTGATGATACCCAGCTTTACATCTCCACCCCGTGTCATTTCAGTGAAGCAGCGGAAGTGATGTGCCGATGTCTGGAGGCTGTTAGGGTTTGGATGGGTGCCAACAGGCTCAAACTCAACCCCGACAAGACGGAGTGGCTATGGGTTCTGCCTCCCAAGGATATTTCAATCTATCCGTCCATTAGCCTGGGGGGGGAGCTTTTGACCCCCTCGGAGAATGTCCGCAACTTGGGCGTCCTCCTCGATCCACAGCTAAATTTGGAACATCATCTTTCGGCTGTGGCGAGGAGGACATTTGCCCAGGTTCGCCTGGTGCACCAGTTGCGGCCCTATTTGGACCGGGAGTCTCTTCTCACAGTCACTCATGCCCTTATCACCTCGAGGTTCGACTACTGCAATGCTCTCTACATGGGGCTACCTTTGAAAAATGTTCGGAGACTTCAGGTAATGCAGAATGCAGCCGCGCGAGCAGTGTTGGGCTTGCCTAGAAATGCCCACATTTCGGCATCACTCCGCGAGCTGCATTGGCTGCCAATTGGTCTCCGAACCCAATTCAAAGTGTTGGTTATGACCTATAAAGCCCTACATGGCATTGGACCAGGTTATTTACGGGACCGTCTGCTGCCCCATGAATCCCAGCGGCCGGTTAGGGCCCACAGAGTGGGCCTTCTCCAGGTCCCGTCAGCCAGACAGTGTCGCCTGGCGGGGCCTAGGGGAAGGGCCTTCTCTGTTGCGGCCCCGGCCCTCTGGAACCAACTTCCCCCGGAGATCCGTGTCGCCCCCACCCTCTTCGCCTTTCGTAGATTGCTTAAAACATACTTTTGCCGGCAGGCCTGGGGCAGCTAACACCTTGCCCCTAGCCAGTGTATGTTTCTGTGTATGTTTGTGGAGTGATTGGTTTCTTTTAGCTCAAGGGTTTTTTATAGATATGTGTTTATTGTAATTTCTATCATGCTGTGAGCCGCCCTGAGTTCTTTGGAATAGGGCGGCATAGAAATTAAATAATAAATAATAATAATAATAATAATAATAATAATAATAATAATTGCATGGGAGACCTGGCTGTGGTAGTTTTGAGGTAAGCAGGTGCAGGATGCGTGAGGCAGCTCCATCTCCCACCCCCGTCCTAGCTTTTTACTTGTGTGCCTTGCCCCATCTCATGCAACCAGATGGTGGGACGGAGTGGGCAGGGCCTTAACTAGGGCTTTTTTTAAAGGGGTAGGGCTTATATAAGCTGCACATGTAAATATATAAGTGGGTTTTCGGTTGCACTCTGGGCACTTGGTCTCTAAAACGTTCGCCGCCACTGTCATATCCCAAAAATAAATCCTAGCTTGATTTTTACATGTGCACCTACCTAATATAAGCCCTACCCCTTTAAAAAAAGCCCTGGTTAAGGCCCTGCCCATTCCGTCCCACCATCTGGTTGCAGGAGGTGGGGCGAGGCACACAAGTAAAAAGCTAGGACGGGGGTGGGAGATGGAGCTGCCCCATGCGCCCTACACCTGCTTACCTCAAACCTACCACAGCCAGGTCTCCCAGAATGGCGGCGGCTCTTCTATGGCCCTGGGCAGCGCCTCTGCCCTGCGCAGCTATCCCATCGCACCTGCGATTGACCGACGCCCGCAATCTGCCCGGCATCCCCTCCAGCCCCGGGTAGTGCCTCTGCCCTGCGCAGCTGTCCCTCTTGTGCCTGCAATTGGCCTCCCACCACCGGTGCCTGCAATCTGCCTGACCTCCCCTCCGCCTGCTTTGTGCAGCTCCTTGGCCCCCCGCGGCCGCCATTAACTCTCCGGCTACTATGCAGGGTAAGGTTGCCACCCCTGTCCAGATGCCCTCACCTCCCCCAAGCGTTTCAGCTGCATTCCGTTTCTCAGCCTTTGCCACTTGTTTGTGGGACTATCGGTTAAAAAAAAAGTTCCATGAGACTTTCTAACTTCTCATGAGATCTCGTGAGAAGTTAAAAAGTCTCATGGAACTTTTTTTTTGTCCCACAAACACGTGGTGAAGGCTGAGAAGCGAATGGAGAAACGGAATGCAGCTGAAAGGCGGGTTAATTTAAAAAAAATGGGGGGAGGTGAGGGCATCTGGGCGGGGGCAGGCGTGGCAATCTTAACCCTGCACGGCTTCGGCAGGTATCTGGCAGGGAGGGAAGCAACAGGCCCCACCCCACCCCTCACATGGAGTGCCCTGCTCCCGCCACTCTTCCCACGGCACCTTTTTTCCAGCTCCGACGCGTCACTTCCTCCGACTCTGTGTGGGACCAAAACTAAAGTTCAATCAAGCAATTCCAACTTTGCGAGATGTTTTTTTTTTTCCCTCGAGAAGTTGAAATTAATTGATTGAACTTTTTTTTTTTTTTTTGCACATGGGGTGACGGCGTGCATACCCACAGAGAGGGCTCTGCGTGCCACGGGTTCACCACCATGGGGATAGGGCTTATTTTCTGGGAAACAGTAATTTTGATCTTGGTGATGGTAGTTCAGCTTGCTTCTTAACTCATGACTGACTTTTTTTTAAAGTTTTATTTATTCAAAAGCTCTTTAAGAAATTTGTTTAGAATATTTAACAACTCTAAAACAAATTCCTTAAACTGGGATTGCTACTTGGTTCAATTAATAATTGAGTGCTCCTTTTTGTTTAAATCTTTGTTTTCTGAATTTAGTAGGTAGCAAATGATATCAGTGTTTCGTTTGGATAAGTTGTGTTTCAGGTGTAAGCTAAATTTGACCATATACAAGATACATACTAATGAATTAGTTTTCTGTATATCAGGAACACATTATTTGCATATTACATATACATAATTTCATATGTCAGGTTTGAAAAACTCTTCTGGAAATATACTGACACTATTCCAGAATAGCTTTTGATAACCATGTATTGCACATTCTTATAATCTTTGAAAGTTTAAAAAGAGAACATTCATACAATACCTGTTTCTAAATATTCTATCATTCAATTTCCTTGAATGATCATGGGCTCTACTATTAAAAAGATGAGAAAAATCTATTCATTTTCACAATAATTTGCCTTCAGGATATGCTTCATGTTACTTTAGAGAGGGAAATGTAAAATAACCTATTTTGGAGTGTTTCAATAATCACTGCTTGAATTAGCTGCATGTCAAAAGTATTTTTCATATAGTCAAACAATTCCTGACTTCAGTCGATTTTGAAATTATGTACCTTGTAGCTTTTTTATAGAATGGCTGGAAATTTGGAAAGCTTGAAAGGACTGCATAAATACAGAAAGACTTAAAATAACAATCCAGTAGTATTTTTTTTTTACTCAAAATTTGATAAAATACTTTAGAATGGCTTCTAAATCATAGTAATGTTGATGCTCTTTAATCTCACCTTATATCTATCCCTCACCAGGTGTTAGGATGAGATTTTTAACTTTTCTTAGACAACTTGTCATTGCATTTTTTTTATGTCAGCCAACCATACATGTTTCCAACATCCTTGCCTTTTTAATTTTGGGGAATTATATGATTCTGACTTTATACATTGGACATAAACTACCAACTGCTTTTTCCAATTGCAGAAAATGGTCTAAATATTTATCTTTGTTTATTTGAATCTTTAAATCATAGTTTCACTGAATTCATTTTTTTTAAGTTAAATTTCAAAGAGTGTGTTAATTTTTTTATCTATGTCCTTTCATTTTCCAAATCTCTCACCTCCCCTTTCTATTTGTCAGCGGTTGTGCTTTGTTTGATTGAACTGCTGGTTTGCTTTAACACTCATAAAAGATGAGGCATGAGTTGTAGCATATATAGTAAGATTATCCTAAAATGTGGAAAAAACTAATTGTTTTACTTCTTATGAGCAAAGAAAAGCCTTGCCAGGAAGGGGGGGGGTTATAGTAGCTACAGTTATAGTAGCAAAAGTGACATAATTCTAACACTTGAGGCTTGGTGATTTAAAAGCTTTCCTCCGTGCTGTTTTAGGTACCAATGCCAGCAAGAAAATGGAAAGTATAAATACTCTTCCTGGTTATTTGCTTATATGTAGAGGGAACCAAGTAATATTTTGCCATGAGCAGCACTTAAGACCTATTTTATTTGGTTTTACCCTTTTTCCTCCCTTTCAAATTAATTATGAAGATTTATTAACTATTCAACCCCATGGAGCCTTGTTAAATAGAATGAGCAAACTATAGTAGAGAATTGATGTGAACTGAATATGGCATATGTTAAGCAGTGAAATATTAGGAGTCATCGCTTGTTGACTTAAGATTACACAGTTAAGTAAACATATATACACAAAGTGCCAATCAACAAGAAAACCAATTAGGTGCTTGGAATTCAAATATAGCTCCAAACAACTGACCACACAAGACATTTATGAGCTAAAGAGAATAGGACAAAATCCTGCTGCTGGTGTTACCTAAATTGGTAATGAAACATTCAGAAATTATATTAAAATAAGCTTGGAGAATCACAACCAAAATCTAAAACAAGCTACAAATATTTCCTATTATTTCAACATATATACACAATCTATATTGGAGAGAAAGTTATACCAAAAAGATGGATAAATAACTTCAACTGGGCTCATATATTTATTACTGATAGTATACAATAATTAGAGAATGGTAAATAATAATAGTAATAATAAAAGTTGGAAGGTACCTTGGAGGTCATCTAGTCTAACCCACCACTCAGGGAGGAAACCCTATACCATTTCAGACAAATGACTGTCCAGTCTCTTCTTAAAGACTTCCAGTGTTGGAGCATTCACCGCTTCTGGAGGCAGGTTGTTCCACTGGTTAATTGTTCTAACTGTCAGGAAGTTTCTCCTTAGTTCTAGGTTGCTTCTCTCCTTGATTAGTTTCCATCCGTTGCTTCTTGTCCTGCCTTCAGGTGCCTTGGAAAATAGCTTGACTCCCTCTTCTTTGTGGCAGCCCCCGAGATACTGGATCAATTAAATTAATTCAATGTTCTTCATGCTCCAATTCCTACCACTCACCATGCCCAATACCAGCGGACCTGTGTTTCTCAGTAGGGCCTGGTTGGTCCTTGAAGCACTAGTGAATTTCTAAGAGTAGAGCCATGCTCGTCTATGGTGGCAAGAAATCGGAAGGAGCAAGGGTAGCATCTTTTCCCAGCTAAAATATTAAAAGGTACACTTTATTCATCTGCAGGCTCCCTTTATCAGATGCAGAAAATGGGCGGGCTGATAAAGGATTTAAGTTGGGATGAAATGGGCAAAGGGAGAAGATTGGTTGGCCTGTATTCATATAAATTAAGCTACATCTACTAACGCAATGAGAACATTTCCATATTAACGCAATTATGCAGGCATATACAAAGAGAAACATTGTATCATGTAAAAGTACAAAACTGGCAGGAGCAAAACCTTGAATAACAAACCTCCGCATAAGAAATCACTATTTTACCCATGAAATACACTTTTTTTAACAATAGACTATATCGGGCAGATCAGAACACCCAGGCATCCCGCTAAGTAGGCGGGTCACCTTTGGGACAACCTGTACCCGCTCAAAAATTCCTCTCACATTGTTAGTGAGGACCCGGGCGTCACCCCGAATCGTTATTTTCCTTACTCATAAGTTTAAGGCATACAGTTTTCACTCAGAGCAGGAAAGGTGGCTGACAACAGAGTCGTTTCACAGGAGGGTGAACTGTATAAGGCGAAAGAAAAAAGAATATAACACTTTAAATCTTTACTGTTTACCCGCTCACTCGCTAATTTAAGCAAAATATTTTAGAATCTGGAAGAAATATGTGTCTAATATTTCATTTTATATATGCAAATTAAAATGGTTGTCGCTTTGGGTTATGGGAAGCTAGCCCCCGCGAAATCTCCAATTCCTTATTACGCGTGATTTGTCTAATGCCGCGAGAAGCTGAAACAAACGGGTGTAAGTATGAGACCGGAAGTAGTTGTATCTCATGTCCGGGTGTCGGTCGCTGCGACTTTTCTCCCGGCCTAGAGAAAATATGGCGGACTTATCTTTGGATGAACTGATCAAGAAGCGCGGCGTCAGTGTCAATACAAAAGGGAGGTGAGTTGAAAGAACCATCAGTCTGCAGAGAAACTACAAGGATGGAACTCAGCGTTGACGACGGTCAGCTTCTCACTCCCCATCGTAGCACGCAGAAAAGATCCGTACTGTGTCCGGGAGGGAAGGTCCGCCCAGAGCGACATCCTGTCTTCTGATTGGTTTATCGTTTTGTCAGTCGTTACCTGCTAGAGAGTTCGGTTCTGTTGACCCACCGTGAGCAGTGCGGGGGTGGCAGGTAGCAGGAAGGCAGCGCCAGCGGGTCTCCGGGCGAGAGGGGTACGGGACGCAGGTAGCAAAGGCAGCATGCTGTAGGTGAGGGCTGAGTAGGATGCTTTTCAAGGGTCTCCCCCAGCCGCAGGGTGTCCAGCAGCTGCTCCGTTTCAAAAAGTGGTTTTCATTAGCTCCATCTTTTAAGTACTGTAGGTTCTCTGGGTTTTCATCTGTTTTTTTTTTTCCTTTTTGGACTGGGGCTATTGGTTCTATGTAATACAAAAAAGTGTGTAGAAGTATCTAAAAATATTTTACTGACATATTATCCAAAAAGTGCATCTCTGGAAAAGCTACACTGCACATAGGCTATGTCATTTACACCATAACCCGGTTTCAGAGACTTCTTGGAATTGTGGGCAAAATCAACATGCTACGTTTCCATTAAGAACTATAAATCTGTTATCTATTAAGCCTTCTATGGTGAATTGGAAGTATTCGATTGATTTTTTTTTTAAAAAAAGCTTTAGTTAATATGTGGCGTTTCTCTTTCAGACTGAACATGAGGCCGGTCTTTGGAGGCATTAGATCTCGAATTGGAAGCCAGCAAACCTTTTTAAGCAGATCATCAACCAGTGTTGGGTTTCAGCAGACATTTGATGCACGTCAAAAGATTGGTATCACTGATGCTAGGCACAAAATTGGTGTGAAAGATGCCAGGGAGAAACTGCTTCAGAAAGACGCAAGGTTCAAAATCAAAGGGAAAGTTCAAGATGCCCGAGAGATGCTAAACTCCCGGAAACAACAGAGTATAGAAAAAGTGACCAAAGTTATTGATGCTAGAGAGAAAATTAGTTTGAAAAGAAGTGCTCCAGTTGCAGTCCCTATCAACACCATTGTGGAAACAGTATCTCCTGCTGTAAAGATCACAAAAACAATACAAGTAAGATTGCTAATTCACTTTGTTTTTCTGATTTCAGGAGAAATGACTTTGTTTTTCAAAGAAAAATATTGACGAAAATAACAATGCGATTTATGTCAAATTCTTGACAGTTCATTTCAAATGAATCTCCCAGAATTCCTTATAACAAGATTTTATTATTTCATTCATTTAAATTTATTGGCCACCCAACTCAGTGGATTTGACTGGTGTACAAAACAGTGAGAAACAATATTAATAGGCAGCTCAGACTGAAACACTTCTAACAATCCACAAAACAAAATAGGGATATTAAACAATGACAAACATCAACCCCAGAATCTGAGCCAGGTTTTCAGTCCTTTATTAAACCCTAGGAGAGAGGGTTCTCTATCTCTGGGTGGATTTTGTTCCAGAATGTGGAGGCCACAACAGAGAAGGCATGCTTCCTAGATCCCACAACATGGCATAATTAAATGGGGGGAGTGCACCCACTCTGCTGGAACACACTTGGCAAATTATTGAAGATAAGTGGCCATCCAGGTATCCAGGACTTGTGCCATACAGGGATTTATTGGCAATAACCAGAACCTTGAATTGCATTCTCAAGATAACTGACAGCCAATGCAGCTTTTTTGCAATGGTGACACTTGGGCATATCAAAATGCACCCATTACTACTTCTGCAGCTGCATTGACAGCTTCACTTGTGCCACTTGGGTTTTAAATGAAGAACTGTACCCTGAACTGGCAGCAGATCACCTCTCTCAGTGGTTTCATGTACTGTTGAACAGGAGAAAGGGCATGAACCCTAAGGCATTCTCCCCCTCCTCCATCAATACCGACTAGAACCAGCCTGAAAAAGGAGTGAACAACTGGAGCCCAGTGCCTCCCACTTCTGATCCTCACAATCCAGAAGGATAGTATGCTCAACAAATTCAAAGCTGCTGAGAGGTTAAGGAGCGCTAGGATGGATGCACCACTCCCATCAGCAACAGTGATGTGTTGTCCAACACTGTCTCTCTACTATACACTGGCCTGAAGCCAGACTGAAACAGGTTCAGATTTATCAGAAAAGAATAGGATAAGGTCACAGAAGCCTCAGCAGTGAATAGAATAGAACAGAACAGAACCTTGGAAGTCTTGTAGTCCAGCCCCCCCCCCGCTCAAGCAGGAGAACCTATACCATTTCAGACAAGTGACTGTCTATTCTTAAAAACCTCTAGGGATGGAGCACTCACAATTTCTGAAGGCAAGCTGTTTCACTGGTTAATTGTTCTCACTGTTAGGAAGTTTCTCCTTAATTCCAGGTTGCTTCTCTCTTTGATCAGTTTCCAACCACTGTTTCTCATCCTGCCCTTTGGTGCTTTGGTGAATAATGTGACCCCTCTTCTTTGTGGCAGCCCCTCAAAAATACTGGAATACTGCTATCATGTCACCCCTGTTTCTTCTTTTCTCTAGACTAGCCAAACCCAAGTCCTGCAGCCGTTCTTCATATATTTTAATCTCCAGGCCTTTGATCATCTTAGTTGCTCTTCTCTAAACTTTTTCCAAAGTCTCAACATCTTTTTTGTAGTACGGTGACCAAAATTGGCTGCAGTATTCCAGATGTGTCTTACTAGGGTTTATAAAGCGGTACTAATACTTCGTGTGATCTTGATTCTATCCCTCTGTTTATACAATCCAGGATTGTATATTAGCTTTTCTGGTGGCTGCTGCACACTGCTGGTTGACGGTTAAGTGATCGTCCACTAGGACTCCAAGGTCCCTCTCACAGTTGCTGTTTTTCAGCCAGGTCTTGCCTAATCTGTATTTATACCTTCAATTTTTCCTGCCTAAATGTAAAACTTCGCTTTTCTCCACATAAAATTCATTTTGTTGGATAGGGCCCCATTATTCAAGTTTGTCAAGATCTTTTTGGATCCTGAGCTTGTCTTCGGGGATGTTGGCTATTCCTGGTTTTAGATTAGAACCCGATTTATCTCTCAACTACTTAAGACCAGGACATCAATATTTTTTAAATTGTATCAGTGTGAACTGTTGAGGAGGTTGTTTTCTTAACAGATGAGTGAGGCTGACACTCTCCAATTCTGAACATACAGTGGCAACATTTTTGTAATAATAGGAGAAATCAATGCATGTAAGACATCTAGCCGTCTTTTCTCTAGATCAAATATGAGGAACTTGCTCTTTCATTCACCATAGTAAAATAATGTTTTTCTTAATGCAGTGTTCCAGGTGTATGGGAAATACTACCGCAGTTAGGTTTATAACATAGATATTTATTTTACTTACATCTAAGAACAATATGAATTATATAGAACTGCCTTATTTATATGACAAATTTGTAATCTCTCCTGTATTTTCCTCTTGTATAAATTTCAGCAAAAGGGGCAACTTGATGCTGTATAGCTGTTTGGGGCTTCAGTTCTTATCAAGATAGTATGAGCAGTATCTAGAGAACATCAAGTTCATACCCTTATGATTATATGAAAATTTATACAAAGCATTGATTTATGCTATATCTTGAGTAAACAAAGCAGCACTTCATTTAAAAACAAATAAGATTCCTTGAGTTGAACTAGGCTCCTGGTGATTGCTACTATGCAGTTTTTTGACAGTACACGGAAGTAACATGTCTTTTTTAAAAGTCTGGTTTTAAAATTCCGAGATTTTCCCCTTTGACAACTTTGATCAGAACCAACTCTGTTTATTTCCTACAATCAGCCAAGATAGGCTAGGTGCTATCACTCACTAAGGCACCTTTTTTTGTGAGTTTGATATAAGATGCCATTTGATGATTCTGTTTACTTCATTAAGCACACCATAAAAGAGAAAAGGGAAGATCTCTTGAAGAGAAAAGATACTCTCGAAATATTAGAATTGCAGTACTCATGAAGATGGCAGATTGATACAAATGTATCAGCCTGCCATCTGTCTTACAAAGCTATATTATTCAGTAATTTTCAGTTTTCCCACAGGAACAATGGTATATTGTGCACACAGAACAGATAGCACATGCATATACATACATATTGAAATTCTTGGAAAGATATCTTAACATCCCAAAGGTAATATTCTGTCTTATTTGCCATCAGGAAAAGAAAGGATTAGCTTAGCCCTTTTGTCTTTCTTCTCCAGTTTCATGCTAGAAGCTTCCCAATCTTCTTTGTCTCTGTGCCAGGTACTCAAGCTTAGGGCACTCTACAATATGTTAAAATGTCATCCAGTTCTTCCTTCTTTGTTCAGTTGTAGTTTATAAATTGTCAACTTAAAAATGTGGAGTCAAACAAATTCCAAGAATTCCCTTTGCTTTTTAAGTTCCATTCTAGGGCAGAAGCATCAGCCTGCTCCAGAGACTGTTTGATCATGGTAAATATATTGAGTTCTGACTGTAGAATTTGTTTTTAAAACCAGTCAATTATTTTTAATAAGCTTGCCTTACAGAAAAAAGTACAGTGTTTTTTCCAGAGTTTTGTTATCTCACAAATAAAATCAGGCTCATTCCAAATATCTAAATAAAAGTCAGAAAGCTTGGGGTAATGATTCTATAAAGCATTGTGCCTTCTCTGAGAACCTTTACAAATAGTTTAGAAGCAGAACATAATTATGGGACAAAGCAGTTCCTGCAATTATGCTTTCCTTTTTAATAGTACAATATTATTTGCTTAATTTCTATATCACATTAAAAAGCCTTTTATTACAGATAGTGGAAGAGATTGTAGAATAATGCAGTTTAAGGCTTCAAAAATTGGGTAAATAAGTAATTGGTTTCTTTGTTATTATGGTAGAAGCACTAAAGTATAACAATTCATATTTTTGTAATCTTTCTTGAATTAATTAATGCTGATTTTATCTTTTTCTTCTCCTACCCCAATAAACAGCAGAAGGCTACAATTCCATCGCATGCTCATTCTGCAGGTATGAAGGTCAACATTGTGAATAATCACACCCCCAAACAGGTGTGTGTCTTTATGTAACTATCAGTTCAACCTACTTGTATACATTTTGCTACTATGCGTACAATGTTGACAAATCATTGGAAGCATCTTCTTTGGGATTATTCATTATTGATCTGTGCTCCTCAGCTGTGTGGTATCTTTAGTTTTGCAATGTTAGGAAGCTATTAGGATATATCAGGAAATGGCTTGGCAAAGCCAAATCAGCTGTTCCAATCCACTCATCAAGAGGGCTGGCAAAGGTTCCCCCTCTTCATGAGATTGATGGGATATGGGTGAAATGACAAGCTTTCTGTATGGTAACTTCCATACTATGAATTTTTTCTTGTCCAGACTTCCCAGGGATAGGGGTTGGCTATAAATACCATCAAACTCTTAAATATTGCCATTCTTCACTCTGCCTGCCCATCTATTGTGATACTTATCTGTAGTAGCTAATCGGCCAAGATAAAATGGAAATATTGACATAGCTACTTTGATTGTCTTTGGTTTAATTGCTATCATTTCACAAAATAATGCTTAGTTAAGTATTGAAAAGATTTGACCCCAAGTAAATAAATATCTTTGCATTTAATGTACTTGTTTTTGAGAATATAAGCCTATGTTTTTGAGAATTTAAAATACTATGTAGAGCAGAATGTTGCATAGCATCCATAGTTAGTGAAAAACTTCAATATTATTTTCATTGAATGGAAAACTCAAATTGGCTGCAAAGAGCAATATATGAATTATGAAATGTTTCTTGTAATCAGTAGAAAAGTAAAGGTTGGATTCCCCCCCCCCGCCTATATTGTTCCAGTCCTATTCATAAACACTCCTGTTCCATTAGCTATCATTTCAAAAACCACACATAAATGTAAAAGTCCAATTAATATAATAATCATTTTGTCACTTACAATGTGAATTATAGCATAAATGAGCATCTTCTGTTTCACTGTATTGTCAAGCTTTCCTGGGTTTCTGAACAATTTTTGATATTACCTGATTGAACAATTTTGAAGCATTTCAATAAGTAAGCAATACATGAATGGAAAAGTTTATATTTCTGTATTAAAATGGCCCAAAAATGCTGCACAGATTTCTTCAGAATTGTGATATCTCCCTGTCTGTTTCACCTCTAAGAAGTATTGTGCTAAGAAAAAATGGTTAATTAATTTGTTCCATAGCATATACAGTATGTTTAAAAAGATCACTACATACATATTCTTGATAGCTAGAAGCAGAATTGAAATCTATAACAGCTTACTTGTCGAGGTTAGCTGTTACTTCAACACCAACCCCGTCTCTTTAAAATATTGATTTTGCAGCTACAGTGAGAAATATACAATTAATTATTTCCATTAAAAATTATACCAACTTATCTTCTGTTTTAGTGCCTATATGATACAGAGGATGATGATGAAACTGTACCTCCCTTTCCCAACAAACAGATGAAAATCACAGCAACAAATAGCTTCCTGAACAATGCAGTAAGGATCTGGTTTTGTAATCTTTCTTTTCTGCCTTTAGTGGACATATACAGATAAACATGCTTTCTCTCTATTCACATTGGATGGACATCCTGGTTCCAGCTTTCAGATTTGTACAGTTTTTTGCAGCTATTCTACGACAAGGTGACAATTACCTGTATCTGTGGCAGATATAGAGCCTCATAGAATTAATGTGCCATTAATTTGTCTTTCCATCTTTTGAACTAGCTAGTAATTGAAATCTGTCCAGATTCCATTGTACTGCAAACTAACTCTATCCTTCATCATTCTGGTGAAAGATAATTAAAGAGGCAAGAGGTAATTTAGTCTTGTTTTACTATCAAATCACCACAGTTCTGGGATATAATTTCTGATGTTGTCTTGAAAGTCCATATTATTGTGATGAAGAGTGCATATTATAAATATTTGATCATGTTGAGACTCATGCATTGTACAAAACCACTAACTAAATGATATGTTAATATCATGCATGAGCCCAGTCAATATATTTTGATAAGACAATGGAAGGTATATTGCAGATCAATTACAGAATCATCTCTAAAAATGTTGCTTCATTTTTATCTCTTATCAATTAAAAGTGCAGAAAGGAACTCATCATTCTTTGCTGAACTAGAGTATAGATGCTTTTATTATTTACCTTAAAAGCCATATTTTATGAAATACATACGGCCAAAGGTCCTTCAAAATAAGGAAGGAAGGAAAGGATGTCTCAATGTCCATAATCAATCTAATTAGTCAATTGTCACTTAATTCTGTTCAGGGTAAAAGAAGCTATAGTTTAAAAAACCATACTTACAGCAGCATTGGTTGCCTTAAAGGAATTATTATTGGTTGTGGGTTTCAACCAAAATTAGTGATCTGTGCTTAAGTCATTTTGTTTGCTTACTATTCTATTTACCTACCTACTTGTATGCCACCTCAATCGCTGATGTAACTCTAGATGGCTTACATAAAGATTAAAATAATAGAATTAAAACAAATAAAAAACAATCAAATGGCAAGAATAACTACAGGACATCAGGGAAAAGAATCAAATTCAAAGATCAAAATATGATACCAGGGAGTAGATTATCTCATCCTACCAGTATCCTCATCCATTTTTGTTTTTATTATTTTAGCTCTAAAGCTGTGTAACAAAATTGCATGCAGTAATCCAGAAAGATTCCTGCTCTAGTTTTAGAATATATAATTGAATTTTGTGATAAAGAGAATTGGTGGGAGGGAAAATGATGTTTATTAGAACATATAATTAGAATATATTTTCTGGATGAATAATATCATATTAGAATTCAGTGTTCTATTAATAGATGGTGGGGGAAAATTTCTTCAAAAGTATTCAGAGTTTTATGAATGAGAATAAGCAGATTTAAATGGGTAAATCCGGTCCCACACTGTATGCTAAATTTTTAGAAAGGAATAAAACATAAGAGATTTCTTCCGCTTGATTAAAACCACACTAACATCTGGTTTGAACATTTATTCAGTGGCGGTGTATTTAGTTAACTTTTATTAAATCATAAGTAGCTGGTTTCACAAACATACTATCTGAAATTCAAACAAACCATATTGTGCCTTAATATGATGTGTAACTCTTTGGCTTACTGGTATAATAAAGCTGTGCAGCACCTTGAAAATAAATCCAAAGAATTGCTTGGGTCCCTGTGTAAGCATAGCATCTCTGTTATTTATTAAAGTAGCCCAACCTTTTTCAGGCTTCTGTGAAAATAGTGGTGGTAATTTGACAAAACCAATCATTAAAGTTAAAGTAAGTCTTAAGACTATTTTGTAGACCAATTTTCAAGAAAGATGGAGCTTATTAATTTTTGTTGCAATATTGTTATTTTTTTGTTTCAAATATATCTGAAAAATGAGAAATATTTGAAAAATTTCACTTTTAATTACTATACTTTGCTCAGACATTTTGTACTTTTTTGTTATCCTCTGTCTATCCTATTATATCACAGGAATTATTTGAAATGCCTCTATAATATATTTAGTATTGCCATTATATAAATATTTTGTTTTCATTAATAGTATCTGGAACTATGTGATTTTAAAATATATATTCTAAATTTGATGAAACGTTTATTGATAGAGGCAGTGTATTTCATTAAGCTTACTGTGGTGTGTGACATTTTTAGAAAAAACTAAAGTATAATAGTGTGATAAAATTAAATCTTTATTTTAAAAAAACATGAAATGCTTCAGTTTTCAGTACAGTCTAACACTTCAGCCAGCAGATCCTTGTTAGATGAAAACTAAAGGAAATATTTTAGTGGGTTAGTTTAACTCAACAGCTATAATTCTTGTCTAGCCCACATGAGTTTGTTCCTGCAGCTAAATTATCTGACATGGGAGATCTTGCTATGTAGTACTATTTGGCTTTTGGTCTTTGGGGAAAAAATAAAAAAAATGCTTCTGGCATTTCCAATATTTTATGTTTTGTTTGTGCAGGCTGGACACAGTGGCAACAAGTTTTCTCTCTCAAAGACAGTCCCTCTTACAAAAGTTGTCCAGAATGATGCATATACAGCTCCCCCGGTCCCTCCTTCCCCCATCCGAACAAAGGCCCTCACAAACGTGTCTAGAACCTTAGTGACCAAGGAAGAACCCCCTAAAGAGCCTACAGTGGTCGAGGTGAGCTGGAGAGGGGGAGGGGATGTCTTTGTGTGCTGTCCATAGAATTGTAAAATTCTTTTAAAATTAATTTTATTCTAAAATGAGATGAACAGATATTCTGTCCTTTTCCCAAGTACAGAGATGCAAACATGAGGCTACAGTCACCAAAGCACCTCCAGGGTACTGTTTCCAGATAATTCTGGAGAACTATATTAATTTTGCTGAATTGTGTTTAAATTAAATTAAATTGCGTTTAGTTTTTGTCTTGCTCATTTTTTGACATGGCAGTTTCCTTCATGCCACGTGGAGTGTGTGTGGTTCACAATTATGAATGTGCTCTCCCTCACCCCAACCAAAGTGCAGAATTGTATATAACATGAGCTATTTATGGAATCCAGTATAAATTTTTGCTGTCTGAATATGCTTTATATGGTGGTTGGATATTAGTTAGGGGGAATATAGGTAGTCTTCAACTTTTGACCACAGTTGATCCTGAAATTTCTGTTGTTAAGCAAAATGGTTATTAACTGAATTTTGCCCCATTTTACGACCTTTTTGCCAAAGTTGTTAAGTGAATCACTGACTCATCGCAGTTCTTAAATTAGCAACATGGTTATTAAATGAACTTGGCTTCCCCATTGACTTTGCTTGTCAGAAAGTTACATTGCACCTGTCATAAATATGTGCCAGTTGCCAAGCAACTGAATTTTGATCATATGACCATGGGGATGCTACAACAGACTTGTGAAAAAAGTCATAAATCATTTATTTCAATGCCGTTGTAACTTCGGTCACTAAACAAATGGTTGTAAGTCAAGGACTACCTGCATTCTGAAAATAGTAGAAATGTAACTGTAGATTTTAGATTTTCACTTTGCTTATGTGCATTATTATATCATTGATGTTTCTTCTATTTATTACTGATGTTTGCCTTATTTTTATTATAGCCAGCCTTTAGTCCTTTAGAGGGTACTAAAATGACTGTGAATAATTTACACCCCCGTGTTACAGAAGAGGATATTGTTGTGAGTATTGTATGTTTTTGAAGTCTGAGAGTACACATAATTTTAAACTTATAATCACAATTGCATCCAGAATTTCCATTATAGATCGGTGCAGTCATAATACAAATCACCGTATGATTGGACCCGATTTTATGACCATTTTTACCATGGTTGTTAAGCAAATCACATGGTTGTTAAGTGAATCCAGCTTCCCCAGTTGATGCTTATTGTCAGAAACTGGCAGGGAAGGTCACAAATCGCAGTCATATGACAGCAAGATGCTGCAACTGGACGTAAGTGCAAGATGGTTGCCAAGCACCCAAATTGCGATCACATACTGTGAGGCTAGTGCAACTGTAGAAGTGCAAGGATAGGGCATAAATCACTTTTCCCAAGGTCATCATAAATTTGAAATGTTAAATGAACAGTCATAAGTCAAGGAGTGCCTGTAGCCTGTTTTCTGAATGTTTCCATTAAATAATGTAATAAGGGACATGTTTTTGAGAAACTGGAACGTTTTATCAAAAGCTAACAAGTAACCTGCTTAAGCTGATCTCCTTCATCCCTTAGATATCTTCAAATGTACAATAATTTAAACACTAGAACGAATTTAATAGTTCCAAGAAAAGCCTTGTGTATGTGACACTGAAGTACAAAAGCCTAGAATTCTTCAGTTTGTTGTAAGCTTGATACTGTATATAAGTATACAGTAGTTTCAAAATCTAAGGAATCTAGAACATTTGTAACGTGCAGGCAATCCTGTAATACCTCACTCATAGACCTTTTTTGCTATAATGCAGAAACTCTTCAATACTAGATGTTTTCTTAACACAAATTTAATTTACTGATAAGGCTTCATAAATACAAAAACTGGAAGAGATATCCAAGTTATGTTAGACAAATATTTGCTCCCTCTATATTTAGAAAAAGCATGTCTTTGATTATTGTGTACTCTCAGCAATTACAGTAGAGCAGGGAACTTTATGTCCTGACTACATGACTATGTTTGCCTTGCTAATGAGGGACACAGAAAGGTGGAATAAAGGCATCAAAGCAGTGTTGTATTATTTATTATTTTATTTGTTGCATTTCTGAACTATTTTTTCCCAATGTGATGGTGCAGATACAGTCTTTTCCATCTCAGTACCAAATATTTATGTTTACTGTCTTAAAACGAAATACATGCATTAGGTAGTATCTAACTCTAGCATCTTGCTGATATTGCTTTAACAATCCTTTCTTGTTTAAAGCTATGGCAATACTATATTCTTTATTCCAAAACAACTTTTTCCTCAGGAATTATTCTGTGTGTGTGGTGCCCTAAAGCGAGCTCGTCTGGTGAACCCTGGGATGGCTGAAGTTGTCTTTGTGAAAAAGGAAGATGCCATCACTGCATATAAGAAATATAACAACAGATGCTTGGACGGTGAGTATGAACTTCATATGAAAAGTTGACCTTTTGTTTCTTTTTTTTTGCTTTGCAAAATATTTTAAACATTTTCAGGAAAACAGAGAGTCAAAAAATAAAAAAGATTTCTATTTTACCAGGATTTTACAGATTTTTGTAAATGGCATTTTTCAAATTAACAGTGATTTTTCTTTTTATTATCAAGAGGAGAAAAATCATGGAAGCAATCCTTCTGACAGTAAATATATAGTGAGGAAAAAAGTGAAAGAAAGAATAATCACTAATATCCGAAAATAAGACCTGGTCTTATATATTTTTTCTCCAAAAGGGGAAATTAGGTCTTATTTTCGAGGGATTCTTATTTTTTTCACTGTTTTGCCATGCGTAGCGGCACTGACAGCCCGATCCAGCAGAAGTCCACGTGGCTGCCACTGGCCCACTTCTGTGGCCACTCGCCACCAATCACGCGCATCACCCCTGGCCTCCATTTCACCAGCAGAGGCCTTCAGAAAAGGCCTCTGCAGCCGAGAATGAATCCCCCGGTTGACACGTGCGTCACTTGCTGGCTTCCATTTCCCTGCAGAGGCCTCTGCCAGTGAAACAGAGGCCAGCGGGCGACACAGTGGCGAGCAGCTGTAGAAGTGGGCTGGTGGCAGCTACACGGGCTACTGATGGACAGGGCTATTGGTGCCGCCATTGCAAGGCAAGGCAGGTGTCAGGGCGTGGGAGGTCTGGCTGTGAGGGCCCTGAGGTAAGGGGGTGTGGGGCACATGGGGCACCTCGTCCCGTCTTGCCTCACCTTGTGGCACTGCAAACAACCAGACGGACTGGGCGGCCGGCCAGTTGCTCAGGCTCTTAACTAGGGCTTATTTGGGGGGTAGGGCTTACATTAGGCGCATGCGTAAAAATCAAGGTAGGGTTTACTTTTGAAATAGGGCTTATTTTCGGGAAAACACGGTAGCAGTACTTTAAAGCATTGCATCTTTTGATGTTATTTTTTTCTCACTAGGGCAACCAATGAAATGTAATCTTTTCATTAATGGAAATGTCATCACATCAGACCAGCCTATTTTGCTGTAAGTGTATTACATTCATAAAGTTAAAGATCTTTAAAGACAGAATATAAATGTAAGATGTAAATAATTTTTGCTTTTCTTAGGTTATCAGCCTGAAAATAAGAAAAGGTATTTGAGTTCAGCATTGATAGCAACCATTTCATTCCTGATTATCACTCAGTGGTGGAGATTCTGGCGCTCCTAATTTTGTTCTTCCTTTTTCTTTCCATTATTCTTGTATATAAAAAAATATTATTGCTTGAGTCTATATTCTGTAAGGAGGCTAAATACAATGTTATTTCTTGTAATTTTGCCTAGTCGATTGAGTGACACTCCTTCAGTGAAGAAAGAAATTGAACCACGTCGGACAAACACAGGAACGTCTTCAAATCCCCCAGCCGAAGTGGATCCTGACACCATCTTGAAGGCACTCTTCAAATCCTCGGGGACTTCTGCTACTGTGCAGCCTACAGAGTTCAAAATCAAACTTTGAAAAGTAGCAGTCAAAGGTGGACTAGTAAACTGAGTGTGGAAAATTGGGAGACATGGGAACACAATTGTTGTGTTGGACTGCACTCAAACCTTTGTTTTTCTACAGTTGCTACCTTTCCTGTACAGTAGTGTTCCCCTAAATGTGTTTGTTCTGTTTTCATAGTTGGAATTTTTGTCCCAATATTTCTAATGGAATAATTTCCCCTTTCTCTACTGAAATCTGTATCACCATATAACTCTTCCTTTTTTCACCTGCCTCCCCACTGCAGTGTCCAGCCAGTTAAAAGTACACCTAGTTAAAGGTGTGATAAGCATTTATTGTGGCTTTCATTCTTTTAGTAAAAATGGTGACCCTTTTGCTTCATACAATTAATAAACATTTCATTTCAATATATCTGTGTCTGTGGAAGAGACTTGCTATAATACTGTACTCCCAGGCATTGATAATAGCTGTATGCTACTCTAAAATTGGTAAAAAGGAAGTAAGTAGCAAATGAAATGTTCATGCAGCAACTAATGGAAGAGATTGTGAAGGAGTGAGAATATGTATAAGTATATAACATATTCTACACTACTTTCATTGCCATGTATTCATGTTGTTAATATGTTGATGGAGGAATATTGTTGTGATCTTCAGGATGTTACACAGAAGTGCTTTTTCTATTGGATTTGTTTGAATGCCAGTAAAGTAAGCTTCATTATCTAGTATTTATATTTTTTCCAATTTTTGATAAGATCTATACTGCAAAGGAAAATATCTTCCAGTTAAACAGTACAAGATAGCTAATGATACTGTGAGCTATTTTTATGCAGTGCTTTAGAATCACAAATAGTTCTGGTAGCCCTGATGTCAATAGAATTCAAGTTAGACCTTTATTTTGTTACGTTTTTCTGAGATGTTGGCTCTAAAACAGTTGTCCATAAGCTAATTCAATGCAATTTTCTCTCAGGCCACAAAACAGCTGGTCACTTAGCAGTTGATTGTTAAATATGAAAACAAGGACTAGAGGGTGACATACTGGTAATAACAGTGTTCCAATATCTCTGGTTGCCAAAAAGAAGAGAAGGTCAAGCTGTTCTCCAAAGCACCTGAAGGTAGGACAAGAAGCAATGGATGGAAACTAATCCAGAAGAGAATTCACCTAGAACTAAGGAGAAATTTCCTGACAGTTAGAACAATCAATGAAATGGCTTGCCTCCAGAAGTTGTGGGTGCTTCAACTTTGGAGGTTTTAAAGAAGAGATTGGACAATCATTTGTCTGAAATGGGACAGCTAGTCCTTGACTTATGACCACAATTGAGCCCAAAATTTCTGTTGCTAAGTGAGACATTTGTTAAGTGAGTTTTGCCCCATTTTACGACCTTTTGTGCCACAGTTAAGTGAATCACTGCAGCTCTTAAGTTACTAACATGGTTATTAAGTGAATCTGGCTTCCCCATTGACTTTGCTTGTCAGAAGGCTGCAAAATGGGATCACACTCCAATCAGGACACTCCTATCATAAATATGAATCAGTTGCCAAGCATCTGAATTTTGATCACGTGACCATGGGGATGCTGGAACAGTTGTAAATGTGAAAAACTATATAAGTCAGTTTTTTCAATGCCATTGTACCTTCATACATTCACTAAATGAACTGTTGTAAATTGAGGATTACTCTCCTGCTTGAGTAGGGTTGGAGTAGAAGACCTCCAGGGTCACTTCCAACTCTGTTATTCTGTTATTTGAAATATCAATAGAAAACATTGCCCATCTTGTTCTTAAGGAGTTAACACGTTTGTATATATTGTGTCTCTTAAGTCCTTTTCTCTGGATAAGATTCTGCTGCTGCTTTGTAGCACTATTTCTATGAAAAAGTGGTGAGGGCACCTTAAATGAATTATTCACCATAAAATAGAGATGGGTGGGCAGTGAAAGAAGTTATTTAAAACTAAGAAAGATGTATTTTATGTCCATGTGCAATTTTACCTGATGTACAAATTTTTGCTAAAAGGTTTTTAAAAAGATCTTTAAAAAACCCCACCATGATAACACAATGAAATAGCACTGGATAACTCCTTAGACATTGAATTTTTGTTCTCTCAACTGCAAGATTTAAACATTTCCATGTGTGCTAAAATCTTTTAATAATAGCTTATTCCACTGTAAGCCTGATCTCAGTAATTGTTCTTCATTCTGTAGTGTCTGGGTCTAATTTCATAAGGATGTGGCAGTCAAATTATATCACTTCAGGATATGAATCATTGTTCCCTATGGAATTTGCTAATCTGGATTACTAATTTTACTCTTACTGGGGAAATGTACTTTTGAAGAAATAGGTATTTTTTGTGCAGAAATGCAATTCTTTGTGTATGTCCTTCATTAACAGCAGTGGGGTTGGTTACAGAGAAGGTTAACCAGAGGACATGATGTAATGTTTCTGAATAAATACTGTACTTGTTATACAGAGAATATTCTACTTTTTTTAAAGATGCAAAACATGAAATTTGTAATATTTGATTTTGGGTGTGCCTCTAAACAACAGCTGATAGCATAAGTCTACTTAAGGATGTGGGTATGTTCAGTACTCTCCTATGGATGAGGAACTCTTTTAGAGGATTTTTACTTTAAATTTGCAAATCAACTTCACCCTTAGATATTGCTTTTCATATTCAGGAAGATTTTGATGGGAGTTGTTTGAGAAATCAGAATAATGGTGATTAAAATAACTACATGAGCTATACCCTGAATATATGATATTTAACTTTTTCCATTACAAAACGAATTTACAATTTCATTACAATGCAAACTTTGTTTAAACTGAGGATATTGGCTCATTTTTACCCCAATTAGCTGGAAGCTCCTAGCCAACCATGATTTAAGTTGATCAGGGTTCAGACTCATCAGAAATCCTATGATTCGTGAGTACATTGGGAAGTCAGCCGAAAAAACAGCCCTTCCATATTATTGCCAAGAAATTGTCCTCATTTTGAAAGGAAAATCTTCCATATGCTGATATACCCGTCCATTCCTCTGTGAATGCTTCACACACATGGACGGCTTCTTCCTACGATGCTTTTAAAAACGATGTACACTAGAAAATTTTCAGCTCCAAAATTAACCTTGGAAACTAATTTCCCGTGTGGTTTTTGCCTCGGAGCTTTTCTATTTCCAGAATCTCCCCTTTCCTCGCCGATTACGAAGATTTCATGAATGTGAAAACAGGCTTTGAAAAGGGGGGCTTGGCGAAACACATGTCACTTGCCTCTACCTCATCACAACCCTAACACCTTCTAAAAAAAAAAAAAAAAGACAACAGGGCGGTACAGGGTTAACCCAACTCAGGCACACGCATAGGGGTGAGTCTTCGGAAATAAAACCCCTTCAGGCTTGTGGGACTTCGTTCCGGTCAAACAGACGCGTTTGACAAAAACACCCCCGCCCCCCGAAGGCTGCACAGATGCAGGCACGAAACCACCCTTTGATTTTCCCGGGAAAGCGATTGGTCCCAAGAAACCTCGCGATAGTCAGCAGTTGCGAAAGATGACGCAATTTCCTCCGAGCCAACATGGCGACCTCCGGCTCGAAGTGTGTGAAAAATGGAGAAGCTGTCGCCACCCTGGGATACACAGGTGAGTAGAAAATAGGGCTGGGAGACAAAGAAAGAAATCTCTGTTAAATGCTGAAGCTGCTCTCGGTTGCTTTACGGTTTCAATGGGCTCCGATCTCGTTTTGGCAATGTGCTGATACTCCTTTTGTTTCTTTCGCTAATGGAGCATATATATATATATAATTTATATATAGATGCAAAGTGCCTGCAAATAAGTCAATAGAGTGTTGCACTTCTGCTTGTAATTGGAAACTGGTTTTCTGCAGGAGGAGATAATGGAGGCAGTAATTCAATAAATTGACCTTTCTGCGAAGTAGCTTAGATGGGAAATCTAAATTAATTTTGATTTCACGTGATCTGAGTATTCAGTAAATGCATACATATACATAAATATCCACAAAAGAATATGCTTCCACTTTTTAGCAGCATTATATAAAGTGTAAAAAGATGTAAGAAATAGTAAATCAGTAAAATGAAGCAGGAGATAAAAAAGATAACTAAATCAAGCAACATATGCAAGGAGAGCAGAGGGGTTCAGACTGACCAAAGCAATGGAGTAGTATTGTGATGCAAATCCCATTCCTTTTTTCACATAAACTACCTAGTTGCCCAAATATCTGATGTGGTGCAATATTTATTATTTTTATACCACCTTTATTATTTTTTATAACTAACTTGAGGCAGCAAACATATATAATACTCCTTCCTCCTCCTATTTTCCTCACACCACTATTGTGAGATGGGATCCTGCAGATGCTGCTCCTAATGCCTTTCTATCCTTGCAATTCTTCCTGTTTCCACCAAAACTATCATACATCCTCTTTTGTCTGTCTTGTTTTGAAAATGATATTAATTCTATCCATCACCATGTTCTTGTTCTTTTCTTCCCCCTTCATCTAGCCATTGCTCATATATTTGCTTCAGAATTCAGTTTTCTTTCATTTTCTCTGTAAGATCGAACCACTTAACATACTTTTCTCATGAGTAACTCACGTTTATATTGATGTTCATTCAATACCCAGGTTTTACTTTGTCTCTTCTTGTTTTAACTATAAATATTTCTTAGTATCCCATTCTCACTTCATTCAGTATTATTTTCACATTTCTAATGACATACTGAGATTTGACATATGTAGCAAAATGGGCAGAAACTTGCTTTTATACATATCCATAGTTACCTCTTTCAAAAAACCATCCATTCCTGGCAAAGGCACTTATTGTCTATTAATTTTCTCCAGTGTTTGTGTGTCTGAAAACTTCTGTATTTTCCTTTTAGTAAACATTTTGTCAGATTTACCCAAAATAATCTACTTACTCTAGTTTCTCATTATTTATTAATAACTTGCAATGTTTCACTCCTTTTTCCTATAAAAAATAGTAATCTTTGATCAATTTTCAAATGTGTATTTTTTGCCTCATACAACATATGTATTCACTGCAATTTATACAGGTTCTCAACAATGTGAGATTTTCTGCATTCAATGTTTCCAACTAGTAAACTTCTAATGTACTGAATCATTCTTGATACATAAATACAAAAAAAGGTTTTGCTCAATTAAACATTTATTTTATTCATTTGCAGTGGTTCTGTTTAAATATTTTCCTATACAGAAATAGACATAAAGTGGAAAGGAAATATTAGAGATTCTTGTAATCCATATTCCCCATTCCAGTTCAGCAAAAATAGTTTACAATTGTCTGGAGTCCATGAAGATTAAGGTGGACAGATGCAGCAAATATATCTGCAAAAGTGGAGACAGATCTTATATTTATATGCATTTCAATTTCTGAATTTTAATGTTCTCTGTATGGAGAGAAAAGTCTGCTTGGGCTTCTCTTGCTTCAGGAAGTCCCCCCCCCATCTAATCAAGAATCAGTGAAATAAAAAATATTTCTCAAGAAAAAGTGTTATTAGTTAAGCGAGAGCCCGTCTCTTTCCCAGAACATGCTTGTTTAATCAGTCCAATCCTCTTAAAAGGATTTAGCAAACAAACAGTAAAATGCAAAAATAAATAGTTCACAAAAGAAAAATAAGTAAATAAGCCTCTACCTATCTTACTTTGTACAATCACATACAGACCTAGTAATAAAACATTTCCTTCTTTACAAATGATTGTTTTTTCATTTATGAAATGTTCACCAATATTAGTTTTTCTTCTCTGAAGTTACTTGATTAGCAAATGCTTTTCTTCTTTTTTAGCTATTCCAGTCAAGTTTTCTGAGAAGCACCAGTCACCTCATTATCTCAAGCATTTAGCAATAATAATAGCACTTATATACCATTTCACAGTGCTTTGCAGCCCTCTCTAGGTGTTTTGCAGAGTCAGCATATTGCCACCAAAAATCTGGATCCTCATTTTACCAACATTGGAAGGATGAGTCAACCTTGAGCCGGTTAGGATCAAACTCCTGGCAGTGGGCAGAGTCAGCCTGCAATACTGCATTATAACCATTTCCCACTCTTTAGTCATTCATCAGTACAGTCGTTAGTGCAGATAAACTTGTGGGATGCCGCTCTCTTCCTGAAGATGAGAAAGGCTCTAATTCAACAATATGAAAGGCATCAGGTTGGGAAAAGCTGTCTTAGACTGTCTTTCAGAATTGCTACCTGTTGCAGAGAAACTGTGATCCAATTTTGTTTAGGGGCAAAGTATTCTATTTATTGAAATAATTGTGGCAGCACCTGCAATGATTGTTTTTTTATTTATGAAATGTTCACCAATATTAGTTTTTCTGAAGTGACTTGATTAGAAAATGCTTTTCTTCCTTTTTAGCTATTCCAGTCAAGTTTTCTGAGGAGCACCAGTCACCTCATTATCTCTATGTGAAAGAACATAAAGTCAGAGAGGGCAGAGATTCCAAGAGGCCTCAAAACCGAACACTTTTTGTCCTAAATATTCCTCCGTATTGTACAAAGGTGAGTTATTTGGGGAAGGAGAGGAAGATTATATAAGCTATGGGGATTTTGACATTCAGAACAGAGATATTACAAATGTCAGTAACAAGATAACTTTGGGAAGATAATATACATTGGATTTTTATGAATAACATTCTGATTGGAATATAATTCTGCTGATGAAAATTTGTTATCTTTTTCGTTCTGTTAATTGATCTTATTTTAATCTATCTGAACTTCTGCCTAACATAGTCCCTCTAACTTGGTGCCCACATTTCCATAGCTCAGATATTAACATTGAGAACATCAGGTATGGAACAACTGATTGTAAATATTTGCAGCATTGGTTGGGCTGAATGTCCAACTAAAATACGAAGAAAGCTTTGCTAAGAGAAAGTTTACTTTTTTAAAAAAATTGAGCAAATAAAGAAGTAGTATAGTTAAAGGAATACATAGGCCTCTTTTCCTCTGCCCTGCCCCCTATCCACATGAAAGACAGAGTTAATTCTACCTCATAATTGTGATCAGGCTTACTGCCAAAAGAAAGGTGCAGTATGCTAAGACTCCAGAAGAAAGGTACAGAATGTAAGAGCTCTTAAGAAAGAATACACAGTTTTCAGGGGGCCATGCTGACTTTTTGAATGACATGTTGGTTGCTGGAGTCCAAAAATTAAGGCATAAAAAATAGTGAGAAGGATAAATGGAATAAAAATAAATACAATTAAATATATGTAATATATCTAGCCATTTATTTTATAATTTCCCCCTTCTCTCACATTAAAAATTATATAAGCATGGAAACTTTTAGAGGATTCTGGAACCAATATCAAAGGTTTTCAAAGGCCACGTTCATGAGTTGGTCCTCAAGCTATGAGCCCTGATTGAAGAGAAGAAAGATGTGAGCAATAACCTGCCTGCTACAGATAGCTGAAAATGTTGGGCAAAATAGAAGAAACCATTTCATCTTTCAGAAATGTCTACTCTTTAACTATGCCATGAATTATGCTGAAACCTTTTTTTCCTTTTAGAAATGTTTATCAAGGCTGTTCTCCAGCTTTTGCCCTGTACAATCTGTGGAGATGTGTGAAAGGCCAAAGCCAGGAGATGGGACAGAAACACCCAGGACCAAATTCTTCAATAACAAGATACTCTTGGTAAATTGGGAATGTGGAGGAGAATAGCACGATGAAGGAAGCTGTGGCGTTACCTTTTTAAGAGGGACAAATGAACACTTTTGAAAAAGACCAAAGCAAATGTTTCATTGTGATGGTCAAGTATTGCCTTATCCCTCACATTGTTCTTGATTCCTTTATGAAATAATCAGGTAGTGTTTATGTTGTGCATCAAGATCTTTTAGACTGACAAACTTACTATGCACTGTTGTGGTAGCTTTAGCTGAAAGGAGTTGGGTCCCTTTCTAGATTGCTTCCATTTGGCTGTGCTCATTTTATAATCTGGATTATCCTAGATATTTTTTGAAGGCTGATTGCTTGATTCTTTACAGGAGGCAGAGGCAAGGCCCATGTTTAAGATGCAATTTTTGGACCTGACTTATTTTAACAACTAATGTGCAATATCATATTTAGCTGAGTTTTTTCTCTGGGTTCTAGGTTAAACCAGGGTTCATAAGTATTTCTAGACTTATATGTGAGAGAACAACCTGCATCTAATCCCAGGCAAGATAGATATTGATTCTAGGGGCTGAACAGTCAGGATGAGGCTGGAGCAGCTATCTCTATGGCAACTATCGCCCTTAGTTTTTGGATCACATGTAAGTGAAACCTGAAACAAAATGCTTCTTGCTTCACAGGGATTCCAAGTAGCTTATGTGGTATTCAAAAGACCTGCTGGAGTACAGGCTGCCAAATCCTCATCACTACAAAGACCCCATATAATATCTTCAGAGAGCCATCCTGTGCAAACTGGCATTCACAGTAAGTTAAGCACAAATGCTACACATTTTCCTTTTCCAAGCCTGGCATACAGAAGTCTACATTTAGGGCTGTACTCAGTCCCTAAACTAAGAAATATTGGACAGAACTCTCTTCACACATTTGATTTCAGACTTCTGATTTTTTTTTTGCCTGATTTGACTTATGATAAAACATTTAGAATGAAAATCAAAAAGGTAATGGAAATAAAGAAAGGATTTGAGTTCTGAGCAATGAAAAATGAAATGCAAATATAATAACATGTACGCTAGCTAAAAGGCTGTTTGTTTTTTTCAATTAATGATTCTGGATGGTTGAAGATGCTGGTTCCTGCCTATAAATCTCTTCATGGCATATGGACTGGTCACTGGAGGAACTACTTAGTTCCCTTCGACAGAATCAAAAGGCTTTAAGTACCATCCCTTCTCTGTGCCTGCCCTCCTGGAATGCGTTGTCTTCCTGGAATCTGGATGACCACCCTGACAGCATTCTGGAGGGTCTTAAAGACCTGACTCTTCTCCCAGCTCTGGGCTAGGATAATTGTAGTTCATGTTGGTTGTGTGCTGTTTATGGGTTTACCAGATACACTATCTGTTTACTGGTATAAGATTATGCTTGCATTATTAGCTGCCCAGTATCACTCTAGAGTTAGTCAGTGCCTTTATCAAACAAACAAAGCAGGTAAAATTAAGTCCAAGTCCAATAGACAAACAGCTTGAAGGATAGCCTTGACACACAGGAAGTTATTGAATAGCAAGTACCTTTGCTTAAAGTAACATTAATAAAAATAAAGAGGCCTGATAAGGTGTAAATTGTTCTTCTTAATCATATTTTTCCTAACTGAAAATTCAGATAAATTTTAGCTTACCTAAGACTTGTTTTATTTATGTCAAAATTAGAGGTTTTGATTTTGGTCTAAAATGTATTGCAGGCAGTGATGGACATTCCTTGTTATTTCCATGACATACTGTTGGTCTATGAACTGCATTGGCTATCAGTAGGTTTCCAGATATAATTCAAGATGCTGGTTATCCCCAGCATTAGGGTCTGGCCGTCTGAAGGACCACTTACCTCTTGCTGACAGAATTACAGTGCTCTGAGTCCCATCAATTAAACAGTGCTATCTGGTGGGACCCTATCAGGAAGTGGACCTGCCTTCTGGAACCCCATTTCCGCAAGATTTGCATGTCCCTCAACATTGCCCTGTTTAAACAAGCCCTTCAGACTTGTCTCTATCTGCAGGCTCTCATTTAATGTAGCTGGACATCTCAGAGAATATTTAATAACAGTTGGCTGCAGTTGCCCAGCTATTGGAGATGCAGTTCAATAGACTGACTCACATGATTTGACATCTCTTATTGTCATATTTTGGATTTAATAATTTGATAATGTAAGATTTCTCACTGTATATCAAGATTGCATATCCTGGGTATTTTCCCAGCATTTAGAATTTACTAAGGTTTGGGATTTTTTTGCAAACAGGAATGACCAAAATAATTACTATACAATTGGCAGTATAAAACTGATTTCCAATGGCAGATTACTGTTATATATTGGAATTAGCTTCTCTGTGGATGTAGGTGTATGATAAAAAGGCAAGGCAAATTGATTAACATTTTTTGGCATTGCTGCTTATGATATAAATGCCCAGATGTTTTTTCTTTAATCTTTAGTAATCTTAAATCACATTTATTTGTTAGATTTCTATTCAACCTCTTGTACAAGCACTCAAGGCAGCATGCATAATGCTCCTCCTTCCTGTTGTTTTCTCACAATAGTCCTGTGAGTTAGGCATGAATTGGCCGCAAGCCAGTATTTGTGGCTAAAGGAGGATTAGGACCTGGATCTCCCTAAAGGCAATCCAGCCTCACTTCACTATATCCCCACTGGCTGTCATATTGAGTGTGTGAATGTATTTATATTGTTGGTTTATTTGATGTAATCAAAATATTTAAAAACATAAACCTTTATGCTTAGATAAACCATGTTTTCCTGAAAATAAGACCCGATCTTATTTTTTGCCTCCAAAAGAGGCACCAGGTCTTATGTTTGGGGGGAATCTTTTCCACTCACCTCACGTTGACAGCACCAACAGCCCCACCCAGCTGGCCCACTTCTTCTGTGGCTGAAGGAGCAGCTTCATTCTGCAGCTGAGAATGGAGCTCCGGCCTGCATTTTGCAGTCAGAGGCCTTTGCAGAAGGCCTCTGCAGCTGAGAACCAAGCTATGGATTGAATCTGTAGCTTGGCTCTCTGCTGCAGAGACCTTCCAGAAAGGCCTCTGACTGCGAAATGCAGGCTGGAGCTCCATTCTCAGCAGCAGAATGAAGCTGCTCCTTCAGCCGCAGAAGACGTGGGTCAGCGGGGCAAGTCTCGATCCATGGGAGGCCTGGATGCAATGGTAAGCTCCACCCCTGCCCTAGCTTGATTTTTAGGCAAGCACCTTGCCTCAAAACTAGGGCTTATTTTTGGGGTAGGGCTTATATTAGGTCCCAACCCCCCGCAAAAGCAAGCTAGGTTTTATTTTCAGGGTAGGTCTTACTTTCGGGGAAACACGGTAGTTCAGTTTGTCCTACAACACAATCTCGTTCAGAATAGATGAAGAAAAATTTCCAGATTCTCAAAGGATTTTCCCCTCTTTTTATATCTTGAGAATTGCATTACAAAGTTACTGATTACTTTGTTCTAACTTTTAAGAATGGATTGCTAGATACGCAGCCTCAATTGTGGATCCTGCTGAGCTGAAGACAGAAGTTGATTCTTTCATGCAAAATTATGATCAAAAGATTGCAAAGGTAAAGCAACCAAGGACATAATTGTTGTTGGGAAATATTGCCTGTCTTCAAAGAGTCTTTTCTTGATCCAACTCCTCTGGAATGGTAATGGCTGGCATGCTGCAGTGATTAAAATGTGTAGGTGGAGTTTAGTTCTTCTCAGCCAGAAAGCTCATTGAGTGATCTTGGACTAGTCATTATTTGTTTGAGCACATTATCTCACAAAGTTTATTTGAGAATATGTAAAGAGGCAGAAGAGAAAAGTAAAAGTGGGATGTAAAGTGATAATATAAATGTCTTCAATCTAAAAATTACAGTGGCTTTTCAATACATTATCTATAGTTGTTGTACCACATTGTGTCCACCATACTGAACTTGGCCAGGGCATTTTCTCCCCAACATGTATCACATGTCTAAAAAGTGGTTATTTGGACAATTACATTATCCACATTTTCTGAGAACAAAACTGCTATTATAAGAAAGCTCACCTCGCACAAAACTGGGATTTCTTCAAGTTAATGGCCTTCTGGATTGTAAACACTTCTTGAAATCAAGTATGACATCAAACTGTTTTCATACAAACTTGAGATTTTTTTTCTTTCACATTCCTGGAACAGGAAGAAGCCAGAGCTGAAAAGGAAGAAGGTATTCCTGATAAGGAAGGGTGGGTGAAAGTGACAAGGAAAGGCCGAAAGCCTGGCCTTCCATGGACAGAAGCAGCCAATTTGCAGGCTCTAGAAAGAGAGAAACGCAAGAGAGCACGCAAGGAATTGCTGAATTTCTATGCTTGGCAACATCGTGAAACCAAGAGAGAACGTGAGTTCTTTACCTTTCATGAACTGTTTCATACATAAGATTCAGGCAACATTTTTTATTAATCACTTGGATGAACAGTTGTAAGGAATATTTATCAAATTTGCAGAAGAAAACTATTGGGGTGGAATATCCAATAAGACAGAAATAACATTTGAAATAATATTGTTAATTAGAAAAATTAGCTGAAAATTATATTATAAATTTCAACAGATCAAGCAAAATTCTTCAGATGCACAGATATAGAATGTAGGCTACCTGATCTGGTAATAACACCAGAGATTTCGGCAGTGGTTTGCCATTACCTGCTTCCTAGGGTTAAAAGATAATGACTGGCCTGGAGCTGAGATACTGTTTCTAAGGCAAGAATAGAACTCAATCTCCCAAGTTTCAGCCTGATGTCTTGATCACTACACTAAACTAGCTCTCTAGGATATAGCACATTTCCTAATTATAAAGGAGCGTAGTTTGGATAACATCAGATTGTGTCGTTTAGGTAACATAGTCCCTTTGTAGGCAACCTGGACAACAACTAAAAGTTGTTAATATCATTTTCAAAAATTTGGATGATCAGTGATGATGCAGTGAAAACATGTGTTGTTTTGGTGAAGTTAGAAAAGGAAAATTGAAACAGAGTTTGTTTTCATTTGTTCTGCTTAAGTCAGTAAATTATGGACAGTGTGGAACCCCAATATCTCTTAAAAATAATATTCAAGTTACTCTAATAGCACTATAAGCATTAATAATGACCAAGATTTTGAAAGATTATGAGCAACAGTGAGGGAAAAAAATATTTGATCTCCTGCTGATTTTGTACATTTGCCCACTGACAAAGAAATGATCAGTCTATAATTTTAATGGTAGGTTTATTTTAACAGTGAGAGACAGAATAACAACAAAAAAAATCCAGAAAAACGCATTTCAAAAAAGTTATCAATTGATTTGCATTTTAATGAGTGAAATAAGTATTTGACCCCTTCGCAAAACCTGACTTAATATTTGGTGGCAAAATCCTTGTTGGCAATCACAGAGGTCAGATGTTTCTTGTAGTTGGCCACCAGGTTTGCACATATCTCAGGAAGGATTTTGCCCCACTCCTCTTTGCAGATCCTCTCCAACTTATTAAGGTTTTGAGGCAGACGTTTGGCAGCTCAAACCTTCAGCTCCCTCCACAGATTTTAATGAGATTAAGGTCTGGAAACTGGCTAGGCCACTCCAGTACCTTAATGTACTTCTTAAGCCACTCCTTTGTTCCCTTGGCCGTATGCTTTGGGTCATTGCCATGCTGGAATATCAATCCACAACCCATTTTCAATGCCCTAGCTGAGAGAAGGAGGTTCTCACCCAAGATTTGGTACATGGTGCCATCTATTGTCCCTTTGATGCGGTGAAGTTGTCCTGTCCCCTTAGCAGAAAAACACCCCCAAAGCATAATGTTTCCACCTCCGTGTTTGGGGTCATAGGCAGCATTCCTTCTCCAAACACGACAAGTTGAGTTGATGCCAAAGAGCTCGATTTTGGTCTCATCTAACCAAACACTTTCACCCAGTTCTCCTCTGAATCAGATGTTCATTGGCAAACTTCAGGTGGGCCTGTAGATGTGCTTTCTTGAGCAGGGGGACCTTGCGGGTGTTGCAGGATTTCAGTCCTTCACAGCATAGTGTGTTACCAATTGTTATCTTGGTGACTATAGTCCCAGCTGCCTTGAAATCATTGACAAGATCCTCCCGTGTAGTTCTGGTCTGATTCGTCACCGTTCTCATGATTATTGAAACTCCACGAGGTGAGATCTTCCATGGAGCCCCAGATTGAGGGAGATTGACAGTTATTTTGTGTTTGCTCCATTTGCAAATAATCACACCAACTGTTGTCACCTTCTCACCAAGCTGCTTGGCGATAGTCTTGTAGCCCATTTCAGCCTTGTGTGGGTCTAGAATCTTGTCCGTGACATCCTTGGACAGCTCTGTGGTCTTGGCCATGGTGGAGAGTTTGGAATCTGATTGATTGCTTCTGTGGACAGGTATCTTTTATACAGGTAACAAGCTGAGATTAGGAGCACTCCCTTTAAGAGAGTGTTCCTAATCTCAGCTTGTTACCTATATTAAAGACATCTGGGAGCCAGAAATCTGGCTGATTGATAGGGGATCAATTACTTATTTCACTCATTAAAATGCAAATCAATTTATAACTTTTTTGAAATGTGTTTTTCTGGATTTTGTTGTTGTTCTGTCTCTCACTGTTAAAATAAACCTACCATTAAAATTATAGACTGATCATTCATACATACATACATACATACATACATACATACATACATACATACATACATACATACAGGCACAGAGAGAGAGATATCTGTATATGTGTGTATCGTATATGTATATATGTATATTTCTCATATTTATGAGAAATAGAAGAGTTGGTTGTAGGAAGGGTTTACCAAAGAGAAGCTACTAAAAATTGAAATACAAAAAAAAAGCAAATAAAACTGGGTTCCAGATTCAAGCTATATATCACACAAGTCTTTTTAATAGAAGACTTAAAGGTATTTTGCTGTGCTCAGAGATAAAGAATTAAAAAAACAACGTAATTTCCAAATGGTAATTTCCCGTTACGCAGAATAAAAGCATTTTTTTAAATTACTGAACAAAAAAGAGTTAAGATCCAGTTTAGCTCTTTTAAGTTCCTCTTAAAAATTAGGTACTTCTAGCCAATCTAAGGTGATCAGAGTTACTGTCCTATAAATAACACTGAGGACAGCATTACTGGATACTTCTTTGTTTACTTTGTCAGAAGATATTTATTCTACCCCCCAACAGCCTTTATAGTTGGCAGATAAAGTGTAGTAGAAAAAAATATTGGATTATAAAATAAAATTCATTATATGGCATGGAGATATTTTTCTTAAAGCTAAAATTGTTGAGTTTTAAATGTTTCTTTCTATGCAATATGTTGCATTCTTCAAAAGGCCACATTAGTTTGGAGATATCTATTGGGAGATACATACTGTTGAGGGGACTAGACTTGCCAGAGGATATCCATAAATCCAGATCAAATATGATCTGGAACAATCCTTTTTTTATTTTGCTCTTTCTCTCCCCAATCAAAATGCTATTTCCAGGGGGACAATTATTCCCAGTAGATCATTTGAAAAACAGATGGAACTCAATCTCAATGGTTAATATCAGATACGACAGAATGGGATAGGAAGATCATTAAATGCACAAAAATGTTTTCATATTCTCTAACTAACTCTCTCTATGTTGTCTGGTGACATACCGGCAAATAGGTTGAAGCATTTTTCTTACTCATCCTTATTTTCCAGTAATAATTTGGATCACCTTGAGTAGTTACCTGCTCACAGATAATAGGTTTGAAAACATAGATGGTTTAAGAACAATATTCTCACCTCTCCTATCTAATATCTTTTGTGATTCTTTCAGACATAGCCCAGCTAAGAAAGAAATTTGAAGAGGATAAGCAGAAAATTGCTCTCATGAGAGCACAGCGGAAGTTCCGCCCATACTAACTTGGAGAGGTTGCAGCTGTCCCCAGGCAACAGTAGCCAAACTAAGAAATTAGTTTTTCATTAAGAAACCATCCCTGATCTCTTGGCTGAACTCATGCCTCAGCTGCTGAATAAAAGGTACCAACTGCAGTCACTTGTTAAGTCTCTATGAAGCTGATAATTCAATGTCAAAGAATTTCTATTGACAAACTGCGTTTTGATTCCATGCTAGGACTTCCTAGAGTCATGAACCTAGGACAGGGGTTCTCAACCTTGGCAACTTTAAGACTTGTGGACTTCAATTCCCAGAATTCCTCAGCCAGCTTTGCTGGCTGAGGAATTCTGGGAGTTGAAGTCCACAAGTCTTAAAGTTGCCACGGTTGAGAACCCCTAACCTAGGACTTCTCAAATAATTTTTATAATGAACCATTTTGCAGTATATTGCTTTAGCACACTTGATATGAAGGGCAGCTGTTCAACCACTCTCCCTAAACTGTTTTATTGTAAACGATAAATGTCAAGGTTTTTTATTTTTTATAAAAAAGATAAAAGAAGAAACTAAAATTTTTAAAAATACTAAAATATTATACCAGTAAATGGATAAAGAAGTTCCAAATGTTGTGCAGTTGATACACAATATATCAGCAATGAGAAATTAAAAGCCAAAATGCATTATTTTTTAACAATGAAGAAAATAATTTTAAAAATATTATTGACTCTCTGAGCTGAATGCTAAAATCTTCACTGTTCTGTTGTTTAAAGATAAAAATGGAGAAAAATTGCTAAAAACATTATAGGTAAATATTTAGTTTTTAATCTCTCCTTTTAGTTGTTCTCTAACTGATGTACAATATTTATTAAAAATAAATAAATTATATTTTTAGTTCCTTAGTCATTTTCTTACTCTTAAACACCACACATTAAATGCTTAAATTTATCTTATGATATAATATGCAATATCTATGGAATCCATTCTGGTTTACATTTGGTCAAACCTGTTTTGTTGTGCTGCTAGTATTTCTATTTCTTCAGTAACATATCTCTTTTCTAGGTTTATTGGTGCCTTCTCGGTAGAATGGAGTGTATTATACCAGGTGTCCCCACCCCTTGGGGTATGGCCCATTACCAGGCTGTGGCCCTTTCTGAACTGGGCCGTGCAAGGGGCGGTTGAGTGCACGCAGCTCCACTTGCATGAGCAGTGGGCAGGTGGGCATACTTGCAAAGCTCCACTTGCAGAAACGGTAGGCGCACGCCCTCACTTGCACGCCCTCACTTGCACAAATGGAGCTGCACACCTGCATGCCTGCCACTCACACAGAACCATCCCCTCCTCCCCCCACTGATCCGCCAAACTGGAAAGGTTGGAGTATACAGGTAGTCCTCGACTTACGAACAAAATTTCAGTTGTTAAGTGAGACATTTGTTAAGTGAAGTTTGCCCCATTTTACGACTTTTCTTGCTTCACTTGTTAAGTGAATAACTGCAATTGATAAGTCAGTAACTTGGTTGTTAAGTGAATCTGGATTCCCCATTGACTTTGCTTGTCAGAAGGTCACAAAAAGTGATCACATGACCATGGGACACAGCAACAGTCATAAATATGAACCAGTTGCCAAGCAAGGTGTTGGGGCATGGTAAGCCTGGCTGCAGCAGTCCTAAGGTCAGCAGGGGCGGGGCGCGTGGGGCAGCTCCACCCCCTCTAGCTTGATTTTTAGGTGTGTGCCTCGCCCCAAAACTAGGGCTTATTTTTGGGGTAGGGCTTATATTAGGCCCACATCCCTCCTCTCCCCTTCAGCCAAAATCAAGCTAGGCCTTATTTTCAGAATAGGTCTTATTTTCCGGGAAACAGAGAGTTCTTCACAGAGCTGGCAGGGTTAGACATGGAAATGGTGTTGAGAAAACTTCGGTTCTTATGCTACTAAAGTAGTTGAACAGCGCCAGATGTTAATAATATTAATAAAAAATCTGCCTATTTTTGGCTTCTGTTGATTTAACATGGAACAATCATTCAGTAACTATTCTAAGTTACAATAATGCTGAGGGAAGGAACTTACGACTAGTCCTCGAAATTTTATAAAGACTTTCTGATAAGCAGTTTTGGATAATGAAGGAAAAAATTTGGGAATCACTGAATTAATCATTGAAGAATTATGAGAAGAAATATTAAACTATTCTAAAGACAAATAGCATACACCGAAACTGTGCCCCTGAAGCTAAAATGCCTCCAATTCAAGGCAGAATAAAAGAAACAAGATTCTTGAAAGTTAAGAGTATCATTCCTTTTCCCATCCTGTCATTCCTTATGAGTGCAACCCTTTGAGTTTATGCACATCATTTTGGTGGAATTAGGGGGATTATATGAGGCAGAAAATCTACAGAATATTGCTTCCATCAACCCAATTTTACCCATTTAACAATTAAACTAGAATTGAATTAACAAACTGTTTCCAAACCCGAATGCCCTTCATATTTGTGGATTTCAATTCTTAGCAATTGCCAGACTGGCAGAAAGGAGATGAAATCTGCATACCTGGAATGTACTGAGCTCTGTTTGAAGAAGGGTAATTAAATTGGAAGCTCAGCAAATCACGATGGACTCAACACTGCAACTGTTAGCACATCAGACTCCAGATAAGTTCTGAGTCGGGATAAAGTGAAAAATATGCAATCAGTTTGTTAATAATATATTTGAGAAAAGGTAAACATCTCACTGTTGCAAGATGATAGAAAATCACAACAAAAAGACAAATTTTATCTGCCCAGGCCATGCGATTCTGAGATATAGAGATATGCACAAACTAATAGTCTGATGTAGACTACAATTATAACATCTAAAATATTATATACTGGTTTTATGGACATATATCATCACTACATCTGTACCATTAATGGCACCATGCCTGTAGGAGCTATATTCTTTACACTGAAATTAGTAGTGATGTTCATGATTTATCTGAAGTATCTTGCCTTATTGAAACATTAACATTCTCAATAAAGCAGGACATTCGTAATTTTTAATGTCATTCTCTAGGTTTTTGTTCTAATGGTTTGTTTATTTTATCTTTATAATCAGTTTATTTGATCTTTATACCAGACTGATACAATAAACATTTCAATCATGGAATCGGGAGTGGAACCACTAAAACTAAACTGCAAAAGCTACTCCAAATTGGATCATAATGGTTGTATTCAGAATGTTAAATTAAAAGAAATTGGGGAGGATTCATATCTTGTCACAGGGGAAAGCAGCAATCCTGGACCTAACTTCTTGAGGCTTTCCAGGAGTGCAGGGTAGAGGGAGAAAGGCTTTGTTGGGGGCGGGGGGGGGGAGGCAGGAGACCAGCATGTTTCTGGGAGTGAGGGAGGAGGCCCGCCTGGGCTAACCAAACAATGCTTTCCAGCCCACAAAAAATTTCCACATGCTAGGGGAGGGGGCAGTGCTCTCAAGGCATCCACTAGCACTTGAGACATCCCAGCAGGGCTTCTTAATAACCTGTATCACTTAATGACCACAATGAGGAGAACTGGGATTGTGGTCATTGAGCAAGGTAGTCATGTGGGTATCTTGCTTAATGACCACAATGACTTATGACCAAATGCCAGGCACAGCTGTGATCGTAATTGAGGACTACCTATAACAGAAAATGCTTTTTGGCTACAATACACTTTGGTTTATATGGATGTTGTGAGCAGTATTTGCAAGAAATTTGCCCTGCCTGAAAAAAAGAGAACTGAGGCTAAAGATACTGAGATGTGTTTCAAGAATTTGAGAGTGGTTTAAAGTATAATTAACTGAAGACATTTCAGTACATTTGACAAATAGAATACATCGCTGTATTCTATTATCTTTGCAAAAAAAAATATTTTACATGATCAGATATTTAAGATAACTGTGAATTGCCAAACATAATTATGGGATAAACATAGACAACATGTGTGACAGATCTACTTTTAAGCAGGTTTCAACTTTGAATAAACTCTTTTTCTCCTTACAGACACAAGCATGTGAAATGCACACAAAAACATACGTATACATACATACATACATACATACATACATACATACATACATACATACATACCTTAGGTCATCCAGCTGGCTTTGTACCTAAAACAGAACTATTTACTAGGCTCATGCCTTAACCACTAACCCATCTCTCTTATGTATGGTATATTATAAAAAAAATAATGTACAGATAGAATTACCATGCAATCTGAAATCACCACCATCATCTTCCTAGCGTTATTCCTGCAGGTGCAGGATCTGCTTTTTGGATAAATACCATCTTGCAAAATCAAATGTAGCATCTGGCATATCTACATTTTGACAGAGATGGATATAGATCAGGACAAAAAAAAAACCTGACCAACCAGCTTGTTGCCTGGGTCTGTGTTCAGCTCAGCACCACCCATTAGGGTGTGCAATATCCAGTGGTAACACTAGAAGGAGCAGACCTCACTGCCACCATGCAATCTGAAGTATATAGTTTATATAAATAAATTAAGCCATTCTTAGGTTATCAGCCTGAAAATGAATCCTATTTGGGTTCAGCATTATAAATGATAACAATTACATTCCTCATTAGTAGGTATTGGAACTTCCTGGCATTCCCAATTTTGGTCTTCCTTTTTCTTTCTATTATTCTTGTATATAAAAAAAATACTATTGCTTCAGTCTATATTCTTTCAGGAAGCTAAATATAATATTATTTCTTGTAATTCTGCCTAGTCGATTGAATGACACCCCTTCAGTGAAGAAAGAAGTTGAATCAGACAAGCCAGGAATATCTTCAAATTTACAACATATAAATGATTATTTTTACTTTTAGGACTAAAATATTTTAAAGTTTATCTGTGTTGTATCGCTCCTGGGGCTAATTTGAATATTAATTATTTTCTGGAAAGAGCAGATGTGGAATCAACTGTAGTTTAGCATAGCCACAAAATGTTATGTGTGAATTGGAAACATGTGGGTCTTATCCATATATTTAAGTGGATTCTGTCATACATACCATAGAATGAAATCTTTGCTGTTTGCTTTCAATATTTATACCCATACTATACACATATACTTGTTTTTCCAAGGCATTATGAGTAGAAACGCTGCTCAAATGTATCACATTCTGAACAATATTAGGAGCAATGGTAGTACTGAAAATATTATTGAATCTATATACTACTAAAACTCTCATTGTGTTTTATCTGTTTGTCTATTTGTATCCTCACAGGCCAAATGGTGCATTATGCTGCCACAATCTTTGAATTGAGGTACTTAAATTTACTAACTTGGAGATTAGTTTATCCTTAAACTTGCATAAAGGTTTAATACAGGGAGGAAGGAAATTATCTCTGCATAATAAAACTTACCTTTCAGAAGATTCCTAATGTCTACAAAATCAATGATAAGCAACTTTCTAAAGTAGTCAGGAATCAAGAAAGGCAAATTCAGTGTCTGTTTGAAGGCTTCAAATTGCTGTTTAGGCAGGATGCAAACCTGTGAGTGATCCTTGTCCTTTCTTTGATAGGGAGAAGAGTTCTGAAGAACCAATCCATTCAGTGGCTCTTCTTTTTTGCCTTGGTCGTCAACTCCAGTTAAATATTGACTTATTTTTGAATGTTTGGCACTACAATTATTTTTCTATTTATGATATATACGTCCCTTAAATTATCATGGGACCATACAGCATTGGGGTAAAAAAAATATCATCTGCAATTTAATATTCATTCTGGTCACATCAAGTGCACCACCTTTCTCTCAAAGGATGACCAAATGGTTTATAATAATATATAATTAGAATTATATTACTGCTGCTGGAATAAATACAATTGTATATGTCTTACAAGAAGACCAATTCATTTGCAGTTACATTATTTAGGAATAAAATGCAAATTCTTCACTTCTTTTAGTGCAGGAGGGAGAAAATGACTGTGGAGGATATAACAGCAATTCTGAAATATCTGAGTATTGCTACAGTGAAGGAGAAAGTAAAGGGGAGAAGATAATGTTTACAAGGAAATGATAATAAGCATTAGAGATTGCAATATAATTGAACAAAATGCATGGAGGCTATGCTATCCTTTAATCTCTTTTATCAGCCTTCCAATAACCCATCATGCACAAATGTTCTGATATTGAAGAATATCAATAGTGCAACCTATTACACACAAATCAACACTTTCTGGTTCACCACTTGTATATTTCTGTGGCCCAACAACACACTACTCATGTCAAAAGAACCATTCCCATAAACAACTTGCATTCAGTGGTGTTTTATTTGGAGGGATTCCTTTGAGTCAAAATCCAGTCATTGCACATTACTTAAAGTGTGAAGAGTACTCACTGCAGGCTTTCATTTCACAAACAATAGTAGCACAATCTTTTATCACAATTTCCCACCAGTGATATGGAGATGAATTCATGGGATTTAATTCTTCTATTGAGGAAGAAATTTATTGTAAATTTATAGGAAAGAGAGTAGATAGAATCATTTTTTTCCAAGCTGAGTCCCTTTCAGATGTATGGCCAATTCCTAGAACTGGATATGAAATGAACATATTGATAGAAAAAATCATGGAGTTGAAATCCACACATCCAAACAGCTTCCAAACTGTGGATACCTGGGGCAGAAAGGAGTGTCCACTTTCCAGGAAAAATTTCCTCAGATTAAAAAGTATACCCAAGAATAGATTCATAGTGTTTCTGGCTGATTAACTGATGGCAGCAATTGAGACTGGGTGGTGCTCTGTAGACAGGAGTACAAAAGCATTCAGTTTCTAACATGTCAGTGCTGGATTGTTGAACAAGCCTCAGGCCATAGTTTAAGTATCTAATTTTTCTAGTTTCTCCAAACTGTTACTAGACTGTTTTCAGATTTGGAATATTCTTGACAAATGACCTGCTTGGATTGATGATGTGACTTTTTACTTAATTTTGGATTTCATTGTCTAGTGCTGCCTTCCTTGCCTCTACTGCTGCACTATACATTACTGCTTGTACGGTTTTTCCTAGAAAGTTTCCCAGTCCTAGAAATGTTTTACATTTTAAGTCCATCAAAAACAAGGAACTTTTCATTTAATTTCATTTAATTTTTCACCTTGAAACCATTTGTCTAAAATATAAGCACACTGTGTATCAAAGCCATCTTTCAAAAGCTCACTTCTCAAGAGTTGCCTGTAGGGCAGGATAGGTATACCTGATCCATATGCTACCGTATGGCACTCCATTTTTTGTTCTGAAACAAGAATTTTAGGCTTTATTATTAGCATTTTAATAAAAGTGATATTCACGTTTTAACAGGACATCCATCCATACCTCCTTTTGAACTTTAGGAAATCATGTTTTTACTTTAACCAAAATCATCTCAGTTGTGCAAAAACTAATTTATTCAGAAAGTTAAAAATAGGGCTGTATTCTGAAGTCTGACTATTGCAAGTGTTAAAGAAACAAACTTGAATGAGAAAGAGGGAGATATGTCTTTTCTCATGTCTAACCAATGTATTTTATTAAGTTGCTGGTGCATCATTTATACACCGTGCATGTATCACTGTATAAAGATTTGACTCCTCCCCCTTAATGAAACGCTTTTTATTTTGCCTGAAGTACTTATGGTTCCTATTGGGGCCCCCTAATCTGCAAAAATATTAGTGTTTTTCTCTCAAATTCTGGGACTTGATTTTTCCCAACCTCACACCACTGCCTGAGCTTTTTAAAGGCAACATGAGCATTGGTTGGATGTGATAAACGTAGTATATTTATGCCATTATGAGTTGTGGGAAATAATCTGGAATAGTGGTTTTTTTTCTCCTGTTGTTCCTAGTGTGGCAAAACATGGCTCTGGTTTCAATAATTCATCAAGTTTTCCCACTTAAACATTTACTATTAAAGATATGTAAAATAATTTTATAAAAAGATTAGAATTTTAAAAGTTGTCTAGTGTTAAAACAGAAAAAGACAAGAATCAGTTGTTGGGGAGAAAATTAATAGCTGTTATGGAAGTTTTCAAATTAGAATTAAATGGCTCTTTCTCATTTATAGTATTGAGGGAAGTCAGAGTCCCAGAGAAGGAAATATTAAAAAAGCAGAAAAATATATTTCCTCAAAAGGATTTTAAAAGCAGAAACCACCACCTTGCCCCCAAGTCTCTGTCCCAAGCAGAAGCCAGCCCTATACAAATGCAAATGTAAAACCATCAGAAAGTTGGAGCCTTGAATCCAAAAGTATGATTCTAGGAAATGCTTTACAATTGTACAGATGATATGAGGCACTTTGAAGGCATGGATACAACAATAGGAAATAATGAAAGTCCGGTGCCCTTTGGGACTGTTCACCAATACCTCGCATTGGACTTTCACTGCCATTAACCCCCACCCAGGATTACTAGGAATATTGGAGATAAAACCTTCAGTACGGAGAACAAATTGGGGAAGGTTGAGTTAATTATAATCTGTCGGTGCGAGTATCTGGACTAAAGTTGCTGCCGAAGTATAAGAGGACAGGAACTGCTGAGATTATTAGCATGAATAGATGAATTGGATAGCTTGGCCCTAATAGAATCGATCCCATATTATTTATTCCGGGTTCAAATTGGTGGGGGTGGGGGTATTTACCAACTCTCTCTCAAAAGGGGGTGCAAGCTACAGTGAGCTCTCATCCTCGCTGAAACGAAGCCGGGTCGCTCTAAAAGACTCGGCTTGGATTTTCTCCGCATAGACTTCCCTAGCCTGGAGAAGTAGGAAAAGGGAGGGGGAAGAGAAGGGAGGAATCAGGAAGAGTTATCCTCCTACACTTCAAGGCATGACTGGGAGATACCAGACCCTAATCAACCTCCGCGTGTGCCTCGTGGCTGAAGCCTCTGCAGCCACAGTAAAGGCGAGGGAGAGCCAAGCATTCCCTGGCAACGGCAGCCGCGCTCCTCCTCTCTGTCAGCAGCCATTTTTGTCTGACATAATGAAAAAAAGCTGCCGAGTATTGTTCTAAAATGGGGGGGGGGAGTTTAGGAGGAAAAGAGGGGTGGAAATAATTCAATCAATCACATGACTTGACAGGATTTCTAAGCATTTTTTTTTATCGTGAGGCGAAATTGTATCTGTAGAAAAGCAGAAAGCCCCCCCCCCAATATTCCCACGCCCATAGAGGAGCTAATAGATGGGGCAATAGAAAAAAGCATCTCAAGGTAAGCGTTTCCTCGTGGAAGTCATATTTTGACCATAATTTGCTCCATCCCGCACCCCTTGGCCTGGGGAGACGGGGGGGGTGGGGGGGTTTGCTGGTTTTTCACGTGGCTGCGATGTCCGAGAAGAGGATTGGATGGTGGTGGTGGAAGGGACTTTGTCGTCGGGGCTGCTTCCCCCAGGTTCTCTTGCTGGAGTTGCAAAAAAAGCCGCCACGAGCGGTGTCCCTCATCTTTCCAGTCTGTCCCTCCCGAGGTCTTTAGGCTTGAATGCCGCGCAAAAGGAAGTGTGGGAAGATAGGCGGCGTGAAAGCGCCGTGAGCAAATCCCGGGAGCAGGGGGGGAAAGCCCCGAAGGTGAAACCACGTACGGTGGCGCTTCAAACGAAACACAAAAGATGAAGAGGAACAACAACCCATCAGTTGTAACTTTCGGCCGACTCTCTTCGACTCTCACTTGAAGTTAAGAGGGCTGTGAGTGCAGGCAGGAGGGAGGGACGCCGTGAGCAGGAAAGGAATGGGCCGGGCTCTCGTTTCGCATTCTTCAGCTCCTTTCCTCCCACCGGAATGAGGGAGCGTGGATGAAGGGCAGCCGCACGCGGGGTTTCTGCCGCTCAGGCTCAACTCTTGAGAGCAGATCCTTCCCTCTCCCTGCTTGGAGGAAAAAACTTCTCTGGCTTGGATGCAAAACGCCGGAGTAGCTAGCATTGGGAGGCTGTGGAGAAATTATGGTGGTCCTCGTCAGTTAAATTGTAGTGGGGGCTAATTAATTGCCATCTTTCCTCTAGGAAGTTTTACATGGGTTCCTCTTTCCTTGCCAGGTATGAGCTTACCTTACAGAGGCTTGGGGCCCAATTGTCCACCATTAATTTGCAATTCTGATCAAATGTCAGCATCAAAAATGATAAAAATTCAACATAATTCACAGGATCATCACTTTTTGCACAATGCATTTCAATATTTAAAAGAAGAGGGAATCTGACTTGAAGTCCTTGGACTACAATGCCATGTTGGCTAGGGCTCAAAAGGGATGAAGTCCTACAACATGGTTAAAAAGATCAGAGTTCATCACAGTCACTATAAAGTTAGTCAGATATTGAAAACTTTGATGAGCAATGAAAGGTCTTTCAGAGAACAGGCATTAACCAATTTTCAAAGTTTCAATCAGACATGTTTTAAATACAGTAAAGCCTCTTCTTGTTTGGAGTAAGGTTATGGTATTCTGAAAATAATAGTACATACAATGTGAAAATTGGTTAAATTCAAATATCAAACTTAACCATAATTGAACAAACTAGAATAGAGCTGGAAGGGACCTTGGAGGTCTTCTAGTCCAGCCTTCTGCTCAAGCAGGAGAACCTACACCATCTCAGACAAGTGACTGCCTAGCCTCTTTTTAAAAATCTCCAGTGATGGAGTGCCCACAGTTTCAGGAGGCAAGCTATTCTACTGATTAATTGTCCTCAATGTCAGGAAGTTTCTCCTTAATTCCAGGTTGCTTCTCTCTTTGATCAGTTTCCAAGCATTGTTTCTTGTCCTATCCTCTGGTGCTTTGGTGAATAATGTGACCCCCTCTTCTTTGTGGCAGCCCCTCAAATACTGGAATACTGCTGTCATGTCTCCCAAACCCAAGTCCTGCAGCCGTTCTTCATATGTTTTAGTCTCCAGGCCTTTGATCATCTTAGTTGCTCTTCTCTGAATTTTTTCCAAACTCTCAACATCTTTTTTGTGATATGGTGACCAAAATTGGCTGCAGTATTCCAGATGTGGTCTTACTAGGGTTTTATAAAGCAGTACTAACTTTGCATGATCTTGATTCTATACCTCTGTTTATACCAGGGGTTCTCAACCTTGGCAACTTTAAGACTTGTGGACTTCAACAAAGCTGGCTGAGGAATTCTGGGAGTTGAAGTCCACAAGTCTTAAAAGTTGCCGAGGTTGAGAACCCCTGGTTTATATAACCCAGGACTGTATTAGCTTTTTTGGCTGCTGCTGCACACTGCTGGTTCATGGTTAAGTGATTGTCCACTAGGACGCCAAGGTCCCTCTCACAGTTACTGTTTTTAAGCCAGGCCTTGGTCAATCTGTACCTTTGATTTTTTCCAACCTTCTCCGTTGCTGCCCCAGCCCTCTGGAACCAGCTCCCCTCGGAGGTTCGTACTGCCTCCTCCCTCCTAGCTTTCTGGAAGCTTTTGAAGACCTATTTGTGCCGACAGGCTTGGGGGGTATGAACTGTGTTCTACCCCCGGGCTGAGGAATGTGCTTCCATCCTTGATTGTGTGCTTGAATGTTGTATGTATGGATCTTTGGTGTGGCTGTTGTCATTGTTATTAAAAAAATTTATGTGTACCTATATTGTTGTTGTGAGCCGCCCCGAGTCTCGGGAGAGGGGCGGCATACAAATTTGATAAATAAATAATAAATGTAAAACTTTGCTTTTCTCCACATTGAAACTCATTTTCTTGGATAGGGCCCATTGTTTGTTAAGATCTTTTTGGATCCTGAGTTTGTCTTCTGGGGTTACTCCTGCCAGTTTGGTGTCATCTGCAAATTTGATGAGTTTCCCTTCGATTCCGTAATCTAAGTCATTGATGAAGATATTGAAGAGCACTGGGCCTAAAACGGAACCTTGTGGTACCCCACTGCTTACTTCTCTCCATGTGGATGTAGTGCCCTTGAGGACTACTTGTTGAGTACTCATTGAGTACGGTTTGCCAGCCAGCTACAAATCCATATGATGGTAATGTTGTTTATTCCAGAGGTCCCCAACCTTTTGGGCACCAGGGACCAGTTCCGTGGAGAAAGGTTTTTCCACGGCACGGAGGGTGCGTGGTTTTGTGTGCTGCCTGCATTTCGTGGGTGGGGCTTTGCTTGTTTGTGTAGCCCGGGTTCTGGCATGCCGCGTCCCGTTACTGGTACACGGACCAGGAATTGGGGACCCCTGGTCTATTCCAACTTTTTCTAGCTTACAAAGGAATAGTTGTGGTCTATTTTATCAAATGCTTTACTGAAGTCTAAGTATACTATTTATGTATATGTCTTAGTCTTAGTCTGTTGGATAAGTTTAATCAGTGATGATTCCTTAAAAGTTAATTATACCATGGCTTAATAAAATAAGTGAACCCAATCTTCTTCAGAAATAGTGAAATCACAGAAAAAATACAGAAAAACAAACTTGGCAAAATTAAATATTAAATTGGAATTATTAAAATTGATAATTAAAACATTTGAATTTTTTTCATTTTGGGGCTATGAAAGTATCCAGCAGGCCTCCACTCTTTTAGCCTTCTGGAAAGCTGTAAAGAATTGACTTTCCCCCAGGCTTGGATAGGATAAGGTTGGAGCCTAAGGATTGAATTGATTGTTGGATTGAAGATGGCAGGTCAGGCATTTTTCTTACATTTGGTTTTACTGTTATTGTGAGTTGCCCAGAGTTGTATTTTACAAGATAGGTGGCCATATAAATTTTTAAGGACCTAAATTTCATAAAAGCTGCAGAAATGAGACCAAATGTATTCCACTATCTAGGAACAAGACAGGAAATACTCTCTTGTATGCCAGCTAATGGAGCCTCCAATAGGAGAGATAGTTTTTAAAGGACCTCTCCTGTAGATCTTATTGCCTGAGCACGTTCATAATGGGAAAGGCAGTCAGATAGTCAGATTCTAAAGTTTAACAACATATGTTCAGTAAATAGCTGGCAGACCTTTCAGTTCGACCTTTATTCCTTCTACAATTTAGTAAATTGTTTGATGCATTTTTTTCCATTTGCAAGTTTCATAAATTTAGAAAAATAGTCTGTGTAGTAAAGGTATGAATAACTATTGCAAAATATCAGCAACTTTCTGGAGCTGTAAATGGGTAAACAAGTATCTTGTCAGAGCTTCCAGTCATGAATCCAGTGTCAAAATGAAGATTAGGGGCAACTCCTAGACTGTTTTTTTTTTAAAATATATTTTTATTGGTTTTTTTTTAAATTTTACAGAAGAAAAAAATTAGTCAAATCAAATCATAATATTAAAATAAACAATCATCCATAAACAAAACATAAATACATTGTTCAATACATCTAATACTAATAACTCAACTGAAAATAATCATCCCAAACAATTAACATCACTGCTCGGCACCCCCACCACCACATCCCCCCAACCCTATCCTTCCCCCCTCACTTACCAACTAACTACCTACCTTCCTCCCTCCTTCTCTTCTTTCTTCATCCTTCTCTATCTCCATCCTACTCTTCCCCCTTCTTATCAACTTCCACTTACATCAGCCTTCACTCCTCCTTCCTCTTTTCCATCAGATGTGGTGCCCAGAGGCCACCCGAGCAACCCCTTAATAACAGTAATTACATATATTCTTCCACCAACCCCAATTACAGTTGAGAAAACATCATATATAAAATTATAAACCCTCCCTAACCCTCCCCCCCGACTTCCCAGAGTGAGTACAGGGTACAACAAAAGAAAACCCCACTACATCAAACAAAATTATTATATAATCCTAACAAGAATTTTAAACTATATACTATATACACTCTCTAAATCAATTCAATCCATTAAACAAAACAAACAACTCATCTTGTTAAGAATAATAATTATCATTTACATCTAAACCATCAATCTAAGTCAAATCTTAAATCACTTCAATCCATTGAGAGGTTATATAAAATCACCCAAACCATCAAGTTTAATATATACCATTCTTTTTTTTAAAAAAAAATAAACAAATAATATCAATAACAATAAATCCCTCAATTCAAAAAGAAAAATTATGTTCTTAATCAATTTAATATATCTTAATATATCTTAATATATCTTCATTTAAACATCCTCTCTTACAACTTACTTATAAAATTGATCTTTAATTCAACCCATAGTCTTAGATTGGCCTTAATTCCTTTCATTTAATTATAAATTATTATCAATCGACTTCTGGGCTCTCTCATCTATCAAATAAACCTCCATAACAAATACAGTCTATTTATTCCATTTCTAACTTACATTCCGGTGGCTCCGCCGGCGCCGCCAGGGTCTCCTCTGTGAGACTCCGTTCTCTGGGTTTGTAAAGCCGCAAAAAACAGCGCACACCAGCTGTTTTTCGCGGTGAAAAACCCCCTCTCCGGGCAAAGGAGAGGTGTAGAGCATCGGGAGCAAGGTTGAGCCCCTCTTAAATCCCTGGGAAAGAAGTTTTCAGGGATCAAGAGTGAGCTCCCTAAAGCTCCGGAGGACGCTCCTGCCCAGAGACGCTTCTGTCATCAGACAGAGAAAGACGCCGCGACCACTTCTGCTTTTTTAAAATACAACACAGGAGAGATTGTAAGCAGACTGAGTGAATACAGGAGTTCTTAATGGATTGCAAGTATTTTTTTTATTGTTTTTCTGGCTATATATTTCTAACGTCTACAATCAACATAATGCTTTCAAGATGGCGTATAGCTTTCACTGCTTTCATTGTTAGGGAAAGTGCTGGAAAGTGAAAGTGAATTCTTTACTTTTTTCTCTCTTCCTGTTCTCGTAAGCGAAGTCAGAGAGTCGGCTGTCATTGTCTTAAAGTTAAAATGGAGTGGAATTTACAGTTAAATGCTGAACCTATTCTGGACTGTATTGAGAAATTTCATGAAGAAAGGCTTGAAATAGTGAAGAGTTTTACGCAAGAGTTTAAAGCAATATTGAAAGAAACTTTTACAGAAATATTAACTAAATTTCTTTTTCCAAATGAAATTGATTTACAACCGACTGCTGAACAATTTATAATACAATCTAAACAAGAAGAAGAGCAAGAACAATTAACTAGAATCTTTCTCCCAAATGAAACTGATTTACAACCTAGACTGTTTTTTTTGTGTGTGTGTGTAAGAATGATAACTTGATCCTAGAAAGCTGAATCTCCATCCTAGTGTCCAATTGTTTTATTAATGAACAGCATTCTGTCTTGTCCAACACTGAATTTAGGCAACATTCCAGGGTCTTTGGAACTGAATTATAAGGAATAGTAGAACTTACTGTTATCAATGTATGGATTCACTGCACTTAAAAGACGATCTTCTATGTTACAGCAATCTAAGTTACAGCTGTCTCATACTAGAATATCACACTTGAAGAACATTAATATTAAAACACTTTAACTATGGATCTTTTAAAAATATAGAAGAACAATATAACTTAATAAAATCACTGCATTTTTGAAGAAATAACCCAAATAATTTAAATTATGAGAGTAAAAAGGAAAGTATAATTAATTTTATTTTTACCAACATCATTCACTATGTACCTTTCTATATCTTTCCCTCCTTGTAAATTAGACCCGCTTCAGCTAATTCATACATGATTTAATAATCTCATCAATTCAATTCATCTAAGACTTTTCAGTCTTTCCCATCTATAGTATAGTTCTTCCCAGATCAGGATGTGTTTAGTAGCATGTTACCTAATGTGTCTTATTTCACACGCACCATTCAACTTTGCATTGCATTCAACATGTATTCAGTTCCCATTCATTCTTGGTTCTATTCTTATCTTAGTTGCACACATTTCTTAAATATTCCATTCTCACTGCTTTCAACTTTTATGTTTGTCCTAACATAACTCATTTCATTCAACAAAGTAGGCAAAAGCCAGATAAATATTCTTTTTTGGCACTCTTCACTCTTCACATTAGGTAACATGCTACTAAACACCTTTCTGCCAGCATTTATACATCTGAAAATGTATAATGTTGTGAACATTCTATTAAGGTACAAAAATGTATCTACTTGCTTTAGTTTTTTGCCATTTATATATAACTTGTAATTGTTCATAGTTGTCTTGATTGTCTGATACATTAATTTTTAGATCCATTCCCTTTGCAACATCATACTTCATAACATTAACATTTTCTGCATATATATGCATATATATATATGCATATAATATATATTAAACAGCAGAGGGAGCATCACACACCCTTGTCTTTCTCCCTGCTGAATGTTGAACCTTTTGCTCACCATTTCATTTATACATGCTTTACTTCCATCTTATATTGATTTTATCTCAATCAACCTTCAACTTAATATTCATGTGCATCATTCTATAGTCCAAATCTGTTCATTGTGTCATGTTTTCTCTAAATCAAGATATGTACAATAAACTTTCACACATTTGTACATTTTTTCCGTGTCCCAAAGAATAAAAAATTAATCGGTACACCGGCTTCCTGGCATAAAACCACACTGCATTGTCCAAATTTTGCTCACTGTTAACTCTTTATGTCAGAACCAAACATTTTCTCAAACATATTTAACTAACACCTCACAGCATTTTCATTTGCTCTTTCCTATTATACGGAGAAAAAATAATGATATCCTTCTAATCATCAGGCAGAGATGCAGTCTTCACACATGTAAGAAACCACATAGCCACTTTATAAGCAAACCATGTCTACATGTTAACACTTCTCCAGTTATGCCACATACTGTACATATGCAGTCTGATTATTTTTCAACCTTCTCACAGCATTTATGATTGCATAAATATGATCTTCTTCAAAACCAATATCTGTAGTATTTGTTTCCATTCCAGTCTTGGGCAAATTGCTGTCACTCCCATAGTGATCTCTAAAATTCCTCTTCCTAGCATCTGTTCACTTCAGTTTCACCTTGAAGCTCCATGTTTATCCCCACTCTCTCAGTTTCAAAACAGTTTTTTATTTCCAAAATAATTGCTCTACATTTCTTTTGTCTCTTAGTTATTCCTTGCTGTGTTGGATGATATTCTATGAAAATATATTTTCCTTTATGTATGATACACAATAGAAACTGATTTTCTATGAATGGTTTAATTTTTAATGCTGGAAATACTGCATTTGAAATAAAATTGTTTGAGAATTAAGATGTGCACAAGTAAAAGAAGAGTGGCATGCAATATTCCAGGCTTTCTTCTTTCTAGCATACATCTGAGGCTAAACTTGACTTATTTTTTTAAATGTCAAGATCATATAATCAACAAGCATATGCCTATTTAAAAACAAATGCTGCTTTCCAGGAAGTGGTATTAAAAAGCTTCATAGGATTGTTTTGCGTCTCCTCGTTTGTTGACCCTCAGATACCTGCAGTGGAGAAGACTGACAGCTCCAACTGATATTATATTTTTTAATTTTTGTCTCCACAAGAATCTTGTGAAGAAATTAAGTCAAATGCAGTTCACTAGTGAACTAAATTGCTGTATTAAGATTTAAATTCAATCTGGTTTTCTCATTCTAATATTTAAACCATTGTACCATGCTTATAAATAAATATGCTCATCAAGGACTGGACTTCAGTATGAAAATAGAGATATTCAGGATTTGTGCTCTTAACTACTAAAGGCAGTTGGAGAACTTTGGATACAATACTATTTCCATTTACAAAGACAGAGGTAATGGCTCTGTGTGAAAAATTACAGTTATTGTTGGTTGGGGAAAATAAGATGAGAAAAAATTGGAAGCAGATTTTTAAAAAGAGGAAAGTAGAATCTGGTGTGAAATTATTTTGGGTTGATTAAAGAAAAAAAGCATTGACTGTATTATTTTGTTTTTAAAGCATACATGTGTGGGATTAATTTAGTTGCAATGAAACTGATTTTAGCAGATCAAAGTACGTATGTTAAGCTTTCAGTAGGTTAGGATTAGGGTGGAAAGCACTACCAAAACAGAAAAAGGAAAGAAGGAAAATCTGTCTCTATGGCCTCTGATAATATCACTGCTGCAATTCCCAGGTGTGCAGAAAGCTTGATCACCTCTACTTTGAAATGGCTGGCAGCAGATTTCAACAGAACAAATCTTGCCAATACTTACCTGGAGTTTCTGGTGACTGACCATTGTAGTAAATGCTTTTCTGCCAAGTAATGTTGCCACTGCATTATGACAGCTGTGATGTTTGTCCCAAATTTTCCTTCCTCCTTTTAATTTTAAATGGTCAATATTTTAGTTCTTGTCTAGCTCCCCAGGAGAGAGTACAATATCTGTGATTCTATGTAGTCGTAGGAAATTATCCATTCATTAATCAGAACCCTGGCAAAAAGTTCCTCCCTTTCATACTTTTTCTTAAACTGAAATAGAATGGCATGAGACTCAAAGGGTGCACTTTCTTCAATGTGTGGGTGTAGGTGCGCTGGCGTACACCTCCTTGTGACCGCTTGGACAGGTCTCTGCAGTTTAGTTAACAAGGTTTCAGAAGTGGTTTGTCATTGCCTTCTTTCAAGAGCTAAGAGAGTGACTGGCCCAAGATCACCCAGCTGGCTCCATGTCTAAGACAGGACGGGAACTCAGTCTTCAAGTTTCTAGCTTGTCACCTTAATACTGACACCAAGCTGGCTTTTTTATGCTGGATCCCTTACTATAATTAATGACTGATATAGTGGTTTACAGTTGCGCCTTAATTTTCTTAATATCAATGGTTTTTACCATATGTAGCTAACTTTGCATAGAATGAGTAGCTAGCAGAATACCCAAAAATGACATACATTTATCTCTACTGTTTTTAAAGAAACTTCTGGATGAATCGTGCTTCTGGGTGAAAAAGAGGGGAGGAAAAGTATATACCGGTATGAAGTTAAACCATTTGGAACAGCAGCCATTCTTCCTTTGTGGCTTTCTGGAAAGGGTGCTCACTGTGAAATTCATAAAGACTAAACCTGGTTTAACAATTGTGAGGGGGGAAACTTACTTCCAGTAAGGAATAGCTGCTGCCATGGTTTGTGTAGAATATAGGTTTGATTTAAATCTGAAACCATCCCCCATGAAGGATTTGGGATTTAGGGTTGAAGTTTGGGCCCCTCATATTGCCAGACAATTGGCAGAGACCCCAAAAAAGAAAGAAGAACATAGTCATTCAAGAATCACTGTTCAACCTTGTATCTGCCAACATCACCTCATCACTTCATTTATCATTGTTTTTGGTAGCCACCCTGTCATGGAGGCTTCTTAGTTGTCTAGTGTTTTGGGATCAATTTATGCCCCTGCACCTTGAAAATATGGACATAACGCATGGATAATTTTAAGTTACTACGTGTCCTCTCTTGGTTGATATTTGGCAGAAATAACATTTGCCACTGAGGAAGGTATATTGCTCAGTAATTAATACCTCTCTCAACTAGGTAGACTGCTACAGTTTACCTTGAAGAAGGTAGTGGTATTTACTGTTCTTGAACAATGCACTTTACCAAGAAAACTAAAGGGATAGACAATAAAAATGATTGACAATATAAAGCCAGATGATGGGCCATTCAGGCTAGATGGCACTAAACATGCTACTTAAGTAGAACTGAATATTAGTGATGTTTCTGAAGTGGCTAGATTAAAGTCTTTGGGATATTTAGTTGCTAATGTCATTTCGGAAATGAAAATCCAAAGCTGCAAAGACAGAAATACAATGGAAGCATGGAATGTAAGAGGCATGAATATGGGAAAGGCCATCACAGTGAAAGATGAAACGAATCAACCATACATTGACCTCATAGGCTTCCATGAATTGAAATAGATTGGAACTGGATTCTTTGAGTCAGAAGTTCATACTGTTTACTATAAGGCCAAAGAAAGCATGGCATTGCTTTTGCAATCGGGAAAGATATAGCAAGGGTTAGTAACAGTATGCAGTATACAGTAACAGAGTTGGAGTCCAACTCCTTGCTCAAGCAAGAGACTCTATACCAGTGGTGGCGAATCTATGGCATGGGTGCCAGAGGCGGCACTTGGAGCCCTCTCTGTGGCCACACGTGCCGTTGCCCCAGCCTCACCTCCCTCCGCAACCCCCTCCTCTCCAGCAGCCCCCCTGAAGGAGAGTTGCCCCTGAGCAAGGCCCATGCAAAGCAGGGCAACCAAGGACATGGCAGCCACGCAGCATAGACAAGACTCTGCCCTCAACCCCATTGTGCACAGTTGATGCTGCAGGGCGCGGGCAGAGGGCATGACTGCCATAGCGCTGCTGGGCTGCCTGGGTGATCTGCGGCAGGCCCTGGAGGCAGTGAGTGGCCCTGCGGGCAGGTGGCACAGGGGATGGGGGGGCGGAGCACGGGCAAGGCAGGGGGTAGAGCGGGGACAGGGCCAATTTTTCAGGCACTCGGTCTCTAAAAGGTTCGCCATCACTGCTCTGTACCATTCTGGAGAAATGGCTGTCCAGTCTTTTCTTAAAAACTTCTAATGAGGGAACACCCATAACTTCTGGGGCAAGCTGTTCCACTGATTAATTGTTCTCACTGTCAGGAAATTTCTCCTTAGTTCTAGGTTGGATCTCTCTTTGATAAGTTTCCATCTGTTACTTCCTGTCCTGCCCTCAGCTGCTCTGGAAAGGGTCTATGACAATTTGCTGCAGCCAACTCGCCACGGCCTACTCATCATGGCCAACTCGCCACAGGACAACTTGCTGCAAGAATTACACTAATATCAAAGAAATAGTGAAATAGAATAATTAAAGAAAGGATGCAAAAAGAGTGACAGAATGAAATGTGAATGGCAAAAATTAAAAAAAAAATATTTATTTTAAATAATTAAATAGAATTGGTAAATTGTCCTGCAACAAGTTGTCCCGTGGTGAGTTGACCATGGCTAGTTGGCAGCAGCGAGTTGGCTGTGACAAGTTGTCCCATTCTGCTCTGGAAAATAGGTTGACTTGGACACATACAATCAATTACTGAGTCATATCAATTAGATTTAATGGACTACCATTTAATAAGATGATTACTTAATTTGTTTGTGCTTTAACTGCTGACTCAGAAGAGGTTAAGTATTATGATGAAGCTCAATCTGAAATTGAAATGATGTTTTGGAAAGACCTTTGGAGACAGGGTGAAGATATGTAGCTTAGAGAACATTCATATAATAGAATATCAGTTTACAAAATATAAGAAGCAGTATTATAATACATATAAGTCCTTAGCTTGTGTTCATTTGTTCAGCAACAATTCAAAGTTATATCAGCACCAAAAAATTAACATTTGCCTGGTTTCAAAATTCTAGCCATTGTAGCACCCTGCAATCAAGTGCATTTGTAACTTTCCTCACCAGCTTTGCATGTACCCTGTGCCAACCCTTCCCCCAACTCACATGTAGCCTGTGCCAGTCCATCCCTAGCTTCCCCTGACTTGTGCAAAACTTGTGCTGGTCTCCCCCTGCCCCAAGTCAAGGACTCCCCCTGCCCCAAGTCACAAGTGGCCTGTGTCAGCCCTCCCAGGGTTTTTCCCACCCTCCTATGGCACCCCCATAGTTCTTACTTGGGACTCCCACATCTTTGCTTTTTATGACCCATCTCCCTTAAAAGTATGCTGGGATTACCATTACTAAGCAATGCAGTCATTTGATATCATGCTTTATGATCACATCACTTAAGTGATGGAAATCCCAGTCCCAATTACTGTCATAACCAGAGGACTAATTATAACATCAAAGATGGAAACAGATAAGGAAAAACAAGGAAAGCCTTCTAAAAGATCTCTGAATTCAGAAGGAGTTTCCAACCTCAAATTTGCACATTAAAAGATGTCAGTGAAAAGATGACAGATTCCAAGAACGTAAAACAAAACAAATGGAAGAAGTACTGAAATTCTGTACAATTTCAGTGATTATTGATAGAGGATGAGATATGGGAAGAAAAGTTATTTTAATTGAAATTCTAAAAGTGTTTAGTTACTGAAAATGTTTATATTTGTTTGGGGGGGAATAATCTTTTATATATATATTTCTTATTTCTTATTTACCTTTTTCTGTCTCTTTGCACCTCTCTTTCTCCAGCATGATGCATGGGTTATTTCAGTCCTCCTGCCCAATCAGACTAAGTTGTCAAAATTGTCATGCCTGTCCTTGCCTGGTTCCTCCCAGTTTCATCTTAGTCTTTCGCCCATGAGGACGTGATAACTTTGACTCTCAAAGTACATTCTTCAGGCAGGTTGGACTTACATGAAACTATTTCCCTTTTTTATCCATTAGTGGATTCTTCTGACTGGAAGATTGGAGGCTTCCCAGCCTCTGGTCATTTCCCTTACAGGGGACTCTGTCTTCTATCCCTTTTATAAACCAATATTTTCCCTTTCATTCTCTCAGAAATTCAGATAGATATCTGGGGGTTTTCTTCTCCCCTTGTAGCTCAGCAGTCAGCTGAGACCTTCCCCTCAGCCCATTTTCGGGGGGTTTTCGCTTAAAGGCATGCAGAGACTCACTCAGTCAGAGCCTAAAAACACTCGCGGTCGCCATTTTGGAGCTGTTCGGCAGTCAGCCTCTTGCTGAAGCTTCACTTCATTCTAGCTGACAGGCCAGAATTAACGACTTTAGCGAGCTCTGCTGGGGATAGGAAGCCTACTCTAGGATTTAATTCGCTTCTTACCAGCTGCCTCTTGGCCACGGAGTCTCCGCTATTGCTGGAAGGCGCCGTTATCGCTGTCGCGCCTCTCAGCTTTTCGGTTTAAGCCGGAAAGAATTTTTTTTTGCATTTTCTCCCTATCGCTTAAAACGAGTCGGGGCTAAATTACCTTAAGCGCTTCTCTGCACAATTGGAGACTAGGCTTACGATCGCCTCAGGATCTCCCCCCCCAGGACAGTGCGGCCGCCATTTTATGATGCAGCAAGTATTCCCTCGGGAATATTCTAGACCATTTTTTCCTTGCCTCACAGTTGCAGGCACCATTTTGTGTGATTTTGCCGGATGGCAACCTCACACTAATAGGCCACTGACATTCCATCATTGACTGCTCCCTTCCCTTTAGCGGGGCCACCATTTTGAGCACAGCAACTGCACCTTACTCTTTCCCATTTAGGCAACGGGCAGTTGATAATTGCAATAGGAATTTAATTTCATAACAAGATCAGTGGATCCTTTTGCTACGATCCGCTTGCACCAGATTTGACAGTTCTATTAGGCCTTTGTCGCTTAGCACTCCTTCACCTTAGCCGCTGCCACTCTGCATCTAGTGGTTGCTTACTAGGACCTGACCATTGCCACTATTGTGAGACACGTGAGATTTTGTCATCATTTTGGCCATAGGACTGTGCACACGGACACATTAACTTTGCCTTTTGCCTTGGTGACGAGCGCCTTGAAGCGCCCAGCATGAATTCCGCTTGGCCAGTGGGCCAGACCACGCTGATCCATGTGCAGTCAGTCCCTTCAAGGGGGGTAACTGACGTCTCTTGCAGAGTGAGATTGTTCCAGGGCCACACCTGGAGTGCCTTTCGATTAACCATGGCAGACATCACTGAGCTGCAGACAAGCAACCCAGTCGCACAGCTCCTGGTCAAGAGGCGGCTAAAGGAAAGGCCAAAGCTAAGGCTAAATCCGGCAAGAGGTCAAGTAACAAGCAGGCCGATCGCACGCACCGAGCCCTAGAGAAGCAATTCTCTCGGGCCCAACGTTTGTCAGCTGGGGAAGGGCAGAAATCACCACTTCCCCCGCTTGCAGCTCCTGAGATGGGCCAACAATTGCTCACTACAACAAGGGCGTGGTTACCTGAGCGGGAGCTTCAGCATGTCTCAGTACAGACCTTTGGTCAGGGAGGCACACCCCTCCTTGGGGAGGATCTCAAACTGCCAGGCCCCTCACAGCACCCACAGCGACCTTCACACCGACTGCAGCGGGGCTTCGTCCTTCACAGGAGCCTTCTTTTGCCGACCAGCTACAGACAATGATATCACAGGCAGTCCTTCAAGCCATGGCCTCATCGGGGCATCATCAATCTTCATCCCTGCCAAGGTACTCATCAGTGCCAACTGTCTCAACACGACCTACACTGCTCGACCACACCTGTGTGGCCTCACCATCCCGCTTACCTGAATCCGATTCTTCCAGCGCTTCTGATTATGATGGAACTGCAGACCAGTGGTCGGACTGTGAGGCGCCTCCACAAGACTCCCAGCCCATGGCAGAGCTCTTTAACGCTTCACTTTTTCCTTCTTTACTTAGCAGGGCATGCGTAGCGGGTAAGATCACTTCTGACCTGGTTCCCACCCAGAGACTTCCGCTGGCCAGGACACGAATCCCCTGTTCTCAGAACCGGTAATTCGGCGTCAGCAAATCCCCTATCCCCCTTTATTCGTGAAGAATATTCAGGGACAATGGGAATCGCTGGCCGCACAACCATCCCAGGGGGGAGCTGAGTGTAAGATAGTAGATATGGCTCAAAATTTGACTGACCTATTGGAGGTGCCCAAAGTGGATGAATCCCTAGCCCCACTATTCTCAGCCGCCAGCCTACCAGCAGATGTATCTGATGCCCTTAAGGCGGAGGATAAGAAATCTGAGCTAGCATTTCGCAAAGCTCATCAAGCATCTGCGTGGGCAGCGAAGGTGGCAACCTCCACTTCCTTTTTTGCCAGGATTTCCCTCACTTGGCTTAGACAGCTTCAGGAGAAGATTCCCCTGGAAGAGGTCAGAGTCCACCAGGACTTAACTAAACTTATAGCGACCTCTGAATATATGGAGGATGTGTCCTTATACGCCGCCAAGCACTTGGCCCGAGCAATGGCTTCCGGGATAGTTGCTCGGAGGCTGCTTCGGCTTAAAAATTGGGGGGCCGAGAGCAAACACAAATGGCGAGTGGCCACGGCTCCATTCAAGGAAGGCCGATTATTTGGGGAGGCATTAACACTATACCTAGTGGAGAACAAGCAGAAGCAGAAGGTCATCTCTCATTTGACTAGGAGAGCAAACAGGCGTTTCCTTCTCTATGGCCGCCGTCAGTCCTTTCAGACTGGTGCAACAGCAGAGACTGGACAAGCATACCGTCCCTCTATTCCCAAGGCAGACTGTCCATTTGACAGGACGAATTACAGGGACCGGCCCCGACACCAGACCCAGAACAAATCTTCCTTTTGAGGCAGAGGGGGTCGTCTCTTCCGTCACTCCAAGTGACTTAGAGAGGGACCCCTCCCATTGGCGGCAGACTTACCCTCTTCATCCGCCAATGGGAAAACACAACCAGAGACTCCTGGGTTCTGCAGACCATAAAAGAAGGTCTGTCCCTGGAGTTCATAACCAGACCCATAGACCATTTCATTTCTTGTCCAACCCTGAGAAACCCAATAGGTCTCCTGGCAGACGCCATTTGGCATTTACTAAGCATCAAAGCCATAGAGGAGGTCCCAGCGGACCAGATGGGGCAGGGATACTACTTTATCCTATTTGTAGTCCCAAAATCCTCAGGGGATGGAGGGCAATCCTCGATCTCAAGGGCCTGAACTTCCATCTCCAATATCGGAAGTTCAAAATGCAGACGCTCCATTCCATCTTGGGCAGTATCAGGCGAGGGGATTTCATGACCTCAGTCGATCTCACGGAGGCATATCTGCACATCCCCATCCTCCCAGAGCATCGCCAATTTCTGCGGTTCTGACATCTCAACCGCTACTTCCAATACAGGGCCCTACTATTTGGTCTCTCCTCCGCCCCCAGGGTCTTCACCAAGATCCTGGTGTTCTGGCAGCACACTTAAGATTGGCCCCGGTATGCGTCCAGTGCTACCTGGGCGACATCCTGATCCAATCAACCCCCATCCCGACCACCCAGTCGGATCTGGCCCTTATGATCATGACTCTTCAGGACCACAGTTTCTTGATAAATTTCAAGAAAAGCCAGACAGTTCCTTCAACCCTCCTCTTACACCTGGGCGCAGTGATAGACACGGACTCTTGTCACGTGTTTTTGTCAGAGGACCGTCGCAAAAGCATCTGAGACCTGGTCCTCAGAGTCCGCAGGGACAGGATATTGACGCTAGCTCTGCTTTCCCAGCTCCTGGGGAAATTAATATCTTGCATAGTGATAGTGCTTTGGGCCAGACTACATGCCCGGACCCTCCAATGGTTTCTGCTCCGTACCAGTGACTGCACACCAGCTCTTCCAACCAACTGGTACGGGTCCCCTTTCAGGTACTCCGCTCTCTCAACTGGTGGACATCTTCAGCCATGCTCAAGGGGACTCTCTTCAAAGAGCCTCACTGAATTCTTATCACCACGGGCGCAAGTCTCTTCGGCTGGGGTGCACACCTCCAAATTCAGATGGCTCAGGGCCGTGATTGGAGGAAAACGTGCTGGTCCTCACGGACAATGTAGCCGCAAAGGCTCACGTGAACCGGCAAGGGGGCACTCATTCCAGGTTCCTCATGACGGAGGCTCGGGCGTTGGGCTCCCGGGCAGAGAACAACCTGCTTTCCATCAGGGCCGAGCATATCTCAGGAGAAGTGAACCAGCAGGCGGACTTCCTCAGCAGGTCAATAGTGGACCACTCGGAGTGGCGGTTGCACCCGGATCTCTTCAAGGAGATCACAGACAGGTTAGGCCATCCGATCGTGGACCTGTTTGCCTCATCAGAGAACACACAGCTTCCCAGGTTCTTTTCACGTTTCCCCTCTCGGAGGGCAGAGGGGACAGACGCATTATGCAGCCCATGGCTGCAAGGCCTATTGTATGCCTTTCCTCCTCTCCCTCTGCTTCCAGCAGTTGTCAGGAAGATCCTAGAGGAACAGGCAGAGTTAATCTTCATTGCACCTCACTGGCCGAGACGGCTGTGGTTCGCAGACCTAGTGAGCCTCTCCACAACTTCTCCGTGGCGGATTCCCGACAGTCGCATACAGCTAATGCAGGGGTCCCTACAACATCCAGACCCCAAATGGCTCCAATTGGCCGCCTGGCACTTGAACACCGCACCCTGACTCAAGAGTCATACTCATCAGGTGTGATTGACATGATTCAGGCTGCCAGGAGACCAGCGACTAACCGCATTTACGATCACACTTGGTGGAATTTCTGCCACTGGTGTGACAGAAACCACTTGAATCTGTCCAAAGTGACCATCCCAAAGGTCTTAGACTACTTGTTGGAGGGTGTTAATAAGGGGTTGTCATCCAACACCATTCGCAGGCAGGTAGCGGCTCTCTCCATAATGCTCTCCTGCGACAGATCAGAATCTTTGTCTCAGCATCCCATGGTCCTCTCCTTTCTCAAAGGAGTTACGAATAGCAGACCACCTGTGGTCCACAGGTATCCCTCCTGGGAGCTACCCCGGGTCCTGCAGGCCCTAATTGCCTCACCATTTGAACCCATTAGAACCTGTTCCTTGCGATACTTGTCACTCAAGGTTTCCTTCCTGATTGCCATTACCTCCGCCAGATGTATCTCGGAGCTGGCCGCTTTATCTATCAGGAAAGACCTGTGCACATTTCATGAGGGCAGGATGGTTCTCAGGTTAGATCAGCGGTTCTCAACCTGTGGGTCGTGACCCCATTTGGGGTCGAACGACCATTTCACGGGGGTCGCCAAACAATGCAGTCCGCCATTTTTTCCCCTTTTCCTTAGCTGTGCTACTCCCTCTTATTCTATGCATGCACGGCGCTCCTGGGCAGGAAAGTCCTCGACTTATGACCAGTTGGGGTCCTCGACTTACGACCGGTTAGTCCTCGACTTACGACCAGTTGGTTGGCTATTTCTGCCAGCTTGGTGTCGTCTGCAAATTTGATGAGTTCCCCATCTATTCTCCAGCACAGGAGATGGAAAATCCACCAATGGGTTAGCTCTGTCTTCCTGCCCATTAGACCAAGTCAGCCAAACTTACCATGCCTCTCCTGGGCTAGGACACACCCAGTCTTGACTTGGTCTCCAGCCCAAACGGACGTGACAAGTTTGGCTCCCTATCTAGCTACAAGTAGTAGAGCTTAATTCCATTGGTGAATTCTACCTTTTCTTTTGGCATCCACGGCCATCTCAACGGCGCTGGGATCAGTACTGTTTGAGATCATCTGTTGGAGGCTTAGGGGGTGGTTTTTTTCCCCAGGGCTCTGGGGCTATTGCTGAGGCTTCAGCTCCTCCCTGAGTGAGCTTTTCCCTTTCGGATGCTCAGCGCTGGAATCAGAGCTGCAGCCCGATCTCTCCCCAACTCCCCAGGGATGCTGCAAGAGGTTCTCCTTCTGGCTTAGTGTCGAATCGTTCCAGCCGCCAATTTGCCTACCGTGGGTGAGCCACAGCTGCCGATTGGACATCCAGGGGGAGGTTTTTTTTTTGAGACTGCACCCTCGCTTACCTCCTTGAGCACCCATCCGAGGGAAGGGAAGGCTCAAGCGATTGCCGTGGAGCCATCGGCGGCAGTTTCGTGCCTCTCCCCTCCGAAGGCAGCAAAGGACTCAAGCGTTTGCCGCGGAGCCATTGTCATTGGATTTTTTCACACCTTTCTACTGCAGCTGATAGGCGTGGCCGCCATTTTGGCTGTGCCTCATGGAAGCCAGGAATGTCAGGCCTCCATCGTTGCGAAGGCTGAAGACTCTTATCAGCAGCGCGGCTGCAATTTTGGCCGCCGCTTGTCTGGTCTGGCCTGTATTCCTCCCTCGTGGTTGCATAGGCCTCAATAACATCAGTGCGGCCGCCATTTTGGCCGCCGGCCAGGCCTGTACTATTCCATATCGTGCGGCCATTTTGAACACGTGGCGGGCTGCTGCAGTTGCTCTCTTGGTCATCCCTCTGTTCCAGCCCCATCCCAGTGGGGATTGAGACAACAGATTTAGCAGCGAAGTCCACTCTGTACCCAGCCTCAGGCCTAACTGGTGAACAATTCTTTGACCTGTCCACCAATTAGCGGGCTACGCATCAGCTAGCTGTCACCACAGCTGTGGTTATGCCGCTACCATAGATCCAACCCGCCCGGCAAGCATGCTGATTAAATTACCTCGTCGCTACCAGTGCTCTGCTAGCAAGCAGGCTGTCATCACACAGGTGATTTTGCCAGGGACGTAGGATGACCAGACCGCTCAGGGGATAGCAGACTTCCTCATTTACCTGTCAGCTGGCCAGGGGAGCAGGGTGAACCAAGTAATATCCATCCCCTGCTCCAACTGCTTTAGCCTAATCCGTCAATTGATCCGCTGCCAGAGCTCCCTCTCTGCACTTCCTGAAATAACTCAACTAAGGATGGAGGACTCCACTGTGCCCCAACCCAAGGACACTGCCTCCCCATCCACTAGCCATAAAAGGCACAAGTCCTCCAAACAGGAGGTGGCAGGCAGGATCAAGGCCAAGGCAAAGACCATTTCCAGAAGGAAGCCTTCCAAATTGGTAGAAAAACAGACTAGCAGGAGACACCAGGCTTTGGAGAAGGAATTCTCCAAAGTGCAGAGGCTGGCAAGGGCAGAGGAGGAATGGATAGAGACCTCGGGTTTTGACCTCCCCCTGGGGACCTCGCCCTCCACTCAAGGAGTCTGGTCCCCGAAGGGAATCCCCACACAACTCTGTTCTTCTGGGGTGGACCAAGATCCAACCATCCACCAACCACCATTGGCACCGCGGACCCCACATTCGGGCCCAGAGGCCACCTTCATTCCCACAGCTGCTGGGCTCAGGGTGACTGAGCCCGAAGGCGCCACTTCCAACGATCGCTTTCAAGCCCTGATCTCTCAGGTGGTTGATCGGGCACTTGCCGCCAGGTCTTACCACATGCCCAGGGCCGAGTCAATGGCATCAATACGATCTCATTTTCCCCAATCGGGTGCATTTGGGTACCATGATCCTCTCTCACCTTTCTGATCCTCTTATAGCAGGGCTTCTTCTCCTGCAAAGTATGACCAACCAGACATTCCATGGTTGGAGGAGGAGGACCTTCCCCCAGATCCTCCTCCATTTGGAGGTCTCTTTAACCTGGCTCTCTTTTTGCCATTGCTTCGCAAGGCCAGCATGACACCCAAAATAGGTCCTGATCGGGTCCCTCAGCCAGACCCTTTGCCCAGTTCAGAGCTGAACCCGGTGTTTTTTGAGCCTGTCGTGGCTCACCACCATGTTCCTTGTCCATCTCTCTTCTTGGACGCTGTTCAGAAGCAATGGGTCTCACCGGGCACCTTCCCTCCCCTGGCAGGTACAGACAGGAAATTGTTTAGCACTGCACCAGACTTGGCTGACGCCCTTGAGGTGCCAACGTTGGACTAACCCTTGGCCCCTCTCTTGTCCTCGTCCACAGTGTCAGGGGATATGGCAGAGGCTCTGAGGGCTGAGAACAGGAGATGGGAATTAACCTTCCGCAGGACTCACCAGGCGGTTGGCATGGGCGGTAAGAGCGGCCACTTGCGCATCCTTTTTTGCCAGGACCTCTCTCCTTTGGCTCCATCAACTCCAAGCCAGGCTCCCTCCAGAGGAGGTACACACTCATCAAGATCTGAGCAAACTGGTTGCAGCGACGGAGTATGTCTCTGACACAACATTGCATGCGGCCAGGTTTTCCTCCAGGATGATAGCATCCAATGTCACAGCACGGCAGATGCTATGGCTCAAGCATTGGCAAGCTGACGCCAAATCCAAGTGGTGTCTGGCTGCAGCCCCTTATCAGGGAGGTCAGCTGTTTGGAGAGGCCCTAGTACCTTATTTGACTGAGAATAAGGACAAGCGTAAGGTGCTGACCCGCTTCACCAGGCGGGCCGACAGGCGTGCTAACCCGTACGCACGCAGGCAGTCCTTTTGGTCAGGAACGGGCTCGGGGTCCGCACAACCTCCCCGCCCCTTCATGGCCAGACAGGATCGTCCGTCTGACAGATCGGGTCCCAGACCCAGGCAGCAGTATCAGAGCAAGCGGCCCTTTCGGGGGAGATCGCCCTTTCAGAAGGTCCAAGTGACTCCCGGGCTGCCCCTCCCATAGGTTGCAGGCTATCCCTCTTTGTCCACCAGTGGGAAGTCACCACCACAGATTCCTGTGTCCTCCAAACCATCCAACACGGCCTGTCCCTAGAATTCGTGTCCATTCCACCAGGGCGCTTCATTTCTTGCCCCCAATCAACGAACCCAGTCAAAAGGGTCCTCATGCAAGAGGCCGTTCATCATCTTTTAGACATAAGAGCCATAGAACCAGTGCCAGTTGGTCAACGGGGCGGGGGATTCTATTCCATCCTCTTTGTGGTTCCCAGGGCCTCGGGAGGATGGAGGGCGATTCTGGACCTCAAAGATCTGAATTCCCACATTGCATACCGGAAATTCAAGTTGTAAACGCTCCAGTCCATCTTAAGCAGCATCAGAAATGGGGACTTCCTGATGTCCATAGACCTCACAGAAGCGTATCTCCCCATCCCCATCCTCCCTGATTACCGGCAGTTCCTCAGGTTCTGTTATATGGGTTATCACTACCAATACAGGGCCCTGCCGTTTGGCCTTTTGTCGGCTCCGAGGGTGTTCACCAAAATCCTGGCAGTGCTCACCGCACACCTGAGACTGGTGCCAGTATTCAATGTTACCTGGACGACATTCTCATCCAGTCGTCCTCCCTTCTAGCGGCCCAATCGGACCTGTCATTATCAATCGAAGTCCTCCAAGAGCACAGGTTCTTGGTGAACTTTTAAAAGAGCCAGACGGTTCCATTGACCCGACTCCTGCACCTGGGCGCCATCATAGACACAGTCAGTTGCCAGGTCTACCTATCCCAGGAACGTCGGGACAGCATCCGAACTCTGGTCCTCAAGATATGCAGGGAGTGCGTAGTGACGCTGGCCCTGCTTTCCCAACTCTTGGGAAAGATGGTTTCGTGCATCAATATAGTGCCTTGGGCCAGACTGCATTCCAGGAACCTCTAATGGTTCCTGCTCCCCTTCCAAATGTCGGGCACCAGCTCCTCCAACCAAAGGGTAAGGGTTCCTACTCAGACGCTGCGGTCCATCCGATGGTGCTCCTCGCCAGCAGTAGCCAGAGGGTCATTCTTCAAGGAACCCGTCTGGCTCACGCTTACGACAGACACCAGTCTGTTCGGCTGGGGAGCACACCTTACCCAGTCCAGATCCCTCATGGCCAAGGCCCAGTTATTGGGCTCCTTGGCAGAGACCAACCTGTACTCCCTCAGGGCCAAACACATCTCACGGGAGGCAAACCGGCAGGCAGATTTTCTAAGCAGGTTGACCGTGAATGGCGTCTCATCTAGATCTCTTCGCAGAGATAGCGCAGTGGTTCAGACAACCGATCATAGACTTGTTCGCTTCTCGGCGAACTCCCAGCTTCCGAGATTTTTCTCCCAGTTCCCATCCCCAGGGGCAGAGAGAGTGGATGCTCTTTGAACTCCTTGGCCAGAGGGCCTACTTTATGCATTTCCCCCTCCCTCTGATCCCGGCAGCCATTCGCAAACTGCTGCAGAAGGTGATATTTGTGGCTCCGTACTGGCCACGAAGACCGTGGTTCACCGACCTTGTGAACCTTTCCCTCTCTCCCCCATGGAGGATTCCCCCAGATCGCGTGTCTCTCCACCAGGGGGTTCTACAACACCCAGAACCCCAGTGGCTGCAGTTAGCCGCTTGGCACTTGAACACCGGATCCTGACCTGGGAATCATATTCGTCATGTCCATGATTCAGGCCTCCCGACGGCCGATGACAAATCGCATCTATGACTCCACATGGAGGAATTTTTGCCATTGGTGCGGGCGACGGAAACTGGATAGCTCGGAATTGACGATTCCACAGATTTTGGAGTACTTGCTCGAAGGCCTTGATAAGGGCTTAGTGCCTAATACCATCCACAGGCAGGTTGCGGCCTTATCGACCTTACTTTCTTGTGCCGGTTCACTTCCTTTGGCCCAGCATCCCAGGTTACGCTCCTTTCTCAAGGGTGCCACCAACACAAAATTCCCTGCAGTACATAGGTATCCCTCTTGGGAATTACCGCAGGTACTAAGGACCCTTACCAAGCCACCATTTGAGCCTCTCCTAACTTGTGCTCTGCAGTCCTTGTCTCTCAAGGTTGCCTTCCTGGTTGCTATCACGTCAGCTAGGTGAATCCCTGAGCTTGCAGCTCTGTTGGCCAGGGATGACCTTTGTATCTTTCACCGGGATCGGGCGGTCCTTCGATTGGATCCTACATTCATTCCCAAGGTCAACACCCTTTTTCATAGGGCTCAGGAGATTGTCTTGCCAGATTTTTGCCCAAACCCGTCTCACGACCTGGAACGACAGTGGCACACACTGGACATCTGCAGGGCGTTACGTTATTATATCAAGCGAACGGCGTCCTTCCACAAGTCTGAAGCACTCTTCGTTTCCTTTCACCATGCCTCTCTGGGACAGAAGGTGTCTGCCTCTACTATAGGCAGGTGGATCAGGGCTTGCATTGTGGAGGCGTACCAATCGCTTTCCTTGTCAGTCCCAAGTTGTGTCACGGCACATTCCACTCGCAGTGCTGCGACCTCTGTGCGGTCGGCCACACAAGTGTCCATTGAGAAGGTTTGTAAGGCAGCGACATGGTCTTCGCCTTCCCAATTTGCCAGGCATTATAAGCTAGACCGGTTTGCATCTGCGGATGCCTCTTTTGGATGGAGGGTCCTTCAGCAGGTAGTATCTAGGGACGTGAGTCCGGCCTTGACTGCTTCCCTCCCATTGGCACAGTAGGGCTTTGGTATATCCCATTGGTGGATTCTCCATCTCCTGTGCTGGAGAAGGGACGTTGTCTTACCTGAATGCCTTTTCTCAGCACGGAGATGGAGAATCCACTCCCACCCCTTAGGGTCCATCAGGCCAGTGTTAGGAGTCTGGAAGCCATCACGTTGGACTGTCATCAGTTGCTTTCGCCCTCGTCAAGACTGGGTGTGTCCTAGTCCAGGAGAGGTGTGGCACATTTGGCTGACGTCTAAAGGGGAGGAAGACAGAGCTAATCCATTGGTGGATCTCCGTGCTGAGAAAAGGCGTTCAGGTAACACAACGCCCCTTCCTTCATCCAAATCATTGATAAAGATGTTGAAGAGCACTGGGCCCAGAACAGAGCCCTGGGGCACCCCACTATACACTTCCCTCCATGTAGATGCAGTTCCATTGAGGACCACACGCTGAGTATGGCCAGTCAGCCAGCTACGAAGCCATCTGGTAGTGATGCTGTCTAACTCATATTTTTCTATCTTATCAAGTAGTAGGTTGTGATCTACTTTATCAAATGCCTTACTTAAGTTCAAGTAAATTATATCCACAGCATTCCTCTGGTCCACTAATTTTGTCACTTGGTCAAAGAATGCAATAAGATTTGTCTGGCATGATCTGTTTTTGACAAACCCATGTTGGCTTTTAGTAATGACTTTGTTTGCCTCTAGGTGTTCGCTGATTTGTTGTTTGATTATCTTTTCCAGAATCTTCCCAGCATCTGCTCCAGGATCTTTGAAAAATATAGTTCAGTGGTTCTGAGATCACATCTGCCAGTTCCTTGAGAACCTTGGGATGTAATACATCTGGTCCTGGTGATTTGAACTCGTCTAGGCTGGACAGGTGCTCACTTACCATTTTCTTGCCTATCTTAATTTGGGTTTCTAATCTGTTTTTTATGGCACTATTTTTGATAGGTTGGTCTGTTTTTTCCCTTTGTGTAAAGACAGATGCAAAAAAGAGTTAAATAGTTCTGCTTTCTCCCTGTTCTGCTTTCTCACCTTCTTGCCACTTTCCCCCACTAATGGACCAATCATTTCCTTAACTTTTTTCTTGTTTTTTACATGTTGAAAGAAGCTTTTTTTTTGTTATTTTTGACTTTGGTCACAAGCCTTAATTCATTTTGAGCCTTAGCTTTCTTCACTTCATCTTTGCATGCATGGGCTATTTGCTGATATTCTGCCCCTCTTTCCACTTTTTATACTTGTCCTTTTTATCTTTCAATTTATCAGAGAGTTCTTTATGCAGCCATGCTGGTTTCTTTTGAGAGCTGTTATTTTTCTTCTTTGTTGGTATTGTGCTAGACTGGGCTTTTATTATCTCACTTTTCAAAATTTCCCAAGGTTCTTGAGTTGTTTTCCCCTTGAGGATTCTCATCCATGGAATCCTTTCCAAGCTCTCTCTAAGTTTATTAAAATTAGTTCTCTTGAAGTTCAAGACTCTAGTTTGACTGTGTTCTATTGCTTGTGCTTCCAGAATGTTGAATTCCAATATTGCATGATCACTTCCCCCCAAGGTTCCCGTGGCTTCAACACCTTGTATCATTTCATCTCTGTTAGTGAGGATTAGATCCAATATGGCTAATCCCCTAGTTCCCTTCTCTAATTTTTGGGAGACAAAGTTGTCTGCTAGGTTTGTCAGGAATCTGTTTGATCCTCCACTTGGTGCAGAGTTTGTCTCCCAGTTGATGTCAGTGTAATTAAAGTTCTCCATAACTATTGTGATGTGCTTCCTACATACCTTAGTGAGCTGACTAGCAAAAAGTTCATCTATTTCCTCTGTTTGGTTGGGTGGCCTATAGTATACATCTATGGCAATGTCATCCCCCCCCTTATATTGACCCAAATGCATTCAAGACAGTTTTCATCATTGTTGTGCTCTATTTCTGTAGAGATGTAGTTATTTCTTATAGAGAGAGCAAATCCACCTCTTTTATTTGGTCTGTTTCTTTTAAATAATTTAAATCTCTCTAGCTATGTGTTCCATTTGTGGGTTTCATCCCACCATGTTTCTGTAATAGCAACAATATCACATCTGCCCCCATTTACCTGAATTTTTGTTCACCCTGTTTACTGTTCATACTCTGTGCATTGGTGTATAGACATTTGAGTTCTTTATGACTGACCCTGTGTTTACTTTCTACATAACCTGTGTGGTGCCTGAGTTGCCCTATTTTCTTACCACCTGTTTGGTTACTGCACTTTGTATGGCACTCACTATTAAAAGCTTGATTTTGCTTGACAGCAAGGTTGATATTCTTATCCACACACATATCTATGTTACATGCACTGATAGCCCTATAATTTTTAGATTGCCAGGGACAGGGATGTTCTGTATCAATTAACTCACTGTCCCCATTGTTTAGTTTAAATATTCCTCCAGAAAATCTGTGAATTTATTTGCCAAGTATCTCAGTCCCTTTCTTGGATGGATGTAAACCATCTATTTTGTACATTTTTTCATTGGACCAGCTACAGACATGGCTAATATAACCAAAGCCTTTAGATGATATGAGAGGAAGCCGAGTAGTCCTTGACTTACAACTTAGCATTGAATGACCATTTAAAGTTACAATGGTTCAAAAGGGTGCTTTTAAAAAAGTAAAACACCTCTGGCTTTCATAAAATGTTGCACTATCCATCCCCCTGGAGTCACGTGATTGTGATCTGGGTGCTTGGCAGCCTGTTCACAGGACCAATTATCAAGTGCCCTTCGATCATCTGTTTGCTATTTGCAATCTTCTCTGAAACATTGTGCGAAAGTCAGTGGGGAAACTTGCAGGGAAGGTTGCAAGCTGCTGCCATCTGTCAAAGGATTTCCTCTTCTCTGCATGTATGGGTGGGGAGGGGAGAGAAATTCTTAATTATGCTGTAAAAATTAAACTTGAATGTTTGGGATTCAAGCTTTATTTCTGCAGTTTGCTTTAGAAGTTCCCTTCCATGCACAGACGACGGAAACTTCTGCATTGGGCTGCAGAAACAAAAATCGGATCTTGAAGATTCAATCTTCATTTCTCAAGCCCAGCACAATAGTAAATGGGTTGTCATAAGGTTTGTTTTAACTATTTTTGGCAGTTTTAAAATTGCTCAACATTTGTATGGCTTAATATAGAAAAATAGGATTTCAAAATGGAAGCATTCATTTATCAAAATAATCAAGTAACTATTACTTTAGATTTGCATTGTGGCAGGAATAGTATTTAAAACATGCATGCAATCAGAAGTTTACTCAATTTTGGCAGTGCAGAAGGCTGAGAATTTGCCACGCCTCCTGCTGGGCTAGGCTGACCCAGTTCCGACTTGGCCTCCAAAGAGGAATTTGTGATATTATAATTTAGTACAATGACAAGATCTAGAGAACTGCAGAAATACTGAGAATTTTAAGTATTATGGCCAATACTTTGTGGCCCTAGTCCAATATACTTAATCATATCATTATGAAACTCTTGACATTATAGAACTCTTGACATTGAGTTCATCCAGAGCTACCCTTAAAGTGCTGTTATGCAGTGGGGATCTGGTTTAAAGTACACCAGCTTTAAAAAAATTGCAGAAGAACTGAAGCAGAATAGTGGTTCTTTCTATATAAGAAATGAGGTAAGGAAAGAGAGAAGTGGGAACATATCTTCTGGTGCCAATTACTTGAAGATTTGCTTGTTGGGGTTTGCTTGGACAAGGGTCAATGGATACCTTGAACAGAAGTTGCCTTCAAGTTGCCCAAGTGACAGGTCACAGGTTCTTTGCAGTATTACTTGTTATTTGGACTATTTCTGAGCACAGGTTTACCGATCTTCTGAAAGCCCAAGTGACATTCTCTGTACACAGAGAGTATCTGAAAATAGAAATCTCAGGTTAATCAAACATGCCAACTACTTTAGTACCACATAGTCATTCCATCCTCCATTACAAACGTTCTAATTCACAGAAATTAGAAATTAGAAGAGTTAATTGGGTCCATCAGATAATGGTCTACATAACCTACCTGGGGTAAATTATCCTTGGGAAAATGTGACAGAGAATTTAATTCCATCAGTTATGTACAAGTAGCTCTTAACTTACGATCACAATTGGGACCAGAATTTGGGTTGCTAAGCAATGCAGTCGTTAAATGAATCATGTATTGGACCCAATTTTATGACCATTTTTTTTCAATCTTTTTTATTAGTTTTTTTCCCCAATATATGTAATTTTTTCCAATCAACAAGTTGTCTGAAATTTGCTAAACTAATACATCTTCAATTCCTAATCCTTGCTTCTTTTCTCTAACCAAGTATAAAATAAGTTCCAAATTTGATAATAGTCTGTGTCTTCTTTGTCTTTCAGCCTCATGGTTAATCTGTCCATTTCTGCACATTCCAAAATCTTCCTGATTATTTCTTCTTATATGAAGTTGACATTGTCAATTTATAGTTTCTCTCCCATAACATTTGCCATTTTTCTAATTCTATGTTATAACCAAAATTTTTTGCCCATCTTGTCATTGTTTCTTTCACTTGTTCACTTTCCATATCTAAAATTAACAAAAAATTATACATTTTCTTAATCAATTTCTCATCTGTGGTCAACAAAATCTTATCAAATACATTTTGATCCTTATAAAATCCATACATTTTTACATCTTTTTCATATCTATTTAATATCTGTAAATGTGCCCACCAAGATAAATTAATTCCTAAGTTTTCCAATTCTTGTTTAGGTTTTAATTTCCCATGAATATCTAAGATATCTTTATATGTCCATACTTTCTCAAAGTCCACTAAATTCGGATGTATAAATGCCTCCTTCGTTGACAACCACCCTGGAATTTTAAGATATATTTTAGCTTTAATTTTTTCCCATGCTGTTAATAAGGCATTTCTTACAACATGATTTTGAAAGTATTGATGAACTCTGTTTTCCCATACCATAAGAAAGCGTGCCACCCCAATTGTAAATCATGTCCTTCTAAATACAATAACCTTTTATTTCTAAGTGTTATCCACTCTTTCACCCAAGTTAACACCGAGGCTTGATAATACAATGTCCATTCTGGCAGTCCAAAACCTCCATTTTCCTTAGCATCTTGTAATGTTTTCATCTTAATTCTAGCTTTTTTCCCCTGCCAAATAAAATTCAAAACCAATGAATTTAATTTTTGAAAAAAAAAATTTCTCAAGTTTTATCGGAATTGTTTGAAATAAAAATAAAACCTTTGGCAACACATTCATCTTTACTGTAGCAATTCTTCCTAGTATTGATAATTGGAGATTTTTCCATCTTTCTAAATCCAATTTTATTTGCTTCAATAATTTTATGTAATTATCTTCTTTTATTGACGAACATCTAGCTGAAAGGTAAATACCTAAATGCTTAACTTTTTTCACTATTTGTACCTCTGTTTTCTCTAATATTTGTCTTTTTTGTTTATCTGTATGATTCTTTACTATTACTTTGGTCTTATCTTTATTTATTTTTAATCCTGCCACTTCTCCATATTCTTCTATCTTTCCCCATAGTTTAGGAATCATCTCTAAAGGTTCTTCCAAAATAAATACTAAATCATCAGCAAATGCTTGTAGTTTATATGTTTCATCTTTTACTTTCAATCCTTTAATTTCTATATCTTGCCTTATCCTTCTATTTAATACTTCCAAAGTGAAGATAAATAATAAAGGAGATAGTGGACATCCTTGTCTCGTGCCTTTTCTTATCTCAAAGCTCTCAGTATAATCTCCATTTACTATCACTTTTGCTGTTTATGACCATTTTTACTGAGGTTGTTAAATGAATGACATGGTCATTAAGTGAATCTGGTTTTCCCCATTGATTGCTTGTTGGAAGCCAGCTAGGAAGGTCATAATCACACGACTGTGAAATGCTGCAATTATGGTAAATGTGAGCCAGTTGCCAAGCATCCAATTTGTGATCATGTAATGGGGAGTTGTGTGAAAGTCATAACTTTCAGCACAGCTATAAGTTACTTTTTTAAACACTGTCATAACTTTGAACGGTAAAATGAATGTTCGTAATGTTATATCTTCCAGGTTTTTATATGGCCAAACTATAGGAATTGTAGGTCAATATAGACAGGCTTTCTCAATGCTAATATCCAGATTGTGAAATATACTATTTTTGGAGAGAAGGTTTTTAGGAAATCATTTGGAAGACTTATTTTTATTTGGGGTTTTTTTATACCTTGCAGTGTAGGGTGGGGTTCCATTTTAATTTATTATTATATTTGTGTGTGTTTTTTTAAAAAAAAATTTCCAAAGTTAAAATACAAACTCCAAAAGAAAATAAGAACAAAGAAAAAGAGGACAAGAAAAAATGTGTACAAAAATAAGAAAAAAACTCATATACATAGATTGATGCCCCCAGTTAAATACTGATGAATATATTTCAACAATAGCAATTTCCCCCTTTGTGAAACAGTTCCACAGTTTATATTATATTGGTATTTTTAAATGTATTTTAAGAATTGTTTTATGTTGTCATTATTATAGTCATTTGATTGGGGTGGTATATAAATCCTATTTTTAAATACTGTGTGTGTGGGGGGGTGCACGCATGTTATATAGCATCTTGTCAATGCTATACTTTTTGTTCTTGAACAATACAGTTTTTATATTCTGAAGATTCTAATTTCTATATGCAAATGCTGTAATTTTGTATGTTTGAGGTGGAAAAAAATCATTGTGAGAATGGAGCTTTAAAACATGGAACAGGATGTTTGTGGAAACTGCAAAGACCCATACATTATTCAGCTTATCCATATATTCCACTCTTGTTATAAGCAAAAGGAAAAACAGTAATACTTGAGAGACTAAAAAAAAAAAAGTCCCTGACTTTTCAGTCTGCAGGTTATTTGTTCAAATGATTCCAATGGGTTTTGTTTGTAAAGAGATTTGCATATATTCATACTGAACCAAAGAAGGAAGTACTACATACCCTAAAAAATTGATTGCAAGCTGAAATGCCTGTTCTCCAAAAAGCTTTTGGGAGTTAATTGGTGTGGGTGCATAGAAATAAAAGCCAAATGTAGTAGGTAGCTTTGCTACATTGTCAGTTTTGTGACAGCATACCAGTGGTGTGCATTAGTCATGCATCAATTTTTATTTCTGAAAGTGCTTTATGTTGCTTAAAAGACATTAAACGGGGAGACAGAATAAATCTGAATTAGTGCAGCTTTTCATGCATTATGCTAAATGAGAGAGACAAAAAGTGATTTCGAAATAAAAGAGTCGTGTTGCTGATGAGCCACAACTGAAGACTGATAGAATCTATCAAAAATACTTTGGCTAGTCCATCCAGTGCACTATGTAATTTCTTGCAGTAAATTGCTGCTTTTATGCTGTACTTTCTTTGAGAATTTTTTTTGTCAGCCATTTTGAATCTGTGAAACTGCTTTGCCAGTAATGGAAGAGCATAATGACTGAAGCAGTACAACAGTGAATGGAGGAAGCTATCTCCTTATTTTAAGGAGAGTGAAAATACAAATAATAAACAATTGCATTTATTCATGTCTTTCATGTTATCTTGTTCACCATTTAGTTATTAAAAGCTTTCACCCAAACTGTTTTCTATTCTTCTGACTACAGATGTTTGAATATGGCCTAAATATTGTTTTCCATTACAAACTCCTTTAACTTTCAGAGAAAATGGTGACTATTATGAACATTATTCTCCTGCAGTTGTGCATATTTTCAATTCTGCAGGTTTCAGAATGACAGGAGCAGGTTGAATATTGGAAGATATACAGTAACATCACTGTGTAAACAAAAAACCACTGAGCAGCTACATTTTCTTGTTTTTGGGGGTGGGATTGTAAAAAAAATGCTATGTGTTTATGTAGATGTTGTTTAATTTCAAAATCATTAGTACAGACGCAATCTATCATTTGGTGTATGTTGCCAGTAAAAAATTATTGTTCTGTCTTTTTTGATTAGATCACCTTTGGCCGATCCACTTGGCCTTCCTATACGGAGCCCATATGGGGCCCTCCCAGAAACAGGCACCATTTTGGGAGCGGCAGTGGCTACCATGTGTTGGTCTGACTCTGGAGCCATCTTGGGAGTGGCTACAATTGCAAAAGGGAATAGCAAGATATCTATGGGTGCATGCTGTCCAATAATGAATATTTTCAGAAACACTAGTTCCTAGTTTGAATTTTGAAAAACCTGTTCCTTTTTTATATCTTTTTTAATATTGCAGAATCTAATTTGACCCATGATAATAGGAATAGAACTGAATTGTCAAGAGTTGGATATAGACACAACAATATATTTTAGTTGTTTCTCTTATTTTGTAGCACTTCTTAATATTTATTATTTATTATTTATTTATTTAATTTGACTTCTATGCCGCCCTATTCCGGAGAACTCAGGGCGGCTCACAACATAATAGAAATCACCAATAAATACAAGAATATAAAAACCCCTAAGTTAAAAAAGAAAAAAAAAGAACAACAACAACAACAATCATTCCACAAACATACACACAAACATACACTGGCTAGGGGCAAGATGTTAGCTGCCCCAAGCCTGCCGGCAAAGGTATGTTTTAAGCAGTTTACGAAAGGCGGAGAGGGTGGGGGCGATACGGATCTCCGGGGGAAGTTGGTTCCAGAGGGCCGGGGCCGCAACAGAGAAGGCTCTTCCCCTAGGCCCCGCCAGGCGACACTGTCTGGCTGACGGGACCTGGAGAAGGCCGACTACTTTTTTTTTTTACCTTAGCGAGTCCTATGGCATACTGATACTTATTTTCAGTGATTCCAGAGGTGCCTTCTCATGTTTCAAGAGTATTAACAATCTATTGTCAGAATGCAATCTGCAATCTCCACGCAGGAGATGTCAAAATTTTAGTGTCCATGTTTAGGAAAGAAACCAACCGTACAATCTACTAAGTCTTTACCTGTCTTTAATATTTGGCATACCAGCTTGACAAAAGCATCATGCATCTTCAAAAGAACAGGAATAAAATGTATATATGACTATCTGGACTAGGAAGCTCTTCCATTTTTATAGATTTAATAATAAAAACAACAACAACGAGCCAGATCAACTGTTTGATCTTGAGAATCTGTGAGGGCTTGATTTGTCAAGTAAGAGAAAAATGTCTGGAAAACAAACCCATCAGTTACCACAAAAAAACATAGCTCTCAACTGCTCCTACCAATCCAAAATATAAAGCCCTTAATTGTTGTGCTACATGGGAAGAAGAAAGAGATGCAAACATTGACCTTACTTCTACAAATTGAGCCTGCACTGTGTGTGTGCGTGTGTTTATTTATTTATTTATTTATTTGTGGATTTACAGTACATGACCACCAACTGAATCTGACTCTGGGCAGCGTACAATACAAGAACAAAAATTACAATTCAATATTGAAAAACCTAATATATCTATCTTTTTTCTATATATAAATAAAAATGTAAATGTTCATTTGTTCAAAATCTTAAATCTCCGAAGGTTCTTTACCGATTGCTTTGAAATTTTGACACAATGTTACATTCGAATACACGCGTGTTTTTATATACCTATATTATATAAATGTCACACCTGTGACAGGTTAAAAATGCTTTTTAAAAAAACAGCGCCATCTGTTGGACGTAATCTCTATATCTGCACACACAATGGAACAACAAAAAATATTGTATACCCACAAGCATTGTGAAATTAAACATATTACAAACGTGCGCTTTCTCTTTTCTTTCTTTTCCATTTAACCACACTGAGCCACAGCAACGCATGGCTGGGTACAGCTAGTAATATATAAAAGAGTAACCAAATGAGATAATTAGACAAGAAACAAGAATCCACCCAACTGGACCCAAACACCTGAGGAAAAAGCCTGGCCTTAATAGCTTTTCTAATGGCAAGCAAAGATGAGGGTAGTGTGTGTGGGGAGGGGAGATAGTTCCAGAAAATAGAGGAAGCCACCCTTCTTAGGTTCCATAGGAGAGGTGGGGCAGGCAGATATTCTTGGGAGAAGGCAGTCCTGCAGATAACCGAGTCCTACATCAGCTGTTAGGTTAGCTGCTATTTTTAAGAAAGGTTGGTTGCTTGGGACCTATTTTAATAACATTCTTTATTCATTAAGAGTTTTAAAACTATTTAAAAGAAGTCTGCCTAAGAATTGATGGGCATGGGTGGGGGATGCACAATACAGTATAAGAAAACTCCCTCTTCACCTTGTAACTCTGCAACTTCATTAGCTGTTGGGTAATCAGACAAATATGACTGCCTTGTTTTGCTGTTCATTGCTCAAGATTAACATTTGGGAATCTTTTGTTTACTACATTTACTTCAATAAGTATGTCATGCCACAACATTAAGCCACATTAAAATGTGACGTTCTGGTGATTGCATTTCCTTGTGCCATTTTTCTCCCATAAGTAGTTCTTGTCAAAGCATTATATTTTAGAATTATGTTGTAAACTGCCCAGCATAACTGTATGTGAATTGACACCTATATAATTTTTTTAAAATGCTATTAAGTATCTTTACAATTTGATATTTGATAGGCTATATGCTCTCTATTTAACTTCCCATTATATGGTATTCAGTGGTTTCTGTGACAGAGATATTTCCAGAGTTTGCTTCAAAATTGCAATTGATGAGTCAGTGCAGAGAAAAATGTTTGCATTCCTGTTTTTTTTCATATTGCCCTCATTTCTTACTGACTGCTATAGCAATTAACATACTAGCATTTGAAAAATGACATTTGTTACTCTAGTTCCTGTATCAATTTCAGTACATTCTAAAATATGTTCATTGACTATTGCCACTGAAGCTAAATTTTTCTTAAGTTCTGTTATTATAAATCACAATTCACATACTATTTTTCTGTATAGCTATAGAAGCTAAGATATTCAGTCCAGAATAACAAAGTGATATCTTCCACAATCTGCTGTTCAATTTTTGTTGCCAATCACTATATGATCTCATTTAGAACAGTTTTTCCAAATAGTGATTTGTTTGGAATTCTTGGGTGTTTCTTCTTAGATGTTCCTGGTCCTGATGTAAAATATCAGATTCTGCTCTCAGCTCCATAATTTTCAGTTTCTGTTTTTCAGCATGGAAAATGTTATGTAGTTCTAGGTTTTGGTCTGATGGAATATTCTCTTGAAGTTGTTCATTAATTGTGATATTTAAAATTAGTCTCACTTCATGCTGTTCTCTGGTGATTGTTTCCTCCTCAAGGCAATCAAATTTTTAACTTGATTTTTTCCATCCTTTCTTCTCTTAGAATCCAATATGGCTGGAAACTTAAGACTTGAAGAGTGCAACAAAAGTTTTCAATGTTTTTGGTTTGAGTGGCCTCTCCCTGTGACACTAATGAGGATTTTATGCCAATAATATTTTGTATGGAAATTTCTATTTATTTAGCGAACATGACGGGGTTTTTTTTACTTGTTGCTTAATGAAACTTGACATTTCACTAATGGAAAGCAGGATTATAAATACTGAGCTAATCACAGAGATAGTAGTTGTATACAGAGACGTACACATACATACTGTATATTAATGCAGTCTGAGAGTTGGGTGGATGACACAGAGAAGTGAAGTTTAACAGCCTTTTCTAGATAATTGTCAAAAATTGTTTCAGTGGCTCCAGACAATATAATTTTTTAATTCAAGGTAGTACTTTTGTTTTCCTAAAAACTTGTGGAACTGAAATTAATATGTTTCTTATCCAAAACTGTTTGATTTTCAAATCTTTTTGTTGCATTATATTAAAACTGAAATCCAAATAATGAACAAATTTTACCCTTACCTTTGACCTTTACATGTTTGCAGGAATGGCACTGTAGAAGATCAACCAATTTTAGACTTTCTGAATGGTAAGCTTCTGAATTGTAACTAGCTTTATAGGTATGTCACTATATACATTAACTACTGTGGAGCAATACTAATTGATAACTATTCTCCCAATATATGCAACATCATAAGAGTCCAAATTCATAAATACAATAATTTATGACACTAAGATATTCTGTTAAAATACTGTTCCAATTGAGTGTTTGCTATATTTTTATTTTCTCTTGTGGGCTGCCTTGAATGCCCTATTGCTAATAATAAGGGATATAAATTTAAAAAAATAGTTAACTACAATAGTTCCATTTCCTTTCCTTCTCTTTCAGCGTTAACTGTACATCTCATAATGTTGTTTGAAATTATGTAAGTCAGTCCAAATGACTTGTGATTCACTGTATATGTGGATAAAGCTATAAAAGGCTGGGTGACTCTAGAAAATTTAGCTAACTGTGTAGCCACATCTTGAATGCAGATGGTGTAGTGTAAACTGTTAGGGCTTGCTCTGCATTCACATTTGGATTGTCTTACTTAGAAGTCATTCTAGATTCCGTTTACAGAGTTTCTGGGCACTTACCCCAGAGTTCCCTACAGAGATTCTGACTTTTCAAACAGGCTGCATCCCCATTTGGATTAAAGCAGCTGAGACAGAAACAGTTCTGAATTAAATAAGTCTTTGGCCCTGCTGAAATATGATTTACTCAGAACAGCATGACGCAAGAATGTAAATAATTTGGAATTGTTATATGGACAAATAGCACTAAATTCCTAAGGAGAAAAAGCAACATGATAGTGTTGGAATCAGGACAGGAAAAGCCCCCTAAGTATGAAAAGTGTCTGTTTGTCTGGGTGTTAATCCTTGTGTTTAATTATAAAAAGAACAATTCTGGAATTAAGATATGCCTCTCAGTCCAGGCAGAGGCTTCCTTGATTTGGTAGTGGGAAATTATTTGCAGCTTTCCAGAAATTGTATAAAAGTGGAATAAATGAAGTGAATTCTTTCAATAAGAGGATAATATTATGAAAACAAATTGCAGTGGAAAGGATACTTTTACAAATAGGAATAGGGGATGCAAGAGAGATTTCTTTACAGAAATGTTCTGCAGCGCTGCACACACCATGTTAAGGAAGCATGCTTTGTCACATGGCTGAATCGTAGAGATGGACCCATTTTGGCATGACCACAGCGAATTATGGCTGCTTTGAAAATGGTGGCCACTTCTGAGATGCAATGATGTAGTCTAGGAATGATGAGGGACAAAGTGGCTTGTCCTTTCCATGAGCTCTGGAGATTCTGAAAAGATAAGTGCTCAATGGGTGATGGGTGGGGTGGAAGGTGTGGGACTCAGCAGACCCAAGGGCTGCGGGGACCTAGTAGAATGGAAAGGGGAGAGATAAGCCGGGAGGAATGTGCAACAGCATTCCTGCAGTTGGTTGTAAGGGCAAATGACTATGGGGCTGTTGCAGTGGCTATAACTGAAATGGGATCATAAGTAACTTTTTTAACTTCAAACAATTGCTAAGCGATCAGTCATAAGTCAAGGACTACTTTTGTATATCCAATGCAGGAAAAGCATTTATCTGTATCTTACTACAAGCATAAATAGGATTAGTCTTTCTTTTTATCTATTTCTATATATATACATTCATATTTCCCATTTATTAACCTTACCTGTCATTGTTGCCTTCATAATAATAAACTTCAGAAGAAACAATCTACATGCATTGATGGGATTAGCTGTAAATTAATAACTTAAAAAAATAAAGTGATAGGAGGCCGGAACGGAACGTGGGAATATGAAAGCGAAATCGATTCCGCAGTGAGCCGAAAGCAAGTCTCCCCTGCGGCCCAGCTCTGCACCCCCGGATGCCATGGCCAAATCCTGCACCGCCAACATCCGTGTCGCCAAAGAGACGCGCGAGAAGATGGCTCTCTTTAGAGAATCGCTGTTGAAAGAGGGTGAAGAGTTTCTTTGCACATTTTTACCTGCAAAGATATTTCAGTTGGATAAGTTTCTTAAGGAAAATTCACTGAACGTTCAAGATCTGACCACTCTGAAAGCTCCTTTGGATATCCCTATTCCAGACCCCCCACCCAAAGAAGACGAGATGGATACAGAAAAAGAGGAAAAGGAAGCACCAAAATGTGGTTTTCTCAAAGGCAACGAGGTTCTCATTTCACTTCTGGATCGCGTGAAACCTGAAGTTCGTGAGTTTAAAGAAAAATGCATTTTGGTCACCACTTGGATCCAGCTCATGATCCCCAAAATTGAGGACGGCAATGACTTCGGGGTTGCGGTTCAGGAGAAAGTGCTGGAACGCATTACGGCGCTGAAGACGAAAGCTGAAGCTTTCCAAACCACCATCACCAAGTATTTTTTAGAGCGTGGCGATGCAGTGGCCAAGGCCTCCAAAGAAACTCACGTGATGGATTACTGGTGTTTGGTTCACGAACGTGATGAAGCCATTTACCGAGAAATGCAGATCATGATGCTTGATATCCGTGGATTTTATGCTGAGCTGTACCACATCCTAAGCAAAAACTTGGAGAAAGTGACCAATCCCAAGGGCGAAGAGAAGCCGTCCATGTACTGACAGGAAAAAAGCATTTAAGGGCAAACAGGCAAGGGCTGTTAGGTGGGTGATGGTATCCTTGTGCAGATAACACAATTGGCCAGAATCCGTGGCCGCCTGTCTTTTTGGAGGGCGTTGGGGCAACATAAAAATACAGGGTTAGAAAGAGACCTGAGATATTTAGAACTCAGGAAGGCGGGAGATGGCTGGGAAAAAAGCAAATAGTGTGAAAAAATAAAATGTTTGAATAAAATAATAATAATAATAATAATAATAAAGTGATCATCCTAATTCAAACAGTTTTTCCTTTGCACTAATTTTTAGCAAGCCACTATGCTGCAGTCACTAGTTTATTTTGCATTTCAAAATAAACCATAATATCGATTTAATGTGTGGAATTCTTGTAGAAAACGTAAAAGACATTTACGAATTCCAGAGGGTTTAGCAGAGAGATTTATTTGCGCAAGGTTCAGAAGCAATTAGCAACAGCAATTCTGAACCCTGAGGGCGGGTTCAAACTACAGTTTTACACTTTCCCTTTCTCAGGAACAAAGGAGCACACATAAAAATCTACATTGTAATACATTAGATTCACTTCTCACGTATTAGATTCATTTCTCACGGGCACACAATGGAGAATCTGACACATACATTGTTTCTAAATGCAAGGCGTATTTGGTTAGTCACGTATTTGCTAACACAGCTTTATTCCAGTAATTATGCAGACACATCATTTTACTTTAGTGATTTTTCATTATCATTATTATTATTCTACTTTATTCTTCATTATCCTACTTTATTCCCCCCTTTGGAAGTTTTCCAGCTTAAACTTCCATCATTCTATCTCTGATTCAGGATCTTTAGTGGGCACCATTTTATATTCCCATAAGGCTAACATTGTTTCATGTTTTGCAGTTAATTGGGCTGTACTTTCTGAGATTCTTCGAATCATCGTTATAACACAGGGGAGTAAGCAGGGAATTAAAATACATCCTAAAATTAGCAATACTGCTATAACTATGATGGTTTGTAGGCCTGGTAACTTTGGCCACCATCCTGAAAATATGTCTTCCAAATTAAATCATTTCCAGGTTTGCACCGGAACGTGTGCTAATTTGATCATTTTGTCTGTTATGTCCTTCAACACTTTCCCACTTCGTTAGGTTGAATTTTCCACATACCCCTCCTTTTTTAACCAACAGATAATCCAAGGCTAACCTATTTTGCATGATATATGTCCTGGATTTCACATTTTCTTTGGCCAATTCAGTTAGTCCCTTCACAGTCTCATTAGTGATTAACTCTACCACTGCTTGTAACCTAATGAGCCTGTTGAGCATATAAATAGGGGTGCGGTATCCATACATTCCATCCTCAGCCCAAGTAGCCGGGCCATAAACTAGGATGATGTGGCAAGGTGGCCAATCATTTTTTCGCCAAGTGATTCCTGCACATTGGGTTATGCACTTGGTTCCCTTCTTTGTCTTATATTGCCAACTTCATCATAGATAGGAACTCCAAGAATTTGCTTAGTTTTTAGTGGTAACAGGAAAAATCCTGGTCGAATTATTCCCAATACACAAGATCCACACCAGTTCTTAGGTAGTTGTCCGTATGCCATTTTTCCGCAAATCCAGTACATTCCATCTGGGGCTAGCCAATGGAGACTGGTATTTGTGGGGTCTTTTAGATATGGCATCCCAGATACATTAGTAAGGGCATAATGATCCATAACAGTGGTTTCATTGGTTCCAGACCACCATTTACCATTTTCCCAAGTCCCTGTGCATAGGAGGTCACCTACTGCTATGCAAGATTCTGTTTTGTTTCTTGAGTAACACACATGTCCTACTAAGTTGGAAGTGAGAGTCCAATCACCATCTTTCCCACTTGTATAGGTTAAATTATTATTTTCAGACATTTCTAGTACCTTGGTATAATTTAACTCTTGTGTCTCCCATGGCCATTTTTCTCCCATATTTGTTCCACCACACACAAAACAGTTAGACATGCCTAAAGTATGGGCAATATCTTAACAAAGGTATTGACTACTTGTCTAGGTATTTCAGGAATATTTGGGTTCTCCATTTCCTCATAATATGACCAGAATAATTATTTTTGTTCTGATCTTTTGGTTGCAGTTATAATTTTGACTTCCACCTCTGATACTGGGTCATAGCTTTTGGCATCTATTCCTATCCCAAACATCCAGTTCTTTCTTTCCCATCTATTTTGTTCCAGGAACCAACTGCCATACTTGACTGTGAGAGTTACTAAATTACAGTTGTCCCTTCCACAGAAGTCTGCTTTTGTATTATTCTTTTCAAACAAGATGTGTTCCATCTCCTTCAGGTCTTGGGTATGCCACTTAATACATGACCACCACTTACATTTGACCATGGAGACTGCACATCCATCCAGTGGGCACAAGTACTTATGGTTTGGGATATAGCTGTGGATATGACTGATCCCTCCGCAACCATATATTGCAGCCCAATAATTAGCTGCCTTACAAACATCAAAGGTGACGCTAAAACTGGAGTGTGGGTTGGATTTCTATTGGGAGATCCCTAATAGTGCCTGGTCCCTAGAGCTACTTCTTGTTCTATGTGTTCGGATCTGCAAGGCCCAGCTGTCAGGATCAGACTTTGGGTTATAACACTGATCTTGGACCCCTTTTCTACAAACTTTATATGTGGTTCTATTGTATGTACAGGAGCTAGGAGAACTATCTTGGCACCCTTCTGGTTTCATTGTATAATAAATCAAGGTCTTGGTTATCCGGTTCCCTTGTTTTGTAGTCTTGATGCAGTTTTGACAACCTGGTTTCCCTGTGTTTTTGTTCTTTCTTTGTGTTTGTATGTTCCCCATATTAAATAACTAACAGATATTACGAGCTGTAGAATCCTCATATCTTCCACCGTGCGTAGAGAGACAGCTTCCGGGGTGTCTCAGCAGGATTCGTTGTTCACACCGTGTGTTGAGAACCCGTTGCCGGTAGAGTTCTACAGGGTGTATTTCTTGTAAATTTCAACACCAAAGGTTTGTCAGTTTTATCCACCTTGTAAGTTACTGGATCTGCAGATGCTGCTGCTTTCAATCTACTCCAGTGGATCCAGGACTTTCCTTCCAAGGTTTTCACTGCCAAAGGAGAACACATGACAACAGTATACGGTCCTTTCCATCTTGGGCTCAAGGGATCTGATTTCCAGTGTTTTACCCATACTCTATCTCCTGGTTTGAACCCATGTGTTGCCGTGACCACTGGAGGGGGTTGTTGTTCCATCATATAATGGCGCAAATTTGAAACAGCCAAATTATGAAGCTGTAACTGATGTAGTAATTTCTGTTGATCTATTCCCCCCTTATGGGCCAGGTCTGGCCAGCCCTGACTGTCAGATTTAAATAGACAAGGAGGACGCCCAAACATGCGCTCATAAGATGGTAATAAGGGTTTTGATCGTGCGATTAGCACGTTCCACCCTACCAGCCGATTGGGGGTGAAAAGCACAATGAAATCTCCACTTAATTCCTAATACCTGGGCTAAAGCCTTATTGATATGGTGTACAAACTCGGGGCCATTATCTAATGAAATCCTAGAAGGGCAACCAAATCTAGGAATAATTTCTTTAAGAAAGATTCTGGCAACCTGTATAGCTTTCTTATTTACAGTTGGAAAGGCCTCAATCCACCCTGAATAGGTATCGATTATAACTAACAGGGCTACATATTTCTTACTCCTAGGCATTTCAGTAAAATCAACAATGACCTAGTCCATTGGAAAATAAGCGATTGGTTGTTGATCAGGTGGTACTACCTGTCCTTGTGCATTGGTTTGGGCACAAGTGGAACATTGAGAACATACTTGTGCTGTTAGCAAAGAAGCAAAGGGAAGATAGAAAAATCGTTCAAGCTGCTGTAATAATGCAGTTTTTCCCAAATGATGTTGCTTATGGGCCTGAAAAACAAGGGGGCAGGCAAGTGCAAGAGGAACAGCAATGCATCCATTGGGAAGGGTGTACCAGCCTTTAACTAGTTCGGCTTGTACATCCTGTTTCAATTTTTGGGTTTCCTCCTTCTTATATGTAGGATCAAGTTGTTCTAAGTAGGTGTCTAAATACATGAACCTAGTGACATCTGACTGGAGGGGGGGCTTTTAACGCAGCTCTTTTGGCTTCTTTGTCTGCCTTCCTATTGCCCTGGGTAATAAGGCTTGAGTCTTTTTTTTTAAAAAATATATTTTATTGGTTTTTTTTAATTTTTACAGAAAAAAGAAACTACTCAAATCAAATCATAGTGTTAAAATAAACAATCATCCATAAACAAAACATAAATACATTTTTCAATACATCAAATACCAATAGCTCAACTGAAAATAATCATGCCAAACAATTAACATTACTGCCCGGTACCCCCACCACCACATCCCCCTAACCCTATCCTTCCCCCCTCACTTACCAACTAGCTACCTACTTTCCTCCCTCCTTCTCTTCTCTATACCCACCTATCCCTACTCATCCCCCCTCTTGCCATCCTTCTTTCTACTTCCTTTCTACTTCCCTCCATCCTTCTCTATCTCCATCCTACTCTTCCCCCTTCTTATCAACTTCCACTTACATCAGCCTTCACTCCTCCTTCCTCTTTCCATCAGATGTGGTGCCCAGAGGCCACCCGAGCAACCCCTTAATGACAGTAATTACATATTCTTACATCAACCCCAATTACAGTTGAGAAAACATCATATATAAAAATTATAAACCCTCCCTAACCCTCCCCCCCGACTTCCCAGAGTGAGTACAGGGTAAAACAAAAGAAAACCCACTACATCAAACAAAATTATTATATAATCCTAACAAGAATTTTAAACTATATACTATATGCAATCTCTAAATCAATTCAATCCATTAGACAAAACAAATAAATCATCTTGTTAAGAATAATAATTTTCATTTACATATCTAAACCATCAATCTAAGTCAAACCTTAAATCACTTCAATCCATTGAGAGGTTATATGAAATCACCCAAACAATCAAGTTTTATATACATCTTCCAGTAATCAACCTCTTTCAAACCATTAAACACAAAAAAAATCATCTTTTTAGAAAAATAAACAAATAATATCAATAAACCCCTCAATTCAAACAAAAAAAAGGAAAAAGTTTTTTGTTCTTAATCCATTTAATATATCTTCCATTAAACATCCTCTCTTACATCTTACTTATAAAATTGGTCTTTGATTCAGCCCATAGTCTAAGATTAGCCTTAATTCCTTTCATTTAATTATAAATTTCATTTCTTCAATCGACTTCTGGGCTTTCTCATCTGTCAAATAAACCTCCATAACCAATACAGTCTATTTATTCCATTTCTAACTTACATTCCTTCAACTTTATCCAATCACATAATGCTTATCTATCCCATCAGTCAATCAATCTAATATCAAACCTAGATCATTTCAAAGCAAATACATTCTTCATCAATTTAATTATATCCATTAATCATCTTCTCTTACATCTTGCTCATAATCTTAGTCCTTAATTCAGTCCATAATTTTAAATTACCCATAGCTCCTTACATACAATTTTAAATTTCATTCCTTCAATCGAATTCTAGGTTTTTTTTTCAACCAGGTAAACCTCCATAACGAGGCCTCCCTTCCAAATAATAAGTCTCTCTTCTTTACTTCTTCAGCCCCATAAGTAAGTTGCTTCTTAAACTGAATCAATGTCTCTTTTTTCTCAATTAAATCCTCTTCTTGCTGCTTATCTAAAAGGAATAGCCATCCCTTCCTTTCTTGAAACAAATCCTCTTCCTCTCCATAGATGAACTGTTTATCAAGCAAGATCCATTTCCCTTTATTCTCTTTATTCTCAGTACTATCTTCTTCTTTTTCTTGTTCTTCTTCTAATTTAGATTGTATTATAAAATGTTCATCAGTCGATTGTAAATCAATTTCCTTTGGAAGAAAGAATCTAGTTAATTGTTCTTGTTCTTCTTCTTTAGATTGTATTATAAAATGTTCAGCAGTCGATTGTAAATCAATTTCATTTGGAAAAAAGAATCTGGTTAATATTTCTGTAATAGTCTCTTTCAATATTGCTTTAAACTCTTGCTTAAAACTCTTCACTATTTCAAGCCTTTCTTCATGAAATTTATCAATACAGTCCAAAATAGGTTTAACGTTTGAATGTAAATTCCACTCCATTTTAAATTTAAAACAATCAGTCTGGCTGTAAATCAATTCCTACAGCCATCTCTCTAGCTTCACTTACGAGAACAAGAAGAGAGAAAAAAGTAAAGCATTCACTTTCACTTTCCAGCACTTTCCTCTAACAATGAAAGCAGTGAAAGCTATACGCCATTTTGAAAGCATTATGTTGATTGTAGAAGTTAGAAATATATAGCCAGAAAAACAATAAAAAAAATACTTGCAATCCATTAAGAACTCCTGTATTCACTCAGTCTGCTTACAGTCTCTCCTGTGTTGTAATTTTTATAAGCAGAAGCGGTCGCGGCGTCTTTCTCTGTCTGATGACAGAAGCATCTCTGGGCAGGAGCGTCCTCTGGAGCTTTAGGGAGCTCACACTCTTGATCCCTGAAAACTTTTTTTTTCAGGGATTTAAGAGGAGCTCAACCCTGCTCCCGATGCTCTACACCTCTCCTTTGCCCGAAGAGGGGATTTTTCACCGCAAAAAACAGCTGGTGTGCGCTGTTTTTTACAGCTTTACAAGCCCAGAGAACGGAGCCTCACAGAGGAGACTCTAGCGGCGCCGGCGGAGCCACCGGAAGTCGAAGCATCAGTTTTAAAGAACCACAGATTCCTTTGCCATAGATGCACCTATGAGAGATCTGTACACTTTACAGCTTCTTAACCTACCAATTGAATTCTTTTCTCCCATATATTTAATTATTTCTTTAGGGTTTATTTTAGTCTCTATAAATATATACAAAGAACCTACATACAATCAAAAACCAGATCTGCAAACAACTAGAAACAAACAAGTCATAACTAATAACCAGCAGGTGTTTGTTAAAAACAGATCACACCAAACCAATTCATCTCATTCTTTAATAAAGTGATTAGACCAGCAAAACGCAGTGGACGTAGTATACTTAGATTTCAGTAAGGCATTTGACAAGGTAGACCACAACCTACTCCTTTGTAAGCTAGGAAAAGGAGGAATAGACAACAACAACACCAGATGGATCTGTAGCTGGCTAACAAACCGTACTCAACAAGTAGTCCTCAATTGCGCTACATCCACATGGAGAGAAGTAAGCAGTGGGGTACCACAAGGTTCCATTTTAGGCCCAGTACTCTTCAATATCTTCATAAATGACTTAGATGAGGGAATTGAGGGGGAACTCATCAAATTTGCAGATGACACCAAACTGACAGGAGTAGCCCACACCCCAGAAGACAAACTCAGGATCCAAAAAGATCTTGACAAATTTGAACAATAGGCCCTATACAACAAAATGAGTTTCAATGTAGAGAAAAGCAAAGTCTTACATTTAGGCAGGAAAAACCAAAGGTACAAATACAGATTGGGTGAGACCTGGCTTAAAAACAGGAACTATGAGAGGGAATTTGGAGTCCTAGTGGACGATCACTTGACTATGATCTAGCAGCATGCAGCAGCAACCAAAAAAGCTAATACGATCCTGGGTTGTATAAACAGAGGCATAGAATCAAGATCATGCAAAGTACTAGTACCGCTTTATAAAACCCTAGTAAGACCATACCTGGAATACTGCTGCCAGTTTTGGTCACCTTATCACAAAAAAGATGTTGAAAGTTTGAAAAAATTCAGAGAAGAGCAACTAAGATGATCAAAGGCCTGGAGACTAAAACATATGAAGAATAGCATGGGTTTGGCTAGTCTAAAGAAAAGAAGAAATAGGAGAGACATGATAACAGTGTTCCAGTATCTTAGGGGCTGCCACAAGGCAGAGGGGGTCAGGTTGTTCACCAAAGCACCAGAGGGAAGGATGAGAAACAATGGTTGGAAACTGATCAAAGAGAGAAGCAACCTGGAACTAAGGAGAAACTTCCTGACAGTGAGAACAATCAACAGTGGAACAGCTTACCCCCAGAAATCATGGGCGCTCCATCACTGGAGATTTTTAAGAAGAGACTGGACATTCACCTGTTTGAGATGGTATAGATTCGCCTGCTTGAGCAGGGGGCTGAACTAGAACAGGGCTTTTCAACCGGTGGTACACGTACCACCTGTGGTACTTTGCCATGTGGCAGGTGTTACGCGACTGCTAGCCAAGTGTAGTGGGGGAGGGGAATGAGCTGAAGCCTGAGGGAGAGGCAGCTGCAGCTGCAGGACTGTCTGGGCTCGGCAGAAGCCCCAGGAGCCAGCAGGGCTCCAGCTGATTGGTGCTTCTGTAAGCAGCTGGGAACTGGAGGTGAACTGAAGAAAAAGGGGAGAGGGAGGAGAGGAGAGGCTATAAAAGGATGTGGTTTGGGTGGGAAATGGAAAAAAAGACAACAGGGAAAGAGAAGGAGAGGTCAGCAGTCCGGGAGGAAACAGGGACAAAGAAGCAGCAGCTGTTGCTGGAAGAAAAGGTCCCCTGGTTCATTTTCTCCAGCCAGGAGAATGCAATCAGCGCTGATGAAATGAAAAGCTGGCATGTCGGAAAGGAGGTGGGTTTATTTAGTTCTGGATCAGATGTCAGCTTGATTGGGTTACCATAAGGATTTTTGTACAGTTTTTACAGCGTTTTGTAACTCAGAGGCTTGGTTTGTGTGCTCTGGTTACTGGAATATTTTAGTCTGTATTTTAGGCTAGCAATGAGTCCAAAGTGTTGACTTCTGTAGGTTTAATCCCTTTAAACAAATGTAATTAGTTTTACCCCCTTATCTTGAGTCTGTCTATAGCTTTTAGAAAGTTTTCTTTGAAGGTAAACAGGCTTAATTTAAGGCTAAAGCTTTTCGCAATTGCTGGAGCCTTTCAGTCTCGGATTGCAACATTGTGACACATGACATACCTGAGACAATTTAAAGAGAAAAAAACCCCAGAGTTTATGTGTTTCTTTATTTTGGGAGCCTTTCTTGCTTTGGACTTGATTCCTGTGTCTTTAAGGGTACAGGGAAAGGATTGGGGGGGGTGCATTCTTACTATACTGTGGAAAGAGCTCAGAAGGGAGAGAGGAAGAAGGGCCGACCAGCTAGCTCAGGGGTCTACAAACTTAGCGACTTTAAGACCTGTGGACTTCAATTCCCAGAATTCTTCAACCAGTCATGATGGCTGAGGAATTCTGGGAGTTGAAGTCCACAAGTCTTAAAAGTGCCAAGTTTGAAGACCCCTGAACTAGCTGGTAGTGGTGCATATTAATAAACATGGATAAATTCATCATACATTTGTCACTGCAAAGGGAAAGGGATTCAGCAAAGGAACAGCCAAAGAAGAAATTAAAACTGGTACTTTTTTCCTTTTTTTCTACAGTTTGTAATATTTTATTAGATTATGGAATAAAATACAAAATTACAAAAGCAAATAGTAGGACACAGTGGGAAGGAAAAAGTGGGAGAAAGTGGGGGGAAGAAGGGAAAAGAACAGACTTCCTCTGTTGCAGTAGAAGGAAGCATTAACATTGAACCTCAACTTTTTACTTTTCCATAATATTATAAACTAGCCATTTCTATAACAATAAATAAATCTAATCAGTAAAACCCAAAATTCTCCTCCCCCCTTTTTTACTCATCAAGTTTTTGACACTTTGCTAAGCACTGGTGGTACTCAAATATTGTCATGTCCTAAAAGTGGTACAATCTGTGAAAAGATTGAAAAGCTCTAGAGTAAAAGACTTCCAAGGTCCCTTCCAGCTTTATTCTATTCTATTCTACCAACAAAGACTGAGTGAATACAGGAGTTCTTAATGGATTGCAAGTATTTTTTTTTATTGTTTTTCTGGCTATATATTTCTAACTTCTACAATCAACATAATGCTTTCAAAATGGCGTATAGCTTTCACTGCTTTCATTGTTAGAGGAAAGTGCTGGAAAGTGAAAGTGAATTCTTTACTTTTTTCTCTCTTCTTGTTCTCGTAAGCGAAGTCAGAGAGATGGCTGTAGGAATTGATTTACAGCCAGAGTGATTGTTTTAAATCTAAAATGGAGTGGAATTTACATTCAAATGTTAAACCTATTTTGGACTGTATTGATAAACCTCATGAAGAAAGGCTTGAAATAGTGAAGAGTTTAAAGCAAGAGTTTAAAGCAATATTGAAAGAGACTATTACAGAAATATTAACCAGATTTTTTTTCCAAATGAAATTGATCTACAATCGACTGCTGAACATTTTATAATACAATCTAAAGAAGAAGAACAAGAACAATTAACTAGATTCTTTCTTCCAAAGGAAACTGATTTACAATTGACTGATGAACATTTTATAATACAATCTAAATTAGAAGAACAAGAAAAAGAAGAAGATAGTACTGAGAATAAAGAGAATAAAGGGAAATGGATCTTGCTTGATAAAAAGGCTTGATTCTTTTTGATGTCCAGGACAATGGATGATTTAGATGGCAACTGTGCTGCCTTAGTGAGTCTTTTTATCATATTGGATAATCTTACCTGTGGAGTCCAAATATCCTCTCTTTGTAGATTGCTGCATGTGCGTGGATTGTCAAAAATGCATATTTACTTCCCTCCCCCACAGTTTATATTTTGACAGCAGAAGAAAGGAAAAAGAAAAAAAAATTTTCCCCCCTTCCTTTTTAGTCCACTAGGGGGTGCTATCAGCTTGATAATCTTGCACAGGAACAATTCCCCCACAACGCTTGGCATTAAGGGGAGGTTTTAAGGGAAGGCAGGCCATCAGGAGGAGAAGCTCAAAATGACTGCCAGAAAGACAAAACAGTCCAAACTGACAGACCCGAAGGGAGCTGCACCCTCCCCGGCCCACCCCTCCAATCTGCCAGGGAACACCCCACCCAACCACACACAACCCCATCCAACTGCAGGCCCCCAGACCCACACGCCAACCCAGGACTCCACAACAGCACGCATGATCCAAGAACTAAAAGAGACGATTGAGACACTAAATGAGACGATTGCGACGATGGTGGTACGGTTGGATGGCATGGATAGAAAATTGGCGGAAATGGACGCGAAGACGGAGAAAGGACGCCTAGAAACAGAACGGAAGACGGAGGAAAGATACAAAGACATGACGAGGATGCTGGCGGACCAAGGTGGAGACCTGGAGAAAAAGTGGGAAGAACAGCGCAAAGCGACGGCCACGGATTTGGAACAGATGAAGGAGGCATTGCAAACACATTACAAAAACCTCCAAGAAACAAGGGAGAATACGGAAAAGATGATGAAGGAAGTGGAAAACCGCGTAGAAGGTCAGCTTGCAGAGGTGAAAAGAGAAGTTCAAGACCAGTCCACCATGATACAATTCTGGCAAATGGCATTTGCAATCAGGATCAGAGGGTGGAACGAGACAACATACGAACCCCAGGGAAGACTGCGCAGGACCTTTGTAGAGGCCCTGGCAACATTCCTGGGCACGAGCGCCAACGCGATTGAGTGGCATGTCGAAAAAATCCAGAGAGTGGGCGCCTGGAGGGAAGTGAACAAACACCAACCAAGGGATGTGGTCATCCACTTCACAACACAGAGGTTCCGGAACCACGTCTCTGCCACTTCTTATAACAAGGCATTCTACATAGAGGAGCAGGAGGTGAAGGTTCTGAAAGAGATCCCCCAGGCGATGCTGAGAGACAGAAAGAACTACAAATTCCTGACCACAGAGCTGAGATCGCGTGCACTGCGATACCGGTGGGAAACCCCAACAGGAGTGTCACTTTCTTATAAAAACAAGAGACATTACTTGACCTCGGTCCAGGAAGCCAAGGACTTCCTCGAAAAGGAACTGAAGTCGGGAGGCCCTCAACCCACCGCGAGAAAAGAAGCAGATAGACCACTGGAAAGCGGGAGGGATAGAGGCCAACGAGCAAGCCGCGCAGAAGCACAGATCGGGGCAGTGGCAGAGGAAATGAATGGACCACCTCTAGGGGCGAAGGCGCAGAGAGCAGAGAGCAACAAAAACAAGGAGACAGGACAGTTTACAGAGGGCAGGCTACCAGGCTTCACTACCAAACGTACAGACCAGCAAGGCAAGACCTCACAAACCGAAATGAGCACCAATCCGGATATCGTGGGAACGAGACCAAAGGAGACAACAGGAGGAACAACAGAAATGGTCTCGCAAAAATATCCTGCAACATGTGATGGCTACTAATTATTTGACTTGGAATGTGAACGGACTGAACTCCCCCCAGAAAAGAAGAAAAATTCTCCACTACCTAAACCAAGGTAAAAGCGATATAATCTGCCTACAAGAAACACACATCAGAGCGGCAGACCAGAAATATCTGATCAACTACAAACTAGGCGCGCACTTTGTGGCAGCGGCGCCAAGAAAAAAGAATGGGATTGTTATATACGTAAAGAAACATGTAATGGCTAAGCTAATAGAGTCCGACCCCCAAGGTAGATACCTGGCAATTGAAATAACACAAGAAGACAAGAAGATTCTAGTACTGGGCGTATATGCACCACATCAGCAACAAGGCAAATTCTACAAAAAGCTACACAAGAAAATATCACAACTTAACTACAGATCTCACATCATCATGGGCGACTGGAACGGGGTCATAGAGACTGCTCTAGACAAAAAAAGAACTGCACCGAACCCGCAAAAACACTCCAAGTTGCCTAAATCCTTCTTCGACATGAAGGAGGATCTCGAACTGACAGACGTATGGCGGAAAAGGCACGGCAAAGAACAAGAATTCACCTTCTTCTCCGGCAGACATCAATCATTCTCCAGGATCGACTTTATACTAACTTCTAGTGACTTGCTAATGTGTCTAAACGCGGTGAAAATCCTACCCAAGACACTGACAGACCACAACCCTGTGAGGATGGAATTAAGACATGGCCCGAAACAGAGGAGGTCCTGGAGAATCAATGAAAACTTGTTTAGACATGAAAACAATGTGGCGGAATGCAAAAAAGCTATGAAGGAATTCTTCGCCACACATATGAACAACGGAACACCAATAGAGCAGATCTGGGAAGGCAGCAAGGTGTACATGCGAGGGATCCTCATATCCATGAATAGCTGGCACCGTCGCCAACAAGAACAAAAAAGAAAAGAGTTAGAAAATGAGATAAGCAAAATGGAGCGGCTACTAATAAAAAGACCAGAGGACAAAGTCACCAAAGAAGGACTCAAGATCTTAAGAAAGCAATTTGACATGTTGATGGCTGACCAAGTTGCAAGGAATATACAATATGCAAAACATAAGACATTCTGCAAGGCCAACAAACCGGGCCGCTGGCTAGCCTACACTATAAGAAAGAAACAGAAGTCCCGCATAATTGAAAAGATAGAATACAAAGGCAAGGAAGAATTCCGACAAAAAACCATCAAGAAAGCCTTCACGGAGTTCTACTCGAAACTATATACCGAGGATAAGATACAAGACAAAGAGATAGATGAGTTCCTACAAAACGAAAAGATACAGGCGATTACCGACACACAAAGAGAAGCCCTGAATGCCTTAATCACAAAGGAGGAAATACGCTCAGCGATCACACAGCTGAAAGCAGGAAAATCGCCCGGGACGGATGGGATAACAGCGACCTACTACAAACACCTCCAAGAGGAGATGCTAGAACCCCTCAGAAAACTATTTGCCAACATTCAAGAAGGAGGTCAGGTCCCACCATCCTGGAAAACAGCCTACATCTCATTAATCCCAAAGGAGGGGAAAGACAACACACAGCCCGCAAACTACAGGCCCATCTCACTACTAAACACAGACTACAAAATCTTCACAAAAATTTTGGCCAATAGACTAATGACTGTACTACAAAAAACAATACACCCGGACCAAAGGGGATTTATACAAGGACGCCAGATGAAAACCAACGTGAGACAGCTGCTGAACATAATAGAATACCTGCAAAAGCACAACCAGATACCCGCCGCTCTTATGTTCGTGGATGCAGAAAAAGCTTTTGACAGACTGCACTGGCCGTTCCTGACGAACTTGGTCCAGAAGATGAAAATGGGAGTACAGTTTCTCAACTCCATAACGGCAATTTACCAGAAACAAACAGGTCAGATCATTGTCAATGGAGACTTAACAGACTCATTCAATATAGAGAGAGGCACGAGACAGGGCTGCCCGCTGTCCCCCCTGCTATTTGTCCTAACGCTGGAAATTTTACTGAACAGAATAAGAGCGGCAGAGGAAGTACAGGGCATACAGATTAAACAGCAAGAATACAAACTATGTGCCTTTGCGGATGACCTGCTGGTGACAATGTCGCAACCAGCACAATCAGCAAGGAAATTGATAGAGATAATGGAGGACTATGGTAGGGTGTCAGGCTTCAAAGTAAATATATCAAAAACAAAGATGCTAGCCAAAAACCTCGACAACAAAGCAAAACGGAACCTGGAAAGAATAACGGGGTGTGAAATAGTCAAGAAAGTCAAATACTTAGGAGTGGAGATAGAATCAACAAATGCGAAATTATACAAGAATAACTACGAGGTCCTGTGGAATAAGATACAAGCAGACCTGGAAAGGTGGAAATCACTACGTCTGTCCCTGCTCGGCAGGATAGCGACAGTAAAGATGAATGTATTACCCAGATTTTTATTTCTCTTCCAAATGCTACCCATACTCAAAAAGGAAGCGGACTTAGACAATTGGCAGAAAGGCATCAACAGATTTATTTGGGACGACAAGAGACCGAGGGTGAAACTAAAAATCATCCAAGACGCAAGGGAGAGAGGGGGTCTCAAAATGCCTAATCTAAAGCTATATTACTATGCAGCAACGTTGGTGGCGGTTAGCGACTGGATCAACATGACAAATGATAGAATTCTGAATGTTGAGGGGCATGGTCTACGATTTGGCTGGCATGCATACCTAGTATACGACAAAAAGGCAGATAGGAACTTCAAGGAGAACCCATTACGAATCCCATTGCTATGGGTCTGGAAGAAATATAAGCACCTCCTACACGACAAGATTCCCATCTGGACGATCCCTGGACACGCAACAGGGGATATGAACACATCCCAAGGGCAAGAAGTGGTGCCCTACAGTGAACTTGTACTGGGAGAAGAAAACGGGTTCCTCTTGAAATCTCAAGCAACGCTAGCAAACAGAGGAATAGGAAGTAACTGGCTATCATATATACAACTACAATCAAGGTGGCGTAAAGACAAGAAGAAGGGCTTCTCCCAGACCGACGAGAATCTAATTAAACAGATTAGAGAACAGGGGATTATGCACATCAAACGAGTGTACAGCATTCTGATAGAAATGGACTCTCAAACCGAGCTAGTCAAGAACTGTATGATAAAGTGGGCACAAGACTTCAGACACCCTATCACCATGGACACGTGGGAGAAAATCTGGGTGAGGAATGTAGAATTCACGAAATCGCAACACTTAAGGGAAAACTTCTACAAGATGTTCTATAGATGGCACCTAGACCCGAAAAAAATATCACTCATCTACCCGGGCTCCCAGCCCAAATGCTGGAGGTGCGGGGACGGGGAGGCTACTTACTTTCATATATGGTGGACATGCAGAAAAATCAAAGCATTCTGGAGGAAGATATGGTGGACACTCCAAACTATTTTCAAAAAGCGTATAGAATTTCTACCTCAGGCTTTTCTGTTAGGGATCACAAAGGATATCACTACCTCAGAGACAAATTTATTTTTGAACTTAATTACAGCAGCAAGATTGTTGGTGGGACAGTACTGGAAGAATCCGGAAATCCCGCCTATTGAAGAATGGACTGTGAAAGTAACAAATTTGGCAGAAATGGCAAAAATATCAGCATACTTGAAAAACCGCTCCGATGAACAATTTGTGAATGATTGGAAACAGTGGATAGACTATATCCAAGAGAGACACCAATCAAACAGAATGCAGCTGGCGTCCAGCTAAGGATCGATGGGAGGAGGGATGAAGGGCTAACAAATCAGATGTTTACAAAAACTAACACCCAACGTTGAATGTATATGTTCTTTAACTAATGCCTCTTAACATAACCTTATGATTAACGTTGTTTGCTTTAATATTGTTAAAGTAGACTGAATCTCTACCTCAGGATATGAAACTTTTACCTCAGGATCTCGGGTTGGGGACCATAAGTGATTGCACTAGTAATGGGATGAAGTCAACTTAGAAACGCAAACGCACAATATGCGATAGACTAGATACAGTAGATAGACCATATATAGGAGAAACACCAATCAAACAAAATGTATTCGGAGTATACTTGAAGAGGTAAGGGAGGAGGGAAGAACGTTTACCAAAACAGATGTTTACAAAGATTAATACCTAATGTTGTATGCTATGTTCTAGGATGATTGCTTAGCAATAGGATCTTATGTTTAATGTTGATCACTTTAATATTGAAACGGATAGGGGAAACACCAATCAAAATAAAATGTAACAGGAGTATAGTTGAGGCTAGACACGGGGAGTGGGGGAAAAAGGCTTACTAACTCAGACGTTTTCAAGGACTAATACTTAGTATTGTATACCAGGTGTCATGATGATTGCTGCATAATATGTTTTTATGTTCAATGTTAATGGTTTTAATAAAAGAATTTTTATTATTTTAAAAAAAAATAAAAATGCATATTTACTGTCTGTATATACATTTAAAGCAGTGGTTCTCAACCTTTCTAATGCCGTGACCCCATAATACAGTTCCTCATGTTGTGGTGACCCCCAACCATAGTGGGCGTGGCAGCCAAGTGGGTGTGGCAGCCAAGTGGGCGTGGCAGCCAAGTGGGCGTGGCAAGAAAGACAGCCCCGGCCACCATTAATGCTGCATGTATTTTAATGCATGTATTTTAATGCATGTTTACCCTGCCTTTACATGTGGGACCAAAATGTACAGAAAGTTAGTAAATGATATTTAAGAACAGGCTGCTTTCATTTGAACCATAGATTATAGTGGGGACCTGGAGGGATTTTCTTTCAGCGAAGATGAAAGAAAATATATGAAAGAGAGGGAATAAAAAGCAAAGCAGAAAGGAATAAGAAGAGTGAGAAATGGCATGGAGGTTATAGGTTTCGTGGATCAGAAATAAACAATTAAATCCGTTTTAAGACAATAAATGGCAACAAATGGAAGATTCAAACTAGTTTTAAGGGAATAAAAGGAAATAAATGGAAGTATTAAACCACAATAAATGGAAGAATCAAAGCAGTTTATAAAAGGAAATAAATATCAGCAAACAAGAATGCTTTAACCAAATTTTTGTAGCCCAGATGTGATAGCCTCAGAGATTACATGTATATTTGTGCAGTTGTGCATTAGAATAGCACAAAATGTTGGTTTCAAATAATTTTATTGTGCAATAAATGAATGAATAAATGAAGCCACTTTGTTCAACCCCCCCTCCCATTTGCTAACAAAGTTAATAGCACATGGGAGTCCACCCACCCCAGGGGTAGTGTTTTTCAAAAACACTCAAAGAGCCACTTGGACCCATTTCCCACCTAAAACAAATCACTGGAGCTGAAAAACCCTTTTGATATCTAAAATGAAGATAACACTGCAGATATCCTTTTTTACCTTTAATGTGTGTGTGTGTGTGTGTGTGTATGTATGTATATATATATATGTTTTTAAAATTGTTAACAAAGAAATAAGGGATTTCTGAGATAGCTATTTCAAGTTATTTAACTCTCTTCAGTCAGAACTCACCCTTTCTGGGATTCGAACCTGTATATATAACCTGTATGTGTGTGTGTGTGTGTATATATATATATATATATATATATATATATATATATATATATATATATATATATATATATATATATATATATATGTAAAATAAAGGTTAAAAAGGATATCTGCAGTGTTATCTTCATTTTAGATGTCAAAAGGGTCTTTCTCTGTCACTTTCCTCTCTCTTTCCATTCTTTCCTCTTTCCCTCTTTCCTCTTTCTTTTTCTGTCTCTTTTATCCTCTTTCCTCTCTTTCTTTCTTTCCTCTCTCTTCTTTCTTTCCACTTTCTCTTCTTTCTCTTTCTCTCTTTTCTCAATCTTTTTTCTCTTTCCTCTCCCCCTCTTTCTCTTTTTTCTTTCTCTCTCTCCCTCTTTTCTCTCTCTTCTCTTTCCTCTTTCTCTCTCTCTCCCTCTCCCTCCAGTCCAGGTGAAGAGAGAGAGAGAGCGAAAGGCAGACGGTGACAAATGGACAGGGAGGGCGAGCTGCTTCCAACTGCCCCCCCATCTTCACAGAGAATCGGCAGAGAATCGGCGGAGGCCAACGGGCGAGAAAGGGAGGTGGAGAATCGGCGGAGGGCGGAGGGCAACGGGCGAGAAAGGGAAGCGGAGAATCGGCAGAGGGCAACGGGCGAGAAAGGGAGGCGGAGCATCGGCAGAGGGCGGAGGGCAACGGGCGAGAAAGGGAAGCGGAGAATCGGCGGAGGGCGGAGGGCAACGGGCGAGAAAGGGAAGCGGAGAATCGGCGGAGGGCAACGGGCGAGAAAGGGAAGTGGAGAATCGGCAGAGGGCAACGGGCGAGAAAGGGAGGCGGAGAATTGGCAGAGGGCGGAGGGAAACGGGCGAGAAAGGGAGGCAGAGAATCGGCGGAGGGCAACGGGCGAGAAAGGGAAGCGGAGAATCGTCGGAGGGCAATGGGCGAGAAAGGGAGGCGGAGAATCGGCCGAGGGCGGAGGGCAACGGGCTAGAAAGGGAAGCGGAGAATCGGCGGAGGGCGGAGGGCAACGGGCGAGAAAGGGAAGCGGAGAATCAGCGGAGGGCAACGGGCGAGAAAGGGAAGCGGAGAATCGGCAGAGGGCAACGGGCGAGAAAGGGAGGTGGAGAATCGGCGGAGGGCGGAGGGCAACGGGCGAGAAAGGGAGGCGGAGAATCGGCGGAGGGCAACGGGCGAGGAAGGGAAGCGGAGAATCGGTGGAGGGCAACGGGTGAGAAAGGGAGGCGGAGAATCGGCGGAGGGCAACGGGCAAGAAAGGGAGGCGGAGAATCGGCGGAGGGCAACGGGCAAGAAAGGGAAGCGGAGAATCGGCGGAGAATCGGCGGAGGGCAACGGGCGAGAAAGGGAGGCGGAGAATCGGCGGAGGGCAACGGGCGAGAAAGGGAGGCGGAGAATTGGCGGAGGGCAACGGGCAAGAAAGGGAGGTGGAGAATCGGCGGAGGGCAACGGGCGAGAAAGGGAGGCGGAGAATCGGCGGAGGGCAACGGGCGAGAAAGGGAGGCGGAGAATCGGCGGAGGGCAACGGGCAAGAAAGGGAGGCGGAGAATCGGCGGAGGGCAACGGGCGAGAAAGGGAGGCGGAGAATCGGCGGAGGGCAACGGGCGAGAAAGGGAGGCGGAGAATCGGCGGAGGGCAATGGGCGAGAAAGGGAGGCAGAGAATTGGTGGCGGGCGACGGGCGAGGAGAACGGGCGGAGAACGGGCAGATGGGTAGGGGGAGCAGGACGGACGGCAGGCAGCCAAACAGGAAGCTCAGCAGCAGGCAAAACTTACTGTTTTTGCTTGTTCTCTCTCGCTTTCTGCCGCTTGTTCTCTGTCTCGCTTTCTGCCGCTTGTTCTCTCTCGCTTTCTGCCGCTTGTTCTCTGTCTCGCTTTCTGCCATGTGCTCCGAAACCGAAACTTCCTTAGTTTATATTGGCTTTCGAACGCCAATAGAATAGTCTCTTGAATAGAGTCTATTCGCGTTCAAAAGCCAATAGAAAGTAGCGTAACTAAGGAAAAGGAAAAAATGGCGGACAGCGTTGAGGAAAAAAAAATGGCGGACAGCATTGATTGGCGACCCCTGTGAAATGGTCGTTCGACCCCAAATGGGGTCGCGACCCACAGGTTGAGAACCACTGATTTAAAGTCATTCCTGCAGCTATTTCTAATGCTCGGGTTAGGGCATATAATTCTGCAAATTGTGCACTTGCTTGGCTAGGTAACTGTGCTGACTCTACAGTTGCAGTTTGAGAAACAATTGCGTAACCAGAGTATCTAATTCCTTGATCCATAAAGCTGGATCCATCAGTAAACCACTGAAAGTCTGGATTATGCAAGGGTTGGTCTGTAAGGTCAGGTCTGCAAGAATATTGTAGCTCTACATTTGCATGCAGTTATGCACAGGTCTAGTTGAATCTGGTATTGGCATGAGAGTGGCTGGATTGAGAGTAGAACACTGTTGCAGTGTAACTTGAGGATTTTCTAATAAAAGGGCCTGTATCTTATGCATCCTTTGATTGCTAATCCATAAATGTCCCTTATTGTCAATAATTGTCTGCAGGGCATGACTAGTATAAACAACCACCAGAGCAGAAAAGGTTAACTTATTTGCCTCCTGCAGTAACAGCATAACTGCTGCTTGAATTTTTAAACATTGTGGCCAGTCTTGAGCAGCCATATCCAGTTGTTTTGACAAATAAGTGATTCCAATTTCCCTGCTTTTGGGTAAGGACTCCTAAAGCCACATTCTGTCTCACATTGACATAAAGTGAAAATGACCTAGATATATCAGGTAGTCCTAGAGCTGGCGCTGTAGTGAGAACCTGTTGGAGGTGTTTCATCGCTTGGGTTTGTTCCTGTTGCCACAAAAGAGGTTCCTTTCCTGGTCCTTTTAAAACTTGGTACAATGGTTAAGCTGTGAGAGCGAAGTTAGGAATCCAAATTTTACAGAAGCCTGTAATTCCCAAAAAGGCTCTAACTTCCTGTTTTGTTTGGGGAATGGGAATCTGTAACACAGCTTGCTTTCTCTGGGGGCCCAAAGTTCTTTGTCCTTGTGATAGTTCATAGCCTAAATACATTACAGTCTTTTGAACTAATTGTGCTTTCTTTTTGGACGCTCTGTAGCCACAGTCTTGTAACATTCGGAGCAGTCTGGATGTGTTTTCAAAGCAATCCTTCTTGTTTTGTCCAGTTATCAGAATATCATCTACATATTGAAGGCAACAATCCTCTTGTCTGACTAACTTCAAATATGCAAGATCGTGGACTAGGGCTTGACCAAAACAAGTTGGTGAATTTTTAAAGCCTTGTGGTAGTCTAGTCCAGGTATATTGAGTTTTGACTTGTGTCTTTGGATTAGCCCATTCAAATGCAAAGATTGGCTGACAATTCTCAGCTAAAGGTATGGTAAAAATGCATCCTTTAAGTCCACAACTGAAAACCATTTAGCAGATGCAGGTATTGTACTCAAAAGAATATATGGATTTGGAACAGTTGCGTGTAGGGTTAAGGTCAATTTATTAATGGGGCGGAGATCCTGTGCCGGTCTCCACTGTCCGTCGGGCTTACCAACAGGTAGAATTGCAGTATTCCAGGGTGACTGAATTTTTCTAATGATTTTTGCTTTCAAGTATTTTTGGATTAATTCTTGAATGGCAATTGCAGCCTCTGAAGTACAATATCGTTGGGGTATTCTAACAGGATATGCCTGGGGCTTTAGTTCCACTATAACAGGCGTGGCATATTTCGCAAATCCAGGGGGGTTGTCTTCTGCTCACAGGAGTGGAACATTAAATTGCTGCCACGTATTACCTCCTACTTCCTCTTTTTCTGTTACTATCATCAAACGCCATATTTCTTCTACTGGGTGGTGCAGTTGCATTAATTGTTTTCCATGGTCAAAGGATATTGTAGCTTTTAACTTAGTAAGCAAATCCCTCCCCAATAATGGAATTGGGCATTCTGGGGCGTACAGGAACTGATGTTTAATGATTCCTTGTCCTACTTGGCATGTTAGGGGTTCCAGGAGTGGTTGGATTTGAGTTTCTCCAGATACTCCCTGAATTTGGATGGTCTGGTTTGATAGCTTGCCAATAGATTTATTTAGGACAGATCTGGTGGCTCCCGTGTCAACTAACATTGGGACAGTCTGTCCTCCCACCCGTATTTTAACAATGGGCTCCAGGGGTGGGACCATAGAACCCTGTCCTCTTCAGTCTCCCCATTCCATGTTGGTTAAGCCGATCATATTTTCTTCTCTTTCTTCTGCCTGACTGGGATAGGCTGGATGCCCTCTTTCCCTGAAGCTTCTCCTGAAACTTCCTCGGAAAGTCCCTCTACCTCCTCTTCGTCCTCTTCCATACTGGCGGGATTGTCCCCTGGGTTGGCCATTCCTCTGGGGGCACTCCCTTTGCCAGTGTCCTTCCTGTTTACAGATGGCACATTGGTTGGGTCCAATATGCATCCCCCCCAATGCCACTGCTAACATTTCAACTTCCTTTTTCTCTTTCTGATCTGATTTTCGTTCTTCTTCCTTCTCACGGTTACGGAATACCTTTTGTGCTATTTCCATGATCTCTGCTATATTTTTCCCTAAGGCCCCTTCTGTGCGTTGTAACTTTTTCTTTATGTCCAGGGCACTTTGGGTAATAAATCTTTCAATTACGAGTGAGCGATTTTGTGCCAACTCCATGCCAACTCCATATCAAGACCTGTGTTTACTTTATAAGCTTCTATCAGTCGGCTGAGAAAAGCAGTTGGTGACTCATTTTTATCTTGCCAAATGCTAGTTACTGCAGCATAATTAACTGGACGAATTGCGGCTTCTCTCAAGGCTTCTAAGCACAAAAGTCTATAACTTTGCAACAAAGTTTAGTGCTGGACATCATTAGCATTCCAGTCTGGTCTCTTTTCTACAGCTTTGGTATCTCTGTTTGCCTGATAATTTGCTCCTCCATCTGGGTGTCGGCGGGCGAGTACTTTCAATTTTCCCAACCTATATTTCTCTCTCCCTTCCATATCCAGTAAAGTAGAAATAAGCTGTTGCATATCATCCCACGTGGGGTTATGTGTGTGAATGATACTTGAGAATAAATCAATTATTTCTTGAGGTTTTTCTGAAAATGGCCCATATTGTTGTCTCCAATTAAGTAGATCAGGGGTTGTAAAGGGAACATACTGGAGCATGGAAATATTGGTGTTGTTTGGTCCAAGGACCAAAACTTCTCTTAGAGAGGCTATAATTTCTTCTGTTTTCACCCCCTTTTTACTTCTAGTTCGGCTAGAAACTGTTGTTTTGCTTTCATCGCTATCCAAGTCCTCATCTCTCTTCTGAATGGTTTCATCTGTTTTTATCTTTCTTTCCACACCGGCTTCTGGTTGAAGATGGACTTCATTTCTTTCAACCGGAGGGGGTGGAATTTGCTGATTTATCCCCCCTTCTTCTCTTCTAGGAACATAGGGCGGGGGCCTGGCAGTTTCCTCCCTTTCTTCCTGGCTCAAAATCTTAGCTTTTGTCTGTTTGGCTTTTTGGCTTGCCAAATATATTTTAGCACATTCTATCTGACACTTTGCTAACCATCAAGGCTTTTCTCCAATACTGATCTGCCATTGATTTATATATGGATATTGGTCCCATTGACCACTTCCAGTCACAATTTGATGAACCCGTGCCACAACTTCGGGATTCGCCGATCCCTCCTTGGGCCACAGAAAGATTCACAGAATCTTTTTAACATGGCTGGATTTGGTCTTGGGTCTCCATAATCCCTAGAAAAACCCTTTTTAAAATTTCCTAACATGCACTGAAGTGGCGTCTGACCAATGCCCTTCTTTGTCTGTTTACCTCCCATTTCTCCCTAACACAGTACCACCAACCTGAGGTGCCGGATGTTCCAACGGTCACTCTGCAGGAAATGCGATGGTTTAACCACCCACACACTCCTACCTATTGAAGACTTAAGGACGCCGCCTTGTCTTCTAGGGGGTGATCAGTCCCCTCTTCTGATCCAGAAGGGATCAGGTTTCCCCTTTTTACAATACTTGCCTGCAGGCGTTCCAGACTCTTTTGTTGATTAAAGACCTGTCTGCTACCCTCGGCGGATCCTTGACTGGAGTGCTTCGCTGACGGGTGAGTTCCCCTCCCTTCCCGTCGAGGTCTCCCCGCAGACAAAGGCCACGGAGCCGGCTTGGAGGAGTCGTCGTTAGGAGAGGGGCTCCCCACCAGGGCAATCCGTCTGGAAGGTCAACGGCCTCTTCCTAAAAGTACCGTCTGGAGTGCCAGAATTCTTGTAGAAAACGTAAGAGACTTGTACGAATTCCAGAGGGTTTAGCAGAGAGATTTATTTGCGCAAGGTTCAGAAGCAATTAGCAACAGCAATTCTGAACCTCGAGGGCAGGTTCAAACTAAAGTTTTATACTTTCCCTTTCTCAGGAACAAAGGAGCACACATAGAAATCTACATTGTAATACATTAGATTCACTTCTCACATATTAGATTCATTTCTCACGGGCACACAATGGAGAATCTGCCACATACATTGTTTCTAAATGCAATGCGTATTTGGTTAGTCACGTATTTGCTAACACAGCTTTATTCCAGTAATTATGCAGACACATCATTTTACTTTAGTGATTTTTCATTATCATTATTATTATTCTACTTTATTCTACTTTATTCTTCATTATCCTACTTTAGTATGAATCCCAACTCCCTGATTTGTAGGCTATAGTTTATGGTTTGCTGTAGTATGTGAATTTCCCCCCCCCATCACTTATTTAAGAAATCACAGTTTAGTATGATGTGAACTCTGTCATTGAATAGTACCTAAATATGCTGAAATCTTTCAAAGACCAATGACAATACTACTGTAACTATGAACAGATTTTCCACAAAACTCAGAGCAAATTCAGTTTCCTCATTATATAGATAGTGCTCGGCTTACAACCATTCATTTAGTGACTGTTTGAAGTTTCAGTGGCACTGGAAAAAGTGACTTATGACTATTTTTCCCACTTACGACCATAGCAGCATCCCCGTGGTCACATGATCAAAATACACTTGGCAACTCGCTTTTATTTATGATAGTTGCAATGTCCTGGGATCATGTGATCACTTTTTGTGACCTTCTGACATGTAAAGTCAATGAGGAAGCCATATTCATTTTACAACCATGTTACTAACTTTATAATTTCAGGAATTCATTTAACACACTTAACAACTGTGGCCAGAAAAGTCATAAAATAGGGCAAAACAATCCTCTCACTTAGCAGCAGAAATATTGGGCTCAGTTGTGGTCATAAGTCAAGGTCTACCTGTACAAATTGATTCATATAAGCAATTTTGTATGTCCTCACTTCAAATGAAAATTGTTCATGATATGATTTTTCAGGTACCCAAAGTAACCTGCATTCGCCAGAAGGCTTACCAGATATAGGAAATATAATATGTAATAGAACATAATAAATAAATCCACCAGAGAATGCAGGCAGAAAGTTGGTTACCTAGGTGATGGAAAAAATAACATTTGAAACTCTTGAGAGAAAACTGCTGAAAAGAATAGAGGATTAAAAAATGAGGAGCTCTGAAGAAGTCACCAAAAGAATTAGAGTTAGGAGTGGGAAAGTAAAAAAGATTTAGATTTCAAGGATGAGAAGGGACCATCCCTGAAAAAGAAATAAATGTAGAGACCTGTAATAATTTGGGATTTCTTATATTTGTTGAAAGGATACCATCAGATGTGGGAGTGGAAATAGTATTTATATTTGAGAATTAGTTTTTAACAATTATCCTGTGAAATTTGTTGTTATAATTAGTATATAAATTTGGGACAAAAAGGCTCATAAGCTCTTAAATTTAATTGTTCTGTCCTCTTTCTTCACACATCATGATCTTAGAGAGCAACTGCAGGAATCACTTATGCTGGAAGAATGTGAATAATCATAAGCACAGGTAGTTCTTGACTTATGACTGGTCTCTTAGCAACTGCTTGAAGTTACAACGTATCTCCAAAAATGTACTTATGACTGGATTCAAAGTTCCCCCACAGTCACATGATCCCAATTTGGGTACTCGGCAACCAGCTCATATATACAGCTATTTGCTAAGTATACCATGGTCACGTGACTATAATTTATGATGGTTTTTGCCAGAATAGGCATTTACTTCTATTTTCAAGCAAAAAATGCCAAGCAAAAAGTGGGTTCGCTTGACCATGGCTGCATTCACTTAATGATCACTGTGTTTGCTTTATGACTGCCCACCAAAAGATAATAAAATTGGATGTGGTCACATGATGATCAGCTTAATGACCAGCATGACATGTAAATGTAATACTCCGATCCCGCGCAGCTTCTTCGACATGTAAATGTAATTCCAGGCTCAATGGTCATAAGTCAAAGAATACCTGCACTTTTAACTTAACTATTTTGTTAAGCCTATGCAATGTTTCCATTAGATTCTTGGAACTAGTTTTTGATAATGAAGTTAATAGGGGCTTGCTTTCATTTGCGAACACTTATTTTTTAGTTCAGTCATTTCCCAGTCTAAACTGTTCACTACGTTGGTTTTTCTACTGGTATATTCTCTCCTAAGCAGGGATAATCAGTCTCTCCCAGATAACAGATGAGCAATTACTCAGAGACTTCACTTCCAGAAAGTCTTGAATCTGAGATCCACAGCTCCAATAATGTTTTCCCTTCCTTTCTGATGTCTCCAAGAACAACTGCAGAGATTTGGAAACAGATTTCAAGAATCAGATTTCTCCTATTGAGGTTAAGTTGTCTCTTTCTATCCATTCTTGGCAGAGAATGAATCTGAAAAATTCTATTCCCTGGGTATATATTTTCAATAATTGTTGGTAACTTGTTTAACTGGTTTCTTCTTTTTCTTATGACCAAATACAATGATGTTTCAATGCATAGAGCTGAGTTAGGGCAAAGCGTATCCCCAAATATGACATGGATAATATGTAGGTGAATGAACAACTTTTATTTTTGGGTTCTACATACACTGCTTTACCTACTTTTGTCCTTGCAACACTATTTTCTTGGTTAACCTGCTTTTATTTATGAGCTATGCATGAGCTAGCTAAGATGCCGGTTTTGAATGGTTCCTAGGCAAAGCTCTGCCTAGGGCTCAATTTAACTTTTTTCTGCGACTGACCTTTTAACTGGCAGAATAAATACCATAATAAAAACAATATTCTCCTTCATTACAGTACTCATACAGCCAGTCGAAAATGTAATCACCATGTTGGAGAAATCCTTTCACTTAAAATGACACGCAATCATTGCAGACCCGATTAGCTGACAGTGTAGTTCCTTCCAGCTTGCCTTTAATACTTATGTCTCTGGATTGTTTAGGAGATTTCCCAGGCTTTGGTGTCCCACAAGTGTATGGGTTATAGAAATTCAAAATCTTTTCTATTTAATATTGTGGATTGATGATCAGTACCAGAAGAATGAAGACAAATACTGAATTTTACATCCCACCCAATTTCTGAATGAATAATCTAACAAATTCAAGTTAGAAAATTTCAATAACTTTGTTGCTATATTTCTGTCAGCTTTCAGATTACAAAATCTTTAATATATACTTTTATTATCATGATTAGAAAGCCACTTATATTAATATGAATAATAACCCAGCTAATAAATATGTGGACAGATAGGCAGAACTAGTGGACTTTGTATCGTGAACTCTGACTTTTATAACTTGCTTTATCTCTTCAAAATCCCTATAGCAGTCTTTTAGAGATTATTGCTAAGAAATGTTCCCAAATATTTGCTTTAATCATCGGTTTCAGGTTCTTATCCTCCACCAGGGCATTTTCTCCTTTTCCTATATTAGTTCAGGCTCTTCTTTTATCTAGCAACAGCTTAAGTGCTCTTTCATTAATGTTCTCTTTTACATGCAGAAAACTGTATTTGAGGCAATAAGAATTTTATGAGGTAAATATTTTGAACCATTATACTTGGCAAATACACAGTGCAACAAAAATATTCATAACCTGTTAAAACACAGCTGCTATCAACATTCTTCTTATTAGCCAGACCCAACTTGTCTTTGGAATTGGACTATAGTTGAGTTGTTGCTCCCTGTGATTGAATGGTGTGTTTTATTAATCAAAACAAATAAATAAAAGTAATAGATGCTTTCAGATGTCAGAGTTATTTGCTGACAGAGAAGCAAGCACAATACCCCATGGTTTTTCTCTGATAGGATTTGTCTTTTGTTTTTCAGTACTGTTCAGTCATTGATCTGGCAGTAATATTGTTTTAGTATACTACCTAAGAGTTTTGCCTTTACATGAATTTCTGGATGACATCCAAGATTACCCTTGTTGAGATTTGGCACAGTGCCTTGTAGTTAATAAGGTATTCTGAGAAGAGATTGGATATGCCTAGTATTCCCATTGATTTCCTGGAAAATCAAAGTAAAAACTGATCAGTGACATCTTCATATGTAAATATAGAATCTGAGAGGTGGTAGCAAAATTTGAAGGGAAAAATAACCATTAAATGCTTTCTAAGAGGAAAGATTTAACATTTCTGGGAATTTTAGCAACATAAGGAAGGAATAGAAAAATTCTAACTTTAAAGAAGAAAAATCCAGAAGAAGTTGTGAAAAATGCAAATTCCATACTAAGAATAATTAGAAAGGGGATTAAAAAAAAACACATATGTAGCAAGGGTGATCGTACTTTTACATGTCAAACATCAATAGAAGCCAATGTTCCAAGAGAATCCAGGTATATTTCCAGCATGAAAGTTCCACCAGGCAGGTAGCTTTGCAATGTCGCTATGTGTGCTTTAATGGCTAGATGTTTCTCCTCAATTCTGAGTGGCCTAGGGTTGACTCAGCCTTCCAAGGTCCGTAAAATGAGGACCCAGATTGTTGGGGACAATATGCTGACTCTGTAAACCGCTTACAGAGAGCTGTAAAGCAGAGCTCCCCAATCTTTCCAGCTTGGCGGCTCAGAAGGAAAGGGAGGAGGAGGGAAATGTTCATGTGCATGGCCTGCGTGTACATGCGCAAATGCGCACATGCACGGCAGTGGCAGAAATGGGCATGCACATGCGCAAATGGGCACATGCACCTGTGGCAGGGTGCTGGTGCCTGCACGCATGTGCAAACGGGCCACTGGCACCCGCACAAATGGGCCACTGGCACCCATGTGACACTGGTGGCGGTGCTAACGCACATGCACAAATGGGGCGCAAGTGGGAACGCTCGCCAGTTCTTCCTGCAGCCCAGTGGCCAACACGCCACGGCCCGGTACCTGGCCATGAACCATAGGTTGGGGACCCCTATTGTAAAGCATGTGAAGCAGTATATAACTTTGGGTGCTATTGTTAATTGGAGTCTGAATAAAGCAAAATAGGAAAACCTCTCTCCCCATTTTTTCCTTTTAACCAGGGTTATGAAAGCCAGTTTGGTGTAGTGATTAAGGCATCAGGCTAGAAACCAGGAGACCATGAATTCTAACCTTTCTTAGGCATGCAGCCAGCTAGATGACCTTGGGCCAGTCACTCTCCCTAAGTCCTTGGAAGGAGGCAGTGGCAAAGCACTTCTGAAAAACCTTACCAAAAAAGCTACAGGGACCTGTGCTTGTAGCCTTTCTCACATGAAAGGAAAACTAAATGATCCTGAATGCACAATTGAGCCAAGTGCACAGGAACATAAATTATAATCAAGTTATTCAAATACCTGGATTTTTGTATATATGTTCCAGCATTTAAATTGGTAATGATTTAGCTAGAGGAAACATTAGCTACGAAAGAGGAAATAGTAACAGTAGGCCATTCAGCTAGCCTGCAGGTCCCATTACAATCTTATACAATCCTTTATATAAATCTACATGATGTAGTACAGGGGTCCCCAACCCCCGGTCTATGGACCAGTTCCGGGCCGTGGCATGCCAACACCCAGGCTGCACAAACAAGCAAAGCCCCATCCGTGAGATGCAGGCTGCACACAAAACCACACGCTCTCTGGTCCATGGAAAAACCTCTCTCCACAGAACCGGTCCCTGATGCCCAAAAGGTTGGGGACCTCTCATGTAGTACATAATGCAGAATTCTTTTCCTTCCCATAAAGTTGGAACCCAAAGACATTAAATGCTTGAAATTTGAAGATCCACAAAAGACACAAGGAAATACTTTTGTGGGGATCACATAATTTAGATATAGAATTCAATTTGAGACATGACATTGCTACCAACAGTGGAAGTTTTAAAATATGGTCCAAGTAATTCATGGATAATTAACTTATGAGAACTGTAACTCCAGAATTAGGGGACACATATGTCTGAATATCAACTGCTAGAAAAGGGGCGTTGTCTTACCTGAACGCCTTTTCTCAGCATGATGATGTAGAATCCACCGGTGGGTAATTATAGCCTTCCTGCTCAGCTAGACTAAGTCAGAACTTTAGCCATGCCTCCTTCAGGGAGTGTCCTCCAGTTTTGACGAGGAGAAGCATCCATGACGAAGTCTGACTCAATGGCTCCAGAAAAAACAAACAAAGACACCTGCCTAGACTGTTAGAGGAGGGTGTGGATTCTACATCATCATACTGAGAAAAGGCGTTCAGGTAAGACAACGCCCCTTCTCCAGCATGATGCTTGTAGAATCCACCGGTGGGACATACCAAAGCCCAACATGTCCCTATGGGTGGGAGTCTAGGCTAGTGTCTCCCGAGAAGAAATGACCTGCTGCAGCACCCTTCTGCCTAACGAGGCATCTGCTGCGGCAAATCTATCAGTTTTATAATGTTTGATAAAAGAAGAGGGGGAAGACCAGGTCACCGCCCTACAAATCTCCACCACAGAAGCCTGGGTGAGCCAGGCTGCAGAGGTGGCAGCACTCCGTGTGGAGTGAGCCATAATGTTTGATGGTACCGGGAGAGATGAAACATAAGCTTTGGTGATACAGGCCCTGATCCACCTGCCAATGGTCGACGACGAAACCTTCTGACCCATGGACGATGGCTGAAAGGAAACGAATAACGCCTCTGATTTTCGGAAGGCCAAAGTTCTTTTGACATAATGGAGCAGGGCTCTGTGAACGTCCAATGTATGCCATCGTCTCTCCAGATGATGGGAAGGACGCGGACAAAAATTGGGAAGGACGAGGTCCTGTGATCTGTGGAACCAAGTGTTAACCTTTGGAACAAAGGAAGGATCCAAACGTAGGATGACCCTATCCTCGGAAAAGGTACATAAGTCCTTACGAACTGAAAGAGCAGCTAGCTCCGAAATTCTCCTAGCTGAAGTAATAGCCACCAGAAAGGCTACCTTCAAGGAAAGGTAGCGAAGCGAACAAGAACCCAGGGGCTCAAATGGCAGCGAAGTCAAAGCCTGCAAGACCTTGGGCAGGTCCCAGGATGGGAAGCGATGGACTACAGGTGGCCTTATTGTAACAGCCCCCTTCAAAAAGGCACTTATGGCTGGGTGTTGTGATAAAGGAGCAAGATTATCACAGGAAAGGATCGTTTGTATGGCCGCCACCTGTGTGTGGATGGTGTTGAGCGCCAGACCCTTATTCATGCCCTCCAAGAGGTACTCCAGAATGTTAGGGATAGTGACAGAAAGGGGTGTCAGTTTATGTTTGCTGCACCAGGTGGAGAAGTTCCTCCACGTGGCGTCATATATCCGATTAGTGGAAGGGCATCTTGAAGCCTGGATGATCGAAATAACCCCCTCCGAATAGGATTGTCTAATTAGACCCTCCCGCTCAAGTGCCATGCGGCTAGTTGGAGCCACTGAGGGTCCGGATGTTGAAGGTTCCCTTGACTGAGAGAAACTCGGTGCGGGGGGATCTTCCACGCTGGTGAGAGCGATAGGTCTACAAGGTCTGCAAACCACGGGCGCCGTGGCCAATGCGGAGCAATTAATATTATCTCCGCCCTTTCTAGTAATAGTTTGTGGATTGTTTCTTGCAGCAATGGGAGTGGAGGGAAGGCATAAAGCAGCCCTTGTGGCCATGTGCACCGTAGAGCATCCATTCCTTCCGCTCCCCTTGTTGGGAACCTGTAAAAGAACCGGGGAAGCTAGGCATTCGCCAGAGACGCAAAGAGATCCAGGTGAGGATGGCCGAATCTGTCCAAGATCTCCTCGAACAGAGCCGGATCCAGCCTCCACTCTGAGTGGTCTACTGTGACCCTGCTGAGCGAATCCGCTTGACGATTTGCTTCCCCTGAGATGTGTTCCGCCTTGATGGAACCTAGGGTTGACTCCGCCCACAGACCCAGATCTCGGGCCTCCTGCATGAGTGCCGCCGATCTGGTCCCTCCCTGTTTGTTCATGTGGGCCTTGGCTGCCACGTTGTCCGTTAGCACCAGGACGTGACGACCCTCCAGAAGCGAAGAGAAACGAAGGAGAGCTAAATGTATGGCCCTGAGCTCGAGCCAATTTATATTGTGTTTTAAATCCTGTTTTGACCACCTGCCCTGTGCGAGATGTGTTTGAAGATGAGCCCCCCAGCCGAACAGGCTGGCGTCCGTAGTCACTGTGAGTCTGGATGGCTCTCTGAAGAGTGTCGCTTTGGACATTGCTGACGAGGTCCACCACAGGAGAGATAGAAGGGTGTGCTGAGGGGCCCTGACATTTCTTGAGGACGAACTGAGGTTCTGTTTTTGGAAGGGAAGAAGGAACTATTGTAGACTTCTGGAGTGAAGTCTGGCCCAGGGAACGGTCCCCATGCACGAGACCATCTTTCCCAGGAGTTGGGACAGCTGCATGAGAGGGACCAATCTTTGTCTCCGAATGGCCTGTACAAGCTGTCGGATGCTGACCCGACGCTCCTGGGAGAGATAAACCATGCATGAGCCGGAGTCTATGATCGCTCCTAGATGGAGTAATCTTTTTGTGGGAACAATGTGACTTTTTTTGTAGTTCACCGAGAAGCCGTGAGCCTGAAGGGTGCATAGCGTGACCTGTAAATCTGCTTGGGCCGACTGGAGGGAGCTGGACTGGATTAAGATGTCATCCAGGTAACATTGCATGCGCACCGGCAACATGCGAAGGTAGACCGCCAAGACGGCCAGTACCTTTGTGAATACTCGAGGGGCCGAGGATAGGCCGAATGGAAGGGCCCTGTATTGATAGTGCCGGTGTGCATAACAGAAGCGGATAAATTTTCGGTGTTCCTGAAGAATTGGGATATGTAAATATGCCTCTGTTACCGGTAGATCGATGGATGAGAGCAAGTCCCCTTTTCTGATGCTGGCCAGTATGGATTTGAGGGACTGCATCTTGAACCTTTTGTAGACTACAAAGTGATTTAGACTTTTTAGGTCGAGAATAGCTCTCCAACTCCAGAGGCCTTGGGCACGACGAATAGGATGGAGTAAAACCCTTGTTTTCTCTGTTCTTGTGGCACCGGTTCTATTGCCTCGATTTCTACCAGAGGGTCTATTGCCAATGTTAGCAGCCTTGCTTTTGCTGGGTTGCGTGAGACTGGGCATTTTATGAAGCGACTTGGAGGAGGGGAGTAAAACTCTAGGGCTAGTGGTTGTTGTTTGCCAAACGTTGCTGAACTGCGCCAGGCAACCTCCAATGGGAGCGCTGTCCCTGGCGTCACTTTGATCGTCTGTAAAGATGGCCCCCTGCACCCCTAAAGGGTCGCTTCAATTGGAATTGGCCCCTGGCTGTGTTCGGGCGGTCTTGGTTGCAATCCTGCCTGGGGGGAAGGATCGCGAGCCTCTGGACCAATCCCAGGACTGCCCGCCACGAAAGGGCTGCCTCCATTCCCAGAAGCCGCTCGGGCAAAAACCGTGTCTGCAGAACTCCTGCTGTAGCCGCCTATCAGACTTCTTGGAAGGGTGAGCTAGAATTTTACGCTTGTCCTTGCCCTCAATGATGTGTGGCTCGAGGATCGGACCAAACAATTTTGAACCTGTGTACTTGGAGGTGGACAGGCGCCATTTAGATTTTAAGTCTGTCCTCCACTGCTTGAGCCAGAGAAGCCTCCTTGAGGCCATAGTTGCTCCAATAGATCTGGCTGAGTACCTTGTGGCATATAAGGAAGAATCAGACAGCATGGCAGACAGTGCTTCGCCCCAGGCATACCAAGGCTCAGGCACCGCCCCCCATCACAAAAGCGCAGATCTGTTGATTTGGAAGCAGGGGTGGGCAAGAAGAAAGCTAAATCTAAGCACCTGTCTACAAGGGAGCCATCGAAGGCAGCTGAGTGAGAGGCCACGAGGAGGCACCAGGCGCTGGAGAAGGAGTTCTCCAAGGCCCAGAGGCTCAGAGCCAGTGGGGCTGAAGTGGTTTCCCCCACCCCATTGAACATAAGAACATAAGAAGAGCCATGCTGAATCAGGCCAAAGCCCGTCGAGTCCAGCATTCTGTGTCACACAGTGGCCCACCAAATGTACATGGGGATCTTGAGCAGAAAGAGAAGGCAAAACCCTCCCTTTCCCTTGACCCCCCAACAAATGGTACTCAAGGGAATCCTGCCTGCCTCAACCAACATAGAGGCGGCACATGGACATCCGTTTTAATAACCACCGATACACTTGGCATCCATGAATCTATCTAACCCTGCCTTGAAGCTGTCAAGGCTGACAGCTGTCACGACCCCTTCTGGGCCTGAATAATCCGGCAAAGGTACCCAGACAGTAGGGGGAAAACGCAAGGATGCAGATCTTGCTGCCAGAGATGGGAAACCGACCCTTGCTCTGGACCAGCGGTTCTCAACCTGTGGGTCGCGACCCCATTCGGGGTTGAACGACCATTTCACGGGGGTCGCCAAACACCGCAGTCCGCCATTTTTTCCCCATTTCCCCTCGGCTGTCGTGCGCACGCAGCGCATGTGCAATTTGGCCCGTTGCGCCGCGCATGCGCAATTTGGGCCGTCGCACGTGCGGCACACATGTGCAGTTCAGCCCGCCTCGCCGCGCATGCGCGATTCGGGCTGCCGTGCATGCGCGGTTCAGGCCATTGCACGCGCACCGCGCATGCGCTGTTCGGGCCGTCGCGCCGTGCATGCATGGTTCAGGCCGTCACGCACACTGCGCATGCAGTTTGGGGCATCGCGTCACGCATGCGTGGTTCGGCCCGTCGTGCGCGCCGCGCATGCACGGTTCGGCCCGCTGCGCATGCGCGGCGCAGGTGGGGTCTTGGCCTGGAAAAGGTTGAGAACCGCTGCTCTGGACTGATGCAATGGCAGTCACAGTCAGACAAGTACCTGGACGTGTCTGCAAGGCCAGGTGACTAAAAGTCACTACTAAGTAACAACAGGCGATATGAAAAGCCCTTATGCTCAAATCCTCCAACAATAAAGGTACACCAGCTAAAGTTCCAATACCCTGTATGGTATGAATATAAGTAATAAAAATGCCCTTGAGAGGAGTGAGCGAGTTCACAAATTGTCCTTCCCCCCGGTAAGGCCTGACTCAGCAGGCACTGTGACGGAGCAAGCAGGCTCACTGTCCAAGTTCACACTAGGCCCACAATGGCCTCCGTGGCAAATTTGGGCACGCCCTGAAACAAAATGGCGACCGCGCCTAATCTAAAATGGCGGCCGCGCCGTTCAAACGATGGCGGCCGAGCCTAAATCCAAAATGGCCGTGACCGGTACACACAGTCTCTGGCGACCGCAACCTCCACAGCCTGCAATCAGGCGAAAGGACCGGGGAAAGTAATTACGGAGCCTTCAAACCCTGCTAGGGTGACCAGGACCGCTTCCCCCCACTCCAAATGCACTTGCGATTCGGTTGGAACAGCTCCGCTGCTATCCAGGTCCTCCTGCTTCTTCTGCCACAGCAAGGGAAGAATCGTTCCCAAATAAGGCTCGTTGTGAAGAGAGCCGGTCCGCCGATCGTAAGACGAGCGGCTGAAAGCAAGCGAGGGGAAATTCCCCCCCCCAGCCGGTTTGTGTCCAGAGCCTCTCAGGCTCTAAATCCAATAAGCAGCCAAATCTTGGTTAAATCCAAATAGAAATTTAGAATATCCAGTAAAGTTTGAGTTCTAATGAATTTTGTTGGAATTTAGATTAGTAACAAGGAAAGTTAAGACCAATTACACTAACTAGGCTTAAAGTAGCTAAGGAGCCACAGAAAACTGCTGCTGCTGAGCTGTAGACTAAGTCAAAACTGGAGGACACTCCCTGAAGGAGGCGTGGCTAAAGTTCTGACTTAGTCTGTCTGAGCAGGAAGGCTATAATTACCCACCGGTGGATTCTACAAGCATCATGCTGGAAAACAAGAGCAAATGAAGTCTTGATTCTAACTTTCCTGGCCAGTCAAGGCAAACAAAACCCAAAATTTAGAAAAGGTCATACTAGATCAAGGAGGGGAGCAAATATATGGGCAAGTTCCCAGGAATCCAATTTAAACTCATGAGTTCATGATGTGAATATTCATAAACCCTACTGTGCAGGAGAAACTCTGATAATTAATATCTTGATATAATTAGTTGAGGAAAAGGATGTTCCAGATAACATTTGGCTGAGAGGATTGTATGAAATACCATGAATCTCAGAAAGCAGAAGACTGGCAAATAAATTGTTGCTTAGGTCATGAAACAAACACAATACACACTACCTTCTACTCCATTCAGTGGATTTGAAATGTTTCTTGGAGAAGTTGTATCTCAGCTATAATGTGTGCTTCCCTGAGTGACTTGTTGGTTATCTTGGTTACGATGTACGCCACTCAGAATCACTTATTGAGATGCGTAGCTATAGAAATCAAATAAATAAAAAATAAATACAGTCAGTATCTATGCAGTTACGACTTTTAATTGTAGCTAAAACATTCTGTATTTTGATGTATTTTGTATGTTGATGTTTTTAACTGGGCTGTACACCGCCCCGAGTCCTTCGGGAGGGGGGGGCGGTATAAAAATCGTAAAATAAATAAATAAATAAATGAAGATGGTTGCAAGAATGTAGTTGTGCAAGGATATAATTTTAGTTTTGTAAAGGGCAAAATTAACTTTGTGATCGATATGCTATTCAGGAGCCATATGAAGACAACATCTGAGTTTACATATTCTATTTGTATTCATGTAATATTATAATTATTAAACTGTTCCTGAAAATTCAGTAACAACTGATTTGGGTTTACATTCAAGAAACTATAATAATAAGTTAGGCCCTATTTTGGCATATTCTTTACCTTCAACTTCAATTGAAAGATGGGAGTATAATTAATTAAGGGGTCTTTTAATTTTGAATGACTTACTAGTTACTGGGAAACTTTTAAACAGTCAAATGGTAGTCATCAAGCATAAGGTAACTTGAGTGCTTGCAGGGTAAGGAAGAATGTCATCTATAGAAAGAAAGAGCTGCTATGTTCAGTTTTGTTCATGTATTCCAGACTAAGTATATGCAGTTTTCTGGGGATCAGATATAGTTGTTGTACACTGTTGGTACAATGTGTTTCACATCGGACCATCTTTTCCTTTTTGGCTTTATAAGACTAATATCATTTTGACTTTATACACTGTTATAGGATAGACCATTGGTTCTCAATATGTGGTCCGTGGATCACTGGGGGGCTCATAATGTCATCACAGGGGATCCATGAAGCATTGAAGAAATGTTATGAGTTAAGTCTTGGTGGTCCGTGGCCACCAAAGATATTTAAAGGGGATCCATGGTGAAGAAAAGATTGAGAACCACTGGGATAGACTAATTCCTTTATAGGTATTATCTTTAAAATTCCTACTTCGGTGTTATTCTCTGGTGATGTGTTCTATGCGATGCACTACAGGTAATCCTTCATTTACAACAGTTCACTTAGTGACTGTTTGAAGTTACAACAGCACTGAAAAAAGTGACTTATGTCTGTTTTTCACACTTATGACCGTTGCAGCATCCCCGTTGTCATATGATTTACATTTGGATGCTTGACAACTGACTCACATTTATGATGATCATGTGACCTTTTGCAACCTTCTGATAAGCAAAGTCAGTGGGGAAACCAGATTCACTTAACAACTGTGATACTAATTAAGCAATTGCAGTGATTCACTTAACAAATGTGGCAGGAAAAGTTGTAAAGTGGGGCAAGACTCACGTAACAAATTTTTCACTTAGCAACAGAAATATTGCACTCAGTGTGGTCATCAGTTGAGGACTACCTGTAGTTCCATTGTGACAGGTATCTTTTCGCTTAGAAAGCTATTTGATCATATGTTATAAACTTTGAGCTTATATTTCTGACTTTATACGAGTATGAATTGTGTATAAATTCTGGCTGCCAAATACACCCTGATGAACTGTTGGAAAAGAAGCAGGCTCTGGACATTTCAGTAAACTATTTTTGAAATCAGTTACATCAACGTCAGTATCAGTTTTAAGGCATGCTGCATAGCTATTAATTTGCAAAGTTTTTCAAAGAAACGTGGTCCATGGCCAGAAAGCACAGTTCCAGAAAGAAATATTAATTGTTAGCCCCATGTTTTTCAATTTTTCAAGTATGAGAGGCAGCTGCAAAATTTCCTACTGTTCTTGTATTTACGGCATTTTAGGAGGTCAGTTTTGCTTTCTGTACATATTCTTTGCCATGGTTAGAGACAGTTTGGTTGAGTAGTTAAGGCATCAAGCTAGAAATCAGGGAACTTTGAGTTCTAGTCTTACCTTAGTATGATAGCCAGTTGGGTAACTTTGGGCAGCCACTTTCTCTCAGCCCAATTTATCTTCTAGGGTTGTGTGGGAGAGATTGAAAGAAGGAAGGAGTTTTAGATATGCCCCGCCACCTTGCCACCCAAAAAACAAGTAGGATAAAAATAAGTAAATAAATTAAAAGGGGGCCTTTAGCTATCTATATATGTACATTGACTTGAACACCAGCTGAAACTTCTCTGGCTTCATTTTCTGCCCTTTCTCCCTATAAATGTTTATTTGAGTGACTGAAGCCTTTTAGGAAATACCTGAAACCCCATTAACATTCCTTGCTCTTTTTATTGGTTTTCAATCAGTTCATAATGGAAAGTCTTTTTTTTTTAAAAAAGGAGGTTGCACCTATAGTTTTTGAGAGAAAGTCTTTCCAAAGTGCCAACAATCTACATATCCTTCTTAAGTGAAAAGTCCAAAAGAGCTCATAGCTGAAAAATTTAAGGGGGAGAACCCACCAGATTTTTTTTCTGGGAGCCTGAGAAAGAAGAAAGATATAAAGTTCTAGTAATAGTACATTAAGAAACTGAATGGAAATGGACTGGAGTTTGTAGTTAAATGCTTCAGGCATGTTTGTAATCCTACTTGAGACAAGTTGATATATATTTGCAGCATGTACAATCACATAACAGTAACTGAAGAAAGGAAGTAGAGTGCAACTATGCTTCACCTGACACAAGATTACTTTTTATAATATCAGAAAAACATTTGTGATTCGAAGAGCAATGGAGGAGGTAATTCTCCATAAGAAAGAGAATCAAAGGAATAAGCCCAGTGCACAACAATGACAGTCAGAAACAAAGAAAATAAAAGATATTTTCATTATTGTTACTCAGAAACAGATATCAGCCTCTCACGGAGGCCTAAAGCGAAAAAGTTTTATAAAACCCAGCTGAAGGCCTAGGACTAGGGCGATGGCGCGCGTGCCCACAGAGAGGGCTCTGAGTGCCGCCTCTGGCACCCGTGCCATAGGTTCGCCACCACTGGTATAAGAAGTAAAGAAAATGAGTTCCAAATTGTAACATTTGAAGAAAAACATGATTTAGGAGGTATAATGGAAACATAGCAAGATCTCTTCCATTAATTGGCACACATAGCAACTGAAAAATAAAATTTATTCAAATGCAGAAAAGCCATAGAAAGGGAAAATAATCTGCACAGTATGTTAGGTAGAACTATCCTCCTTTGCTCAGAAACCCAAATGAATTATTTGGATGATTATAAGTATTTTCTGGAATTAAATCAGGGCCAGATTAAGAACTGATGCCCTAAGCATAGTTAACTATGGTGCTCCTTTGCTCTTTCATTGCTTAAAGCCTGATAAAAAATTAAGACTCAGTAAGTGCTGAAAACCAGTTGAATGTGGCAATGAAAGAGTTAAACAAAAAAAATGTGGCTTCCCCCTTACCTTATACACATACATAATTTGCTTAACTGTTAATCCAGGACTGGTAAATAAGTGGGAAAAGAATAAAAGCAAAATCACTATTGAGGTCTACAATTGCATGTTCAACTTGTGAGAATATGATATTTTCTAAAACTAAAATGCAGATCTTTGAAACAAGCCTGAAGTAATAGTGGTAGGGGACTTGAATTACCTCTACATCTGTTGAGAGAGAAATATCGCCAAGTATGGTTCTTTCAGAAGTTCCCAACTTAACCAGTTTTTTTTTAAAGAAGGAGAGGGGAATTAGAGGGTAAGCAATCTTTCACTTGATATTAACCAAAAGGGAAAACTAAGTCAACAAAGTGAGCAAAAAATTAACATTGAGGAATCATTACCATTTATTCAAGGATAACTAAAGCAGTGCAATTGAATTTGTATCTTAGACTTCAAAAAACTGGATTTTAATAAAGTCAGAATATAAATAATTACTATTCCACATTAAAAAAACTAATGGGAAAACAAGCTTAAGATGAATAGATATTTCTAAGACATATTTGCAGTAATTTTTTTTTAAAATGCAAACAATTCCACTGGGAAAAAAGGAAGCAGAAGAAGCTGTTTCTGAAAATAGAAAAGGATACATACATAAAGTGAAAAGTAGGACAGATCACTAAGGAAAAAGAGATAAAGTCAGACTATCTAAAATAAAATACATTTTATTATATAAAATATATAGAGGGGAACAAAAAACTATTTCCCCTCCCAGTTTGCAACAGTTGGTTTAAATATGCTTTTATTCCAATATCCATGAATTCTGAAATGTTCCATAACCTGTGATAATTGGGGAGGGGGTTTGTCTGTCAGAAATTGATTTTTGTGCTAATAGCAAATCTATTTTATTTTTTTAAAAAATGAATGTCTTGCTTGTATAACTGAGAAGGAAGGAAATAGTTTACACATTTAATATAGATTAGGCAGGGGATTGTATTTCTATTTGTAAAAACATTGACTACACTTCTTGCTGCAATGCTATTTTAGATAGCAAATAAAATTATCCTGGTTGCTTGAATTGTTCCCGGGGGGGGGCGTTTTTCACCCAATCTAATCATACTACTACATATTATTCCCAGGAGAAGGAGGTTGACTGAACTCAGAAGATAATCAAGAACAGGGCAATAGTAACTTACTTGAGAGAGTAACTTAAGAGAGGTGGAAGCCAGAGAAGATGATAGGAGACTTGAAAGTTGTGGGAATATTTACAGACTTGATCTGAAAACTGTAGAACTGCATGGAATGGAATGGAAAATTTCTACAGGTTTCTGTAGAATGTAATGCTGTATAACTCATGTCAAAAGATGAAAGGAGAAAGAGCAAATTGCAGAGACTGAGTCTGTGTCAGGATTTTACTACAGAAAGTTATCAAAAGAGTCAGCCATTGTGACTTGCTGTCAAGTTGACTGGAAGGTGCCATGATTTGGAAGCAAAATTACGTTGATCACTTTTTAAAAATATCAAAATAGCCTCCCATTCAGCAATATGAAAATTAAGTGATGGTGGTTGATTACTTTTTTTTTGTTTCTAAGGTGTTTTTTTTTTTTAAATCCCAGATTAAGAATTCTTTTTCTGGGGGAGGAGAGTCAAATTTTGTGAGTGTCAGAAACTGGCAATGAAATATTTTCTTGCTTCTTTTCTCTAGCATAGTTGGGAAAGTGCTGTTTCAAATTCAAAGTGATTCAGATTTGAAACTTGTATATCCCAGTTTGTAGTACTTGGGGTTTTCAAATCAGTGTTTACTCTTGGGTGATTGCCTGAACAAACTCCAGCAGTTTTCTTGGCAACATTTCAGAAATGGTTCACCATTGCTTGCTTCCTAAGACTTAAAGAGAGTGACTGGTCCAAGGACACACAGCTGGTTTTGTGCCTGAAGCGGGACTAGAGCTCACGGTTTCCTGGTTTCTAGCCTGGTACATTAACCACTACAGCAAACTGGCTCTTAGTACGTGTTTTATTTCATAAATAATTTTACTTACTTATTTCATTTATTTATTTATTACATTTATCTGCTGTCCATCTCACCAATAAGGCAACAGTGAAGTAGATTATGTTGAGAGATAATGCCTGACCCAACATCACCCAATGAATCTCATCGCTAGATGAGCTATGCTCATATGAAATGAAGTCAATATTTGCATGACATTGTTTATTTTTATACAGAAAAATAAATTCATTATAATGTAATCCATATCTTATACCGGTAGAGTTTCTTCTTCTTCTTTTAGTGTTTTCTTCTGGTTCTCTTTCACAATGAAGATTAAAGGACTTTTGCTTTCTTTATAAAGGTTAAAAGTATGACTTTAATGCAGTGGTTCTCAACCTTCCTAATGCTGCGACCCTTTAATACAGTTCCTCATGTTGTGGTGACCCCCAACCCTCCATCCAGCTGGCCGGGGAGGGGGGGCAGGAAGGCCGCTCTGCTGGCTCCGCCCAGCCTGGTTGGAGAAGCGCCATTCCTCTTTCTCTCTTTCTCTCTCTTTCCTCTCTTTCTCTTTTCTTTCTCTCTTTCCTCTCTCTTTTCTCTTTCTCTTTCTCTTTCCTCTCTCTCTCTTCTCTTTCTCTCTCTTTCCTCTCTCTCTTCTCTCTCTCCCTCTTTTCTCTCTCCCTCTTTTCTCTTTTTCTTTCTTCTACCCCGTTTCTCTCTTTCCTCTCTTTTTCTTTCCTCTCTTTCTCTCTCTTTCTCTGTTTCCTCCCTTTCTCTTTCTTTCTCTCTTTCTCTCTTTCCTCTCTCTTTTCCTCTGTTTCTCTCTCTTTCCTCTCTCTCTTTCTCTCTCTCTCTTATGGCAGCATCGTCGGGGGTCCCCGCCACCCCTGGCCCAGCCGCCGCCCCCACTGGGACTCTGCGCTGCCCGGCCTTGTCCTCCGTCCATCGATGGAGCTGTGCAGCCTGCCAGCCCGGCTGCTCCCCCCCCAGGTACCTCTCTTCCTCCCAGCACCCACCTGAGCTGCCTTGGGGGCAGCAGGAGGAAGGAGAGGAGAAGGGCAAGAAAACTGCTGCCGCCGCCCCAGGTAGGACTCTATGCTGCCCGGCCTCGCCCTCCGCCCATCCGATGGAGCCGTGGTGGGGGCTGGTGCCGCACGGTCCTTGCCAGCCCCTCTGCCAGCCCGGCTGTTCCCCCCCAGGCACCCCTTTTGCCCCGGCGTCTGCCCGAGCCGCCTTGGGGGCAGCAGGAGGAAGAAGGGGAGGAAGAAGAGGATGGCAAGGAAGCCGCCGCCAGCACTGGGCCCCAGGAGGTGGCTCTCCTCTCCTACCTTTGCTGAATCTCTTTCCTTCCCGGCAGCCTGGACTCTGGCGCGTCTTCCAGGCCAGCGGGTCCAATGGTCGGGCTGGCTGGGGATCGCAGGGGCTGCTTTCCCTTGGGCTGCGGCTTGTGGGAGAGCTGGCCCGCTCAGCGGAACCTCCAGCGGGCCACTCCCAGCAGGGATCCCAGGGCTTCCCCAGGCAGCTTCAATGCCATGAGGCCCTGGCCGCGCTTCTCCCAGGGGGTGGGGCACCCAGGCGCAGGGCCAATCAGGAGCCCTGCAGAAAGTAAGTCCACCTGAGAGAGAGAGAGAAGGGAAGCGAAAGTGCCTCTCTGTCTCTCTCTCTGCAAATGGCAGAGGAGGCCATGCGGAGATGGATGCGGAGCGGTATCTCGGTTCCTAAGACCATCGGAAATATGTGTTTTCCGATGGTCTTAGGCGATCCCTGTGAAAGGGTCGTTTGACCCCCAAAAGGGTCGTGACCCACAGGTTGAGAACCACTGCTTTAATGGAATGTTTATCATAATAATATTTAAAATATAACTTTTTATTATTCTAGAAAGAATAGATATATAATTTTCTGTGAATTTTAAAAGCCATTTCCTATATCATGAACATTAACATAAAGTTTGTACATGATAACATAAGTTCCGTCCTCTTTTTTTTTTTGTTACAGAATTGTACACTTAGGGTGCCAGGATTAGGAACTGCTTCAAGTCATATATAATGTTAAACATTATTTGATGATGTATTAAGTGTAACATATCCATTAATCAGGAATGTGCAAACATATAAAAATTATGTCATGCATAATATATAGAGCATGATGGCGAACCTTTTAGAGACTGAGTGCCCAAAAATGCCCCCTGCCTCGCTCCACCTCCCACCCTGCCTGCTCCACCCCACCTCCCCCCCACCCCGCCCACCCTCAGGGACACGCACGCCTCCATGGCCCACAGCAGATCACCCAGGCAGCCCTGCAGCACCATGGCAGCCATGCCCTCCACCCACACACCGCAGCATCATCTGCACGCTATGGGGTGCGAGGGTGGAGTCGTGTCCCTGCTGCCCGGCTATGTCCTTGGCTGCACTGCTCCTTGAAGGCCACACCCAGGGGCGACTCTCCTCCAGGGAGACTGCTGGTGAGGAGTGGGCCATGGGGGAAGGCGGGGCTGGCGCGACGGCACGCGTGCCCACAGAGATGGCTCTGAGTGCCGCCTCTGGCACACGTGCCATAGGTTCGCCACCACTGATATAGAGCAAATATGAAAAAAGAAACCTTAAATTGAATAGAATTCATTTATATTACTTAGTATATTTTCAGATCCATTCTGAAACACTGGTGTTACACATTGTTAAGTTATATTGTATTAATCTCTATAAAATTTCAAGGTAATATGAAGAAAAAACAATATTTGAAACAGATCATCATTTAAGATTTTTTAAAAGTATGATCAGACTGCTGAATGTTCAGACTGTTTCAGCAAACCATTTCTCACTCTGCCTTGTAGAATCAACTTTTCAAAATCCCATATTTTGCAGCTTTTATAGCAATTATTTTAAGAGCAGAAAAAAGTGTAAATAATGTATATTACCGATATCATAATTTTGTGTACAGTTGTCCTCTTTATAGACTGTCAAAATTGAGCTAGTGATTCTAGTAAAATGAAAAAGACACTGGATAATTCCATGTGAATTTAAACATTCATATGGAATATTTTACCAAAGAGAATAAGGTCAGTAAAAAGAGAAGCACAGATCAATATGAAATAGCAATACAGCATCTCAGGAAGTAAAGGTAGGTCTGGAAGGATCTTTCCCTGTATTTCTTTCCATTATTCATTATTGCCCCTTCCCCAATCTGTTTTGTTCCCTAAATTGGATTAAAAGCTTCAGGAACTATCTGTAATCAGTAAGTCACAATGACCAACTTATAACAGTAGGAATTGTTGTTAAACCAGCCATTTGAGGACCCACTCCTCCCTCAAAGCCACCAGTAAACTCTCAGGTGTCTGACAGTTGAAAGAGGGTCATAGCAATCGATGTATGGAGAATGTTACTGTACAAAAATTCTGCTGGGGAAACAATGAGGGTCAGTTATTTTGACTGTAGGTGCAGTAACATCTTAAGTATTGCTGAAGCAGCTGGTTAGTTTTCTCAGCCTCATTATTTATGGCAAGGTGATGGGCTGAGGACAAGCTGACCTGGACATTTAAAAGTTGGAACAGTGCCGTCCAGAACATGGAAATAAATTGACTGCCCCTGTCTGATATCAGTTTGGATATCATGTGGTCCAAAAAGAGTTGCACTGTTTCTTTGGCAGTGGGCAAACGCAAGCAATAAAATGAACGATTTTGGTAAATAAATCCACTACGTATTTGTGAGCATGGATTGGAGTTAGGTCAATAATAAAAACCATAGAGACTGTGTGCCAAGGAGGGGTGGTATTGGAAGCAATTGTAAGAGCCCTGTTGACTTCTGGTGTTGTGTAGCCCTTGATGTTCACTGCCATTTTAGACCACCATAACTCTATTACTGTTCTGTGCAATGTCTTGAACATTCCCGTTTCCCCCCTCTCTGATTATCATGGCAAAGGTGCAAAACTTCTCTCAAAAGTGGGGGAACTAGTATTCTCCCCTTGTGCTTCTAAGTCCCTCCTTCCACTAAAAATAGGGATACATTATCTGGTGGGGCCCCCTGGTGGTCATTCATCTGGGCCCATGAGAACTGGTCAAGGGGTTGCTACCGTATGTCTCGATCCTGGCAGTTAAGTTCCGGGATTTGTGTGGCTCCCTAGGCTTTAGTAGCTGCTTGCATGGGAATTTGCCAGAAATTAGAAGGTTGTAAAGTGCTTGCAGTAACTGGTGCATGGGGCGTTTGTGAGTACTCAGGTTTACATGAAAGTGCATCTGGCATCAAATTTTTTGAGTCTGGGTCATACTGAATATAAAAATCAAATTGGGAGAAAAACTGACTCCATCTCATTTGCCTTGGAGAAAGTGGTTTAATCTGTTGCGGTATTTCCAGATTCTTATGGTCTGTATTGACTACTCTGGACCAATGCATGCCAGAAGATCTCTCCATGGGTTGAAAGTTGATTTAACTGTTTAACAGTTTTTTGTTAAAAATGTCATATTTTCTGGGAAAGTCAATGTTCTGGACTAAAACACACAAAGCAAAAAGCAGTCCGTCCCCCCGTTCTCCAAGAGGATTACATCGATAACCACATCAGAGGCATCAGGAAAATAAATTTCCTGGATGGATAAGGATGCCAGAGTTGTTTTAATTCCTGAAATATCACCACCTGCTATGTACTCATCCAATTTCACTCCTTTTTTTTTAGGGGCTGAACCCTACTTGCAAAGCTTAGAATAAACTTTTCTGTAAAAGTTTGCAAAGCCTAAGAAACTTTGCATTCTTTATGTTACAGAGGTTCTGCCATAAAAGCAGTGGGGGGTTTCAAATAATTTAACAACCAGTTCTCTGCCTTCTTTGACTCTGATGAGATTGTACATGTTTTGAAGGTCCAACCTGGTAAAACTGCAGGCACTTTACATCTATCCAGTGTCCGATATGAGAGGATAGATAAGGGTCTTGTAGTTGTGGATGGTTCACATCGCGACCTCACATTTTGGGTTTGAGGACAAAGAAAGTAGGCACTGAAACTGGTGACTTTGAAGGTCTGATAAAGCGTTTCTGTAGGTTAGAGTCTAAATACTGCTTCAAAATTGATAGCTCCTTAGCCAGTGTGGGATACTATCTCTTAGCATGGAATTTACCCCCACACACACCAAATCAATAGCACAATTGCAGTCTTTATGTTGGGGAAGGGCTGCTGCTTCCTCTTCCTTGAATACATCTGTGAAATCTGTGTACTTTTTTGGGGGGGGGGCAACAACCTTTATATTGGTTTTACAAGTTGACTTACAACCACACCTTTAACCGCAGTTCTAATTTACGACGGCTTCGGAAAAAGTGAGTTATGACCTATTCTTAAAAGTTACGGCCTTCGCAGCATCCCTCAGTCACATGATCATAATTCAGTCACTAGACATCTCACATGTATGACAGTCGCCGTATCTTGTGGTCCTGTGATATCTGTGTACTTATCCAGTAACTTTGCCTCCCCCCTTTTGGGGCTTTCCTCCATTTGACACAAAGGGGCTGTTGGTTGAATATGGTGAAGTTGGCAAGGTGGGGTGATAAAGACAAAGACCCTATTTCCCAAATTGTTGTGAAGCTTCAGCCACCCTGATCCTAAGATGAGAAGGTGATCCATGACATAAAGGGGTAAAAGTTCTGTATACAAGACTAATGCCATCTGCAGTGGGATCATGTTTTCTGTAGTTGAGACCTCTTTTAAGACTATGCCATTATTGCTTCTACTACCGTAGCACTGGAGTAGCCAGATTAATTGTGGGGATCTACAGGGCTCTGACTGTTGTGAAGTCTATAAAATTGGCTGTTGCTCCAGAATCCACTAATGCTGTGAGCCTTTCTTCCTGCCCATAGGGTAAGGTCAAAGTAACAGAAATTTTCAGCAACATAGCCCTCTTTAATGATTGAATAGCCTCTCCTACAAGCTGTTGCAGGAGTGGCTGTTCTTGTTTCCCTGGGCTTAGACTGCACTCAGTGCAGTATTCTCCTGTACTGCGGTTGGACAGTCTTTCCCCTCTTCTGTGCCTCTGGTAGGCTACTATAGGTTCTTAGTAGATGCCCAAAGTTTGCACGGTAAAAACAAGAGTGTCAAGTCTTTTCATGTGTGTCTTTCTTCAGCAGCTGCTGTTCTCCTTGCTGGGTTTCTACCTCCCTCAACTCAAACTCAGTTCCCATCAGCATCAGTGCGGAAAAGGTTGAGTAATTAGTCTTTGAATTCTGCTGTCTTTGCTGTTCAAACTGGCTTTGAATCTCTTCAATGTGAGAATGGATGATCACACATAGATGGTAGATTTTGCCCAGATTTTGAGAAACTCCTTGCCTTATGAGGGCTGATTTGAGCATTCAGTCCTTGCCTAAGCTGAGCAATTAGAGCTGCCTCATTCCAGTCTAGGTCTGCAGTAGTTAATTTGAATTCCACTATGTGCAATCTGTCCCTTCTATTGTCTTTTTTAAGCTGCTGGACATTTCTTTTACTGGATCTCCAAAGGACCATCTGAAGTTGTCCATTTAATTACCATGATGGTAATTATCCATCATTGCCTTCTGTGATCGGAAGTGCCTATTGAGCTGCTGACATCGTCAGCAGAATCAGCAAAAAGATACCCCTGAGCAGTTGGTTGGGAATTCTGCTGCTCAAGTTCCCATATTCAACTCATACTGCACTATGAAAGTTTTCATCCTTTTTGATTCTCCTCCAAATATTTCTGATCAACTCCCATGCAATACTGGTTGTGCTACTGGAGCTGTTGCAGCTGCCGGAGCAACCAAAGGTGCTGACTGTGTCAGTTTCTGCATGTGTTGCACCAACTAAAGCATCATTGCCACCGAATTGCACACTTCATTCTCCATCCTGACATTACAGCATAACATCCATTACTCCTTGGTCAACTGACGCTTTTGCTAGGGAGTCAGTTGCCATCCTAGTAGTTGTTATTGCTCTCTGGGAAAAGTTTTTATCTTCTTTCCAAACTCTTAATAAACATATACAAAGAAAGAAACCTTCTGTACAAGTATTTATGAAATAACTGCTGAGGCTGATCTTTCAAGGAGGGGCTCTACTTTTCTAGGAGGGAATGAAGCTGAGATTGCTGTTTGTTGTTGGGAAAACAGCTGCAGCCCCATAGAAATGTTTCCCAACCTGCTCCCCTCATGCATTCATTCAATTCAGTCACTACTCACAAGCATCCACATCAGCTTTCCAGATGCTTATAATAATTGAGCCACATTCTGGTGTTTTCAAGGATGTGCTGATGTCCCGAGGCAGCCACATGCCACCCCATCCCCTTAGCTTACAAATGAAAAAGTTAGAGTCAGAGAAGGGGTAATGTGTAGTTAAATGAGATAAGAAAACAACAAGCAGATGGGGAAGCTGAAGTGATGCCTGGAGATTGGCAGCTATTCCAGACAAACAAGTCAACTGCCAGGACCACAAGCTACAGTGAGCAGCAGATGGGATTCCTACCTGGAGCTTTGAGTTGTGCTGAGCTCTTGACAGCAACCAGAAAGGGACCAATCTACTGAGGCAGCACCTTATCCCAAGTAGTGTAAGAATTTTTGGAAGAAAGCAAAAATCGTATAGTACTTTATAGACTTTGGATCTTTTGTTACGACTAAGTATTAAAGAACTGAGTATTAAAGATATATTACATGGAAACATTACCCTACAAAATCTAGTAGGGTAAAAAGCAAGGTTCTCCAGCATGGTGGATGTAGAATCCACTGATTGGGTTATTTCAGCGTTCCTGCTCAGAGAGACTAAGTCAGATCTTTAGTCATGCCTCCCTTTGGGTGTGTCTTCCCAGTTTTGACTTAGTTTTAGGCTCAGCAGTACGCAGGCTTATTGGCTCCATAGGATTATATATTTTAAATACTTTAATTCGGATTTTTCTTATCTAAAATTATTTTAAATTCCAAATTAGCAGTTGTATATATCGTATTTGGGGGGGGGTTGGCTAATTTCTGAAGGACTCTGTCCTTCCTTGAGCCCCTTGGGCTCCGGCAGGGCTCTTCTCCTCCCCTCGAGGCCTTTAGGCCCGTTGAAGCAGGATGCTCGAGTAGTGCCCCCACTCTTTTTGCCGGCACCCCGAATGGCGAGCGGACCTGCACAGCCGACGGAGTTCGGCCCCAGCACCCAGCGCACGAGGCTCCGACATCGGATTCACCGCGCCCAGCCTTACACCGCAGGTTTTTTCGCGACGGGGGGAAAGTGCGGAGCTCCAGCGCACATTGCCCTTCGTTTCCCCTCGTGACTTTCTTGGCTCGATTTCTCTCGTAGCGATATGAGGAATTGCGGCCGCCATTTTGACCACGTGGTCGCCCGGCGGTCGCCTTTGCAAACGCCTGGTGATGGCCACCATTTTGGGTTCGTCTAATTCAGGGCCAGCTAGGCCGCTTTTAGCAGCAAACTGTCGCCTTGACCTGTGCTGACAGGTCCGAGCGGGGAACAAACAGTGTGCCTTATTCTAGAGGCTCTGAGGTCCATAGGCGGCCGCCATTTTGCCTTCAGACCGAGTTGTACCGGCTAGGCCGGGCCTTCAGTGGTTATCAGGGGCCGCGTGGCTGGTCTACAAGGAGGCATTTGTATATATTTAGGGGGTCGTTTCTGACTGTTTTTTTAAATATATATATATATATATATATTATAAAAATATTATTGTAAGACTGCCTTTAGGAGGCAATATTGGGAGTAATAATACGCCTCTCAGTGGGCTCCAGATTGTCTCGGTCCTGTCCTGGAGTGAGATTTCTACTGACCGCCTGCTACTGTTAGCAGTGGCCTTTAGCCACCAGGCCTAATCGGACAGGCTTACAGACCTGTCTGGCTGTTCTGTCCTTGCCATTTTGTTCAGTGTGAGGAACGGGTGCGTTCCATCTCTGACTATTGATCTGTGTCCTTGGTTCCCTTTTTTTTCGCTAGATATCCTACTGCAGGCCCTATCTAGTTGCAATGGCAGACAGTTCATCGCCCCTGACAACTCAAGTCTCTGCGCAGTCAAAGCGCAGTCAAAGCGCAGATTACTGAATTGGAAGCAGGGGGTAAGAAAAAAGCCAAAACTAAACATCTGACTACTAAAGAGACTTCTAAGTCAGCTGAGCGAGAGGCCTCGAGGAGGCACCAGGCACTGGAGAGGGAATTCTCCAAGGCACAGCGGCTCCTATCCAGCGGGGCCGAACCGGTTCCCCCCGCCCCACTGAATACTGCTACCTCGGAGCTGCCTTTGGCGTCTGTGCAAGAAGCCGACTGGATCAGTTCTCCTCTGGGGGCAACCGAACAGGCAGGTCCCTCTCACTCCTCCCCCTCCTTACAGCAGGGTCCCCAAGTGGTTCATGCTCCAACGGTGGTTGGGGCTGTCCCTAGGGACCAAGGGGATATGTGGTCTCAAAGCCAATTCCAGGCATTCATGCACCATGCCTTTGTCCAATTTATGTCCTCCAGTGGTTCCTCCTCCCTTTTTAGAAGCAGAACCTCAGTGCCTCCTCCAGAAAGGTCCAGGTTCCGTTCCACATCCTCTCATCCCTCCAGTGGTGGTCTTCCGCATCCATGTCCAAGGGGACTTTATTCAAGGAGCCCCTCAGGCTCGTCCTGACCACAGATGCCAGTCTGTTCGGGTGGGGGCTCACCTCCAGACCCATTTGGCCCAAGGGCGATGGTCCAGGGCGGACCTCAAGCAAAATATAAATTGGCTGGAACTCAGGACGATTCATCTGGCTTTCCTCCATTTCTCCTCCCTAGCGTCAGGCAAGCATGTCCTAGTCCTGACAGACAACGTGGCAGCCAAGGCTCACGTCAACAAACAGGGGGAGACACATTCCTGGCCTCTTCTCCAGGAGGCCATGGAACTAGGTTTGTGGGCAGAGGCCCACTTGGGCTCAATCAGAGCGGAACACATTTCGGGGGAGGTAAACTGACAGGCAGACTCTCTGAGCAGGGCGACTGTGGACCACTCAGAATGGCATCTGGACCCGAGGCTGTTCGACATGATAGCGAACAGGTTTGGCAGGCCATGCCTGGATCTCTTTGCCTCCCCGTCCAATGCCCAACTCCCCAGATTCTTCACCAGGTTCCCGTCGAGGAGGGCCGAGGGGATGGATGCCCTTCGGTGCAGGTGGCCCGAGGGTCTGCTATACACTTTCCCTCCCCTCCCGCTGTTACAAGCCTCCATTCGCAGGCTGATATTAGAACGAGCAGAAGTAATATTGGATGCTCCATATTGGCCTCGATGCCCGTGGTTTGCAGACCTAGTGGATCTGTCCTTTTCTCCAGCATGGTGGATGTATAATCCACTGGATAGGGTTATTTCTGCCCTCCTGCTCAGAGAGACTAGGAAAAAAAAACTTTAGCCACGCCTTCCCCTGGGTGTGTCTCCCAGTTTTTTCCTAGTCTCGGCTCAGAGCAGACACCTTTTTAGTAGGCTCCGTAGTTTGTTTGACTCAATCTCAAATTTATCACCAAACTCCAAAAATTTTACTTCAATTTAGGCTATTTTTTACCTTCAATCCATTTATTAGAGCAATCCGGTCCTGGTTTTTGAGTTTGCCTCAGCACGGGCCGATCTCTCACAGCAGGCCGGCGGGGAAGCCAGCCGATGCCTCCGCTCCCCCCAGGGGCTTAGAACCGCCGAACAGCAGCTGCCTCCGCTCCCCCCACGGGCTCAGAAACGCCGGGCTCAATTAAAATCAGCCGGGAAGGAGGAACGGGGACAAGAGAGATATAAACATCCCCAGCTGCTGAAGCCGGCACGCAAGCCAGCAGTTGCATCCCGCCCCTCCGTGGTAGCTTAAACCTTCGGATTTGCTGCTCAAACGACAAGGAGGCGCAGCAAACGGCGGCGAATACTCGATCCGGACACAGGGCTCCGTTGTCACGGATCGCAACAGGTCTCCACACGCAAGTAGACTGGTGGGGGGAGCAGAGCAGGGAGAGCGTGAATTGCTTGTACCACTCCTTCCACGGGGCCGTGAATTTTTCGGGGGTTAGAGAATCACCTAAGAAGTGTGCAGACGCCATTTTAAGTCGCAGTTTTCCTGCCACTCCAGGCTCCCGGGTGGCGACGGCCATTTTGATTTAGGCCTACAGGGCCCAGGCCGCAGAGCCCCTCGTCTTGGCCTAGCTTATTAGGCCCGTCCAGGGAGAGCCTCTGACGCACACCTTAGCGTACAGGCCATTGTGGGGCGCCCTCCGTAACCGCAGGAACGCCCGGCCTTTCATACATCTCTTCATCAGGATATAGCAGGGAGCATAAGAAATCAATTCCAGGGCTGCTGGAGGAGGCAGTACCCCGTGGGCCCTGGCTTCCTAGGTCCCGGCAGGAGTGAAGGATTTCACAGGCCGCCTGTTTTCCCATAGCCGTGGCCTTTAGCCACACAGCCTACAGGACAGGCCTATTACCTGTCCGGCTGATCTGCCACATCTTATCTGGTCTCAGCGTAAGGGGCGGTTGCGCCTCTTCCCTGGACGTTGCTCTGCGGCCATACTTTCCAATTCCCTTACACTAGTCACCCTTCTACAGGCTTGACTAGTGGCAATGGCAGACAGTTCCTCGCCCCTGGCTATACCGGTCTCAGGTGCCCCCTCCGCGCAACCAAAGCGCAGGGCAACCGAATTAAATACAGGAGGTAAGAAGAAGGCCAAGACCAGGCATCTTTCCTCCAAGGAGACCTCTAAGTCGGCGGAGCGAGTGGCCTCGAGGAGGCACCAAGCACTGGAGAGAGAATTCTCCAAGGCACAGAGGCTCCTATCTAGTGGGGCCGATCCGGTTCCCCCTGCCCCACTGGATACCAATACCAGGGAGCCTTCCCAACCAAATGCCACCTGGACTGCTACTCCTCTGGGGGATACCGAACAGGCAGGTCCCTCTCACTCCTCCCCTCCTCCTCAGCAGGGCCCCCAAGTGGCTACTGCCCCAGCGTTGGTAGGGACAACCCTTGGGGCCCAGGGACCGGCATGGTCACAGGCCCAATTCCAGGCCTTCATGCAGCACGTCTTCACGCAGTTCATGTCTCCATCTGGGACCCAACAGGTTCCCCCTCAGGTCCCCTCTCCTCACAATGATCCTCCCCCTCAGCAGAGCTACTCCCCAGATCCGGAATCTACTGATTCGGAAGCTTCATCCCAGATGGGGGAGGGGGAGTCCGATGAATTAGACGTAGCGAACACCCCCATGTCAGACGAGGAGGAAGCAGAACCCGATCAGGCCTCTGCCTCCTGTCTCTTCGATCACTCCATCTTTACTGCTTTACTGTCAAAGGCATGCTCCACTGCCTCTTTAACCTCTGTGCAGGAGGAGAAACCTTCCACCTCAGCGGACAAGGAGTCAAATCCGCTATTCAAGGTGAAGGTAGTGGAACACAAACAGATCCCCTGTCCCTTTGTCTTCCGGGACGCGGTGGAGGCCCAGTGGGCCTCTCTGTCCACCATTCCCAGGGAAAGCACGGTGGAAAAGAAGCTCTATAATGTTGCCCCGTCTTTCGCTTCCCTACTTGAGGTACCGTCAGTGGATTCCTCACTAACTTCCTTGTTCTCAAATTCTGCAGCCTCAGGGGACATGACAGAGTTCCTCTCTGCGGACGAAAAGAAGTTCGAGGCTAACTACAGAAGGGCACACCTGACCTCCGGTCAGGCCATTAAGGCTGCTACAGGTACCTCCTTCTTCGCCAGGACCTCCATCATGTGGCTCCGTGAACTTCAGGCCTCAATCCCGCCTGACCAGGTCAGAGTTCACCAGACACTCGTGAAACTGATAGGGGCCTCACAGTATATGGCCGACGCCTCTCTCCACTCGGCCAAGTGTTCAGCCCGCTCAATAGGGGCCACAGTGGCCTCCCGCAGGCTCCTGTGGCTGAAACACTGGAGGGCGGACTTACGGGCAAAGTGCCGCCTCTCCTCGGCCAAGTACACAGGCAAGGACCTGTTTGGCTCCATCCTTGACCCACATGTGGTCGAGGGTAAAGACAAACGTAAAGTCATTGCCCACCCTTCCAAGAAGGCCAATAGACGGCAGCAGCCGGACTCCCGCAGACAGACGACACGCCCCTCGGGCACCTGGGAGTGGCGGCAGCCCTTTCGGACAGGGCAGTCCTGGGATGGGGCCAGAGGTTCACGTTCCTTCCCTCAGAGGCAGGACCGTCAACAGGACCGCCAAAATTCAGGACCCAGGGCCCAATTTCAAACTAAGCGTCCCTTCAGGGGGTCGGGGAACCGCCCTTTCCGGCGGACCAAGTGACTACCTCTGGGACATCCCAATAGGGGGGCGCCTAGAGCGTTTTTATCAGGTCTGGGAACAGACCACCTCCGATTCCTGGGTCAGGGACACAATCAGACGAGGCCTAGCACTCGAATTCAAGGCGATCCCACACGATCGCTTCACCCAGTGCCCGGTATCGCGAAATCCCTCCAAGGAAAGGCTGGTATCCTCCGCCATCAAACACCTTCTGGACATCAGGGCCATAGAACCCGTGCCGGAGGACCAAACTGGGACAGGCTTCTACTCCATCCTGTTCGTGGTCCCCAAGGCATCAGGAGGGTGGAGGGCGATCCTGGACCTAAAGCGCCTAAACCGGTTCCTAGTGTACCGGCGTTTCAAAATGCAGACCCTAAGGTCCATACTAGCCAGCATCAGAAAAGGGGATCTCCTCTCATCCATAGACCTCACAGAGGCCTATCTCCACATCCCAATCGCCCAGTTCCACCGCAGGTTCCTGCGCTTTTGCTACGCGCACCGACATTATCAATACCGGGCTCTCCCGTTCGGCCTCTCCTCGGCACCAAGGGTCTTCACGAAGGTACTAGCAGTCTTGGCCGCTCATCTCCGGATGATGCCGGTGCGCGTGCAGTGCTACCTGGACGACATCCTCGTCCAGTCCAGATCCATTCGGTCGGCACAAGCAGACCTGAGAACCACCATCCAGGTACTTCAGTCCCACGGGTTCTCAGTGAACTTCGGGAAGAGCCACACTTCCCCCTCGAAGAGACTCCTTCACCTGGGGGCACTGATAGACTCGGAACAGTGCAGGGTCTACCTGTCCCAGGAACGGCAGCTGAGCATCCGGAAATTGATATCCCAGATCCGGGGCACGAAAAGGGTTCCCCTGGTGCAGCTGTCCCAACTCCTGGGAAAGATGGTATCCTGCATGGGGATAGTGCCATGGGCAAGGCTCCACTCGAGGACCCTCCAATGGTTCCTCCTCCCCTTCCAGAAACAGAACCTCAGCGCCTCTCCCCACAAGGTCCAGGTGCCGCACCACGTCCTTGCGTCTCTCCAGTGGTGGGTTTCTCCAGCCATGTACAGGGGGACTGTATTCAAGGAACCCTCCAGGGTAGTCTTGACGACAGATGCCAGTCTGTTTGGCTGGGGTGCTCACCTCCAAACGCAGCTGGCACAGGGACGTTGGTCCAGGGCGGATCTGACGCAGAACATAAATTGGCTAGAGCTAAGGGCCATCCACCTGGCCCTCCTCCATTTCTCTCCCCTAGTATCGGGCAAGCATGTCCTAGTCCTGACAGACAACGTAGCGGCCAAGGCCCATGTCAACAAGCAGGGGGGCACGCACTCCTGGGCCCTTTTCCAGGAGGCCAAGGAACTGGGGCTGTGGGCAGAGACCCATCTGAAATCGATAAGGGCGGAGCACATCTCGGGGGAGGCAAACCGTCAGGCGGACTCGCTGAGCAGGGTAACCGTGGACCATGCAGAATGGCGACTGGACACCAAAATATTCGACATGATAGGGTCCAGGTTCGGCGAGCCATGCCTGGATCTCTTTGCCTCCCCGAACAACGCCCAACTCCCCAGGTTCTTCACCAGGTTCCCGACCAAAGGGGCCGAGGGAACAGACGCCCTACGGTGCAGGTGGCCCGAGGGGCTGTTGTACGCCTTTCCTCCCCTCCCCCTGATCCAAGCCACCATCCGCAAGCTGTTACTGGAGCAGGCAGAAGTAATATTGGTTGCACCATATTGGCCTCGGCGTCCGTGGTTTGCAGATCTAGTGGATCTGTCCCTGTCCCCTCCGTGGAAATTCCCACCGGACAAAGTGGCCCTATCTCAGGGGGAGCTCCTTCACCCAGATCCGCAGTGGCTACAATTGGCCGCTTGGCACTTGAGCGGGAGTGCCTAACTAGGCAGGGCTACTCCCCAAAGGGAATCGATATGATTCAGGCTTCTAGACGCCCCTCAACAAACAGAATTTACGACGCAACCTGGCGCAATTTTTGTCAGTGGTGCTCCTCTCGGGGCTTGGATCCCCTCTCAGTAGTCGTCCCAAACATCGTAGACTACCTATTAGACGGCATGTCCAAGGGGCTGTCCATCAACACCATCCGCAGACAGGTGGCGGCATTAGCCACGATCCTCACCTGTGACAATTGGGGCCCTCTCTCTCACCATCCAGCGATCTCGGCATTCCTCAAGGGGGCGACAAACTCTAGTCCACCCCCGGTGCATAGATACCCTTCCTGGGACCTACCCACAGTATTACGGGCCCTAACGGAGGCTCCATTTGAGCCCCTGCGATCATGTTCACTACATTTTCTATCCTTGAAGGTGGCCTTCCTAATTGCCATTACTTCCGCTAGAAGGATTTCGGAGCTGGGAGCTCTTTCAGTTCGGGAGGACCTGTGTATCTTCCACCAAGACAGAGTGGTCCTCAGACTAGATCCCTCGTTCATACCAAAGGTTAACACCAGCTTTCACAGGACGCTGGACCTCGTACTACCAAACTTTTGTCCTAATCCGACCCATAGATTAGAACGCCAATGGCATAAACTGGACGTGCACAGGGCTCTGCGCATCTACGTAAAGTGCACAGGTCCCTTCCGTAGGTCCGAGTCTTTGTTTGTCTCTTTCCAACCATCAACCATGGGCAGCAAGGTATCTTCCTCTACCATTGGCAGATGGATCAGGGCCTGCATAGCTAAGGCGTACGTCGCGCACTCACTGACCGTTCCATCACGAATCACGGCCCATTCTACACGTAGTGCAGCAACTTCCGCGGCCTGGGCCACCCAGGCTTCCATAGAGGAAGTTTGCAGGGCGGCGTCCTGGTCGTCTCCGTCCTCATTCATTACCCATTACAAGATTGACAGGTTTGCCGCGGCGGACGCCGCGTTCGGCAGACGGGTCTTTCAACAGGTGGCTGCCCTCAGGGAGACGCCAACCTAGTCTTCCCACCCTGGGGGACATGGGGGAGCTTTGGTATGTCCCTATCCAGTGGATTATACATCCACCATGCTGGAGAAGGGGCGTTGTCTTACCTGAACGCCTTTTCTCAGCATGGTGGTGTATAATCCACTCCCCCCCTTAAACAACGGGCTAGGCTTGCATGGAGGGCATCCCCCTTTTTCTTTCTATTACTCTGTTATTTTTTTTTTATGGAGCCACGGTGTCAGAGCTTAGCTACCTCGCCTTTGTCAAAAACTGGGAGACACACCCAGGGGAAGGCGTGGCTAAAGTTTTTTTTTCCTAGTCTCTCTGAGCAGGAGGGCAGAAATAACCCTATCCAGTGGATTATACACCACCATGCTGAGAAAAGGCGTTCAGGTAAGACAACGCCCCGTCTCCGCCGTGGAGGTTTCCCCCGGACCAAGTGGTTCTCAACCAGGGAGCGCTCCGGCATCTGGACCCTCAGTGGCTCCAATTAGCCGCTTGGCACTTGAGCGGGAGAATCTAGCTAAACAGGCCTATTGCTCTGGGGTGATCTCTATGATCCAGGCCTCTAGACGCCCCTCGATGAACCAGATTTACGACGCCACATGGACAAATTTCTGCCAGTGGTGCTTCTCACACAAATTGGACGCCCTCTCAGTTACTGTCCCTAACATTTTAGATTATCTGCTGGGGGGCATTTCAAGGGCTTGTCCACTAACACCATCCGTAGGCAGGTTGCGGCCTTGTCCACAGTCCTCACCTGTGATACCCTGGGTCCTCTTTCTCACCATCCAGCTAATTCTGCCTTTCTTAAAGGGGCGGCCAACTCTGGTCCTCCCACAGTACACAGATACCCATCTTGGGATTTGCCTACTGTGTTGCAGGCATTAACTACTGCCCCGTTCGAGCCTCTCCGATCTTGCTCTCTACATTTTCTCTCCTTGAAGGTGGCCTTTTTAGTGGCTATCACTTCGGCCAGAAGGATTTTGGAATTGGCCACCCTCTCGGTCAGGGAAGATCTCTGTACCTTCCATGAGGACAGAGTGGTCCTTAGATTAGACCCCTCCTTTATTCCCAAGGTGAACACCAGTTTTCACAGGTCATTGGATCTCGTTTTACCAAAGTTTTGTCCAAATCTTTCTCACAGGCTGGAATGCCAGTGGCACAAACTGGATGTATGCAGGGCCCTGCGCCTCTACATCAAGCATACTGGGTTTTTTCGCAAGTCTGAGGCCTTGTTTGTCTCCTTTCAGCCGTCGGCCATGGGCAGGAAGGTGTCCTCTTCCACCATTGGCAGATGGATCAGGGCTTGTATTGCTAGGGCTTATGCCTCCCAGTCACTTCCGGTCCCAGCTCATATCACGGCTCACTCCATGCACAGCGCTGCGACCTCTGCGGCCTGGTCTACCCAGGCTTCTGTAGAGGAGATTTGCAGGGCGGCCTCTTGGTCGTCTCCATCTTCATTCATCTCACACTATAAGATTGATAGGTTTGTCGCGGTGGACGCCGCATTTGGCAGATGGGTTCTTCAACAGATTGTTTCCTCTAGGGAGAAACCAGCCTAGACCTTCCCCTCCCTAAGGGACATGGGGGGCTTTGGTATGTCCCAATCAGTGGATTCTACATCCACCATGCTGGAGAAGGGGCGTTGTCTTACCTGAACGCTTTTTCTCAGCATGGTGGTGTAGAATCCACACCCTCCCTTGGATAGGTGTCTAGGCTTGTGTATCGTTAATTTTTTTGGTATTTTGGAGTCATTGCGTCAGACTTTGTCAGGATCCTTCGCCTCGTCAAAACTGGGAAGACACACCCAAAGGGAGGCGTGACTAAAGATCTGACTTAGTCTCTCCGAGCAGGAAGGCTGAAATAACCCAATCAGTGGATTCTACACCACCATGCTGAGAAAAGGCGTTCAGGTAAGACAACGCCCCTTTGTGAACATGTCTACAGATCTGCTACACTATAGTGTGTCCAGTCCTTGGAAAGCAAAGATCCTTCACACTTTCAGATCAATTTTATGCAAATAAATTTTGCTAAAATAGTCTGTATTTGGTTGCTATGGCAATATGTCCTTTCTTCAATGCTGCACAGGCTTTCTATAGTTTTTCTCATGTCACTATTCCTTATATTTTCTTTCTTTCCTTTTTTGCTTATACTATTATGACTAGTTCCCAAAGATGTATTTTTGACATAGAAGAATTTTCTACTCACATAGGTAGGTGAGATTTATGATTGACAGAAAGAAGCAAAATCAACATGAGGTATCTATATGTTTTTTATAACATTTCAGTTTCATTGTGTGTATTACTAAGCTAGAACGAATCATCCAGTAGCATGGGATTTTGATTTTACAGGTTTGGAACTAAAACATTGAGATCAGTAAGGCTTTACTTGCTTAATATTGGCACTGACTAGTCTGTTACTATCACATCATCTCAGCCTGATGTAGAAGAATTAACAGTTGCTGTTTAATTTTAATATTTCTCTCTATCGATTTAGGTCAGATGGATTGTTTTTAATCCTTGTGTATATTCACAAATAATTGCATGTATGAACTAGTTAAAAGCATATGACTGCACATAGATATCACTTTTGAAATAAAACATATTGCTTAAAGTAGGAGAAGGAAAGAAGATTAGTTTAACATCAATAAACATGGCAATTAAGTATTATCTGAGTATATAATCTTAGGGTTATTTTGTGCTTTTAATTCTTTGGAGAAACCTCTTTTTTCCTGATACAGTGAAAGATTTAAGAAAAACATTCCTGTAGTTTTCCAAGGAAAAGGAAAGTTTTTTTTTTCCCAAAAGAGTTTGCTTGCATCTGGCAAATACTCCTGAGGGAAGTTGATTGTGAAAGGCAGGGAACCTTGAAGCACTCTATTCTTCTAAATTATCATACAGAGCAAAAAGTAGCACTCTGTGGCACAAATGCTCCAATTTGTAGTTCAGGCAAAATCACATATATCATGGATTATATGTGACAATCCCCTCCCAAGACTGCACCATCAAGACTCAGTTAAATGGCATGCTTTCTGCTATTCTTAAAGAAATCAAACCCAACATGTACAGTAGTTTGTTAAGCCTGTGATGAGGTTAATTTACATTTAAAAAGTCCAGTTTGACCCCTTCGGTAATATAACCCTGAATCCTTGGGAGTCTGGAAAATATTTCTGCTATATAAAGCAGACTGTAATCTTATTAGTAATGAATTTGCTTATCATAGTTATGTATCATCAGATCAAACCAAGTCACTGCCATTTACAGTACAAATGCAATCAAAAATATAACATGAAATGCAAACGTGAAATCAAAATAGCAAGCAAAATATTCATAGATTAGTGCAATAATTGTTATCTTGACCATGGTGTCAAATCTAATCTAAATGACAGCAAATAATAATTTTAGTCTTTCTAAATGAGTTCTCTGGAAAGATGCCAGGGTACAGACTAGCCAAGCCTTTGGGAAAGACTGTACCAAAGAAAGAAAAACATTATCCCTGATCTCTTATACCTCATAGATATTGAGCATGATGCACATTCATACCTAGGCATAATACATAGCATCAATTGATTTCTCCTCAAAAAACATTCCTGAAGACATCTAGGAGTCAAGCAACATAGGGTTTTGTAAGTTAAAATCAGCACTGAACTTTACTAGAAACATCAGAAAAACATGCGGTGTTACAGTACAACTCTAAGCAATTCTTACCCACCAGTATATGGGCTGATGCATTTTGCCCCAACCACAGGTTTTGAACAATTTTCAGACATAGACCCATGTAAACCACATTGCAGTAGCTTCATCTTGTAGTCATGAGGCATGGGTTTCTGTTGTTTGGCTGCATGCCAGCCAAAAACTGGTCAAAGACTTCTGAGACCATAATTTATAGACTTGCTCCTTCGTGGAGAATGTCACCCCTTCCATAGGTAAAATAGGAGCAGGCTGAGAGCCAATGGGTCTCAAACAGTTATGTCTTGTTAGGGATTACATTCAGCCTGCTTTATCAGATCCAGGCTCTAGAACTTGATCAAGACATTTGTGGTTTTTTCTAGTTTATCTAGTCTGGGATGGAGATGTACTACTATTTGTCCATGAGTATTCATAGTTAATTCCAGTGTTATTGCTCTGTATAGTGGCAGTGACCCCGAGGGCACATATCTGCAAACTGAGAATCTTTCTGTAAATATGGATGGATGGATGGAAGTTGTGATCAGAAACACTTTTGCTCATCCTCAGTTGGTACTAGACAATTCATGCCTTGTTGGGTCATTGTTTCAGAGATATTCTTAACTAAACAGAGAAACGGAATGACCAAGGGTAGGCAAAAAAGCAATGGAAGCAACTTCTGACTTCCTGCTGGCTTCCCACTGAGTCTCCTTATGAGAATCTGATGGGAAGCATTGGAAATACTTCCTTCCTTCTTCCCTCCCCTCCCTCCCTCCCTCTCTAGCAGGCTGCTGTTAGGTGGTGGAGGAAATGAGATTGCAAGACTACCATGGAAAGTTGAAAATAGGGATCATGTGACCCCGGCAGCAGAGCAGCAGCAGTAGCCAGTAGCACTGAAACAGCCATAATTTCCTTAAATTACATTCTCTCAGGAGTCATGGGTCCCGGATTTTGGACACATTCTGTAAGTTAGCCCATTTGAGGTACTTTGATTGAAAAATTGTTGACCAATGGTTTTGCCTATTAAAGGGCATGACAATGAGAGAGTTGATAGTATATAGATACCAGTTGTATACTTAACTGGATTGAGAGGATCTTATAATGGTGACCAATACCCTCATGATTTCTTGTTCAGTGTGCTCTACATAAGGTTGCCTTTGAAGATCACTTGAAAATTGCTATTAGTCCAAAATGCAGCAGTCTTGCTACTGGTTGGTGTTACCTGCTTAGAGCACATTACATGTTTGTTTTGAGTCCATACATTAATTATCAGTAGGTTTCTAGGTATAATTCAAAGTGCTAGTTTTGATTTATAAGGCTCCATGTGGCTTGTTACCTGTTATTTGGAATGTGAATAAAATAACAAAAATATTGTAGTTCTCCATTTTTTATCAATGCACTTACTGTTCTAGAAACAGAAAATAAAAGCATCCTGAATGCAAACAAGACCGTTGTACAGAGACATAATTGTGCTCACAATGAATCAGAGAAAGCCAAGCAAATTTTTTTCCTGCCATTCTTACATATTAACAGGGAAAGGTATTAATTAAAAAAAGAGACAACTGGGTGAGGCCCCAGCTCTTTGGTATACTAATCTATGAGTGTTGGAATGAAATGCTACTTTTAACAACAGTGTAAGTTAAGGATGTTGCTGTCATGAACTAGAGCAGAAATGAAGACAAACTTATTTCTTCCATAAGCTTTATTTCTTGTTTTTAGTACAAAAGACATGTACCTGAAAGTTCTCTTTGAAAAAACTCCCTACACTGAGAGAAAATATGCTCCTCTTTTTTTCCTGGTTGGTTTTATTTTCTGGCTACAGAAGCTGCTGCAGTACTATACTACCTACCTACCTATCTTCTAATCTATAGAGTTCATGAAGTCTCTAGAAAGAGTCGTATTAGATGAGATCAATATGGAAGAAGTTTCCATTTTCTCATTTATTCCAACACTCTCCAAGAGCAACCTCAAGTTCTGTTCCGTTTTGTCACTCATTACCTATGGTGACTATTCTTTGATGTATATTCCTATGAATTATTTATTTATTTTCCCCCCTTGACATTGGCTACAAAGTTGTGGGGAAGCAAACTTAATTAAAAATGATGCCTTGCTTAATTTAAGACCCACTATTGTTAGGTCTACATGCATTTGATGCCATAATGTAAATTATCATCAAGCTTGAATACAAATACTTTATCTTCATCATAGTGTTTAATTATTACATCTAATATTTAGGTTTGGTTGCAGTGATTGACACTCATACCAGATTTGCTCAAGCAGTTCTAGAAAAAAAAGGCATTGTCTTTCTTCCCTATTTTTCTGACATGGACTTAGAGAAGGGTCCCCAACCTTTCTTGATTGGTGGCCCAGTGCAGGGGAGTGAGGTGGAGATGCCTTTACATGTGCGCACATGCATGCACAAACGGAGCTACAAGCACGTGCACCAACAGGGCCACGATTGCATGTGCAACACAAATGGGGCCACAAGCTCTTGAGCGATGCTAGTATCCACACGCCACTGTGATGCTAGCGTGAGTGGGGGAGTGTGCGCTCGCAGCGACGATAGAGCCCACATGCCACTGTGATGCTAGTGCAAGTGGGGGTGCACTCATGACGCTAGCTAGCGCCTGTATGATACTGTATTGCTAGCACCCACGCACCACCACAATGCTAGCACGAATGGGGGGGGTGCACGTGCACACACACACATGCACTGGCCAGCTACTGAGGCGGCCCAGTGGCCAACAGCCCATGTCCCGGTAGTGGGCTATGGCCCACAGGTTGGGGACCCCTGACCTAGTGGGAAGCAGAAAATGGGTAACACTAAAAGTTTGAGAGTAATTGTAGCATTTGCTCAGGAATGTAGGGCAATTTAGTCAGTATCTCTTAAAAATTTGGAATACTGGAATTATCGTGCATATTATATAAGTTTTTTCTGCTACATAACTTCATGTGTGATTCGTATATGGTCTAGTTTTAATGTAATTTAGTGTGAGTGGATATTTCTGTGCAGTAGTTATGTATGGTTAGCAGTATCAAAACAATGAAATGGGGCGTTGTCTTACCTTTTCTCAGCATGATGATGGAGAATCCACCAGTGGGTAGTCTTCGTCTTCCTGCTCTAATAAGACTAAGTCTGAAAGGTTGCCACACCTCTGCTGTGCAAGAGCACCCCAGTTTGCGACGAAGGCGAGGCACAGACATTAGTCCGACGCGTGTGCTCATCCTATACTGGACACAGGACCAAACAGATACTAAAAGGGGAGGGTGTGGATTCTCCATTATCATGCTGAGAAAAGGCGTTCAAGTAAGATAACACCCCTTCTCCAGCATGATTGGATGGAGAATCCACCAGTGGGACATACCAAAGCCCTGTTGTCCCTAAGTGGGGGAAGTAGTTTGGGCCTGAGTCTTACTGGTAGATACCACTTGCTGTAACACCCTCTGTCCAAACGAGGCATCCGAGGAGGCAAATTTGTCAATTCTATAATGTTTGACAAACGAGGAAGGTGAGGACCATGTCGCTGCTCTGCAGATCTCCCCGATAGAAGCTTGGGTTGCCCAAGCCACCGATGTAGCAGCACTGCAGGTGGAGTGGGCAGTGATGCGGCCAGGAACAGTCAACGACTGTGACCGGTATGCTTGGGCAATGCAAGCCCTAATCCACCTGCCTATGGTCGAGGAGGAAACCTTCTGACCCATGGAAGAGGGCTGAAAGGAAACGAACCATGCCTTGGATTTACGGTAGGCAGAAGTCCATTTGATAACGCCACAGGGCCCTGCGAATGTCCAGAGTATGCCATTTTGTCTCTAGGTCGTGAGATGGATTAGGGCAGAAGTTAGGAAGCATCACCTCCTGGGACCTATGGTACAAGGAATTAACCTTGGGGACAAAGGAAGGATCCAGACGCAGGGTCACCCTGTCTGCATGGAAAATGCACAGGTCCTCTCTGACGGAGAGGGCAGCCAGCTCCAAAATTCGCCTGGCCAACGTGACCGCTACAAGGAAAGCCACCTTCATAGACAACAGTTTTAGGGAGCACATGTTAATGGGCTCAAAGGGTGACGAGGTGAAGGCCTGTAAGACCCGGGGTATGTCCCAAGAGGGATAACAGCGGACCGCTGGAGGCTTGGCATTAGTTGCCCCTTTTAGGAAGGAACGCACCGTAGGGTGTTGGGCCAAGGGGGAAGAATTGTCACACAGGAGCACCGTGGATAGGGCTGAAACCTGTCTGTGGATGGTGTTTGGAGATAACCCCTTGTCCAACCCATCCATCAGGAATTCCAGAACAATCGGAATAGTGATGTCCGAGAGTTCTACTTTGTGCCCTGAACACCAGGTACAGAAGCTCCTCCATGTGATTTGTGGAGGGGCGCCTGGATTGCTGGATCATGGCGATCACCCTCGATGAATATGAGTTTCGGGTCAAGGCCCGCCGCTCAAGTACCAAGTGGTTAGTTGGAGCCACTGAGGATCTGGTTGCTGAAGGACTCCCTGGCTGAGGGCGATACGACCTGAGGGAATCCTCCACGGGGGAGAGATGGGAAGTTCCACCAGGTTGGCGAACTACAGATGCCTCGGCCAACGTGGGGCAATCAGGATGACCTCCGCCCGTTAGTGCAGGATCTTGCGGATTGTCACTGGGATCACAGGAAGGAGAGGAAAGGCATACAACAGCTCCCTGGGCCAGGGACTGCAGAGGGCATCTGTCCCTTCTGCTCCCCGAGATGGGAACCTGGAAAATAATCTTGGGAGTTGGGAATTGGTTGGAGAGGCAAAGAGGTCTAATGCAGGATGACCAAACCTGTCCGCGATCTCCCTGAACAAGTCGGGGTCCAGGCGCCACTCGGAGTGGTCCCACTGTTGACTTGCTCAAGGAGTCCGCCTGCTGATTCGCCTCTCTGGAGATGTGTTCCGCTCTGATGGAACAAAGATTGTTCTCCGCCCAAGTCCCCCAGATTCCCTTAACAATTGTGTTACTAACTTATCAACTGCAGTGATTCACTTAACTGTGGCAAGAAAAGTCATAAAATGGGGCAAAATTAACTTAACAACTATCTTGCTTAGTAGCAGAAATTTTGGCTTGATTATAATCCTAAATTGAGAGTTATTTCAACTGCTTGGCAGAAAATTCTAGAAACTGCAGTCCCAGCACATCTGGACGACTTCAGATTGTGGAAGTCTAAGGAATGGGATTTTTTTTTAATTTCAAAGAGAGCCAGTTTTTAGCATTAAGCAACAAGAGAGTAAGATGGACCCACAGATACTTGTGCTATCCTGTAGTGTGTTTACTATCAATGTAAATCAAAAGCCAAGCACTATTTTGGTGTGACTTATACATGGCAATGGACTCTAAAATAACTTTCAATGTTTACATATATATTACTTGACAATGTTACTTGACTTGAAATACTGCTCCAGCACTTATACAACAACAATAATAATAACAATGTCAATACTAACAGAGAAATGTATTAAGAGATTGGAGTGACTCCTCTTGTGTGTAATATTTAGAAAGTTTGGGGATGTTTGATAAAAAAAATAAAGTGGTAATGTATGATAGACAAAATTCTGATATGGAAAAAGTGAAAAGGCTTAACTCCCTTAACTGACAATATTAAAACTCATTTTATAAAACTGAATGGTAAGAAATTAGGGCAGGTTAAGGAGAATACTTCAATCCACAAGAAGAGTTTTCTGTCATAAGATGATGAATAGTTTGTAAGCACACATAGTTCTCAACTTACAACCATTTATTTAATAATCATTCAAAGTTACAGTGGCACTGCAAAAGTTATTTATAATCGGTCCTCACATTTATGACCATCACAACAGCCCCACAATCTTGTGATAAAAATTTAGATGCTTGGCAACCGGCATGTATTTACGATGGCTGTCGTGTCCCAGGTCATATGATCACCATTTGTGACCTTCCCAGCCGGCTTCCAATAAGCTAAGTCAAGGGGGAAATTAGATTTGCGTAACAAATGCATGATTCACTTAACAACGGCAGTGATTTGCTTAACAACTGGGGCAAAAATAGGTTATAAAATTGGGCACGGCCCACTTAACAACCATGTGGCTTAGCAACAGAAATTCTGCTCCCAGTTGTGGTCATTAAGTTAATGACTATCTTCTATTATTATATATTTAAAGAGTTTAGAAGCTGGCTATGACCCTGAAAAAGTCAAAACTCAGGGCAGCTTTAGAAAGTTGAGAGAAAAGGGAGGGAGGATTAGCTTTTGAGTAGGAAAAGTGTAGGGAATTTGTTTAAGACAACCAGAAAAAGAGATCTTTTGCCACGTCTGGGAAAAAGTTAATTCAAAGCTGGAAAGAAAAGACCCAGTGAATTTAGGAAAAAAGAAGAAAAGATAAAGAAATCAAGTATCTGTAGAAAGATCTGTCAAAGCAGTATTTCTCCTATATGCCACTGGAGAAATGCATAAATAATCTAGAGCAGTGGTTTTCAACCTGTGGTCCACAGATCCCTGGGGGTCTGCAATATTGTCACAGGGGGTCCGCGAAGGCTTGAAGAAATGTTGATTTAAATCTTGAGTCAAGTCTTGGTGGTCCGTGGTCATGGTTTGTGGCGACAAAAGGTATTTAAAGGGGGTATATTGCTATATGTTCCAACAACAATCTCCCCTTTTAATTGTTTATTGTAGTTGAGACATAAATACTGCTTGCTTATGAAAGCTAGGTTTATACATTCTGCTGTTTAAAGCCCAAGTGTTTATTTGCCCTCATTACCAAGATATGTCAGCGGAAGGAAAAAATCATTTAAGAAAGAAGAATTTACAAGCAATCAGAAGAAAAGAGGAAGCACAGCAGAGCAGTCAGAAGAGGATATACTACTGGTGGCTGTCAACTTGGAGGACTTTAAAAGGGATTACGAAATTAATGAAGGATAAGACTATTAATCATTACAAGTTATAATGGCTATATAGCCTAGGATCAGAGATAGTATGCCATTCAATAATAGAGGCTGGTAAACACAAGAGGAGAGCACTGTCCACTAGAATCAGACATGACTGGACAGGGAAAACCTTTACTTTTACTTTCTTAAACACAATCAAAAGTGGCTCCTGTATTTTTATGATAGTATTAGGTTTTGCTCGCTTTCAGATCCAAGAGGTACCTCAGGTTTATAAATTAGTAGGAAATTCTATTTCTTATTGTTAAAAGGAGTTCTGGCACTAGATGGTAAGATTTTGTTTCCAATCATGCATATTATTTCACTACAAATTGGAAAGTGAAATGTAGCATTTTGACTTTCTCCTACTTACAATCGAATTATTACAATTTGGAATTGAAAATAATATTCCTATTGATGGAAAATTGGAGTAGATGTTTCATCAAATAAATATTGTTTCTTCACTATGATTAACATACCTATATAATGTATGTTACCAGGCACATTTGTCTAATACACAGATCAAATTTTAAGGAGAGTCCTCAATATTAGAACCAGTTTGGTGTAGTGGTTAAGGCATCAGGCTAGAAACACAGAGATCATGAGTTCTAATCCTGTTTTAGGTAGTCACTCACTCTTAGCCAGTCACTCTTTCAGGAAAGTAGCAATGGCAAATCATTTCTGAAAAACTTTGCCAAGAAAACTTCCCTTTCCCATTTTCCTATCTTTATTTTCATTTGTATTTTATATTATGATCATTTTAATTACTTTTTTTAAAAAAAATTGCAGAGACTTGCCCACAACTGACTCAAAGGGACATGCATGCACTGTGAATATTTTAAATGCAAACCTTTTAAAAAGCCTTTGTTTCTGTGCTTTCATATTGAACTTGGTAAAGCTGAAATTCAGAGTAAATATATTTAGAATCATATATATGTTTTTAGTTTTTGCTTAAGAAAGCATTGTTAACACACAAATCAAAACAGTGAGAAGGATTGTAGCATTAAAATAGTTTTTCAGTGTGCTGAAAGCACTCTGGCCTTTTGTCTTGGAAATCTTGTTTTGTGACTGCTTTGAAGTTCTTCTCATAATATCTAACAAGGTTGAAAAACGGATTGCCCTACCAAAAAAGTTCATTCTGGAATATGTATGCAATCTAATTTTGTTCTTAACAATCACTAATTATCTCTAGTTTGTGAACTGGAAATGTGGAAAAAAAATCCAGTCCTCTTGATGACTTGTATGTAACATATTTGAATTTGAAAAACGTAACTAATCAGAATGAGGGACCTTGAGTTCAGTCTGAAAGCAAAATGTATTTTAAAATCTGATTTCCTGGTGAAGTTCTATTTGGGATAATTTCTTAATGCCCCAAATTCCATTTGATAGTTTATAATCTTCTCTGCATTGTAGCTATAATATAGATAGCTGAAAAAGAGAACTACAGTTGGAAAATAGTTTATAATCTTTCCTGCATTGTAGCTATAATATAGATAGCTGAAAAAGAGAACTACGGTTGGAAAGTAGTTTATAATTTTCCTTGCGTTGTAGCTATAATATGGATAGCTAAAAAGAGAACTATAGTTGGAAAACTGTGCCTGCAAAATGCTTTGGAATAAAAGGATTGTTTAGGAATGTAAAGGTGTTATTCAACAGCTCTTTGGCTTTCTAATGTTTCCTTCAAGCTGCTGTCTTCCTAAATTGACTGTCTCAATGTGTATTTGAAAGAAATGGGTGTGTATGAGAGTGCAGCAGTCTCTCTTACTGTCTAAGAACAAGAAGAATGTGCTGAGCCCTCTGGCTGGGAGCCAGAATTCTCTGTGGAAGTATAAATCGACAGGGGTGGGGTGGGGGGGAGATTAATGTCCGCCATCGGCTGTCTTCATTAGTAGGTCCCTTGAGGAAGCCAGGACTACTGTGAGCTGTGAATGAGACCAGCTGGGGAGGGGAAGGATGGGTTCACTGTTTTTATCACCTCCTTTAGTGTCTCCTGAGGAGAAGAGAGAGAATGATAGCGGAGAAGGACACAAAATGAAGGAAGCTGGAGCTTTCTAGCAAAACACATGCTGCCTTCTCATTGGATGAAGAGGTATTTGGCTGCTGGTCTGCTTCTCCAATCAGTACCCAATGAGCTGTTTGGACTACTTGGCATGCTAATTGGGAGAAGAAGAGAGGAAATTGGCCCCGTGGCAGCATGATGCCCTGCCATGCCAAACAAGTGAGAGTAATTATCCTCGCAGCCCTTTCATTATATGGGTTTTCAGGGTAACCAGAAAGGAATAATTCTTCTCATACCTTTTTTCTTTTGCTTATTTTCTATGATCCCAATAATTTTACTTCCAGCCCATCTGAACTCCTTCATACTAAATCTTTGTCTTTTTTAAATCCCCTCTTTTTTTTTTTGATGCATATAAGTGCCTGATTTTATATGCATGCAAGTTTGCTTTAGCCCAAGCTGCTCAGTATGGAAATGATTGCATTTTTGAGAGAGAATGCTCCCTCCCCCACTTTTTGTCTAAATCTTGAAGAAACATATTTCTTATACAGCCCTTGACAGATTGAATTGTGATGGAGCTGCTACCGGTATGATCCAGTTAAAGCTAGTTGCTCCTCCTCTCTCTTTTCCTCCTCCCCTCTTTCTACATGCAGTGGAAGGATGCAGATATGACAGCTCTCGATCTTGGAGTTCTTTATCCATAAATACAGGTATGACACTCACTGCCTGTCTGAACTCTGATTTCAGGGGATCACAGACAGGGAAGTTTATTGTTTCTTGCCCTTTTTTAGTCCATACATGCTTATGGTCAGTCCCCAGTGGGATGAATTGAGTTTTTTAATGTAAATGAATTTTATAGCAATGGGACACAGAACTGTTTAAGATATAAACAAAAGCTTGATACACTGGGGCTTTGTATTGTCTGCTTCAGTCTGGTTCAAGGCTAAATACAGTCCATAAATAGATTGAATTGTACATTACACAGAGACTACAGAATCTGGGCCGAATTCAGAATATTTGTTTCACAACTGCCTGGCACTATCTGTAACTAGGCACTTGAAACAGGTGCTGTTGCTTCCTTGGCTGAAATGAGTATGTAGACAGCCAGGAAAATTGAAACTCTTGCTTTAAACATCCGCCTTTTCTCTGTGAAATGAGGCCTAAGTGATTCCTGTCCAGGCAACTGATCAGACATTCCTCCCGTTCCTGTTCTTTTTCATTCCTGTTTCTCTGTAAGTAATCGGAATAACAATGAGCATTGGATGGTTAAACAAGCATTGGATGGTTAAACAAGATGCCTTCTTTTTCTCTTAGACATAGTCAGAGATTTATGTTTAGAATGGAAGAGTGATTCTGAAATTTTATTAGTATTTATATAGGTAAACAAGACCTTTGTTGTCTTCTTATTTGTCTTCCAAGAGAAATAAGATAGTTCATTTATTTCACAGGGCTTTCATATCACTAACATTATCTCTTTTATAAGTATCTTATATTTCTATAATGACTTAAAACCTTGCTATCTCTTGTAATGTACATTGAAACTGAAATTGCAGAAACTATATTTGAATAACAACAACAACAACAACAAAATAGTACTAGTAGTAGTAATAATAGTAATAATTTGGCTTGGACAGACATGGATATTGTGATGTTATAGGAATAGTTCTTGCTGTTTTTACACTTGTAATCACTATGGCATTTAAAATGCATTTACATTACTTACTAAGAAACGTAATATTTATGTATTACAGTAACAATATTCAGTGTTTATACAAAGTATATCCTGTTTGCTTAAGGTGCTTCAAATATATTTATAAATCTGTACAAGAGGCTTATAAGGTGGGTGAATAGGAATGCCTGCATAGTTGGTTCTGGGCGAAATACAGCAATCTGTCTAAAACCATCAAAAGAGCTCGTAGCTAACTGAGATTAATTTTATATATTTTTATTGTAACCACTAACATTGCTTCCAGAAAGCATTTTCTTAAATCTGCCCATGTCACAAATTAAATACAATTTGTTACATTAAGTAGGCATTGGACAAGTGCTACAGAACTTGAAGAAAAAAAACTGAATTATCTATTCCACAAAAAGCAGAAAGTGGAGAAGAAGAAAAAATTACAGTGTCCAATTCTTTTATGAAAATGAAAGTAATGTTCTATTGTGACAAAGCTCCACTGTTTGTATGATGTCAGGATACAGAAGAGCTTTAGTCATGATGGCATTGTATTGAGCTTGACATATACCAGTACTTTACATTCATTTAACTTATATGCAGAGTACATCATGAGAAAGGCAGGGCTAGATGAATCAAAAGTTGGAATTAAGATTGCCGGGAGAAATATCAACAACCTAAGATATGCAGATGATATCGTGTTTCCCCGATAGTAAGACACCCCCGATTGTAAGACGTATCGGGGTTTTCAGGGGGTCGGCTAATATAAGCCGTACCGCGAAAGTAAGACATATTACTCCTGCCCACTTCCGCCTCCTGCTTAAAATACTTAAATACTTAAAATACTTAAATACTTAAAATACTTAAAATACTTAATATACTTAAAATACTTAAAATAAAACTGACAATTGTTTTCCAATCAATATAAGCCGTACCCCGAAAGTAAGACATAGTGGGCTTTTGGGGATAAAAAGAAAGTAAGACACTTCTTCCTTTCGGGGAAACACGGGTACCACTCTAATGGCAGAAAGTGAAGAGGAACTAAAAAGCCTCTTGATGCAGGTGAAGAAGGAGTGCAAAAGTTGGCTTGAAACTCAACATTAAAAAAACCAAAATCATGGCATCCAGCCCTCTCAATTCCTGGCAAATAGATGGGGAAGAAATGGAGGTAATGACAGATTTTATTTTCCTGGGCTCCAAGATCACCTCAAATGGGGACTGCAGCCAAGAAATTAAAAGACGCTTGCTCCTGGGGAGGAAAGCTATGGCAAATCTAGACAGCATACTAAAAGGCAGAGACATCACCCTGCCAACAAAAGTGTGTATAGTCAAGGCCATGGTTTTCCCAGTTGCAATGTATGGATGTGAAAGTTGGACCATAAGAAAGGCTGAGCGACAAAGAATTGAGGCCTTTGAACTATGGTGCTGGACTGCAAGGCGTTCAAACCGATCAGTCCTAGAAGAGATCAGCCCCGACTGCTCTTTAGAAGGCCAGATCCTGAAGTTGAAACTCAAATACTTTGGCCACCTAATGAGAAGGAAGGACTCACTGGAGAAGAGCCTAATGCTGGGAAAGATTGAGAGCAATAGAAGAAGGGGACAACAGAGAATGAGGTGGTTGGATGGAGTTACTGAAGCAGTAGGTGTGAACTTAAATGGACTCCAGAAGATGGTAAAGGACAGGAAGACCTGGAGGAATGTTGTCCATGGGGTCACGATGGGTCGAACACGACTTCGCAATTAACAACAACAACATACATTCACTATAGATGTCGAAGCACATAGTAATACCCATTGTATCTATATGGTGAATGATCTTAAGATCTTAATAACAAAGCTAGTGAAACAAGAAGTATATTTTTTAAAAGGAAAAGAAAAACAGCTCTGAAAGATTTACATCCTGGGTTAGTGCTGTGTTTTGTTAGAATTTAGTTATTCTGCACACTGATATAAAATTTTGAACATTCATTGGGGAATTCTTTATATGAGTCTTCAAAACTGCATATAGGGATGTATGAGTTGCTTTTTAAAGAAATAAATTCTGCTGATATGTGTGGAACTCCAAGGTAATGCATAGTTGCAACCTGATGGCAATAGCAAAGTTCAATAGACTATAGGATTTTAGTCATTATCAGATTGTCATAAACAGTTGTGCCATGATGTTGGTAATTCTGGATTGGAAAGGAAAAGTTATTGTTTGAGGATTACAAATAGCCACTGCCCTTATATTCAACCTTTCAAATTCATTTTATATTTCAAAAAAATAAGTTCTTTTACAGGGGCTTAGAGGTTTCCTGGGGACCAGTCCCTAAAAGATTATAAGTTTCACTGAACACCTTTTCTTCATTTCTAGTTTCAATGCATTCCTGTGCTTCTGTATTTAGAAGTAAATCCCATTGAATCATATGAGCCTTGTATCATGTAAATATCAGTTGCAGTCTATACATTTAACTCAGTGAGAAATATTTATGAATAAACATATATGAACTGCTTGTGATTAATAGGTAAAACTTGGAAATATAACAACCTAGGATGTGAAATCTAGAAATTAGAAAGACTGAAAGAAAAAATTCTGCTTTGCTTTTTTCATAGTTGTTAGCTCCATTTATTGCTGTTCTCCCAAGTGAGCATGGAATAAACCCTCTCCCTAACTTCTGGACTGTTATCAATAACAGATATTTTTGCTGTGCTTATTTGCCTATTATTATTTTTAAATTCTAGATATATTCTTGCTGTCTTTTTCATTTCTACTTCACCTCCTTAATCACAAACATTCTCTAAATGTTAAATACTTCCATCCCTCCTATCTCCCTTCACTTTTGTTCATTGTAATTTCAGATACCCATGGGCAAAGTAAAGGAAAGACTCAGAAATATTCTCATTTTAAAAAAAGTATACAGGAGAGAGAATTACAGGCAGGCAAATTATCAGCTTGGTAGCAGGAGAAAGAGGGAGACTCCATCTTGGAAAATATGCTATATGTATGTGTCTGTCAGTTTTGAGTGATCTGTTTATACTGCTAAACATTATGCTTACTTTCCTGACAACAGTGGATCAGAATATTTCCAGCAGCTTCCATTGTTTTTACAGGTTCAGAAACCAGGTGAGAATGGATGTCATAGTGACTTTCAAGATAGCAACTTTCTCCCTCTGTCTCTGTGCTATCTCTGTTGCATTTAAGCCAATAGCAAGGTATGAAATCTCTGCACTATAGAAAAGAGGAAACTACTATGGAAGAATAACTTAATTTTTTTATGGTTTTTCCTCATTTTTAGTTTCAATAACATAGTAATGACTCAAACCCAAATCTAGGGATAGAAGTGAATGCACATTTCAGCAGATGTAAAACTATTGTCTTAATCGTCATGACTGCTTTTATGAATCAACCATTTTGTCTACTCTTAGAATATATACTACTGCTTTGATCTTATTTCTTTCCCTCTTAGAACTATTATCTGAATCTGTTGATTTGTGTTAAAGATTATGGAAATATAATTTAAAATTACATTGGATTTGGGGTGTTATGCATGCATGGTTTCCTTGGTTGCAGTAGTTGTTTACCAATTGTTTTCATTTCTGGAGAAAGTGGACTATACATGACTAGTTTTTTAAAAAAAATCTTAAATTGTTTTTTTAGCTCTTCATCAGTATTTTGATAGCTAGAAGAACAATAAAACAGAATCACCATACAAATAAATTTAAAAAATTAAAAAAAACAAGCATTACTAAAAAAAATAAAAGCTTGGGAGTATGAACGTAATTTTACTCCTTGTCACATATACAGGTTGTTGAAGAGGATAGCATTTTACTGGAAGAATGGATACCTTAAAAACTCGCCTGATTTCCTGGATTAGAAGCGAAGTACTCTGAACATTTAATTCATGAAGAAACTAAAATTCAATTATGGCTATGCAGTGCTTCATATTTTATTCCAAAAATGTGTTTTGGAGATGAAGCATTGCTCTGCAATTTTAAAACAATCATATTTTTTTCTGTACTCACATGGCAGTTTCAGTTTCAGAAGACAGCCATGGAATCTCAGTAAAAGATATGGCTGCTGTAAAGAGCATTGCATTCCTATGTATACCAGAACATCTGTTAAGAATTTTATTTAAAGTGCTACCCAATCCTATTTCTAGGTGTTCAAAATTGAGTTGTACTGCTGGTATAAGAATTGCCCATGCTGCTGAAAATGATTACAGATTTCAAACGCTTAGTGTTCCTCTCCCAATTTAGTTCAGGATTTATATTTGTAAAGTAGTAGGATTGAAAATATAAATATAAAGAGGAATAGGAACATAGCCTGCAAATTTTACTCTTCTGTTGTATCTCTGAGTTTTATTGTTATCAGGCATACTTTGCTAAATATAAGCATTCTGTTTGGAAGAAAGCTTTATCTTTCTCCTTTTAACACCTGACATTATTAAAATCTTCCATGCTGAGACAGCCAAACAGTAGCTACCCATTCGTTAAGAATGCAGCAAAAATAGTGGCTGGGTGCATCAACCTTCATTAGCTGATTTTACACTGGAACCTCGGAATTATGTTGATGACTCGTTTTATCACAATGGTCTATTTAGTGAAAATAGGAGTGCCACACTGGAGCATGTCCCAAAGTTGTGCTTCATAGTAGACTGTTTGGCCACTGTGCTATCTTCTCATCCTTTCAATTGCTGCTGTAAACTGAACTGACCTTAGACTTTTAGGACACCAGAATCAGTTAGAGGTGATACATTATATATTCATTCCTAGGTCCAAACTATATATACATATCTCTAACCAGTTTTTTATCTTTCAGAGTTAAATTGGTTTTATGACTTTACAGATCCATCTGGTAATATCTGAAATTACATTACATCTTTCATAAATAAGAACTGCTAATAAACATAGGTGCTAATTAAGCTCAATAGTAGTGACAACCCTCAAGTGCCAATAGAAAAAAAAAACCTCTTCTTACACCTTTTGAAAAAGATACCAGGGGAATTGCTGTTGTGTATTCTGATTGCTGACTGTTCCATAAAGTGGGAGTTATTACAGACAAAGATTGTTCCAGACATCTACTGACTCAAATCGTGAATTTGGTGGTGGTGATGGTCTATGAACATCCTTCCCAGAAGTTTCATGTTGCAAAATAATTATAGAATTGAATGATATAGGAACCATGACAGGGCAGTGGTTAGAATGCAGTATTGCAGGCTAATTCAGCTCATTGCCAGAAGTTCGATCCTCACCAGTTCAAAGTTGACTCAGCCTTCCATCCTTCCAAAGTCGGTAAAATGAGGACCCAGATTGTTGGGGACAATATGCTGATTCTGTAAACCACTTAGAGCAGACATGTCAAACACAAGGCCCTAGGGTCGGATGCAGCCCAGGGAGGGCCCAGATTTGGCCCCCTGGGGCTGTCCCAGAAATGGCAAGGGACCGCCCCCCCTCTGCCCCAGCCCTGGCCCACCGCAACACAGCTGGGTGCCTTGGAGCATGTGCAGAAAACAGAGCAGCTCATTTGCTTTAGCCCGCCCCTCCCCTCCCAGCTTAACCCCGTCAGGCCTGGTCCGGAGTGGAAGAGGAGGAGGCGGAGGAAGCAGAGGTGTTACAAAAAAGGAGAGCTTCCCCCATTCTTCCACCCCTTCTCTTTTTTTTTATAACTTCCTCTCACTCAGTTCAGGTGCAGCTGAGGAAAAGGATGAGGAGGAGAAAACAGGAAGGGTGTGCGTGTGTGTAAGAGAGAGAGAGAGAGAGACCAGGAGGGGAGGAGGAAGCCGAGGTTTTACAAAAAAGGAGAGTTTCCACCTTTCTCCCCCCTCCTCTTTTTTATTAACCTGTGTGTGTGTGTGTGTGGTGTTTGGGTGTGTGTGTGTGTGTGTGTGTGTGTGAGAGAGAGAGAGAGAGAGAGAGAGAAAGAAATTGAGCCAGCAGGGAGTTGCAGAGTAAGCAAACTTACAAAAAGGGGATTTCTCTCTCTCTCTTCTCTCATATACATACATTTGTTTCTTCTGCCTAATTTATTAAATCAACATCTAATTCGAAATTAAAAGTTTCTGAGAAATCCAGGGTGGTTTACAAGAAAACTCTCAAAGACAGCTATTGTAAAGCATCACTAGCACTGCTTAAAACAATATTAAAAGTGTGTATTTTAAGAAAGAAAAATAGTAGTAGTAATTTACTTAGTGCTGTTTGACTATAAAATGTGTTGTTGTTTTACATATGTCTGGCTGAACAGTGTGTTTGGAGTTGCCTGTTAAAGGGGTGAGGGTTGCACTGTTCATATTTTCCTTGGGAGAAAGTTCTATAATGGGGGTGCTGTCTCTGAGAAGGCTCTGCTTGTGGCCACTGTTCTATAAACCAAACCGGGGGACCATCTGGTCTAAATGGATGGTAAACATAGATGATTAGGGGGCTGGAGGCTAAAACATATGGCAAATGTTTGTGGGAATTGGGTATGTCTAGCTTAGTGAAAAGGACTAGGGGTGGTGACATGATAGCAGTGTTCCAATATTTGATGGGCTGCCACAGAGAAGAAGGGGTCAGAAGGCAAATAATAGATGAAAACTAATCAAGAAGAAAACCAGCCTAGAACTAAGGACTTGTGAAAACAATTAACCAGTGAAAAGGCTTGCCTTCAGAAGTTGTGGATGCTTCATCACTGGAGACTTTTAGTAGAGATTGGATATTCCATTGTCTGGAATGGTATATGTCCCCTGCTTGAGCAGGAGCTTGGATTAAAGACCTCAAAGGTCTCTTCCAACTCTTATTCTTTGAGAGAAGTGCTGCCAACCTCTCCCCCTCTCCTCGTCCCTTCCTGGGCACAGAGAGAAGGAGTGAAGCAAGGAGGGCAGGGAAACAGGAAAAAAGTAAGGGAAGGAAAGAAGGAGATGGGAATGAAAAGGAGGGAGGCAGGAAAGAAGGGGAGGGAGGAAGGAAGGAAAAAAGGAAAGAGAAGGAGGGAAGGAAAGGAAGAAAAAGAGAAAAAGGAAGGAGGAAGGAAGGAAGGAAGGAAGGAAGGGTCTGAGGGAAGTCCTGCTTTAGCACTTGGCCACCAGCAGCCCTGTTGCCCTTTTGCCATTCCCTGTGGTCTCCCATCCTATTGCTGAGGATGCTTTGGTTACAAAGCCAGGTTTCCTCGCATGGAGAGGGAGTGGGCCTCCCTCTGACACACACACTTTGTCCTCCTGAAACCACCATGAGCAACCAAGGAGAGTGAGCATAGCAGCAGCAGCATTGAGGAGGAGGTAAGTGCAGCTGGGCACCCCCTTGGGGAAGTGCGGCTAGGCTAGGCAGGGCTGTGGGGCCCTGATGCTGTGGGAGCTCAAGGGCCGGGCTGGGCATTTGACCTCTGCTGCCCAGGGCTTTGGGCAGTCCATGCCACTGTCCAGGGGCCCCATGCACAGCCTGAGGCTCAGTGAGGCTCCTCCAGTGGACCATGCCCTGGCGCTCGCCCAGTCTCACCCACCCTTCCCCACCCTCGGATGCACCTCATTCCTGCCCAGGCCTGCACAGGTGCCCCTGACATGAGTGACATGGAGCTGGCCACGCCCACCCAGTAGGCCACGCCCATGCTGGCCATACCCACCTGGCCCCCCAATGGCAACCACGATGCTCATGCGGCCCTCAATGAAATTGAGTTTGACACCCCTGACTTAGTGCTATAAAGCACTGTGAAGTGGTACATAAGTGTAAGTGCTATTACTATTGCTATATATCACCTGACAAAAGAGAGCCCATCAGATTGATCTGTCATTCCCATCACCACCCTGGATCATCCTATCAGGAAAAAAAGAATCACTGCAAAACGATTGTGCCTGCCCTTAATCTTCATAGACAGTCCAGAAAAATACCATGATTAGTGCTAATGAATGCTGCTATGAGGTCAAACAAGACTTTTCCTTACCTAAGTCCTTATTAAGGACATCTGTTAGAGCAACCAATGCCATTTCCATTCCCTATTCAGGCATAAACCTTGCCTGAAAGGTAACCTGCTAGTTCTAGGTCATTCTGCACCTGAAGCTCTACTTCCTTTTCAATAACCTTCTCTAGAACACTGGATTATATTGGAAGCTCTGGAGGAGGAATATCTGACAGACCTTCCAGGTTTCCATTATATTAGATAATTACCACACTGTCTCCAACCTTCCCTAGGAGACAGTGTGGTAATTATCTAACATAATGGAAATCTGGAAGGTCTGTCTGACATTCCTCCTCCAGAGCTTCCAATATAATCCAGTCTCTTAAACAGCTACTCCCAGCCCCTCTCAGAAATGTCTCAAGGAGCCATAAAAGGGATGTGCACCAAGTGGTGGAGTATCCTTTATTTCTTTAAGGTCAATATGTTGAAATGAATCCCATGTCTTTGAAGCCAATACATGTTTTATACTAAGGTGACCAACTTTTTTACAATGAAAAGGGGGACACAAATAAATTGAAGAAAAAAATATCATAAATAAAACATTTTATTCATCGCAACAATAATACAGAATACACAATAATATGATGAATGCATAATAAAAAACATTTGTAACAATAACGTTTTATATTGTAATTATGCTTACATGCCATGCCCCCGCCTGCAGCTGCCCCGCCATGTAGAGCAGGCCCCGTGGCTCCCAAAGCACCAACTGTGCTGGCTCCGGCCCCAGGGGGCAGCCCGCCATCAACACACCCCGCCTGCAGCCGCCCCACCAGCACACCGCCCACCCTGCACAACCCCGTGTAGAGCAGGCCCCGCAGCTCCCACAGCACGGGGGGCAGCTGGCCACCACCACCCCTCACACCCCTGCCCGCAGCAGCCCCGCTGCCCCTGCCTCTTGCGCACGCAGCCATTATTGCCCTAGAAGGGCCGAAGATCAAGAGAAAGTTACTGTGGCATCGCTGCTCCAGTCTCCTCCAGGTATCTTCAGGACTAACTAGGAGATGGTGTAGTTGGGTAGCAGGGAGGGGTGCAAAGTTCCTGCCAATTCGCCTTCACTGCAGACAACTTACATGTGCAAATTTTGCTGGCCCGGTGTTTTGGCACGCTCAGCAGCAATTTCTATTGGCTTTCAAAAGCCAATAGGGGGCGTAGCACAGCTCATGCAAAAGTTGAAAAAAACATCAAAAAAAGATGCCGGAATGCCATTCTGAGCGTTCTATGAGAAAAAAAAAACCCTGCAGATTAGTCTTCAAATATTGAAAAGGAGGACATGTAGGAGGACACTTTTCGAGGGAGGACAGAACTCACAAAAGGAGGACTGTCTTCCCTAAAGGAGGACGGTTGGTCACCTTATTTATACTATATGTACAGGAGACAGATATGCCGAATCTTCAGAGGAATGTGCCATCCATTTTATGCTAAAGCAAAGAAAGCTTGTCCTATTTCATTTTAAAATCACTATCCAATCCTTGATACCGTCATGACAGGTCTCCCTATAATGATATATGTTAGAATGTTGCTCAACCACATGCATGAATTACCAAGTTCATACCTGTAGCAATAGAACTTTGAGCAGTTGTCTTAGTGACAGATGGAAAGGAATGATGGGAGGAGGAAGTACTTGGCATATTGTAAGATGCTTTTCCTTCTTTAGAAATGTGGCAGCAATGTATCCTGAAATTACAATAAATTTCATAGCTTAGTCCAAATTAAGCTTTGCCTCTGTCATTTTATAATCCCAAATAATTTATTTTTAACCCTTTAATGTTCTGTGTTCTTCAACTTCAGATTTCATGAGATCTGATGGATCAAAACAAGACTTATCTTAGCTCAGCATTTTCTCACAATGGTCAACCAGATGCCTCTGAGGTACTTGCTGACAGGAGATGAAGACATACCCCTTTTATATAGTTTCAACTGGCATTTGGAGATATACTTCCCACAACCTCAGGATAAAACAAAGCCATTAGTCCTGATAGACATGAACTCCATAAATATATTTATTGCTGTTTAAGCTAGTGCCCATCACCATATTGTAGTTCCACAAATTAATTACTCGCTGTATAAAACAATATTTTATCTATTCTAGCTTTCATTCCAGTTAGCTTTGTTGAATGATGATTTGTGTGTGTGTGTGTGTGTGTATGAGAGAGAGAGAGAGAGAGAGAGAGAGAGAGAGAGAGAGAGAGAGAGAGAGAGAGAGAGAGAGAGAGAGAGAGAGAGAGAGAGAGAGAGAGAGAGCGCTAATATTACTATTTCTCCAGACTTTCAAAAATACTAGCAAGGAGTTGGAAACTTCTGGTGTAATGAACAGGGAAGAAAAATTCTGTGAGTGTGCAGGGATAAAGAGCCCCTTCATAGTTTTCCTTATTTTGTCAATCAGACTAATTGTTTTCTCCAGCATGGGTGGATTCCGAATCCACCTATGGGTATCCAAAGCCTGCTACCCAATCACAGACTAGGTCCGAAATTTAGCTCCGCCTCCTGGCTTCCTTCCCCAGTTTTTCCTAGTCTGAAGCCCAAGAACAGCTCTTCTCGGTAGCTCCGGTAGGAAGAAAGTTTTTCGGTTTAAACAAGGACTGGTAAAGTAGAATTAGGGTTCAATTTTATTAGAAGTAGATTGGACAATCGAAATTTAGGCAGTTGGAATTTTTTGGTTACCTTTTTTTGGACGACTGGGGACCTTTGGCCCAATCCTCCTCCCTCTCCGGCTGGAGAGCGGGAGCGACCGCCCAAGGCCCGGGGCCTTGGGAGAAGGCCGGGGAGTCGCAAGGGAACTTCCCTGGAAATCCCGAAGGCTCCCAGGAGGCCGCCAGGCAACCCACCGGACGGCAGACGTCGAGGAAGAGGACTTCGCCAGAGGCCGTCGACGGATCGTCGCAGATTAGCGGAGGACCGCTACAACAAACCGCAAGTGGGGTTGTTTGAAGGCGGGGAGGAGGCCGCCGACTCACCGGAGTCGGTGAAGGAAGGCGGGGGTCGTTTTTAGATAAACAGGTAGACCGGGGCTGGTAGAAGGTATTCACCGCGTGGTCGGGAGCGCAGAGCTCCGACCAAAAAATTGGCGCGGCGGCCACCTTGAAAAAGGGGAGGTCCCGGCTACTGGCGCGAATCGCCATTTTGGAAAGGGGGCGTCGCCGGACGGCCCCTGCTGCCTGATTGGTTTTCGCTGCTAAGGGCGCGAAAGTTTGGCTAAGTAGAGGGCGGGGAAAGCCTCTCTGTTGTTCCCTTTGTTTACTCCCGTCGGGCCTGGGCCTAGGGGAGAGAGGCAGGAAGGCCGGCAGAGGTGATCGGATCCACCGTGGTTTAAAGAATTAAGCGACCGAAGAGGCCACCGGTCGTCGTGAGTGGGTGATTGAGGCGGTGTGGGCGCTAGAGCTTCCCAGTTCTCCACCCAGTCGTGCAAGAGGAGGGTCAGAGTCTCTCTAACTGCCGACTCCTGCCGGGCCGACCTACTTCGAGCCGCAGCATGGCCATGCCTGATGGTACTCTAGCCCAAGCCTCAGCGCCTCCCCCGTCACCGCCCCGCAGACCGGAGGAAACGGGGGGGGGCAAGAAGAAGGCCAAGACGAAGCATCTAGCCGAGCCTTCAAAGGCTGCTGAGCGGCAGGCCATGAGGAGGCACCAGGCCTTGGAGAAGGAGTTCGCCAAGGCCCAGAGGAGCAGAACCAGCGGAACAGAGAGACCAGATCTGTCTCTCATGAAAGCTCCAAGTAGCTTTGCCTCCTCGGAATCCACCCCCAGAGAATGGCCTATAAGGGGGGAGACGGAAGGGGAGTTGTCACCCATCTCGGTGCCGTCATCCCCAGCACACTCAGAACCTACCACCAGCCAGGAGACTGGGAGCAGAGGTAGGAAACGAAAGAGGTCTGGTAAGTGGTCATCCCAACTTCACTCCATCTTGCAGGAGGCTCTGGAACATCTACAGCCTTCAAGGAGGGAGTCTCCTCCTCGGAGGGGTCCCTCATCACGAAGGCAGGCACACGGGGGGGGACAAGGTATTGTTCCATGACTCTGACGATTCTGAAGTCTCTTCACAGGTAGCAGACGAGGAGCTGGAGGAATGGGAGGAGGAAGGAGCGCTTCTGTCAGAGAATGAGCAGACAGAGCAGCAAACTACTCAGGTTTCGGGTCTATTCGACCACACCTTTTTCACCTCCCTCTTAATAAAGATATGCTCCACACTCGATCTGCCAGCCAAAACGAAGGAGACCAGACCACCGTCCTCAGAGGAGGAGGATGCTAAGGACCCCCTGATGTCCTCTCCTGTATCGGAGGTCATACAGATCCCTTGCACTAAGGTGTTCAGGTCATCGGTAAGGTCCCAGTGGTCAAACCTGGGTTCTATTCCGGCACCAGGCGGTATAGAGAAAAAGTTGTTTAACGTATGCAGCCCTCTGGCTTCCCTTATAGAGGTACCACAGGTGGACGCACCACTAATCTCTTTGTTTTCTTCCTCAGCCATCCCAGGGGACATGTCAGAGGCAATGAAGGCGGAGGAGAAGAAGGTAGAACTCTCCCTCCGCAGGGCACATCACTCAGCGGCCTGGGCAATCAGGGCCTCATCCTCGGCATCGGTGTTCTCCAGGGCAGCAATTAGGTGGCTGAGGGAGCTCCAGGCAAGCGTTCCACCAGATCAGGTGCACATACAGCAGACGCTGACCAAGCTGCGCATGACAGCGGAGTTCACGGCGGACGCCACAATGTTCGCCTCACGATACGCAGCCAGAGCCATCGCAAGTACAGTAGCGGTGAGGAGACTCAACTGGCTAAGAAATTGGAAGACAGACCTAAAGTCAAAATGGCGTTTGGCCACATCTAAGTATTCGGGATCGAAACTATTCGGAGCGATCCTGGATCCTTACGTGATTGAGGACAAGACCAAGAGGAAGGTGTTAGCACACCCCTCCAAAAAGACAGACAGGGCAGGCCAAGACTTCCGCAGACTGGGTTCCCGCCAGAGCGGGAGTGGGGAATGGAGACAGCCCTTTCAAGGGGGACGGTCCTGGGAAGGGCCCAGAACTCCGCGCACCTTCTCATACAGGCAGGAGCGCGGCCAGGACCGTCCAGCCTCTGGCAGGGGCCAACCTTCCAAACGCCCCTTTAAAGGGGGGGAGGACGGCCCTATAGACGCTTCAAGTGACGCCTGGGGCAGCCCAATAGGGGGTCGTCTGGCGTTGTTCAGCCGAGCATGGCAGACGACCACGACGGACGCCTGGGTCAGGGAGACGGTAGCCCAGGGTCTAGCGATAGAATTTTACTCCATTCCACCGGACCACTTCATAAGGTGTCCACTGTCTCGAAACAAGGCCAAGGCGGGCCTTCTAGATCAGGCCATAAAGCACCTGGAGGAAATAAGGGCGATAGAGCCGGTCCCTCCAGGGCAGGAGGGAAGGGGGTTTTACTCCATCCTTTTCCTGGTTCCAAAGTCATCCGGGGATTGGAGGGCTATACTGGATCTCAAACGTCTCAATCACCATGTAGTGTACAGGAAGTTCAAAATGCAGTCCCTCAGGTCCATTCTGGCCAGCATACGAAGAGGGGACCTGCTGGCATCCATAGACCTCACAGAGGCCTATCTTCACATCCCAATAAGGTTGGAACACAGAAGGTTTCTCAGATTCTGTTACAGGGACCGACACTACCAGTACAGGGCCCTACCATTCGGCCTGTCCTCGGCACCCAGAGTGTTCACGAAGATTCTGGCAGCACTGGGAGCACATCTACGCATGATACCGGTAAGAGTCCAATGCTATTTGGACGACATCCTGATCCTGTCGGGCTCTCACCAGGCAGCCCTGACAGACATTCAGATCACCATAGACACCCTCCAGACTCATGGCTTCTCAGTAAACCACAAGAAAAGCCAGCTCACACCATCAAGGAGGCTCCTACACCTGGGAGCCATCATAGACTCAGAGCAGGGCATGGTGTATCTTTCACAGGAGCGGCGGGAGAGCCTGAGGAAGCTAGCACTTCTGGTAACACAGAGGAGGACGGCCTCCATAGTACAGCTCTCTCAGCTCCTGGGAAAGATGATCTCATGCCTGGGCATTGTTCCGTGGGCAAGGCTCCACTCCAGAACTCTCCAGTGGCTTCTACTCCCTTACCAGAGGCAGAACCAGAGCGCGTCGCCCAAGAGGGTCAGGGTTCCACCCCAGGTCATAGCATCCCTCAGATGGTGGAGGTCAGGCGCCCTAAGAAGGGGCACCCCGCTCAGGGAGCCAGACAGGATCACGGTCACGACCGACGCAAGCCTGTTCGGGTGGGGGGCCCACTCCGAGGACAGAATAGCTCAAGGGAGGTGGAACACGGAGGACCTACGGCACAGGATCAATTGGCTCGAACTGAGGGCCATACACCTGGCCCTGCGGAAATTCTCAGCCCATTTGTCAGGGAACCATGTGCTAGTCCTGACGGACAATGTAACAGCAAAAGCACATGTAAACAAGCAGGGCGGGACCAGGTCAGCGGCACTCATGAAGGAAGCCAGGGACCTGGGCCTTTGGGCAGAACAGCATCTGGCCTCGCTCAGGGCAGAACACATATCGGGGGAGGCAAACCAACAGGCAGACTCCCTCAGCAGAACAACGGTAGATCACGCAGAGTGGAGGCTGGCTCCGGGACTGTTCGAGGCAATCTCGGACAGGTTCGGCCGGCCCTGCCTGGACCTCTTCGCGTCTCCAACAAACACTCAAACTCAACGTTTCTTTTCCAGGTTCCAGACCCGGGGAGCGGAGGGGACGGACGCGCTCAGATGCAGGTGGCCCCAGGGGCTGCTGTACGCCTTCCCCCCTCCGCCCCTAATACAGGCAACAATTCGCAAATTGATTCTGGAGGAGGCGGAGGTGATACTAGTCGCCCCATACTGGCCGAGACGTCCATGGTTCGCAGACCTGGTAGATCTTTCACTCTCGCCAGTGTGGAGACTCCCTCCGAGCCAGGTATCCCTGAGCCAAGGGAAACTCCAACATCCAGACCCACAATGGCTCCAACTAGCCGCCTGGCACTTGAGCGGGAGGGTCTGAGTAGGCAGGCCTTCTCAGAGGAGGTCATCTCGGTCATACAGGATGCCCGTCGGCCCTCCACCAACAGGATATATGACGCCACCTGGAGGAACTTTTCCTCCTGGTGCAGCAGGCGGGGGTTAGACCCCATGTCAGTTACCATTCCGGATATCCTCCAGTACTTGTGGGAGGGAATGGACAGGGGGCTAGCGATCAACACCATCCGTAGACAGGTAGCAGCCCTACAGACGGTCCTGGTCTGTGAGGATAGGGGAACACTGTCGCAACACCCGGCGGTGAGCGCATTCTTAAAAGGGGCTGCCACCAGACGGCCGCCAGTAGTTCACCGTTTCCCATCCTGGGACCTACACAAGGTACTACAGGCCCTAACTGTGGCTCCGTTCGAGCCACTGGGAACCAGCTCACTCCGTTTTCTGACGCTGAAGGTGGCCTTGTGGCTATCACCTCGGCGAGACGGATTTCTGAGTTGGGGGCCCTGTCGGTCCGTCCGGACCTGCTCACGTTCGCAGAAGGCAGGGTGACCCTGAGGCTTGACCCAACATTCATTCCCAAGGTCAATACATGGTTTCACAGGGCTCAGGAACTGATCCTCCCTGACTTTTGTCCAAATCCCACACACCGTCTGGAAAGACAGTGGCACACTTTAGACGTGCGCAGGGCTCTGCGACACTACGTTAACAGAACAGCAACTTTCAGGAGATCAGAGGCGCTATTTGTCTCCTATCACCCCTCTTCCAGGGGCCTGAAGGTATCCTCTTCGACCATTGGAAGATGGATCAGGGCATGCATAGCCAAGGCCTATGAGTCATTGGACCTGCAGGTACCAAGCAACATTACAGCTCACTCCACGAGGAGCGCGGCCACATCGGCAGCTTGGCGCACGCAGGCACCACTGGAGGAAATTTGCAGAGCGGCCACGTGGGCCTCTCCGTCCTCCTTTGTTAGGAACTACAAGATAGACCAATTTGCTGCAGCTGAGGGCTCGTTTGGCAGGAGGAGCCTGCAGCAGATAGTGGAGTCCTAGTAAGAGATAGCCTAGACTCCCACCCAAAGGGACTCATGAGGGCTTGGGTACATCCCATAGGTGGATTCGGAATCCACCCATGCTGGAGAAGAAGCATTGGACTTACCTGAACGCCTTTTCTCAGCATGGGGGGATGGAGAATCCACGCCCTCCTCTAACTTGTCTAGGCAGGAACTCTCTTACAGGACACTGAGAGGGAGCTACACGGTCCGACCTGATGAGGAGCTTCGCCTGTCAAAACTGGGGAAGGAAGCCAGGAGGCGGAGCTAAATTTCGGACCTAGTCTGTGATTGGGTAGCAGGCTTTGGATACCCATAGGTGGATTCTCCATCCCCCCATGCTGAGAAAAGGCGTTCAGGTAAGTCCAACGCTTCTTTTCTTCTTTCTCTATTCTGTTGAACCAGAACAGTAATGGTGGGGAACAGGGAGAACATTTTATTAAAATAGATGACCGGTACATTCTGTTCTAATTTTCTGTTATTCAAGACTAGAAATGTACTTGAAAAATGAAAGGACAAATTTTTTTAGAACTAGATCAATTACTTGGCAATCTTTTTTTCTTGCATATATTCCATTACCAAACTAGGTAACATCATCAGTGCTTTGATAAAAGGGAATGAAGTTTACTGGCTTCTTATGTGTGGCAGCTAGTTTTACCAGAGTTGTTGTAATATGTAATCAGTGGCTATATTTTTTCATCTTAGCTTATATAACTTACAGTATCCTGCACATGTAAATGGTTTTTACTTATCTTATTGCTGAATGTTTGATAAGGAACAAAGTGCTTTGGGCCAGGTTTTCTTCTTGGATCTTTGTTTGCTTTTTGAAGTATATAGAATTTGGGGAACCTTTGTGGCAGGTATGCCCAACCTATGGCCCACGAACCACATACGGCCCCAGATAGCTAGTAATGCCGGCCTCACAAGATAATAAAAAGTATTTATAAAATAAAGGAAATTTGTTATCTATATACATTAATATTATATATTTTATATGTGGCCCAAGACAACTCCTCTCAATGCAGCCCAAGCAAGCCAAAAGGTTGTACAACCATACTTTATGGGATCACCTATCTCAGCATCCATAGTAAATAGTCATGCAATGTCTGTAAACAAGCGCTCTTTCATACATAAAACCCAAAGTATGGAAAAGTTCTGAACAGCAAATGTAGTACAGTAGTGGGACAGTATGGTTTCCAATTTATTATATCAATATTTGGAACTATAGTGAGACCTACTCCTTCAGTTCCTAAAACAGTCTTTCCCAACCTGAATATTTTCCATGTATTCAATTTTTATCATTGGAGTTGGTTAGAATGCTAGTGAACACATTTCAGACATGTCAAACTTGCGACGTCACATGACGTTGCGCAATGTATCGGGAGAGTTTTGCCATTGCTGGCAATAGGGTGGGCACAACTTCCGGCAGTTTGACACCCCTGCATCAGATGATACCAGGTTAGGGGTGGTGGGGGGGTTGAAACTGATCATTGGTGTGAACTATTAAACCCCTTTTCCTCTGCTTCCCACAGAGGCTTAGAGATTCAAGCTTGAAGAAATGATCATGAAAGGGAGGAAAATTGATTGAATTCTCTTCCCCAAAATATATTTGTTAATCATTATATTTTTATGAACTGATTTGTAAATTTGGCCATATAATCATTTCTGGACCTAGAAAATCCAACCAGTTACTCATGTACATGCTGTATAAATAATTAGACAAACAAACAAACAAATATTCAGAGCAAGCTGAATTCGGTAGGACTTGTTTGTTTACTTACTTATTAAATGTATATCTTGCCTTTTTTAGAAACTCAAAACAATATACATAGCATTTTCCTGTCCATTTTTTTTCCGTACAAGAATCCTATAAGGGAACTGATAGTGATATAAACAGGTTTATACTATATTGGGGTCTTAGTCTATAGTCTCATAGATTCTTCATTCAAAATAGAACATTAAACTTCAGACTAAACATGAATATAATCAGATTATACAATTAATGACCTTAGAAATATGGATAAGAAACTACTGATATGTCAAGACAATAAAATTTCTAAGAAAAATCTGCAATAGGTATTTTTAATATTCACATATTGAAAAGCATGATCTCTCTATAGCTTTGCAGGCCCACAGATTTCCCCTTAGGTTTTGCTTTTATTAAATTTATATTCTGCCTGACTCCCAGAGACTGGCCAGTTTACAAATTATTTAAAACATTTCAAACAAGAAAATTTTCCACAAGACTGTTGTATATCAGAAGACAAAGCTTAATTAAATGTCTATTACTATCCCCTCTTGGATTTATATGGGAATTGTTACATTTCACTGAATTTGTACAGAGGCTCATGAGTAAATAATAATTTTTAATGAAAGCAGTAAAATATCTCTTGAATTATTTTTTTTAAAAAATCCAGAGATAACCAACTTCTTTTGCTTGAAAAGGTGCAGCTTGAAGATCTTTTAATTTTTTTAATGTTTGAATGCTGCTTTAATTCTGATATGTGTAAGGAATACATGAGTCAAAATCTGAGTACAGATGTGCAGGTGCATGTCTGTTTACACAAATTTTATCAATCTCTTCAGATTCACAAAGACTCAGTGAGATGGGACTGAAGAATAATTGCCTTACGAATTGGAAAAATGTTTCAGTAACAACATTCACATTCAACATTCTTTGTCTAAGACTAAAAATAAATCTATATTTTATAATGAAAATGATCAGCTCAGATTCTGAAAGATGTGTTACACCAAAGAGGAATTTTTGTCTGGAATTTTTGTCACTGTATCATTAAGATGGGGAAAATCCATGAATTTTCTTTTCTGTAGAAGAAATTTTCTGTTAACTCCCTGGGTTGGATTGCCTGTGTTTACAAATGGGTCCATTTCCCCCAATGTGGAGTTGTGATTGTGAGAAGTGCTTCATCTGACATTAATTTCTGCTTTTAAAACCCTGCCTCTCTTCTACTCCCCAATTCCAGTTGGACTGGAACTATAGTAGCAAAATAATTATTTCCTTTCCTCCAAACTTCTCTCTAGCATGTAGTTATGGCTGTTACGCTTCATGGTTTCTAAATGACAATTCTCACCACAGAGAAAAGTGAAATACTGCTTTTAAGCCATGCCACAAGTTTCACAATTACATCTTCTTACATATCTTAAAATAATAAAAGTTTACTTCCTCCCCATCCCCATCACCTTAGCAATGAGAGAGGGCATCAACTTTCCTATGAAAGGCTCTAGGATGCCTCAGACCATTATTGCCCTTCTTCTAACATATTACATATCTAGATTTCGTGGTTTCAAGCCTAATTTAGCTCACCTGGCACTGTTGTATATTTCACACTGAATTTCTCTTCAGTACCAAATGCTTGATTGTTTCTTAAAGTACTGAGCATATAATATAATGAAGCTTCCTAAAGATGCTATGATACAGATCTATTTACCAAACTTCTATCATTTTGATTCTGTGTAGCCATCACAGTGGGGGTCTCTAATTATATGTGGGAGGTTTTCAGTTTGGGAAAAACTGACATCAGATCCTAAATTTTAATGTTCCTTTTGTGAGCCCATGCAATTTTTTTAAAGGAACAAATTTACTGTTTAACTATTTCTATAGTCATACAATTCTATAATTTTTGTAAAATAAAATTGGTAGGAAGATATGCATACATGTATGCATGCAGTTGCTATATATGAGCTTCAATCACTTGAGTGGAAAAAACTGAGTAAATTATATATTGAACTGCTAACTGGTGTGAAGGCCTTGTGGTTTCCATGGTAACTGGGCTGGAAATAACTCCATGTGACATCAGAATGGTACAGGTAGAGTGAGATGTAGTCTCCCCCTCCCCCTCAAAAGACCAGAGTTAATACAAAATATAACACATGTATTAGCAAGTTGTAATATATTGGCATTTGCATTTAACATATTTAAATATTCAGACAACCAAAGGTGGACATGTTTTTTATCTCTAGTTAATTAAAAACAATTGTTGATAAGATTCTAGAAGTGTATCCTTTTCCAATGTCTTTTCAGTATTTTTAATATACAAACTTTTCAGATAATATGGAAGCTAGTAGAAAAAGAGGGGTGAATGGACCCCTTCCCTGTTGTATACATAAAGATGATTGCCATTATTTCATATGTATACAAAGTATTTTATGATGGAAGTGACATAAGTGAACCAATGAGTGTTATGATAAAATATTGCATTTAAAAAAACTCATAATCAAACTGTTAAGTATTGATTTTAAACAGTTATGCAGAATTCAGCAGACCAGTTTAAATAGTATGACTGAATACTGTTGGTATAGTGTAGCCCACTGCCTTCCTTGGACTTTTATTTTGCAGCAGCTACTTCCAGTGTAATCTCAACACATCTGCTTATATTAAATTGAAGGAGATTACAGTTAAAGTGGGCAGTCCTATATATACAGTTGATCTTTTGCATGTGGTCACCCCAGAAGAGTTTGGTTGGTTACAATAAGAAATTAAATCGGCCATTTACCTTATGGGTGGCCTGGCTTCATGCATATCACTGACTTATTCTTCAAAGTACTAATGTTTTACAGCTACCATCACTCAAATCACTTAAACCTATTTGGTTAGGATTTTATGGGGCACATAACTAAGGCAGAATATCAGCAAATAGCCTGAACCTACAAAGCTGAAGTCAGGAAAGCTAAGGCTCAAAATGAAATAAATGTTGCAACAAAAGTCAAAATTAACAAAAAAAATCCTTTCAACATATAAAAAAAGTCAAGGAAGTGATTGGTCCATTAACAGGAGAAAATGGCAAGAAGGTGACAAGCAACAGGGAGAAAGCAGAACTGCTTAACTCATTTTTGGCATCTGTCTTTAGAGAGAGAGAGAGAGAGAGAGAGAGAGAGAGAGAGAGAGAGAGAGAGAGAGAGAGAGAGAGAGAGAGAGAGACACGAGTCCAACTTTAAAAAAAAAAACCACTGTAAAATGCAGATTAGAAATGCAAGTCAAAATAAGCAAGAAAATGGTAACAGAACACCTATCTACCCTAGTGAGTTCAAATTAGCAAGACCAGATGGATTACACTTCAAGGTTTTGAAGCAATTGGTCTCAGAACCACTGAACCATATCTTTCAAAAATCCTGGAGCACTGGAGAACTATCAGATGACTGGAAAAGGGCTGATGTAGTTCCATCTTCAAAAAAGGGGGGAAAATGGATCCAGGGAACTACAGATCTATCAGCCTGACATCAATATCTGGGATGATTCTGGAAAAGATAATCTGTGAGCACCTAGAGACAAACAAAATTATAACCAAAAGCCAACACAGTTTTGCCAAAAATAGTTTGGGCCAGAGACAAATCTTATTGCATTCTTTAACAATGTGATCAAATTAGTGGACCAGAGAAATGCTGTGGATATAATTACTTGGACTTCAGTAAGGCATATGATAAAGTAGACCATAACCTACTACTTGATAAAAAAGAAAAATATTGGTTAGATTGCATCACCATCAGATGGATTCGTAATTGACTGACCAACTGCACTCAACGTGTAGTCCTCAAGGAACTGCAACTACATGGAGGGAACTATGCAGTGGGGTATCTCAAGGTACCATTATCTTAGGCCCAGTGCTCTTCAATATCTTCATCAAGCATCCCACCGGCACTAGTGCTGCCCCGCCCCTGAGCATCCCACTGGCACTAGTGCCACCCCATTTGCAGCACTCGTGCCCGTCCAGCCCCATTTACACGTGTGCATGAGCTCTTGTGTGGCCATTTGCATGTGTGCATGTGCTCGCGCACAGCCCATTTGTGTGCACGCTTGGGTGAATTTTGCACACACATGTGGCCCATTTGCACACGCGCATGTAGCGGTGCCTGCCTCCCTTTCCAGACCGCAAACCAAAAAGGTTGGAGACCTCTGATTTAGATGAAGGAATAGAAGGGGAACAGATGATACCAAGCTGGCAGGAATACCCAACACTTCAGAAGATAGGCTGAAGATACAGAAGGATCTCTATAGATTTGAATACTGGGCCTTATCTAACAAAATGAAATGCAGTGGTGAGAAAAGTAAGGTTCTACATTTAGACAAAAAAAATCAAATGCACAGGCATAAAATAGCTGGTACCTGGCTCAATAGTAGTAACTACAAGAGGGATCTTGGAGTCCTAGTGGACAATCACTTAAATATGAGCCAGCAGTGTGCTGCAGCTGCCAAACTGTCCTAGGCTCCATTAACAGGGATAGAATCAAGACCACACAAAGTGTTAATACCACTTATAATTCCATACTTGCATCCAGTTTTTGTTGCCACAGTATAAAAAAGAAACTGAGATTCTAAAAAAAAAGTGCAGAGAAGAGCAACAAAAATGATTAGGGAACTGGAGGCTAAAATGATGGTTGCGGGAATTGGTTATGTCTAGTTTAATGACAAGATGGAGTAAGGGTGACATGATAGCTATATTCCGATATCTAAGGAGCTGCCACAAAGAAGAGGGGGTCAACCTATTCTCCAAAGTACCAAAAGGCAGGACTAGAAACAATGGATGGAAACTAGAATGGATGGAAACCAACCTAGAACTAAGGAGAAATTTCCTGACAGAACAATTAATCAGTGGAACAAGGAAGGTTTTAAAGAAAAGATTGGACAACCATTTGTCTAAAATGGTGTAGGACTTCCTGACTGATTAGGGGGTTGGATTAGAAGATCTCCAAGGTCCATTCCAATTCTGTTGTTCTGTTATTGTTGCTGAATATTTAAAGGGATGAAGTGAAAGGAGCAAGAGAAATAAAAGGTAAACTTGGAATATCAAATCAGTCAGAGAAAGGTTTTTCTCTCTCTGAATACGGTATGTATATCTTCTGTATATGTTTAGTAGATTTTCCACAGAATGACAGTACTGTAATACAAAAGCAATGCATGTAAATAAGGTTAGAAAATTACATGTAAACGTGTGAATTAAATTTGAACCGAAACAAATTAGTGCATGCTTGGATGTATGTGAAAGAGAAGTGATGATGTGCAGAGATATCAGATGATTTCATCTAAAAGTAATCAATAAACCTGGATTAAAAATCTTTGTGAGTTTCTTTGCTCCCTCAAATACTACTATTACCCTTAGGGAGAGACAGTGTCATAAATAACCTAGCTCAGTGTCATGTAGGCCTTTAAAGGTGACAGTCAGCACCTTGAACTGTATCTAGAAAGAAGCTGGGAGCTAGTGCAGCTTGCATAACATTGTAATGGGACAAATTGAGGGATGTCCAACATTGCATGTATCATTCTGGACCAGTTGTAACTTCTGAGTGATCTTCAAGGAGAGCCCAGTATACAGCTAATGCTAAATAAAATAAATTGCTGGTGCCTTTATCTGTATGTCCCAATGTATTTTCAGAACACATGATGTGTGCTTTTCTGGTCATTGGCAAATCCCTTTCTGTTCCTCAGTGATTGGCGTAAAGGGATTGTTGTGAGCCACCATTCCTTTGTTGCATTTAAAAAGTTTCTGCTAGCTATCCATGTAAAAGGACAATTTTCCAAATTGGTGCTAGATTTCTGGCACATTGCTGCAATGGATTGAGTAGAGGAGGAGAAAGCTTGAGTAATGCCTATAGATGCTGAAGTGGGGAGGAGGGAGAGCAACCCCCCCATTTCCTACTCCATGCAGTAGAAAAATATATTGCTAGCATTTCTTCCATCCTTAAAGCTAGTTAAAAAAGCACCAGGGAATATTTTGCTCCTTTCTGGTTCCTGCAGAAGAAAACCAAGAAACCAACAAAACTCTTATCAATTACACCTTGGCTTGCTTTGACTGTGCTACCGAATCTGCCAAAACAGTTTTCACTATCTGCAAAAACTCAAAACAGTCCTTGATGAAGCCTGGTTGTATTTTAAAGTGGAACTACAAGACGATGTTCATTTAATTGATTTTATACCAAAAAATCTGAGCTGCTAATGTGAGGGAAACCATCACATTAGGATTTGTGATCAAGATGTTACATCAGTAGATCAAGGGCCAGGAAGTGTGTGAGGGTGGAGATAACAAGGTGTTCCTTCTAGTGAGAAAATAAATAGGGGTAAAATTACTTCTGTGTAATGCCATGTTAGACAATGAATTTTATTAACCCGCACATACTAATCTCCTGTGGATTAAACAGAAATAACCTCACAATTAGTTGCTGTGAAAACTACACTCTCGTACAGGAAGTCCTTGACTTACAACCACAATTGAGCCCAAAATTTCTAATGTTAAGTGAATCATTGCAGTTGATAAATTAGTAATCCAGTTGTTAAGGGATTATTGCTTCCCCATTGACTTTGCTTGGGAGAAGGTTGCAAAAGCTGATCACATGACCTTGAAACAGCAATGATCATAAATATGAATCAGTTGCCAAGCTTCTAAATTTTGATTATGTGACCATTCAAAGATTGTAACTGTGAAAAACAGTCATAAATCACATTTTTCAGTGCCATTATAACTTTAAACGGTCACTATGCAAACTTGTAAGCAAGGACTACCTGTACTGAAAATGAGGTCAGCTATGGTACCAAAATATGGGGGTCTAGAGTTGACTCTTAATAAAACAAAAATCCTGTATGAAAGTGATTTCAGTGCAAGCTAGAATATTATAGTCGTTACTCATACCCTTATTTTTTCATAATGGGAGTAATACCGCCATTTCAAATAAAGGGTAAGGCTTTACTGAGATTACATATCAGAAATATGGCTTTTAAACTCAGCTGAATGAATTATGGAGCACCAAAGATAATTGTATATACATATGAATTAAAATTCACAATATGTTTTGAGTTTGGTGGAAGATGTTTTGGGCACTGCATTGTATAATTTTATTTATTATTAAATTTATTTGCTATCCATCTCGCTTTGGGGCTATTCTGGGTGGCAAGCAACAGTGGAATGTATATATAACAAACGTAACAGTAGAATGTAAATATATGTAAATATAACAATAGTAAAACAATAAAATAAAAATAACTGATATAATTGTTTCCAGAGATACTAGAGTTCTCCAGCACTGGAGATGGAGAATCCACCAATGGGTGTAGACTGTATTCCTGCCCAATCAGATCAAGTCAGCCAAAGTTGCCACGCCCGTCCTGGACCATAGAGATCCCAGTCTTGACTTTTTTTTTTTTTTTTATAAAAATTCTTTTATTGAAACAATTAACATTGAACATAAAAACATGTTATGCAGCAATCATCCTGACCCCTGGTATACAATACTAAGTATTAGTCTTTGAAAACGTCTGAGTTAGTAAGCCTTTTCCCCCACTCCTCGTGTCTAGCCTCAACTATACTCCTGTTACATTTTATTTTGATTGGTGTTTCCCTTATCCGTTTCAATATTAATGTGATCAACATTAAACATAAGATCCTATTGCTAAGCAATCATCCTAGAACATAGCATACAACATTAGGTATTAATCTTTGTAAACATCTGTTTTAGTAAACGTTCTTCCCTCCTCCCTTACATCTTCAAGTATACTCCGAATACATTTTGTTTGATTGGTGTTTCTCCTATGTATGGTCTATCTACTGTATCTAGTCTATCGCATATTGTACTTTTGCGCTTCTGAGTTGACTTCATCCCATTACTAGTGCAATCTTTTATGGTCCCCAACCCGAGATCCTGAGGTAAAAGTTTCATATCCTGAGGTAGAGATTCAGTCTACTTTAACAATATTAAAGCAAACAACGTTAGTCATAAGGTTATGTTAAGAGGCATTAGTTATAGAACATATACATTCAACATTGGGTGTTAGTTTTTGTAAACCTTTGATTTGTTAACCCTTCATCCCTCCTCCCCTCGATCCTTAGCTGAACGCCAGCTGCATTCTGTTTGATTGGTGTCTCTCTTGGATATAGTCTATCCACTGTTTCCAGTCCGTCACAAATTGTTCATTGGAGCGACTTTTCAAATATGCTGATATTTTTGCCATTTCCGCCAGATTTGTTACTTTCACAGTCCATTCTTCAATAGGCGGTATTTCCGGATTCTTCCAGTACTGTCCCACCAATAATCTTGCTGCTGTAATTAAGTTCAAAAATAAAGTTGTCTCTGAGGTAGTGGTATCCTTTGTGATCCCTAACAGAAAAGCCTGAGGTAGAAATTCTATACGCTTTTTGAAAATGGTTTGGAGTGTCCACCATATCTTCCTCCAGAATGCTTTGATTTTTCTGCATGTCCACCATATGTGGAAGTAGGTAGCCTCCCCGTCTCCGCACCTCCAGCATTTGGGCTGGGTGCCCGGGTAGATGAGTGATATTTTTTTCGGGTCTAGGTGCCATCTATAGAACATCTTGTAGAAGTTTTCCCTTAAGTGTTGCGATTTCGTGAATTCTACATTCCTCACCCAGATTTTCTCCCACGTGTCTATGGCGATAGGATGTCCGAAGTCTTGCGCCCACTTTATCATACAGTTCTTGACTAGTTCGGTTTCAGAGTCCATTTCTATCAGAGTGCTGTACACTCGTTTGATGTGCCTAATCCCCTGTTCTCTGATCTGTTTGATTAGGTTCTCGTCGTTCTGGGAGAAGCCTTTCTTCTTGTCTTCACGCCACCTTGACTGTAGTTGTATATATGATAGCCAGTTACTTCCTATTCCTCTGTTTGCTAGCGTTGCTTGAGATTTCAAGAGGAACCTGTTTTCTTCTCCCAGTACAAGCTCACTGTAGGGCACCACTCCTTGCCCTTGGGATGTGTTCATATCCCCTGTTGCGTGTCCAGGGATCGTCCAGATGGGAATCTTGTCGTGTAGGAGGTGCTTGTATTTCTTCCAGACCCATAGCAGTGGGATTCGTAGTGGGTTCTCCTTGAAGTTCCTATCTGCCTTTTTGTCGTATACTAGGTATGCGTGCCAGCCGAATCGTAGACCATGCCCCTCAACATTCAGAACTCTATCGTTTGTCATGTTGATCCAGTCACTAACCGCCACCAACGTTGCTGCATAGTAATATAGCTTTAGATTAGGCATTTTGAGTCCCCCTCTCTCCCTTGCGTCTTGGATGATTTTTAGTTTCACCCTCGGTCTCTTGTCGTCCCAAATAAATCTGTTGATGCCTTTCTGCCAACTGTCTAAGTCCGCATCTTTCTTGAGTATGGGTAGCATTTGAAAGAGAAATAGAAATCTGGGTAATACATTCATCTTTACTGTCGCTATCCTGCCGAGCAGGGACAGACGTAGCGATTTCCACCTTTCCAGGTCTGTTTGTATCTTATTCCACAGAACCTCGTAGTTATTCTTGTATAATTTCGCATTTGTTGATTCTATCTCCACTCCTAAGTATTTGACTTTCTTGACTATTTCACAACCCGTTATTCTTTCCAGGTTCCGTTTTGCTTTGTTGTCTAGGTTTTTGACTAGCATCTTTGTTTTTGATATATTTACTTTGAAGCCTGACACCCTACCATAGTCTTCCATTATCTCCATCAACTTCCTTGCTGATTGTGCTGGTTGCGACATTGTCACCAGCAGGTCATCCGCAAAGGCACATAGTTTGTATTCTTGCTGTTTAATCTGTATGCCCTGTACATCCTCAGCCGCTCTTATTCTGTTCAGTAAAATTTCCAGTGTTAGGATAAATAGCAGGGGGGACAGCGGGCAGCCCTGTCTCGTGCCTCTCTCTATATTAAATGAGTCCGTTAAGTCTCCATTGACAATGATCTGGCCTGTTTGTTTCTGGTAAATTGCCGTTATGGAGTTGAAGAACTGTGCTCCCATTTTCATTTTCAGGACCAAGTTCGTCAGGAACGGCCAATTCAGTCTGTCGAAGGCTTTTTCTGCATCTACAAACATTAGAGCGGCGGGTATCTGGTTGTGCCTTTGCAGGTACTCTATTATGTTCAACAGCTGCCTCACGTTGGTTTTCATCTGGCGTCCTTGTATAAATCCCCTTTGGTCCGGGTGTATTGTTTTCTGTAAAACAGTCATTAGTCTATTGGCCAAAATTTTTGTGAAGATTTTATAGTCTGTGTTTAGTAGTGAGATGGGCCTGTAGTTTGCGGGCTGTGTGTTGTCTTTCCCCTCCTTTGGGATTAATGAGATGTAGGCTGTTTTCCAGGATGGTGGGACCTGGCCTCCTTCTTGAATGCTGGCAAATAGCTTTCTGAGGGGTTCTAGCATCTCATCCTGTAGATGCTTGTAGTAGGTCGCTGTTATCCCATCCGTCCCGGGCGATTTTCCTGCTTTCAGTTGTGTGATCGCTGAGTGTATTTCCTCCTTTGTGATTAAGGCATTCAGGGCTTCTCTTTGTGTGTCGGTAATCGCCTGTATCTTTTCGTTTTGTAAGAATTCATCTATCTCTTTGTCTTGTATCTTATCCTCGGCATATAGTTTCGAGTAGAACTCTGTGAAGGCTTTCTTGATGGTTTTTTGTCGGAATTCTAGCTTGCCTTTGTATTCTATCTTTTCAATTATGCGGGATTTTTGTTTCTTTCTTATAGTGTAAGCTAGCCAGCGGCCCGGTTTGTTGGCCTTGCAGAATGTCTTATGTTTTGCATATTGTATATTCCTTGCAACTTGGTCCGCCATCAACATGTCAAATTGCTTTCTTAAGATCTTGAGTCCTTCTTTGGTGACTTTGTCCTCTGGTCTTTTTATCAGTAGCCGCTCCATGTTGCTTATCTCATTTTCTAACTCTTTTCTTTTTTGTTCTTGTTGGCGACGGTGCCAGCTATTCATGGATATGAGGATCCCTCGCATGTACACCTTGCTGCCGTCCCAGATCTGTTCTATCGGTGTTCCGTTGTTCATATGTGTGCTGAAGTATTCCTTCATAGCTTTTTTGCATTCCGCCACCTTGTCTCCATGTCTAAACAGGTTTTCATTGATTCTCCAGGACCTCCTCTGTGTCTGGCCGTGTCTTAGTTCCATCCTCACAGGGTTGTGGTCCGTCAGAGCTTTGGGTAGGATTTCCACTGCGTTTAGACGAGTTAGCAAGTCGCTAGAAGTTAATATAAAGTCAATTCTGGAGAAGGATTGATGTCTGCCAGAGAAGAAGGTGAATTCTTGTTCTCTGCCATGTCTTTTCCTCCATACATCTGTCAGTTCGAGTTCCTCCTTCATGTCAAAGAAGGATTTAGGCAACTTGGAGTGTTTTTGTGGGTTCGGTGTAGTTCTTTTTTTGTCTAGAGCAGTCTCTATGACCCCGTTCCAGTCGCCCATGATGATGTAAGATCTGTAGTTAAGTTGTGTTACTTTCTTGTGTAGCTTTTTGTAGAATTTGCCTTGTTGCTGGTTTGGTGCATATACGCCCATTACTAGAATCTTCTTGTCCTCTTGTGTTATTTCAATTGCCAGGTATCTACCTTGGGGGTCGGACTCTATTAGCTTGGCCAATACATGTTTCTTTACATATATAACAATCCCATTCTTTTTTCTTGGCGCCGCTGCTACAAAGTGCGCGCCTAGTTTGTAGTTGGTCAGATATTTCTGGTCTGCTGCTCTGATGTGTGTTTCTTGTAGGCAGATTATATCGCTTTTATCTTGGTTCAGATAGTGGAGAATTTTTCTCCTTTTCTGGGGGGAGTTCAGTCCGTTCACATTCCAAGTCAAATACTTAGTTGCCATCATCTGTTGCAGGATATTTTTGTGAGACCATTTCTGTTATTTCTCCTGTTGTCTTCTTTGGTCCCGTTCCCATGATATCCGGATTGCTGCTCGTATTGGTTTGTGCGGTCTTGCTTTGCTGGTCTGTGTGTTTGGTAGTGGAGCCTGGTAGCCCGTCCTCTGTAGGCTGTCTTGCTGCCTTGTTTTTGTTGCTCCTTGCTCTCTGTGCCCTCGCCTCTCTAGGTATTCCATTCATTTCCTCTGCCACTGCCCTGATCTGTGCCTCTGCGCTGTTTGCTCGTTGGCCTCGATCCCTCCCGCTTTCCCGTGGTCTATCTGCGTCTTCTCCCGCGGTGGGTTGAGGGCCTCCCGACTTCAGTTCCTTTTCGAGGAAGTCTTTGGCTTTCTGGACCGAGGTCAAGTAGTGTCTCTTGTTTCTATAGGAAAGTGACAGTCCTGTTGGGGTTTCCCACCGGTATCGCAGTGCACGCGATCTCAGTTCTGTGGTCAGGAATTTGTAGTCTTTTCTGTCTCTCAGCATCGCCTGGGGGATCTCTTTCAGAACCTTCACCTCCTGTTCCTCTATGTAGAATGCCTTGTTATAGGAAGTGGCAGAGATGTGATTCCGGAGCCTCTGTGTTGTGAAGTGGATGACCACGTCCCTTGGTTGCTGCCTGTTCACTGCCCTCCAGGCGCCCACTCTGTAGATTTTTTCGATTTGCCACCCAATCTCATTGGCGCTCCTGCCCAGGAATGTTGCCAGTGCCTCTACAAAGGTCCTGAGCAGGCTTTCTTGGGTTTCGTATGTTGTCTCTTTCCACCCTCTGAATCTGATCGCAAATGACAGTTGCCAGAATTGCATCATGGTCGACTGGTCCTGAACCTCAGCAGCCTGTCCCTCTATGCAATTTTCCACTTCTTTCATCATCTTTTCCGTATTCTCCCTTGTTTCTTGGAGGTTCTTGTAATGTGTTTGCATTGCCTCCTTCATTTGTTCCAGGTTTGTGGCCACCGCTTTGCGTTGTTCTTCCCACTTTCTCTCCAGGTCTCTCCCCTGGTCCGCCAGCATCCTTTTCATGTTTTTGTATCTTTCCTCCATCTTCTGTTCTGTTTCTATGCGTCCTTTCTCCGTCTTCGCACTCATTTCTGCCAATTTTCTTTCCATGCCCTCTATCCTTGCCGCCATCGTCGCTATCGTCTCATTTAGTGTCTCAATCGTCTCTGTTAGTTCTTGGATCATGCGTGTTGTTGTGGAGTCATGGGTTGGGGTTTGGGTCTGAGGGCCTGTAGTTGGATGGGGGGGTGTGAGGATGGGTGGGGTATTGCCTGGCTGATTAGAGGGCTGGGCCGGGGAGGGTGCAGTTCCCTTCAGGTCTCGCAGTTTGATTTGTTTTGTCCGTCTGGCAGCCATTTTGAGCTTCTCCTCCTGTTGGCCTGTCCACCCTTAAAGCCACCCCTTGATGCCAAGAATTGTGGGCGGATTGTTCCTGTGCCAGTTTATCAAGCTGCTAGGATAGGTTGGATCAAACAGTTTATATTTTAACAGAAAAAAAAAAATTTTTTTTTTTAAATTGTCCACTAGGGGGTGCTATTTGCTTTCAGATAAGCTTCGCTGTGCTGGCAGAGATGATGCAAGGTGAAATGATCTGTGGCTTGAGACTTGCACAGATGGCCCTTTTCACCAGGTGCAGTACACTTAGACTTTTTGGGGTCTGGGGGGGTCTTCTGGGGGTCTTGTGAGGGTCCTCCCCCTACCGCTGGGCTCCCCCTGCGTCTACTGTCCCTCGGTGCTCTAATCGGCCCCCGCTTGTCTTACCGGTGTCTTTCTTCGTGCCTGTTGCTCCCTCTGCTCTCCTCTCTTTTCTGTGTCCTATCGGCTTTGTTTGCTTCCGCCTCTCGCTTCTCCTCTCTTGTCGGCTTCTTACTTTCTGGCTCTGGCCGCTTCCGCCTTTGTTCGCTGCTCCAGTCCTCCTCCGCTGTTCTCTTGCCTTTTCTTCCGCTCTCCGACTCTTCTGGAGGTTCTCCGCCGGCCGGCAGGTCCCCTCGGCAGCGCTCCGGTGTCTCCCTTCCGCTCCGCCGCTCGCCTCTCGCCCGTTCTCTGGAGCTCCGTGACTTACGGCTTGGCGCGGCGTTCTCGGGCCTGCCGGTCGCTCTGCTGCCGCCGGCTTCCTCCGCTCCGTCCGCGGCTTCTCGGGACCTCCCGGCGGTGAGTCTGACCTCGTTTGAGAGGTTCGAGATTCCTTTTTAATCTCTACCTCTTTTTTGTTGCTCCCTGTCTCTTTTTTGTATTTAATTTGAATTTCGCGCGAGCCCCGTCCCGGAGCTCGCAGGGAAAGGCTCCGGTCCTCGTGACCGGAACCGGAAACCTCCTCCCAGTCTTGACTTGATTTTGCCCAGGACAGACGTGCAAGTTTGGCTCTTAGGCAGGTACAGTCCTCATTGATGGATTTAGTTCTCCAGTTGCTTAGCAGTGCTGTATTCAGCACAGAATTTGGCCTTTATTTACAATTTGATCTACATTCAGGAACATTATCAAATTTCAAATTTCAACAGATTCCTGATTGGGTGGAGGAGACACAAACTGAGTGTGCAGGAAGGGGCTCCTTCCTTTCTCCTCTTCTCCCCACTCTTATAGCTCTCTTCCCAACCCCCCATTTCTAAAAAAAATATATTTAATTCAGGTGGACTAACGGCTGTTAGTCTCCTGCCGATCTCAGTTCGGTCTTCATTTTAACAGAGCTCGTAGCTGCAGTTCCGGTGCTTAATTCGAGTAGGTGGGGGGGAGAGTTTCTTCTTGTCGTCACTCCCAGGAGCTGGGAAAGCCTGAGGTGTTTACTGAAACGTTTATTGAAGCTGCGGCTGCAGTTTCTACAAGCTTAAATCGCTTTTTTTGGTAGCTTGGGCTCTTTGATCGTTCTCTCCGACAGCAAGCTTCCCGCGTGCCCAGCAGCTACCGCCAAACAGCTGTTAGGCGCGAAGGAAAGATTCCTCGTAAAATTACTGGTTTTTTTTTGCTGGCTAGAGGCACGGACCTTTCCTAAGGGAGGTATTAGGCAGCCACGAAGGGAAGAATCCTCAGGATTAACTGGCTTTTCTGGCTAGAGGCGCGAACCTCTCCCTAAGGCAGGCACTTGTGATATGCAGCAGCCATTTCCCCTACGCATTCAGGACCGAGCAAGCTCGACCGTTAGTTTGTGAGCGGCCGCCATCTTGGACCTCGTGGTCCCAGTTTTCAGAGGCTCCGTTTAATTACGAAGGGGAAATTTGGAGGAAGGGGCTCCTTACTCCTCACCACCAACCTCATAGCCTAACAATAGTGATCACATTGGGGCAGGTGAACTCTAGTAGGTTTTTAGGAGGAACATCAGGTCCTCCGTAGTTGAACCGGATGCCATTTTGAGGACGGCCGCCATCTTGTTTTAATAGGTGGTCACTTCCACAGGACCGTTACTTCTGATTATAATTGTTCCCTGCCCCCCCCCCTTTTAGGTCTGTTAGATCTTCCCTGCGTTATATTTATTTTATTACTGGTCCTCTCTTTGTCTGCACACTTATTGGCCTTCTCATGCTTGGTGTCTTCCGGCCTGACCTTTCTCACACTGACTCATTTTGAATTTTGAACTCTGTTTGTCATTAGCAAATTATCTGGATTCCAGGCGTACCCCACACTGTGTCTGTGCTTATCCACAACAGCCCTAGCCAGGTTCCAGGCGCCCCCTGTAGTGCATCTGTTCTTATCCGTGCACAGATATCGCTGGGTTCCAGGTGTCCCCTATCGTGCGCCTGTTCTTATCCATGCAGTTTACCTGGGTTCCAGGCATCCCCATTAGTGCGCCTGTCCTTATCCAGTGTATAATTCTCTCTGCATCTCAGGGGCCCCCTATCGTGTTCCTGCAGTATCAGAGAATGGAGGAGTCTATGTCTACCTCAAAGGGCACTTTACCATCCTCATTGGCTCCAATGAACCCCACTTCTCCTGGCCTGGTGAGCGCAGATAAGCCTGCGGCCAAAGGCAAGGACAAAACTACCACCAAGGCTTCAAAGAAGTCAATAAAGCAGGCCAGCCAGAGACACCAAGCGCTGGAAAAGGAATTTTCCAAGGCTCAAAAGAGGGCCAGGATTGAGACCTCCCAGGCATAGGGGTTGGCCTTGGACCTACCATTAGGACCACCAACCTCTCCCTTGGGCATATGGTCGACAGGGGAGTCATTTCATTCCCCTGCACAGAGTGCAAGTGGCAGAATTCTTCCGGTTTCCCAACCCACGACTTCAAGGGCTCATCACGGAGTCCCAGAGGCGACATCCACCCCTACTGCGGCCGGTCTCTGGCCAATCAAGCCCGTTCTCCCTACGAAGGACCGTCTCGCCTTCTTAATAGCACAGATGGTTGACTGCACTCTTGATGCCAGGGCTCAGGCTTCTGGTTCAGGAACTGTCCCTTCTCCAACTATGCGCCAAGCAGCCCCTCAGACCTATTATGTCCCATCTTCCCCATCTGGGTCTACCTGCTCTGAGGGTTCATCTATTCAGACACATGACATTGAGCAAGAGATCCCAATGTCTAAGGAGGAGGAACCTTCCCCAGAAGCACCCTCCTTCAGTGGTCTCTTTAATCCTTCCTTCTTTGTCACATTGCTCCGCAGAGCCACGTCCACAGCCCATTTAGGTCCTGATCCTTCCGCATCAACAACCACTGTTTCCCCAGAATCGGAGGCAGATCCAAATTTCACCGAACCGGTGACTGGTCAGCATCGTATCCCTTGTCCCTCCATGTTCTTGAATGCGATAAGGAAACAATGGACCTCTCCCGCTTCAGTTCCTCTTCCAGGTAATACTGATAAAAAGTTATACAATGTGGCTAAGGACTTGGAGGAGGCACTGGAAGTGCCTGCGGTGGACGAGCCATTCGGGCCCCTAGTATCTCCCACTGCCATTCCTGGCGATGTCTCTGAGGCCCTCAAAGCAGAGGACCGTAAGTGCGAACTTACCTATCACAGGACACACCAGGCTACTGCATGGGCTATTAGGGCGGCCACTTCAGCATCCTTTTTCAACAGGTCCGCTCTCCGCTGGCTCAGGCAACTCCAGGCCCATATTCCAGCGGAGGATATCCGTACACATCAGGATCTTAGTAAGATGGTGGCTGCCACAGAGTACGCGTCAGATGCCACTCTCCAGGCTGCCAGGTTTTCCTCCAGGGCTATGGCGTCTAACGTAACTGGTCGCCGGATGCTGTGGTTGAAGCACTGGCAGGCAGATGCCAAGTCTAAATGGCATCTTTCGGCCACCCCATACCAGGGAGGTAAGTTGTTTGGGGATGCGTTGAATCCTTATTTAACTGAGAACAAGGATAAACGCAAGGTCCTTAACCACCTCATTAGGAAAGCGGACAAACGGCCTTCTTATTACCAAAAGCGGCAATCATTTCGTGCGGGAGCTAGGTACAATTACTCCCGACCTATACGTTCCTTTCCGACCAGACAGAACCGGCAAGAGAGACAGCCTGACAGACAGACAGCCAGGCCTAGGCAGCACTTTCAGGGCAAGCGGCCCTTTCGAGGGAACGGCTGACCATCCAGCAGATCCAGGTGACTCTCTAGCGGTTCCTCCCATAGGGGGCAGGTTCTCCCTCTTCGCCCACCAGTGGGAGGCTATCACCACAGACGCATGGGTACTAAACACCATACGTCACGGTCTGTTCCTAGAATTCATTTCCAACCCTCCATCCCGTTTTCTTTCTTGTCCCTACCCATGAAGTCGAATAAAAAAGAGATTAATGAAGGAGGCCGTTCAACATCTGTTAAGCATACGGGCCATAGAACCGGTACCAGTGGACCAGAGGGGTCGGGGATTTTATTCCATCCTCTTTGTCGTTCCAAAGGCGTCAGGGGGATGGAGAGCCATCTTAGACCTCAAAGGTCTGAATTTTCATCTGGCATACCGCAAATTCAAAATGCAAACACTCTGCTCCATCTTGGGAAGCGTGAGAAAAGGGGACTTCCTGACATCTATCGACCTTACGGAAGCCTATCTTCATATCCCCATCTATCTTGCCCACTGCCGGTTCCTAAGGTTTGCATACAAGGGGCGCCATTTCCAATACAGGGTGCTCCCGTTCGGACTCTCATCAGCTCCCAGGGTCTTTACCAAGATCCTGGCGGTCCTGGCAGCTCACTTACTAATGATGCCAGTCAGAGTCCAATGTTACCTGGACAACATACTAATCCAGTCCTCGTCCATTCAGTCCGCCAGGACGGACTTCAAACTGGTAATAAAGTTGCTCCAGGACCATGGGTTCTCCATAAATTTCCCCAAAAGTCACATGATCCCCACAACCAGGCTGTTGCATCTTGGGGCCATCATAGACATGGTGCAGTGCAAAGTGTACTTGTCCCAGGAACGCTGAAACAGCATAAGAGAGTCAATCATGAAATTACACAGGAGTCGGTTAGTAACATTGGTCAGTCTCTCCCAACTGTTAGGCAAGATGGTTTCGACCATTGCAATCGTTCCCTGGTCCCGGTTTCACTCCAGGGAACTACAGTGATTCATGCTTCCCTTTCAGAGACAGAACCTCAGTGCTTCCCAATGACGGACAAGTCTCCCAACACAGGTAGTGCGTTCTCTCAGGTGGTGGCGATCACCCGCCATGCTCAAAGGGTTATGTTTCAGGGAACCAGATCGGATAATACTAACTACCGACACCAGCCTGTTCAGCTGGAGGCCACACCTGCGGTCACACTGGGCTCAGGGCCGTTGGTCTCACTCAGACCTTCGCCACAACATAAATTAGCTGGAACTAAGGGCCATACATCTAGCCCTGTGCCACTTCCACAGCCTGGTGAAGGGGTGTCACGTATTGGTCCTCACGGACAACGTGGCCGCCAAGGCTCATGTGAACCATCAAGGGGACACCAAATCTTGGGCTTTACTGACCGAGTCGCTCCTACTGGGTTCTTGGGCAGAACACAATCTGGCCTCCATCAGGTCCGATCATATTTCTGGGGTGGCGAACACTCAGGCCAACCTTCTGAGCAGAGCCACGGTAGATCACTCAGAGTGGCGCCTTCACCCGAGGGTCTTCAGAGAGATATGCCACCGTTTCGGCCTCCCACTCGTGGACCTCTTTGCTTCCCTGAGCAACGCTCATCTGGCTCGATTCTTCTCCCGGTTCCCGTCTCCGGGGGCGGAACAGACGGATGCTCTTCGGAGCCCATGGCCACAAGGTCTACTTTATGCCTTCCCTCCCCTACCTCTTATCCCGGCGGTAGTCCACAAGCTTCTTCGGAAATATTCCTAGTGGCACCTTATTGGCCGAGGAGACATTGGTTCGCCGATCTGATGAATCTCTCCCTAGCAGACCTTTGGCGGACTCCTACGGAACGGGTCTCTCCCAGCCAGGGGTTCATACTTCATCCGGATCCCCAATGGCTCCAGTTAGCCGTTTGGCACTTGAGCGCTCACTCTTAACGCAAGAGCTATGCTCACCGGGGGTCATTGCTGTCATCCAGGCCTCTCGCTGCCCTTCCACAAACCGGATATACGAGGCCACATGGAAAAATTTCCAGTCATGGTGCTCAGGTCGTCACTTGTCACTTTCTGATTCCCCATATTCTGGACTATCTGTTGCAGGGCCTGGAGAAGGGATTGGCCACAAACACGCTGCGCAGGTAGATTTCTGCTCTCTCCATGGTTCTCACCTGTGATTCGACGGGGTCCCTGGGACATCACCCCTTAATTCGCTCATTCATTAAAGGGGTTTCTAATACCAGGCCTCCTACAGTACACAGGTACCCGTCATGGGAACTACCTAGGGTCCTTAAGGCTCTTACGAAGTCCCCCTTTGAGCCCTTGAGAACGTGCGACATCCGCTACCTGTCCCATAAGGTAGCATTTCTGGTGGCAATCACATTGGCACGCCGTATTTCTGAATTGGCAGTACTTTCCATGAGGGATGACCTGTGCATTTTCCATCAGGATCTAGTGGTCCTTCGACTCGACCCTACTTTCATCCCAAAAGTCAACTCTCTGTTCCATAAATCCCAGGAAATAGTGCTGCCAGATTTTTGCCCCAACCCATCACATGCGCTGGAAGGGCAATGGCATAGCCTGGATGTCCACAGGGCACTTAGATACTACATTTCACGGACAGCAACTTTCCGCAAATCGGAAGCCCTCTTTGTATTCTTCCATTCTTCCTCCAAGGGGCGGAAGATTTCTTCTTCCACGATTGGCAGGTGGATTAGAGTGTGAATTGCAGGGGCATATCAAGCTGAGTCATTGCCGGCTCCACAGCTGGTCACTGCTCACTCTACAAGGAGTGCAGCCACTTCTGCGGCATGGGCCACCCAGGCGTCCATCGAGGACATCTGCAGGGCGGCTACATGGTCTTCACCATCTCCTTTCATACGTTACAAAATTGATAGGTTTGCCTCGGCAGAGGCTTCCTTCGGTAGGAGAGTTCTCCAACAGGTTTTATGTCAAAGTGCCACACCGGACCAGTCTACTATCCACCCTCAGGGACAGTAGGCTTTGGTATGTCCCATTGGTGGATTCTCCATCTCCAGTGCTGGAGAAGGGGCGTTGTCTTACCTGAACGCCTTTTCTCAGCACAGAGATGGAGAATCCACTCCCGCCCTTGTAGGTCTTTAGGCCTAGGGTTAGTTAATTTTTGTGAGCCACAACATCTTGCTGTCAGTCAATAGCTACGCTCGTGTCAAGACTGGGATCTCTATGGTCCAGGATGGGCGTGGCAACTTTGGCTGACTTGATCTGATTGGGCAGGAATACAGTCTACACCCATTGGTGGATTCTCCCATCTCCATGCTGAGAAAAGGCGTTCAGGTAAGACAGCGCCCCTTCTATTGATTTAGATCCTAACACTGTCCATCCAACCAAAGGTGCTGTACACAAAGTCCTCAACTTTCGATCACTTACTTAGACCATTCAAACTTACCTGGAAAAAGGGAGTTGTGACATGGTTCTCAAATTCCAACAATTGCGCTCCTCCTCCCTGCAGTCACGTGATTGCATTTAGGGTAAAGAGTTTTGGAGGGCTGATACAAAAAAGTGATCTGAGACTGTGCCCCTATGGACAAGAGGCTATTGAGATCATGTCCTCTATACTGCACCTCTGTAAGCATTCAAGGACCCCCCCTATAACTTCTTACCTGGTAAAACATTGGGAAATGTTGATCTTTTATATGTACATTTATTATTATCAGAACAGTATGATTCAGTCTCCTTTAATGTATCTAAATTTTGTTATGCTGTCTGCAATAGTTGCCAGACTTTGTCCATTGATAAATCCACCACCAATTTTAATATTTTATCTTGTTTTTACTTTATTTTTATTTTAATATGTTTCTGTTTGCAGTTCTAATAAAAATTCTAGGCTGAATTCAAGATTACCATTAGATTATCTCATCAATAGTATCATAACATATCTGTGAGAAGTCAAGAGAAATTATGTACTTAAATTTTATTCACATTAAATAACAAGTTACCAAATTGTGGATACAAAAGTCCAAATAACTGGTAGATAGTACTGAAGAGAGATCTAAAGTAACTGCATTCCCGTACATATGTTACTCACAACAAAATATGGGATTCCAACTTACTTAGGAGCCAATTAGACTATAACACCCCCTCTCAAGTAAAAGCAACTTTCATATACTGTACCAAGGTATGCATCTTGGAATCATTATCTTCTCCTGTCTATCTTTGTAAATGCAAGTATTCAGCGGGGGAGATTTAGAAGGTCTGTTTGGGAATGAGAGAGAGAGAGAGAGAGAGAGAGAGAGAGAGAGAGAGAGAGAGAGAGAGAGAGAGAGAGAGAGAGAGAGAGAGAGAGAGAGAGAGAGAGAAGGGCAAACTGATCTTGAATATCCTTAAATGAATGTCTGAAGTTGAACTGAGACCTTCTACTCTGAGGAGTTGAATAAAATAGTAAACCCCTCTATATGAAGCCCTATGCCCAACATTTTAATCTGGTTGATGTCAAATATAATTTAGCTGACTTAAAGTTGATGAATCTCATTAATAGTCTTAAATACAAATGTTAAATGGGTTCCTGGGCAATATATATGTTAGTCAGCTCATAATTTTTTTACCATAATTATTTAATAAATTCTGGCAATTTGGCTGGATGCCTTAAGCCTTAACTACTTTGTCATAGGCCCTAATCCAAAAGAAATCACTTTCCTCTTAATTTTTACTCGTGAATGTATGCAAGATTGAATCAGGAATCAAGTTAAGGCCCATTTAAATTGCCTAAAGGTGAAAGGCTTTCATAGAGACAGATGGAATGTCTCCTTTAGAAATGGATTGTCTTAGTACCGGTAGTTTCATTCTGAAGAAGGAGGTGCACACCTTTCAGATCTCTAAATCCTTTATCCAAGATAAAGATATTTGATGTATATCATGCTCTAGTTATCAGAGTTAAGATTAACCTAACCTTTTGTAAGGAGGACAAATATCAATTCAAACTGGAGGGGGCACCATTCCAATTAGTTTGACAAACCTGCATAACATCTAAGACAGCATTTGTGGAGTCCTACACAATCTTCCAACAGGCCAATTTAGTAGTTTCCACTCAAATCCTAAAGGAGCAGAAAATAAAATAACAGGCCCTGCTTGGAATGAAGAAACAAACTTCTTGATCAGAAGAAAAATTTGTTGCAACTAATCAAAGCCACAAAGAAAAAAAATACTTTCCCTATTGTGGCATATTATAACAAATTGTTCCTATACTAGTGTTACCTATTGCAGCCTTCTCTGCAATACCTGGGTATGAAACTTCAAAATTTAAAGTATGATTCTCATGATAATACCTCAGTGATGGATGTGTCTTTATCCTCACTACCCTAGTCACATGCAAGAAAGTAAAAATATTATCAACCAACATAAGTGTGGTAAATTCCTCTAGTAATTTTATCCCCCTCCCTGCTAATTAAATCTAATTCTAATCGGTGGGCACCAGTATTGACCTCTGTCTTTTTATATATTAATCTCACAGATAAGATCCCAGAGGAATAGAAGGTAAAAATAATTGTTTGCCTATATAAAAAGGGCAATAGGAATGACACAGTTAATTATAGGCCAATTAGCCTATTGTATATCATTAACAAATTACTTACCAGGTAATTCACCAACCTCAATTCCTGGGTTACAGATGAAGGAATAAGCAATACCAAGCAAATAGTTTTCCAGTCAGGACAATGCATAATGCTACCTAATCTAGCTGATAAACAGAAATCTGACTTTATTTGCTGCATTTATTGATTTTTATTTTTTTAATATGTTTTATTAATTTTTAACATACACCTTAATATTTGGTAAACATCGTGTTGTCTGGGTTAGTGTTTAAAAAACAATAACAATTAATTTCTATAATTCTATAGTCCATATAGTAGCTTTACCTGATTTCCTTTTCTTCCAATAATATTCTCTTTTGCCAATCTTAAATTAATACAGTTCTTATTTAAATAAATTGAATAGAAATATTTTTCTCATGTTTCTGCAAATAATAACCACATCAATATAAAGTTTCTTTTCTTTTTTTAATTTTTATTTTTCCTTTTTCCCTTTACAAACAACACAAAACAAAATACATTTTTTCTTTTTTCTTAACAATACTATGTCCTATATCTCTTACATTTATTTACATTGCTTCTCGTACTTTTTTATTCCTCAATTCTGACCAGTTGTAGTACATGTCCCATATCTCATAGAATTCAGTAATTTCTTTGTCCTTTAATTCTAAAGTAAGGTTATTCATCTCAGCACAGTCTAGTATCTTACATGTAATCATTGCATTTGTTGGTATGTTTTCCTTTTTCCAACATTGAGCATATGCAATACGTGCTGCAGTTATTATATGTATAATGATGTATCAGAATTTTTTTTCCAGTTTTGGATTGATTATGCCTAAAAGAAATGTTTCGGGTTTAAGTTCAACTTGTTGTTTTGTTATTTCTTGTATCCATCTCCTTATCTGCTCCCAGTAGATCTTTGCTTTGGGGCATTGCCACCACATATGGTAAAATGTTCCTTCTTTATTTTTACATTTCCAACAATCCGGATTCATATTTTTATATATCTTGGCCAGTCTCACCAGTGCTAAATGCCATCTGTGAACATTTTATATTGGTTTTCTTTGTATGCGGTTGACAGCATTAGTTTGTAGTTTCTGTTCCAAATTCTTTCCCATTCATCTAGTTCTATATTTCTACCTATATTTCGTGCCATGCTATCATTGGCCCCTTAACTATTTCTTCTTCAAATTCAATTTCTAATAAGAGTTTGTAGGTTTTTGTTAAAAAAATTTCCTCCCTTGTTTGTCAATATTTGTCCAATTGCTAAGGTATCTGGCTTATTCCATACTCTTCCCTGTCTTTGCTATACTTTGACTTCCGGTGGTGACGCTGAGGTAGTGCAGGGGAAAGAGGACAGTCTCCGTCCTCCAACTCTGATCTTTTCAGGTTTGGAGACCCTTCGGGGGCATGAAAGTCTGGAGGGCTACGTGCGAAAAGGGTGAAACCTTGGGGAGTAGTGAGGTGAGAGGCAAGCACCCACTATGACGGAGGAAACCCCTTAAATCCAACTTGAAAACTTCTGCTTTCAACAGATGGCAGATCCGAGGCCTCGACTAACCACAAATAATGTGAAAGCAAGATATGCTTAATGGACTATGTCATAGAGTGAGTTAAACATTTATAAAAAATATTCCAAAGTATTAGAAAAGTCTAAAAGATTTGCCTGTCTGTTGATTCTGGTGTTGTTAGAAAGCTCAATAGAAGAGGGAAATCCTCAGCACAAGTGGTGATCCAGTGGGAAGAGCTGTGATTCAGCATTAAAATAGCCAGAGGATTAACAGAAGTGAGATAAAAAGAAAGAAAAGTTTTGTGGTAAATGTTTTAGCACAGAACGAAGAAGGTGAAAGATTGTGGAAGGAGAGGTTGGGAGACAAAAGATGGATACGGAGTAGAAGGTGGAGTGACCAGGAAGAGAGAAATGAAAGGAAATGATCGGCAAGCTGACAGCAGAAATGGCAGTGAAAATGGCGATCTGAGAAGGTCGGAAGAGCAGCGAGCTGTAGAAGATCGTAAAAAGCGAGGTTGGAGGAGAAAGGAGGAAAGAAACAGCGAGAAGACGTGTTGTGGTAGTGAAAGTGACAAGAACAGTTAGAAGGAGAGAAGATCGATAGACTGCGTGCCAAATGCGGAGAAGCAGTACATCGAAGAAGATTGGAGAATAGTGAAGTCGGAGTAGAAAGGAGGAGAAAGCTTGGAAAGTGAAGGAATTGGTGAGAGAGCGTAATACGGAGGTGAAAGTGACAGGAATGGATTGATTTTTGGATTTGGAGAGAGATCGGAGAAATAGCATGCTATAGGAGATTGGAAAAAGCGAGGTTGGAAGAAAACAGAGGAGGTGAACCAGGAAGTGCGGAAAGTTTGGAAAGTGAAGGAGACGGTGAGAAGACGTGACTGGGCAGTGAGAGACAGGAACAGATATATGGACTAATGGTTGATGTTATAAGTTGGGAGAAAAAATTTTGGAGTCCTAGAGAAATTGGGTGTTAAATAAAAAAGAGAAAAAGAAAGTGAAGAGGATTAGGGAAAGAGAAGAGAGGACTAAAGTTAGAAAGGTTGCTGACTAAACAAATATATATTTAAAAAAAGGGGGGTATTTGATAAATAAGATATTAAGATGACAACACTGAGAACAGGGAAAAAAACAGTGTCAAGTTTAGCATTAACACCTTCATCTCCTCCTGGACAGAGAACAATAGAGGGAATGTTGGGGGCAGAGAAGCAAAATGTATTATTAAAAGCATGCAAACAACATTATTAACTATCCAAGAAACGATGTTAAAGATGCAGGAGACAATGTCAAAAAATCATATTGAAATGAGAGGTGATATGAATAAATTAGATAATAAGATTGAAACAATACAACAAACAATTGAGAAAAATGAAGAAAGAATATTGACAGTAGAAGTAGGATTGGATAAAATAGAGAAAAAAGTCGATACAGTAGATAAAAAATTGATGGAAACCAACAAAAAATTAGAGGAATCAATTATACATCTGGAAATTATTATTTATTATTATTATTTATTAAATTTCTATGCCGCCCTATTCCGGGAACTCAGGGCGGCTCACAGCATAAATAGAAATCCAATATTAAGAAACTACATAATACATATATAAAAATACATATATAAAAAAGAGAACCCCTAAATTAAGAAACCATTCATACAACAAACGTACACACAAACATACACTGGCTAGGGGCAAGATGTCAACCGCCCCAGGCGTGTCGGCAAAGATGTGTCTTAAGGAGTTTACGAAATGGACAGGGCGGCGTTTTACTTAAGGTTTCAAAACGTGGTGGAGGATAAGGAAGAGGATTTGGGCACCATTATGGTAGAATTGATAGCAGAGGCTCTACAAAGAGATAAACAGGAAATATTTCCAAAAATAGACGAGGTGTACTGAATCCACACAAATTATGCTCGAAGGAATAAACTACCACGTGAGATACATATAAGATTTGCCAGAAAAAAATTAGAGACTTAATATACAGGATCACAAGGGAGGATCCAATAATTTATAAAGGCATAGAAATTAAAAGAAATTCCAAAGAAAATGAGGGAACAAAGAAGAGATTACAGATATCTCAGTGCACATCTTATTATTCCATTTAGATGGCTAATCCCCGAGGGGATGTTGATAACATGGCAGGAGAGGAGGATTAAAATTGACAGCCTGGACAAGGCAAGAGAATTTTATGAACAATTAGATGGGAAAAAAGAAGAGAATAGTAGTAGAGAAGAATTAGAGTCAGAAACTAAAAGTCAGGAAGATTAGCAACTAGAGTTAAGAGAAAGAGAGAAGGTGATAGCAAGTAAAGAGGTAAAGAGAGAAAGGAAAGAAAGAGGAAAAGGTTTGAGAGTGAGACAAGCTCAGAAGTAAAATAATGGATGAGAAGATCAGATTAGTATCAATGTTAATGGCCTAAATGCACCAGCCAAAAGAAAACAAATATTAACTAAATAAGTCAAACAAGGTGTAGACATAGCATATCTACAAGAAGTACACATAAAAAACCAACACAGAAAATATTTGGAATTCCCGAAATTAGGAGAATTATATACGTCACTAATGGAACGAAAACAGAGAAGAATAGCAGTTTATATCAGAAAAGGAATTAGAGCCAATTTAAAATATCAAGACACAGAGGGAAGGGTACTAATAATAGAACTACAAATGGAACAAAAATCATGGTTATTGGTGACAGTTTATGCTCCAAACAAAAAACAAAAAGAATTTTATAAAGATCTACATAAAAAACTTGTAGAAATTGGACAAGGAAACATCTGTATAATTGGAGATTATAATGTGATAGTAGATGTAAAAATGGATTATATTAGTAATATGAAAAATAAGAAGAAGCGGAAAACATTACCAAAAACATTTTTCGAGATAGCACATGAATTTAACTTATTTGACCAATGGAGGAAACAGAATCCCACAAAAAAGGAATACACCTTTTTTTCAAATCCACACAAATCGTGGTCTAGATTAGATATGGCATGGATGAACGGGGAAATAGGACAAGAAGTGGAGACAATAGAAATAATGCCAAATATATGGGCAGATCATAACCCTTTGAAAATAGTGTGGACAGGTCAGAAAAAAGCAAAGAGAAGGTGGACACTTAATACTCAAATTTTAAAGGAAAGATAATTCACTGCAAGGATTAAAAAAGAAATGGAATTATTTTTTAAAGAAAACACAAAACAACAAACATCACTACAAATTACATGGGATACTGCCAAAGCATATCTGAGAGGAATAGCAATAACATATACAGCTAGGAAAAACAAGGTGAAAAGGCAGACACAAAATATACTTCTGGAAGAGATTAAAAAATTAGAATCCAAATTACAACGGGAGCCACAAGATGAAATGATTAAAGAGGAAATGACTCTGGCCAAACATAAATTAAATATAGTAGAACAAGAGGAATTGGCAAGGGAATTGAAAGTAACTAAACAAAATTTCTTTGAACATGCAAACAAACCCGAGAGGTGGCTTGCTTACAAACTAAAAAAAGAGAAGGAAAAAAGAATTATTCAGGAATTGTATGACAAAAATGGAGAGTTGCAATATAAAATAGAGAAAAAGAAAAAAATAATTCAGAAATATTTCGAGTCTCTATTTAAAAAAGAGGAAATAGAGGAGGAGAATATAAAACAATATCTAAAGGCCAAGGGTCTCCCGGAATTAAAAGGACACAGAATTATTGAATAAAAAAATAACTGTAATGGAATTAAGAATGGCAATACAAAAACAAAAAAATAATAAAGCCCCGGGGCCAGATGGTCTACCAGGGGAAGTATATAAGACTCTCTATGAAGATCTGGAAATGATACTATTAGATGTATATAATGATGTACTGGAAAAAGCCAAACTACCAGACTCCTGGACAGAAGCCATCATAACTCTTATTCCAAAAGAAGATACGGATCTTAAACAAATAAAAAATTATAGACCAATCTCGTTGTTGAATTCGGATTATAAAGTTTCTTTTCATTGATCATCTTGATTACCTCGTCCTAAATCCTGTTTACATTCTTATTTAAATTTGTTTTCCCCACAATATTCAAAACATTCTAACTGGTTAAGATTTTCTCAAAATTAGTTACACTTAAGTATTTAAGTCTTTTTTCTCATACAAGCCATCACATTTTTACATTTCTCATATCTTAAAGAAAAATAAGAGAGAGAGAGAGAGAGAGAGAGAGAGAGAGAGAGAGAGAGAGAGAGAGAGAGAGAGAGAGAGAGAGAGAGAGAGAGAGAGAAAGACAAAACAGAAAATATTTCTTTTATGTAAACCATCCCAACATTTTTATATTTTTCATGTCAAAAAACCAAACACAAAAGAGACTGGAGCGCGCATGCGCAAGGCACGGAAGCAGCCGGCTTCTGTGAGACTCTGAACTCCGGGACTTAAAAAGCCACGAAAACAGTACAAAACAGCTGTTTTTCGTGGCAGAAAAAAATCCTCCCCGGTCGGAGAAGAGGCCTAGAGCGGGGAGAGGGGGTCGAGAGCCTCTAAAAATTCCTTGGAAGAGACTTCGGAAAGAAAGAGGACTCCCCCCTGGACGCTCACGATAGCTCCAGCCGGGAGCTGACAGATTTACAAGCTAAGATTTACAAGCTAAGAACAACCTCCGCGTGAGGAAAACTGCACTAAAGAGGCAAGGAGACAGATGGACTGAAAGCAAGAGCCTAAAAAAGCAAGTATTTCATATATTATACAGCCGATTAACTACTTACACAATACGCAAAAAGTAGCTAAGATGGCGACTTTCACTTTAAAACAAAAGTAACTGGACGAGAGGGAAAGTGGAATTGTGAGAGTGACCACTAGAGGGCAGTCTAGACGCAAACTTTAATAATCCCCACAAAAGATACATGGGGGGAAAAAACAGAATAAAAAGAATAAAAGAGGATATAATATATGAACTCAGGATGGCCAATAAGCAGGCCAAAATAATAGCCTCAAAGGTGGCTACACCCTCCTCAGGCCAGCTCCTTAAAACACCAGGGAACAACATACCTGTCCCCTCATCTTCCTCCATGCCTATGGAAGCCCAGGCCCCCCTGCCTACCCAGACCTCTCCAGAAATGCATATGATAAAAGAATTAAAAGAGATAATGTCAATGATAGGGAGAAAGCTTGAGGCAGTTGAAAAAAGGGTAGAGGAAGTTGATAAGAAGTTAGAGGGGATGAGTATGCTGATGGAGAGACAAGGCAAAGAACTGGAACAGAAGTTGAAGGAACAAAGCAGAGAATTGGAGAGGAAGATGGAAGCACAAAGCAAAACTGTTACTGAAGACCTAGACCAAATCAAGGAAACAATAAAAATAAACAATAAGAAAATGAGAGAAGATATTGAGAAAAATTTCAAGAAGGTCTGGGAGGGGGTGGAAAAAAGGATGGAAGAGGTGGAGAACCGAATTGAGGGCCAGATGGCGGAGATGAAATGCGAGGTGCAAGATCAGTCAACTATGATGCAATATTGCCAGATGATGACAGCTATCAGGGTCAGGGGACTGGGTGAACCAACGAATGAAAAGCAAGAAGATTTGAAAAGAATTTTTGTAAAAGCCTTGGTACAATTTCTGGGAGAGGAGGCTGAAAATATCTCTTGGCAAATAGACAGAATCCACAGAGTCAACTCATGGGTCGCAAAAAACAAAAATCTACCAAGAGATGTGGTTATCCACTTTGTAACAAAGGGATTCCAAGACCGTATTTCTACAACATCCTATAACAAGAAATTGTATGTAGAGGGGCAAGAGGTGATGATATTGAAAGAGATCGCCCCCAAGATGTTAAAAGAAAGAAAGGACTACAAGTTCTTGGTCACTGAACTGAAAACACGCGCTCTACAATATCGATGGGAAGTCCCAACTGGAGTGTCAGTACTCCTTAAAGGCAAAAGATACCATCTGAACTCAATCCGGAAGGCAAAAGAATTCCTTGAAGAGGAACTGAAGGCGGGGGGACCTCGGCCCGCAACACTGGATAATGTAGATTGGCCACGAAAAAGAGGAGTGGACTTAGAACAACGATCAAACTCCCCAGAAACACAGACCGCCGCAGCAGCAGGAGAAGAGAAAGGATCTTCTCGGGATGCGACTGCACTGAGGACGGATGTCAATAAAACCATGGAAGCAGGACAGCTTAAAGAGCTAAGGCAGACGAGGGCGACTACTAAACGCATAGAACAGCAAGAAAAGATCCCACAAAGCAATATGAACACCAACCTGGATATCATGGGAGCGAGACCAAATAAGAAAGCAGGGGAAAAAACAGAAGTGGTGTGGCAAGAGTGTCCCGAAGCCGATCATGACAAGTAAATATTTGACTTGGAACGTTAACGGGTTAAACTCACCACAGAAAAGGAAGAAAATATTTCATTATCTGAATCAAAGGAAAAATGATATAATTTGCTTACAAGAAACACACATCAGAACTACGGACCAGAAATATTTAACCAACAACAGGCTAGGCACACAATTTGTTGCAGCGGCAGCAGTAAAGAAGAATGGCATTGTCATCTATGTGAAAAAGCATATAAGAGCTAAATTAATAGAGGCAGACTCTCAAGGTAGATATCTAGCAATCGAAATAATACAAGAAGATAAGAAAATTATTTTGATGGGCGTATATCCACCAAATCAACAACAAGGAAAATTCTACAAATTGGTACATAAAAAGTTAACACAACTCAACTACAGATCATGTATTATATTGGGAGACTGGAATGGTGTCATAGAGGTTGACCTGGATAAAAAGAAGACAGCACCAAACCCGCAAAAACACTCCAAATTGCCTAAATCCTTCTTTGACATAAAGGATGACTTCGAACTGATAGACATTTGGAGGGAAAGACATGGCAAAGAGCAAGAATTTACCTTTTTCTCAGACAGACACCAATCATTCTCTAGAATTGACTTTATACTAACAACCAGCGACTTGCTTGTTAGCCTAAAGAAGGTGAAAATCCTACCCAAAGTACTATCAGACCATAACCCGGTGTGGATGGAATTAAGACATGGACAGAAACCTAGGAGATCCTAGAGAATTAATGAAAACCTGTTTAAATACGATGAAAAGGTGGATGAATGCAAAAATGTTATGAAGGAATTCTTTAGCATAAATATGAATAAAGAGACACCGATTGAAATGATATGGGACGCCAGCAAGGCATTCATGCGTGGGATTCTCATGGACATGAACAGAAGGCACCGGTGCAAACAAGAACAAAAAAGAAAGGAGTTAGAAGATGAGATAAGTAAGAAAGAGCAACTATTAATAAAAAGACCGGAGGACAAAGTCACCAAGGAGGGAATCAAGATTTTAAGGAAACAATTTGACTTGTTGATGGCAGATCAAGTGGCAAGGAATATACAATATGCAAACCATAGGACATTCCATAATTCCAATAAACCTGGTCGGTGGCTGGCTTATATATTAAGGAAGAAGCAAAAATCCCGCATAATTGAAAAGATAGAGTATAAAGGAAAGGAAGAGTTTCAACAGGAAATGGTCAAGAAAGCTTTTACAGAATTCTACTCCAAGTTATACGCTGAAGAGAAGACACAAGACAAGGAGATAGATAAGTTTCTGCAAAATGAAAAGCTATTGATAATCACCGACGAACAAAGAGATAGTCTGAATGCACTGATCACGCAAGAAGAAATACTTTCAGTGATTAAACAACTGAAAAAGGGGAAATCACCCGGGACGGATGGGCTAACAGCGACCTACTACAAGTATCTCCGAGAGGAAATGATAGAACCCCTTAGAGAGTTATTTGTCAACATACAAGAAGGTGGTCAAGTTCCACTGTCATGGAAAACAGCTTACATCTCTCTAATCCCTAAAGAGGGAAAAGACAACGCTCAACCTGAAAACTACAGACCCATCTCGCTACTGAACACGGATTACAAAATCTTCACAAAAATCTTGGCTAACAGATTAATGACAGTGTTACAAAAAATAATTCACCCGGACCAAACTGGATTTATACAAGGACGTCAGATGAAAACTAATGTAAGACAACTTCTTAATATAATAGAGTATTTGGAAAGGCATAACAAGGTGCCCGCTACTCTCATGTTTGTAGATGCAGAAAAAGCCTTTGATAGACTGAATTGGCCGTTTCTGATAAAACTGATTGGGGGGATGAAAATGGGAGAACAGTTTATTAATTCCATATTGGCAATTTACCAGAAACAAACAGGCCAGATCATTGTGAATGGGGACTTAACAGACTCATTTAACATAGAGAAAGGTACTAGACAGGGATGTCCACTATCCCCCTTGCTGTTTGTTTTAATGCTGGAGGTTCTACTGAACAAGATAAGAGCAGCAGATGACATAAAAGGCATACGGATTAGACAACAGGACTACAGACTATGTGCCTTCGCAGATGACCTGCTGGTGACACTGACTCAACCAGCACAATCAAACAGGAGACTGATGGAGATAATGAAGGACTATGGTAGAGTTTCAGGCTTCAAAGTAAATATATCTAAGACGAAGATGCTAGTTAAAAATCTAGACAACAACTCAAAACAGGACTTAGAAAGAATAACGGGCTGTGAAATAGTGAAGAAAGTTAAATACCTAGGAGTGGAGATTGAAGCTACAAATGGGAAATTATATAAAAATAATTACGAGGTGTTGTGGAACAAGATACAAACAGATCTGGTCAGGTGGAAAACATTACAACTGTCTCTGCTGGGCAGGATAGCAGCAATAAAAATGAATGTATTGCCAAAATTTCTATTTCTCTTCCAAATGCTACCTATACTCAAAAAGGATGTGGACTTGGACGAATGGCAGAAGGGCATTAACAGATTTATTTGGGATGGCAAGAAACCGAGGGTCAAATTAAAAATCATCCAGGATACAAGGAAGAGAGGTGGTTTAAAAATGCCCAATCTGAAGTTATATTACTACGCTGCGGCGCTGGTGGCACTGAGCGACTGGATTTTTTTTTTAATATATAAAATTCTTTTATTAAAAACAATCAACATTGAACATAAAAACATATTGTGCAGCAGTCATCATGGCACCTGATATACAATACTAAGTATTAGTCATTGAAAACGTCTGAATTAGTAAGCCTTTTTCCCACCCCTCGCGTCTAGCCTCAACTATACTCCTGTTACACTTTGTTTGATTGGTGTTTCTCTTATCTGGTTCCATATTAATGTGATCAACATTAAACCAAAGATCCTATTGCTAAACAATCATCCTAGAACATAGCATACAACATTAGATATTAATCTTTGTAAACATCTGTTTTAGTAAACGTTCTTCCCTCCTCCCTTCCCTCTTCAAGTATACTCCGAGTACCTTTTGTTTGGTTGGTGTTTCTCTTACCGGTATATATGGTCTATCTGCTGTATCTAGTCTATTGCATATTGTTCGTTTGCGCTTCTGAATTGACTTCATCCCAGTACTAGTGCAATCTTTTATAGTCCCTAACCAGAGATCCTGAGGTAAAAGTTTCATATCCTGAGGTAGAGATTCAGTCCGCTTTAACAGTATTAAAGCAAACAACATTAGTCATAAGGTTGTGTTAAGAGGTATTAGTTATAGAACATATACATTCAACATTGGGTGTTAGTTTTTGTAAACATTTGATTTGTTAACCCTTCTTCCCTCCTCCCATCGAGCCTCAGGAGCGACTGGATTAATATAACGAATGACAGAATACTGAATGTTGAAGGGCATGGTTTACTATATGGCTGGCACGCATACCTTGTGTATGACAAGAAGGTTGACAAGAGCTTCAGGGAGAACCCACTGAGAACCCCGCTGTTGTGGGTCTGGAAGAAATATCAGTACCTACTACACGAAAAGATTCCCATCTGGATGATCGCCGGACACGCAATAGGGGACATAAATATAATACAAGGTCAGGATGTGGTGCCCTATAGTAAACTTGTAATGGAAGAAGGAAATGTGTTTTCGTTAAAGCCATCTAATATGCTAACAGATGAAGGAATAGTGTGTACCTGGCTCTCATATTTACAACTGCAGTCTAGATGGCAAAAAGACCTGAAGAAGGGTATATCCAGAACAGAGGAGAATTTAATTGAACAGGTTAGAGAGCAGGGGCCCATGCATATCAAACGAGTGTACAGTGTACTGATAGAAATGGACTCTGAAACTGTACTAGTTAAGGACTGTATGGTAAAGTGGGAACAAGATTTTGGTCAACATATCATGATGGAAATGTGGGAGGGAATCTGGGTGAGAAATGTAAAATTTACACAAGCGCAACATTTAAGGTAGAACTTTTATAAAATGTTCTATAGGTGGCACCTAGACCCGAAAAAATTATCGCATATCTATCCAGACATCCAACCTAAATGTTGGAGGTGTGATAGTATGGAGGCTACATATTTTCATGTATGGTGGACATGTAGAAAAATTAAAGCCTTCTGGAGAAAAATATGGTGGACACTCCAAACCATTTTGAAAAAGCGTATTGAATTTCTACCTCAGGTGTTTTTGTTAGGGATCATAAAAGACTGCACTACCACAGAGACGAACTTAATTCTGAACTTGATCACAGCAGCGAGACTGTTGGTGGGACAATACTGGAAGAAGCCAGAAATACCACCTGTAGAAGAATGGACTTTGAAAGTAATAAATTTGGCAGAAATGGCTAAAATATCGGCATACTTGAAGGATCGCTCAAATGAACAATACATGATAGACTGGAAACAGTGGATAGACTACATACAAGAGAAACACCAATCCAAAGAAAATGTATCTGGCTTATAGTTCAATCTTGACACAGGGAGTGAAGAATGTTTACAAATATAAATTTAAATCGATTGTATTAAGTTGGATAGCAGTTAGCTTGAATCTTTCCCTGGTTTACATATACAAATATTTATCTATTGATTATTGGAAGGTATATATCAAATAGACTAAGAATGTACTTGATAGAGGGAAGGGCGTATCGACATGAAAATTATTAATTTTAATAAGATGACTTGTTTGTTTGATATCCAATGGACTGATCTGAAAAGAAGTGAAAGTTACAATTTTTAAAATGTAGTTGGTTTATAGTTAAACTTGGACACACGGAGTGAAGAAGGTCTACAAATTTAAAATGATTGTATTAAGTTGAATGGCATTTAACTTGAATTTTTTCTTTGTTTACATGGACAAATGTTTATCTAATAATAAATAATTTTTAATAAAAAAAAACCAAACACAAAAGAAAAAAAGAAAGAAGGCATACTATGTTACTTGAGGGGTTCATCCTTCTTAAACTAATCTTTATTTATATTCAAAATCTTTCTATTTCTTTAACCATATTCAAACAAATGTTTAATTTTTAAATACTCCCTCTGGTAATTCCCATCACTTTAGTCCTTTTTTGCCCAACATCTTCCTTGTTCAATATGCTTCGATGGATCAAAGAATCTTCCCATAATCTTATAAATGTTGTTGCAGGTACAAAAGGCAAAACAGGTAAGATGTTTTTATAGGAAGGTTTTGCCCCTTCGTATTCATTGAAAATCTTTTCCTTTATATAGTCCCTAAATACCCCCAACTACAGTTGAGAAACATATTCTAATACTTATTATCTCCCTCCCCCCACCCTCCCAGGCTTCCCAGAGTGAATACAGAGTGAAAACGCAAGAAACCCCGCTAATCTACTATTTAGTAGCTATTTATCTATATATCAGATCTAATTCTTTCAATTGATATTTCTTTTGCATATAATCAATCCATTTTTTCCAGTCCATCAAAAATGTTTCATTTGAGTGGTTCTTCAGGTATGCCGATATCTTAGCCATCTCCACAAGATGGGTAACTTTTAATGTCCATTCTTCAATAGATGGTATTTCAGATGACTTCCAATATTGTCCCACCAACAGTCTTGCAGCCGTAGTCAAGTTCAAAATCAACTTAGTCTCTATGGTGGAACAGTCCTTTGTTATACCCAACAAAAATAACTGTGGTACAAACTCAATACGCTTTTTCAAAATATTTTGAAGAATCCACCATATTTTTATCCAAAAAGCCTTAATTTTTTTACACGTCCACCAAATGTGAAAATAAGTAGCGTCCATAGATTCGCATCTCCAACATTTGGGTTGCAAATTTGGATACATAAGCGATAATTTTTTTGGATCTAAATGCCATCTGTAAAACATTTTATAAAAATTCTCTCTTAAATGCTGAGCTTGTGTAAATTTAACATTTTTCACCCAAATTCTTTTCCAAGTTTCCATCATAATTGGATATCCAAAATTACCTTTACTCTAGTCACCGCATTGGAGGGTGAGGAAGGTGGAAGGAGAGGTACCGGTATGTCTAGAGGGTTAGAGGGTGGAGAAGGAGTAGAGGAGGATTGAGGGAAGAGGTATAGAAAGGCGAAAGTATGTAGTTAGAAGGATAGAAGAGGGGGTTAGGATGTAGGAGGATGTGGTGGGGGGGGGTTCCGAGCAGCTATTTGTATTGTTTGTTAATTATGTTATTTGTTTATTATCAGTTGAGTTATTATATTTTTGTGTTAAAATTTGTTAAAAGTTTATAAAATTTAATAAAAAAATATTTAAAAAAAAAAAGAAAGAAAATCTTTTCCTTTTTTTCTTTCTTGATTTTATTTATTATTTTTTTTGTCTCTCAAGTTCTTGTAATTCTTCTGGCAAAATCCATTTTGCAAAAAAAAAAAATTCTTGTCCTTAAACTTATTTTGTAATCTTAAAGTGTAGTTTGTCTTTTCCATGTCCAGAGTTTCCTGTAAATGTTCTTCCATCTGGGTTAAGTCATACTTCCTTGTATTGTTAAATTCCATCTTAAAATCTCTTTCCTCTGTCTCATATTCAGTTACCTGTTTTTCTGCTCACTATTTTTATTTTCTGAGGATTTTATGTTGTAAAGTTAAATTGGAGATGTGTTCATTTATGTTTTCAAGGTTATGTTTAATTTCCTTGTGGTTTGAAATTATTGTTGTTTGGATTAGTTGCAACATAGCATAGATCTCCTTCTGGAAAGTATTTGTTTTTTCTTGGTATATTCTTTCTGCAGATCTTTAGTTTTCCATGATAGCCAAAAATCAGTGTTTTCTTTTCTTTGCAAATAGCTTTAGAGTCACAGCTGAGTTAGTATTTGTAATCCAGAAAGGTCAATTCTTTTTTTTTAGAGTTTATAATTCTCACTTTATAGAAAGCCCAAGATGTTTTCTTTTTTCTTTTGTCACAGCTGTTCTCTGTTATTAAGACATTGAAGGGAGCACCTATGAATCCCAAACTCTTACTTTCCCCTCCCTCATAATTGTTGGAAAATTAGCAGCACTACAGTGGTCCTAAAGACAGTAAAGTTCACAGTTTGACAGGCTGGTTCCCTAAAAGGGAAAGGGTACCTGGAAAACAAAAGGAATACACATTATTGCTTGTTAATTCCCCCTTGCGTTGGCCCCAGCTTCCAGGGGTACTTCCAAATGATCTGCTTATACATGCTGGGCTTTTACCCATCTAGCTGCCAACATCGGGTAAACCTCCTATTGGATTAAGTACGGAAACTTTCTTTTGTGGGCTCTAGAATCAAGGATTTGCTTGACCTCATAGTGTGTTTGCCCTTCTACCACTATTGTGGCTAGTGGTGCTTCCCCTACTGGCCTCATTGTGAATCCCCTGTGTGGCTTCAGTAAGCTTCAATGGAATACTGGGTGTACTTAACCTAACAGCCTCGGTAGTTTTAATTCTACTGTCACTGGGTTTATGATCTTTACGATAGGGGAAGGGCCTATGAACTTTGGTCCTAACTTCTTGCAATTTCGTTTCAACTTAAGATACTTAGTAGACAGATATCGCTTATCTCCTACATGGAATGTCTCCTATGGAGCTTGTTTCTTATCCGCTTGTTTTTTCTGGCTTTCAGCTGCTTTATTCAAAGCCATATCACTCCAAACCCTTCGGAAAGAACCCATCCAGTCGCTTAGGGTGATTGAGGATGGGGGATTCTTGTGGGCACTCTGAAATGGGCACAAACTCCACCCCTATGACTAACTCGTGGAGTGAAACCAATGCTACTGTGCACTGTGTTGTTATATGCCACTTCTGCAAATGGCAAAAGCTCTGACCATTTCGTTTGCTGATAATTGACATAGCAATGCAGGTACTGCTCCACTATTCTGTTAGCTTGTTCTGCAGATCCATTCGTACTCGGATGAAAAGCAGAGCTGAGCCCCTGGGAAGATCCAATCATCTTTACGAACTCCCTCCAAAACTTAGCAGTAAATTGGACCCCCCAGTCTGAAATGATGTGTTTAAGCGCCCTAGGTAGCCAGCAGCTATGTTGCAAAAACATCTTTGTTAGGAGTGCTAGACTCTACCACAGTCCATATTACAGTGTTTCCCCCACTTTCTGGTAGCTCCACTATAAAATCTATGGCTATCTCCTCCCAGGGTCTGGTTGGGTCAGCCACCTGCTGCAATAGTCCCGGACTTTTCTCTGGTAACCTTTTGCTGGCTTCACAGACAGCACAGCTCCCCATATAGTCCTCAATGTCCTTCTTTATCTTTGGCCCCCAGAACTGACGATTAGTGAGATGCAGTGTCTTCAGGAATCCAAAGTGGCCTGCTGGCTTGGCATCATGGCTGCGTTGCAGGACTTGCAGTCGCAGATGGTCTGGGACATACAATTTGTCCCCTTTCCATGCCAACCCCTCCCTCATAGTCAATTCTTTCTGATGAGCCACAAACCATTTGTCGGTTTGCAGCTCTTGCTTCAGCTGCTGTGCAAATGCATCAGTGGGGGGTGAGCTTCTCTTTTTCTCCTGCCATCTAGTTATTGCTTGCCCCACTTGCTATTTATCGAGAACAACAGAAATCACCACCTCATTTCAGGTGCTTTTGTATTGGAGCATGAGGGACAGGGCATCATTTAGGAAGTTTTTCTCTCCTGTATTTTAGTTCAAACTCAAACCTTTTGAAATACTGTGCCCAGCTAACTTGCTTAGGAGAAAGGTTGCTTCTAAGTTTTTATGGTCAGTCCATACTTCAAAGGGGGCTTTGCTTCCCTCCAGGAATTGCCTTCAATTCAGTAGCGCCTACCACACTGCAAAAGCCTCTTTCTTCCACAGCGCCTATCTCCGTTCTGTTTCATTAAGTTTCTGAGATGTGTACATGCATGGCTGTAAGTTCCCCTCCCCACTGCGCTGGAGGAGGACGGCTCCCACAGCCACATTGCTGGCATCTGCTTGGATCATGAAAGGCTCTTTGGGGTTTTGGTGCTTTAACACAGGTTCAGCAGCGAACAGCCCCTTCAATTTTTTTTAAAACATTTTTTATTAAGGGCTGATTCGGCTGTGGCTTCTCTCCCCCCCCCACTTTTCCAGTTTTCAATAACTCAGTGATCGGTAAGGCAATCATGGCGAAAAAAGGGATAAATTGCTGGTAAAAGTTTGCAAACCCCAGGAAGCTCTGCAGTACTTGTTGTACAACTTTCATGTGCTCATCCATGGTCTCAGTGTAAATTACAATGTCATCAAGATACACTAGAACCCCCTTATAAAGATGCTCATGCAGCACCTCATTTATGAGTTGCATGAATACAGCAGGGGCTCCTTGTAGTCCAAATGGCATAACTTTGAATTGGTAGCTACCAAGGGCGCAGTTGAAGGCTGTCTTTCACTCGTCACCTTCCTTGATCCTCACTCAGTAGTATGCCTCCCTCAGGTCCAATTTTTTTGAAGACTTTTCCTGTGGCTAAATGGCCTAGAATGTCCTTCATAAGAGGGAGGGGATACATGTACTCCAGACATACACAGGTTTTTTTTAAATAACAAATTTTATTGGTTTTTTAACTTTCACAACAGAATGCTCAAGACACACCGTGGTGGTTAGGTGGTCAATCATCCAAAAACAAAATCATAATAGCTCAAGTAAATACATTAAATGTTCCCTCTCTATTTCCCTCAAATGATATAACCTATTTAACATCCATTTCTACATTACATATCTATAAATCCTAATCCTGTTTTGAGTTTTATTAATTTATAATTACCATAGTCCAATTTAACCTTAGATAAATGTATTATCACTTGGGGTATCCCTTTTAAAATACTAATCCAGATATATTCTAATTCATAATCTCATAAACCATTGATTTTATCACAGATCTCTGTTATTACTTCAAATAGCATTTAAATCTCATTCAAATAATTATCATATCTAAAAAAAAGAACACACCTATTATTACACAAAACATCGTCTTACTAACTTAACACACTCAATTAGTTGTTAAAGCTGTCTGAATTTCTAAAAGCCTCTTTCATATTCTTATTCTCATTCCATTATGAAATAATTTTCATACAAATAAGCATATTATTCAAGAAAATACATTCTTACTCTGTTTAACATATATATTCTAATAATCACAAACTCTAAATCTTAATCCTTAAATCAGTCCATATTTCTCAAAACCTTTTTAATCCATTACATACAATTTTAAATTTCTCTTTTTAGTCTTATTCTGGCTTTCTTCCTACGCCAAGCAGGCTTCCATAACAAAGCCTCTATTTCAGCAAATAGATCTCCCATTATTGCTTGTAATATCATTTCGGTCAGTAAAAGACCTTCCATCCTCTGTTTTTGATGCCTGGTTCCTGTCTGCTGGATAAAACACTCAATCATGTCCAATTTTATAATTAATAATTGATTATCAAGGTTGTCATAATTCTCCAACAGTTGTAATTTCAAGTCCATTTCTGTTAGTTTTGCAATTGTAGATAGTTTAGTTACAATCATTTTTTGGTCATCCAAAGTCTCCATAGGTTGTATGTAAATTAATTCTTCTGTTGCTTTTTGGTCTGTAGAATGATCAAGTAGACTCTGAAGGTCAGTTTGTAAATTCACAGTAAAATTTCTGTTTATTATTTCTGCAGTTCTCTCTCTTATTTGGAAACATATTTCTTCAGTAGCTTCATAAATTTTTTCCAGTATGAGTTGTGAGTATGATTTCTCCATTTCAGTAGTAACACAAACAAAAAACAGTTACAATTAAATTTCTCCACAAGATGTCCTCAGTAAACTATGAAAGTCTCTTCCAGACATCAAGAATGAGATTAGCAAAGTCAGAGCTATGGAGTCTCTTTTCCAGCTTCTCATAGAGTTGTTGTTGTTTTTTTCAAACAATAAAGATTTATGCCTTTAAAAAAGTAAGTCCAAGACATAAGAAGACACTATTCTCCAGCTTAGAAGATACAATAATAAAGTTTTATGACAAGGATTTTTCCAGGGCTCCCAAGTAGCCAAGAGTAAAAATAGTCAATAAGAAGTTTTTTCCTTTGTTATGGAAAGCTCTTTTCCCCAGATAAACAAAGGCAGCTCTATCAAAGCAGGGAAGTAATTCAAAAAGGCTTTTGACAGGAGAGTAGTTAGGCAGAAGGAGAGAGGGAAAAATCTCACCGGGATCATCCACGATGGTTTCTTAACGCTTAGATGTTCTTTTGACTTTCAGCTGGAGCAGCTAAATAATCGGCCATGTTACTGGCCGATCTTTCTTTCCATCGGCCCTGAGGAGCTGCCTCAGGCCGCAGAAGGAGCTGCCTCCTCCCCCCGCAATCAATGAGAGTCCTCCTCATCGGTAGTCACCCCTCCAGGGTGACTTTTCGACCCGATTAAGGGTCTACTGGCAGAGGAAAAGCAGGTAACAAAGAGAGAGAGCCTCTTTGTGTGCCTACAGCCACTGCAACCCAAACCGGAAGTCCCACACACACACACTGTTGATCCCACAAAAATCCATGGATAATGTCAGCGACCCATCTTTTTTTTCTTTAAATAGTACAGGGACCGTGACTCGGGATTTTGGTACTTGGATAAACCTTCTTGCTAAATTTTTGTCAATGTACCCCCTCAGCTCCTTCATCTCCCTCGAAGTCATGGAGTACATCTTTGCCTTAGGAAGTTTTGCCCTGGGCAGGATCTCAATAGCAGAGTCTGTGGGGCAGTGAGGGGGTAGGACATCACACTCCTCACTGAACGCTTCCATGAGATCTCGATGTTCCCTCGGGATGTACTGCTGATCTTCTCCCTCCTTCAATGCTCCCTTGCTGCGTTCAGGGGTTTTTCTCGCCCCTTCTTCTTGGGTTGCTCTTTTTCCTTATCAGGGGGCTCGGGGCCTGCTTCTTAATAATCATATGCTTTGACGCTTTCTCCCAATAGATCCAGGGGGCCCACTTGGCTAACCAAGCCAGGCCCAGGATCATGTCCTCTACTATCTTTGGGGCGATCATAAAATGAATAGTTTCTTATTGGTCTCCCAACTCTAGCTGCACCGGCTCCATCAGATGGGAAAAGCCTTGCCTCCTATCAACATGCCATGAACCTGTTCATACTTCACAGGTTTCTTGAGCTTCCTCACATGTAGTCCTAGCCTCTGCACTGCGGCTTGACTAATTAGGCAATGGGAGCATTCAGAATCTATGAGGACTGTAACCATCCCCCTTGCCCCTGAGCGAGATGCCTTGATGTCTACCCTAACTTCAAGGTGGTTGACAGGTCCACTCACCATCAGGTTGTCTTCTCCCTCGCTCTCACTGTTGTAAAGGGTTATCGGTGGCTCCTCTTCGATCAGTTCCACCCCTTCACTCTCCAGAGGGGGGTAGACCTCAACAACCTGGGTTGCTGCTCATGACTTCTTCCCCTTCGGCAGCTTCTTTGACTTTGAGGGGGTCAGTGCCGGGGAAGCCATCCGAGGGGTCGATGCTGGACACATCACTACCCAGTGTCCCTCTTGGCCACAGCAAAAGCACATGATAGCGCAGTCAGACAGCCCTGAAGGAACTGGGGACGCTGCCACTGGCTGTTTTCTCCCCAGGGTATGCTTCTCCTGGCTCTTCTTTGATTGTAGTCTGAAGCTCTTGCAGTCTTTGTATACTGCAAAGTCTAGCTGTACGGTGATGACTAGCTGGTACCAGTCACTAAGCCAGGCTAGGCACATGTGAAATAGGTCGTGGCTCAGCCCTTCTCAGAAATATTGGGTCTGGCCAGTGCCTCAGCCTCCCCACAATCCTCCTGAAGTCTCTAATGTATTCGGTCACAGGTTTATGCCCGTGCTTGACCCTCTGAACCTCTACCTCCGCCCGTTAGGTCTATGTGGAGTCCCCGAGTCAGTCTCTGAAACCACAGATAAATGTGCCTGGTTCTTCCAGCTCAGGGGCGCCTTCATCATGGAGAATTGTTACCCATTCCACCACCTCCACCCATCCCCATTCATTCCAGGGTCGGGGTTGGCTCCTCATGTTCAACTCACTCCTTAGGATGTGTCGAGGCCGGTGGGGTTACAAAGCTGCTTTCAGCCCCAGCCAGAGTCTCGCTGATCAATACCGACCCGGCTCCAGCCAGTTTCTCCATTTTAGGCATCTTCTCCTAAGTCTTCACCACCCCTCTGGAGGCCTCCAGAAGGGCATAGGGCAGTGGTGTCAAACTGCCGGCCCGCAGGCCAGATGTGTCATCCAGAAGCTGCGCTTACCCCATTGCCAGCAATGGCAAAACCGTCCCGATACGTTGCGCAACCGTCACATGACGTCGCGAGTTTGACATGTCTGGCATAGGGGCTCCAAACTTTCATTACTCTTTCTGTGAAGATATAATTATTTTTCTGACAATATAGACATTAACTCTCTAATTAAAACTCTCAAAAGAGTCAATATCCATGTGCCCAAACTAGTTGACCTCCCAATCCTTTTTTTCTCTGTCTTACATACCGGTAGGTAAGAAATGGGCTCTAAGAATCCTGTAATCCTACTGTAAAGAACATTAATAGCCATTAATTATAATAAATCCAAAGTTTTAGATTTTTCCAAGAAAAGGCAAAGGCATAGGTGCATAATTGATTCTTATAAACTAGAACAAGTTCATTGTTTTAAATATTTGGGAATAATCTTTCAGGTTTCTAGGACACTAACATCTCTGAATAATTATTGCTAAAATAAAGTTGCTCAGCTATTTTATGTTATATAATTTGGTCCCTTCACAAATCTATGGGCATATGAAATTGTTTAATTGAGCTTCCTTAGGACTCCTTTTGTTTCTTCAAAATGTGTCGCTAATGCAGTTCTGAGGTTTGTTCCAAGTTTTTATCTTCATGGCTCTGAATCCTGTTTGATCCTAATGGGCTGTTACCAATCTTACTGGTAACAAACTTGTATGAAGAAATTATGCAATCTCAGTCTTTCTTCACAAAATATAGGTCAATCAATCCTTATGGGAACCAAATCAGTGATAAAGCAATAAACTAGAACACTGATCATCAGAATAACCTCACCTTCCTGAATGTCATCATCAAATGTCAGATTACTGCAAGCCTTCTATTGTGGGGTATTTTTACTGTCTGACACTGAGTAAATATAGATGGACTTTTTCTAGAGCCCTTGTTAATGCTTTTCCTTCTCTGTGTTGTGGGGGAGGTAGATTATCACGAGCTCCTTATTCTTAGAAACTTGCACTTGTGGCTGTAGAGAGGTAGAAACACTTGGTCAAATGTTCTTACAGTGTCCCTTATATGAAGATACACTTTACCATCTTCAATTATTTCCAATTTTTGGGTCATATAGATAGATTTTATGTTCAATATCCTTTAAAGGATGTTAACTATATACTCACATTTTAAGTTGCTAAATACCTTTACTGAGTTACAGAACTGCACAAAATTTTGCTTTGATGCATCGTCCTATCATTTTATAATTTCCTAGGTAATGGATTTGCTATAGCAATCTATTTATTTTGTCTTATTTGCAATACGGGTCAAAGTCTATAATAAAGAAATTTTAATTTCCAATTTCTATATTGTTGTTAAATCTCACAAGCATTTTGTCTGTGTTTGGTGAATAAACAGTTCAAGCTACTATTCAGAATGAAGATCTTGATGGCGCATGCTCTTTGGTGCTATGCTTCAAGACTTCAGTCATTTAGCATCCAGGATTTTCAGCTCATCTTGCCTCACAAAGGTAATCCAAGGAGAAGAGGATTTGTCAGAAAGGGAAAAAAAATCCATCCATCATCTGTCTCTATTATATTGATATCGAAATAAAAAACTTGGTTTACCATAGAATTTAAAAAGTAGTTTAAATCATTGGTAAAAGCATATATTAAACAAATGCAGAGCATTCAAGCATGCGCAAGATGGACGCTTCCCTGTGAGAGCAGCCGGGCCTCCGATGGGGAATGGCTAGAGACCTCCCCCCAGGGGCCGAGAAACATCTGGGACCCCTGGGATTTTGGCAGCGGAACATCTTAGTCTCCCTGAGATATGTCTGTCAGCTCCCTTCTTGCCGGGAATGGACGAAGCTGAGTGGTGGTAACAGCGTACTTCCCCCTGCGGCCTGCGGTGAGGTGAGAAGCCAGCTGGGAGTCGGGAGGCCACCGCGAAAGAGAAGAGCTCGGCGGCGGCTCCCCCCTCCCCCACCATGTGAACGAGTGACTCTTGAAAAGACTGCTGAGAGGCTCCTGGCTTTGAGAGGCCGCTGCGAGGGGGAACAGCTTGGCAGCTGGCCTCCCCCTCCCCCCTTCTACCATCATTATGCTCAGGTAGGCAGTCGAGAGGCGTTGGTGCTGGGAGGCTGCCGCAAAAGGGAAGATCAGCGGCGCCCCCCCCTACCATCATGTGAGCTAGTGGCTCGGGGAGACAGCTGAGAATTGCAGGGGATAGAGGGGGCAGCATGGACCTGGCAGTGAGGGAAACAACGTGGTCATGCTTCCCCCCCCCTATGAACTGGTGAACGAGCGTCCAACGGTGAGGCCAAATGGGAGAACTGCAGTGGCCTCCCCCACCCCATGAGCTTGAACTGAGCACTATCAGGAGGGGCAGTAAGACAGCCCTGAAGAAAGAATCCCGGATTATGACTCTGGTGCTGCCCTTATGGACCCCTTTTCAGAGACCTGGTCCTTGCCCCTGGCAGCACATATGCGAATCTGTGGATCGTGGATTAAACGAAGCAGGATGGAACAACATAGGGGCTTTTCCTGCTCGGACCACTCAAAATCTACCTTCTTCATTGTTATTATTATTATTATTATTTTTACCATCACCCTGATAGAAACTTGGTACTTGGACCTTAATTCAGACTTGACTGCCTGGTTTCTTGCCGGACCCTATCGATTCATCTTACTTGACTGGCTGCTTACTCGAAGTGGACGCTTCTTGCATTGCGAGACTCCCCCCTCTCGCAATTATGGCCCTCTGTTCTATCAAGGGCCCATCTCGAGGATGGACTTTGGAGTCCTGAGAGATGGCATGCATCAAAAAAGGGGCTTTGGGGTTTTTTAAATAGGTACTTAGTTAAAGTTTTAAGGGTGGGGAGGGGTGGGGAAGGAGTGTTTAGGGCAGGGGAAGAAATTGTCAGAAGGGAACAAGAAGACAGGCCAGGCGACGGAAGGGGACGGAGTCCCAAGGGTGCGGACGGGGGGCTGATTAAGACTAACTCAGTTCCAATAAGTACCGTTAGCGGGAGGGGCAGGTATGGTGGGAGCAGGGGGCCGTATCATAATAAGGGAGCGCGCACCCGCTGCTTACGAGCGGTCGTGCGCTCCGACCCCCAAGGCTCAACCTGTTCTCGGGGTTGTTCAGAACCACAGGGCCCTGGCTGTAGGCTGATGCTGTGCAATGCCAGGTCTGTGGTAAATAAGGCCCCCCTCATTCAAGATTTAATCTCAGAGGGGGGAGCAGACCTGGCGGGTATAACGGAGACCTGGTTGGGACCAGAGGGCGGTGTCCCTCTGGTGGAAATGTGCCCACCGGGTTTCCTTGCATTCCACCAGCCGAGAGCTCAAGGCAGGGGTGGGGGAGTGGCGGTCGTGATCAGGGAAAGTTTCAGGCCGAGGGAGGTCACTGTTCCTCAGACGGCAGGCTGTGAATCCCTTCTGGTGAAGTGGGACCTAGGGGGTCCGAGGGCGGTGTTGATTACGTACCTGGCGCCCTGCCACGTATCAACCTCCCTGCCCGAGCTCCTGAGCGTTGTCGCCGCGGTGGTGGTTGAAGTCCCCAGGCTAATAGTCATGGGTGACTTCAACCTGCCGTCCGGGGGCGGGGCGTCCGGGGAGGCTCGGGAGTTCATGGCTTCCATGACAGCCATGGACCTGACCCAGGTAATTCAAGGCCCCACACACACAGGGGGGAACACGCTTGACCTGGTTTTTGTCTCTGGACAGTGGCTGAGTGGTCAGAGTGTAGGGGATATAGTCATTGAACCCCTGTCATGGTCTGATCACTCTCTCCTATGCTTGGACTTTCGGACCGTTGCACCCCACCGCAGGGTGGCGGAACCGGTGAGATGGTACCGCCCCAGGCGGCTGATGGAACCCGAGCGGTTCCAGGCAGAGCTTGGGCCAATTCCTGAGGTTCTGACACACGACTCGGTTGGAGAGGTGGTGGCGGCCTGGGACAGGGCGGCTGCCGGTGCCCTGGATCGAGTTGTGCCTTTGCGGCCTCTGATTCGGCGTGGGTCTCGACCGGCCCCGTGGTATAACGAGGGGTTGAGAGAGATGAAACGCCGGAAAAGACGCCTAGAGAGCAGTTGGAGATCGAGCCGTGCCGAATCTGACCGAACATTGGTAAGAGACCATATTAGGTCCTACCTAATGGCGATAAGAGCAGAGAAGTGTTCCTACCTCACTGCTCTTATTGCGTCATCAGATAACCGCCCAGCCTCCTTGTTTAGGGTGACCCGCTCCCTCCTTCATCAGGAGGTGAGGGGAGACCCCTTAGAGGGTAGAGCTGAGGATTTCGGAAAATATCTGTATGATAAAATCGCTCAGATACGGGAAGGCTTCGACTTCAACTGGGTATGTCCAATGGGAGAGGCGGAGGCTGGTCTTGAGACTGTTACCTGGGTTGAGTTTGACCCCGTGACCCCCGAGGACGTGGACAGGTTGCTGGGGGGACTTAGGGCGACCACATGTTTACTGGACCCGTGCCCCTCCTGGTTGGTGCTGGCCTCCCGGGAGGTGGTACGAGGCTGGTTCCGAGCAATTATCAACGCTTCCTTGAGTGAGGGTGTCTTTCCCGCTGCCTTGAAAGAGGCAGTGGTGAGACCCCTCCTCAAGAAGCCTGCCCTGGATCCAGCCGTTTTATCAAACTACCGTCCCGTCTCCAACCTTCGCTTTCTTGCGAAGGTTGTTGAGAGTGTGGTTGCCCGACAGTTCCCGCAGCACCTGGAGGAATCGTCATATCTCGATCCGTTCCAGTCGGGCTTCAGGCCTGGCTACAGCACGGAAACAGCATTGGTCGCGTTGGTGGATGATCTCTGGCGGGCCCAAGACAGGGGTTGCTCCTCTGTTCTGGTGCTATTGGACCTCTCGGCGGCTTTTGATACCATCGATCATGGTATCATGCTGCAACGGTTGGAGGGGTTGGGCATAGGAGGCACTGTCTTGCAGTGGTTCTCCTCCTTCCTCTCTGGCCGGATGCAGTCTGTGTTGACAGGGGGCCAGAGGTCGACCCCGAGACCCCTCGTATGTGGGGTACCTCAGGGGTCGGTCCTCTCGCCTCTACTGTTCAACATTTATGTAAAGCCGCTGGGTGAGATCATCCGTGGTTTTGGCGTGGAGTACCACCAGTACGCTGATGATACCCAGCTGTACATTTCCACGCCAAACCACCCCAACGATGCCCTTGCCGTGCTGACCCAGTGCCTGGAGGCCGTGCGGGTATGGATGGGGAGAAACGGACTCAAGCTCAACCCCTCCAAGACCGAGTGGCTGTGGTTACCGTCATCCCGGTATAGCCAGCTGATTCCATCGCTGTGTATTGGGGGCGAAACAGTGGCTCCCACAGGAAGGGTTCGCAACTTGGGAATCCTCCTGGACTCACGGCTGTCCTTAGAGGACCATCTGACGGCCGTGGCCGGGAGGATGTTCCACCAGGTTCGCCTGGTGCGCCAGTTGCGTCCCTTCCTAGACCGGGACTCGCTACGCACAGTCACTCATGCCCTCGTGACCTCCAGGCTGGACTACTGTAATGCTCTCTACATGGGGCTCCCCTTGAGGTGCATCCGGAAGCTCCAACTTGCCCAGAATGCAGCCGCGCGGGTAGTGATGGGAGCGTCGTGGCGCTCCCACGTAACACCGCTCCTGCGTGAGTTGCACTGGTTGCCGGTGGTCTTTCGGGTGCGGTTCAAGGTGTTAGTGACCACTTTTAAAGCGCTCCATGGCATCGGACCCGGATACTTACAGGACCGTCTACTGCCAGCAAATACCTCCCGCCGTCCGGTACGCTCCCACAGAGAGGGCCTCCTCAGGGAGCCGTCGGCCAGACAGTGCCGGCTGGCGACCCCCAGGGGGAGAGCCTTCTCTGTGGGAGCTCCCACGTTATGGAACGAGCTCCCCCCCGAACTCCGTATAATAACAGATTTACGCACCTTCCGTCGGGAACTAAAAACATTCCTTTTCCGACAGGCCGGCCTGGCATAGAAGCTTCTGAGTATTTTTTAAGATTTTAAATTTTGTATGTTTTGGGTTTTAGGATTTTGGCCAAATGATTTAATTTATTTTTAATTATTTTAAATTTTGTATATTTATATGTTTTTTAAAGTTTAGGCTGTACACCGCCCCGAGTCCTTCGGGAGAGGGGCGGTATAGAAATTTAATAAAATAAATAAATAAATAAATAAATGCAAGTACAATAAAAATAGCATAGGTAAACCAACAATAGGGAAGCTAAAAATGTAAGAATGGCATTAACACATTTCCCACTGCTGGCTCATATTTAAGTGATTATCCACTAGGACTCCAAGATCCCTCTCACAGTTGCTACTATTGAGCAAGGTACCACTTACTATACCTGTGCATTTGTTTTTTTCTTGCTTAAATGTAGAACCTTACTTTTTTCACCATTGGATTTCATTTTGTTAGATAGCGCCCAATGTTCAAGTCTGTCAAGATCCTTCTGTATCTTAAGCCTGTCTTCTGGAGTGTTGGCTATTCCTGTCAGCTTGGTGTCGTCTGCAAATTTGATGAGTTCCCCATTTGTCCCCTCATTCAAATCATTGATGAAGATGTTGAAGACCACTGGGCCTAAAACAGAGCCCTGGGGCACCCCACTACACACTTCCCTCCACATAGATGCAGTTCCATTGAGGATCACATGCTGAGTACAACTGGTCAGCCAGCTATGAATCCATCTGGTGGTGATGCAGTCTATCCCACATTTTTCTATCTTATCAAGTAGTAGGTTGTGGTCTACTTTATCAAATGCCTTACTGAAGTCCAAGTAAATTATATCCACAGCATTCCTCTGGTCCACTAATTTTGTCACCTGGTCAAAGAATGTAATAAGATTTGTCTGGTATGACTTGTTTTTGACAAACCCACATTGGCTTTTGGTAATAACTTCGTTTGCCTTTAGGTATTCACTGATTTGTTGCTTGATTATCTTTTCTAAATCTTCCCAGGTATTGAGGTCAAGCTGATAGGTCTGTAGTTTCCTGGATCCATTTTCCCCCTCTTTTGAAGATGGGAACTACATCAGCTTTTTTCCAGTCCTCTGGTAGTTCCCCAGTGCTCCACGATCTTTGAAAGATATAGTTCAGTGGTTCTGAGATTACATCTGCCAGTTCCTTCAGAACCTTGGGGTGTAATCCATCTGGTCCTGGTGATCTGAACTCATCCAGGGTGGACAGGTGCTCACTTACCATTTTCTTGCCTATAAACTTGTGTTTCTAATCTGTTTTTTATGGTACTCTTTTTGATAGGTTGGACTATTTTTTCCCTTTATGTAAATACGGTTGCAAATAGAATTAGAAAATGCAGAAGAGGACAACCAAAATGATTAGAGGTGGTTTTAATATCTTCTTTATGAGAAAGGGCTAGAAGGATTGGGATTCTTTTGGGAAAAAAGGAGCATAACAGAGAATAATGATTGAAAGACATAAAATAATGCATAGCATGGAGAAAGTAGACAGGGAAACAGTTTTTTTCTGTCTGAGATCATTAGAACTAGGATCATCCAATTAAACTTTTAAAAGCAAATTGAAAATTGAAAAAGAACCACTTCCTTACACAGTGCATAATTTTGTAACATGCCACCACAAAATATAGTGATGACTTGGATGACTTCAAAAGGAGATTTGATAAATTCATGGAAGATAGGTGTATTGAGGGCTATTGATCTTGCAGATCGTATGCTACTTGCATGTCTAATCCATCAGAATTGCTCTTATATAACAAGAAGGTATAATACACAGGGCTTTTTTTGTCATAGAACGCCCAGAACATAGTTCCAGCACCTATTTTGGATGGAACCTTGTAGGGTAGGCAAGACGGGTTGTATGACGTGTGTGAGTTCTGGCACCTTTTTTTTTTTTTTTAAGAAAAAAAGCACTAATAATACATGTACAAGATTTCATGTTACAGAAAAGAAAAGAGAGCATTACATCTATTTTGAATTAACATCCAGTTTATAAAACCAAGAAGAGGAGGAAGCTACACCTAAGAAAAAAAGCCTCAAGGGGAAGATGGACTGTGATAGAGAAGTCATGAGCTCCTAACAGACTTTGAAATGTTCACTTCCTGTTCAAAGTGTGGGAAGAATCCAGAGAAAGAAATATTTTGGGAAATATTAAAAAGGCAGAATATATTTCCCCAAAGGAATAATGGAGAAGATCTTTTAAAAAAAAGACAGAAACCAGCCCCCAGACATCAGCCCTGCCACTAGGCAGAAGCCAGCTTTTAGAAATGCAAATTCAATATTCTTTTCAAAAAGGTTGGAGCCTTCCAGCTAGAAACTTAAGAAATTAGGAAGACACAGACCCTTAAAATCTACATACTCCACCCAAAGTCTAAGGACTGGAGACATAATAGGATTAACCCATCAATACCAAAAGGGCACATTCAGACTCAGGTCAAAGTACATGACACAGGAAATACAAAGTCTCAAACAGGAACAGGAAAGAACCTCAAGAGCCCCAGAAGGTATAAAAGCCCACTTAACTCTGCTCCATTTGGTCAGTTGTTTTTCCAGAGTCATCTTTCTGTCTGGCTCTCCTCTTCAATAAATTGCAATCTTCTTTCTAAAGCAATCTCCATTTTGATTATTTCTAGCTTGGACTGGACCCTGGTGAAGATTTTTCCCTCAACAATTGCTTTGTTTATTTTGAGAAGAGGAATTCATTACAACATAGGCAGCATCTAATTCTTTTTAGGATGCAAAGAACTAATGGGCTGAAAGTTGTTAAAACATCTCTAGGGGCAGCAGGCCACTCAAGGCAGAGCAGATAGTACATCTTTTTCATATGTGTTGTCCTCCTAAGAATATTTTGCTTTGATTTGTGTTAGGATTGAGCAGCAATGTAACATAAGTGTTTGACTAGTGATAACACAATAGGTTCCACTAGCTACCAGTCTCCCTTTAATCTCTCTGTCTCCTAAGTAGAATACTTGCCTTGGTTATTGGATGATAGCAGGGAGCTATGTCAGCTTAATCCTCTATTAAGAAACATACCATAAGTTATGAGGATGCTTACAGCAAATAATTCCATCATTAGTGTCTTTATACACATCTTTGTTACATTTGCATCTGGAGTAATATATACAGTTCCCTGATCCATCGTACTATATTCTCTACATTATTTATTACAAATGTTTTAGTCACTGGGTCTGCATTAGTTACTCCATTAAATGTTTTAATTTGTGTTGTAGGCCTCATCTTGTATAAGAATATTTACCTGCTGTAAACTTGTGCACAATGGACCCTTGATCTTACACCACGAGTATTTACATCTTCCATAATCTTTTTTATTGTTTGTAATTTCTGCTGCTGACATTTAAATGCTGGTCTGCGTTTATGGATCTAATTCAATATTTGGCAGACAACATCATGAGCCAATTAATGCTCACTTTTAGAAGATCAGTAGGAGAGAGTGAAATGTTTTAAACTAATCAGAGCCCTTCTCCTGAGCTATTTATTTATTTAGCATATGGCAAAAATGTTAAAAAGCACATCACAATTACAACGCCATCATGTGTTAAATATATAAATAGTCTACCTTTAAATTTATAAATAGAATAAATAGTTTCATATTTGAACTATCAGTGGAATGGAGTAACAAAATTGCTGACCCTCCTCTATGATCCATGCTTTTCTAAATTTGTAATTTGGAAAACTCATCAGTGACTGGTGTATGATAGATTATAAAAATAATAAAAATAAATTGTTAAGTTCCTAAAGTTTATATTGTGCTATGGCACCAGTACCTTGTTACTTTCAAAAGACCTTGCATAGTTCGCAAAGTAGTGTGTGAGCAGTTTTGCAAATAAATGTTTTCCCAGCAGTTGTGACCATGATTGTATATTGCTAAAGATTTGGGAAGGGAGGGGAAGAGTAAGGAAGATAAGCAATGCATACCTGAAAAGAGAAGCTCCGTTAATAGAACACTAAACCTCTGTTGAGAGAGAGGAAGGTAAAAGGTTTATTGCAGTGGAGTGTAATGTCTGAGCCAAAATGTGGCAAGAATTGGAAATAAACAGGAATAAACAAGTCCAGAAATTGTCATAAAAACACTCAAAAATACTCAAAAACTGTCAGTACATGATAGTATCTGTAATAAATTACAATGACATCAAAATGGCAAGTTTGTGATGATGTCAAACAAATGCTACAGTTACATATTTGCACTGTATCTGACACAAGTACATAAAGCACAGCATTTGTGATTTATGATGTGTTGTCATTCACAGCTCAATAGATGTTCACATTTTGTGTGATTTAATATGGTGTTATAAAAATAATTACATTATTCAGTATTTGTAGCTTTGACTGATCTACTAATACATTTTTAAAGTTCCCTTTCATAAAAGTTTTGTAAAACGGAATACTTTTTCCATGGAATTTTATTCCCTTCTGTTTGTGAGCATGCTCCTTGGTTCTTGGACAGGCCCTTACGGCTTTAAATAATTGCTGCCATAGAGAACTGTTAGTTTCTCGGGACTTATTTTCTTCCCACATCAAAAAAAAAAGAAAAGTGGGTGGTAGGCAAATCAATTTGCTAAATGTTGTCTTCTAAATCCCATTCCTAGTTCTGAATTGGTATCAAATCCAATACAGTCTGCTGCCTGAAGCAGAGCTCCCACATGTCCTTCCTCTAGTTTAGAGCATTGCTAATGATCTGTTCACCTACCAGCCCATCCTTCAAAGCAGATCCTTTCATCTTATTGCATAACAGAGTTACCAGTTAATTGGCTGAAAAATATACTTTACCTGTTCACATATACACACAGACACTTTCTCTAATACAGTGTTTCTCAACCTTGACAATTTTAAGGCATGTGGACTTCATCTCCTAGAATTCCACAGCCAGCAATGCTGGCTGTGGAATTCTGGGAGATGAAGTCCACATGCCTTAAAATTGTCAAGGTTGAGAAACACTGCTCTAATAGGTCTGTAGTAGGCTATTAGATTTGAAAAAATGACTGATCCAGTCAATCTGAGTTTTTTTTTCTTGCTTAGCTTAGATCAGTGATGGCGAACCTTTTAGAGACTGAGTGCCCAAACTGCAAACCAAAACCCACTTATGTATCGTCGGGTGCCGGGTGGGCGTAGCCCATTGGGTGGGTGTGGCTGCAGTGGTAATGGCAGACTGGGTGGGACTAAAAAGTTCAATCAATCAATTCCAACTTTGCGAGATTTTTTTTTTCCCCGCGGGAAGTTGAAATTGATTGATTGAATCTTTTTTTTTTTTTTTTGGCACACGGCAGCGGAGGTCTAAAGCGAAAAGGTTTTATAAAACCCAGCTGAAGGCCTAGAACTGGGGTGACAGCGCGCGTGCCCACAGAAAGGGCTCTGTGTGGCACGCGTGCCATAGGTTCGCCACCACGGGCTTAGATCAAGCACTGATTGTTTGAATGGTTAGATAGGAAAAATAAACAAAAGGACTACAATATTTTCTACTAAATTTTAATTGGTGGCAAGTAAGTATCCTTTGTTTTTAGATTTGGTTTATGAGTATTGTCAATTCTGGATAGTGAATGTAGGGTTATTCCTATCATGGAAAAAGTATGCAAAATCTTTATCTTAAAATAACATAATTATATAAATTTACTCTAGGCCAAAAATCAGATGTGAAGAATCCGCAAAGAAGTTGCAGCAGTTTTCATATAAAACAAGTTATAAATGTCACTCTAAATATCCCACAACTCCTAATCATTTCTGTCTCTTTCTGCTCCATGCATGTTTATCAGCATTGTATAATTAAACTCCTTTCAGAAAGCTTAAGAATTTCCTGTTTTAATAGGAAGGAGAGTAGACACTGGTGGAAAAGCAAAATTGGCTGGTGACAAGTTTTTCCAATTCTAACTATATTGCACTTCATATTGTATTGTATACTGCATTTCTTAAAGTGGCACATGGAAATGACATGCCAAAAGTGCTACAAGAATGTGGCAATAAAAAGGTACAATTATTGCATGCTCTTGCAATATATTGTAATAATTTTATATCATATAGTTTGTCTCATGATTTTGCGTTTGTATAGCAAACAACAGGACTGCCTGCCAAAATAATACATTAAACTAGTATTTCTTGAATTCTTCCAAAATAATAAATTATACTTTAACGATTGGGTAAGGATGAAAGCATAAGCATGTTTTATAAATGCATTCAGCAGTAGATATACTGCTGAATAAAGATTTTTAATCTTCAGGGTGGAGACAGAATTGTTTTGGGCTAGATTCCTGCTGTATTTTAAGAGACATATGAGAAGATTCAATTCTAGTATTTCTAAACTGAAAACAAAGCTATTGTTATAAATGATATCTTGCAATGTTTTCTGTCTTTTAGCGGCAGTCATTAAAAATATCACTGTGTCCGTCCCCCTGTGCAGTGGAGAAAGAGGAATTTATAGGACTAACACAAATTCTTTGTCAACACAGTTGCTACTGATTCATGTTTTGAGATGGAGAGGAGGAAGATTAAACACGTCTCTCCTATTTTCAGGTTCTCATCATGTTAGGTTCATCCAAACTTTGTTGGTCTTCCTCCTGTTCTGAAACCAATCATAGTTCCTTTATATATACTGTATTTATTTTCCAATTTAATTTTCATTCATTCTGTATATATCCAAACCACCTCAGTGTACTTTTTACATATTGGTCACCCATGTTTATTCTTTACTCTAACACTTCCTTACTCTAACACTTATATATATTTCTTAAGTGCTGTACCAGATTTCTACAGGTAGCCCTTCACCTACAGTCATTTGTTTAGCAATTGTTCAAATTAACAAAAGCACTGAAAAAGGTGACTTAAAACTAGTATTCACACTTACAACCTTCACAGGATCCCCACGGTCACAATCAAAATTTGGGCACTTGGCAATCAGCATGTATTTAAGTTGCAGTGTCCCAGTGTCATGTGATTGCCATTTGCCACTTTCTCAGGTATATTCTGGCAAGCAAAGTCAATGGGGGAAGCTGGTTTCGCTTAATGATATGATTCCCCTAACAACTCTGGTGATTCGCTCAATATCTGTGGCAAAAAGGTTATAAAACTGGATACAACTTGTCTAATAAAGGAAATTCTGGTTCCAATTGTGGTCATAAGTCTAGGATTACCTGTATTCATCCAATCTACTCCTATGTTTCTCTTTGCATATACAACTCTTACTATCCTGTGAAAAAATGGAGAGTAGCATATTCTTAAATCATCTGATTGTCACTTCTATCAATAAATATTTATTTCTTGCAGCAGAGGTTTTCCACACCCTAGATTCAAACCAGAAAGGTCTTTTGGAATGGTAATTAATACCTTCCAAAGACATATTTATGTAGAACTATTGAAAATTCAAAAGGGTTCAGGAATTTTAAGCATATGGTATGCTTAAAACTGCATATGGTCCAGCAAAAACTAAGCTTTTCAGTTTTGAATTCATTCTGGGAACTCACTTCAAAGATAATGAAAGTGGTGGTGGTGGCAAATACAACACAGAATGCTTGCATCATAGTAGAGAGGACAATATGATTAAAAAATTGCATCCAAAAGCAGTAATGAATAACAAAGACTGACACTGTTCTAATTTGCAAAGTTTATACAATGTATGTACTCACACCCAAAAATTATATGTGTATCAAATGTAAACTAATAGAAACACTTGAGGAAACCATTAAAAGTCTAATGGAAAGATTTCTTAAAGCACAGAAAAAACTAAGATTGGAGACCAGCATACAGCATGATCTAAAAACCAGTAAGGTTTGTTTGATTGGAATGGCTTAAAAGCATTTGTAATAAATAAAACATTCCATGAAATATCAGTCATTGTTTTAAATCTTTTTTCACTTCTTACCAGGTAATCACATCAATGCATAGGCCCGTGGAGACCAATAAAACATGACTAAATTAGTGGATCAGGAAAATGCTATGGACATAATTTATTGGACTCCAGTAAGACATTTGATGAAATAGACCAAACTTATTACTTGATAAGATAGAAAAATGTGGATTAGACATCACCATATGGATTAGTTATTAGCTGACCAAATATGCTCAATGTGTAGTTCTTAATGGAACTGCATCTACATGGAGTGTAGTATGCAATGGGGTACCTCAAGGCTCTCTTTTAGGCCCAGTACTTTTCAATGTCTCCACAAACATTTTAGGTGAAGGGATAGAAGGGGAATACATGAAATTTGCAGATGACACCAAGCTGGCAAGAATAGCCAATACTCCAGAAGATAGTCTCAAGATACAGAAGGATCTCAATAGACTTGAACACTGATCCTATCTAACAAAATAAAATTCAGTCATGAGAAAAGTAAGGTTCTACATTTAGGCAAGAAAAGCCAATTGCACAATATGCACAATATAGAATAGGTGGTACCTGGCTCACTGGTAGTAACTGAGAAGAATCTTGGAGTCCTAGGGGACAATAACTGAAATATGAGTCAGCAGTGTGCTGCAGCTGCCAAAAAAAGCTAACGTAGTCCTAGGCTGTATTAACAGAGGGATAAAAGCAAGATCATATGAAGTGTTAGTACCACTTTTAGTGCCTTGGTAAGACTACACTTGAAATATTGGTTTTGGTTGATCTAATATAAAAAGATATTGAGAGTCTAGAAAGAGTATAGAGAACAGCAACAAAGATGATTAGGGGACTACAGACTAAAACATACGAAGAATGGTTGCAGGCTTTGTCTAGTGTAATGAAAAGAAGGACAGGAGTGACATGATAGCAATATTCTTGTATCTAAGGAGCTGCCACAAAAAAGGGGGGGTCAACCTATTCTCCAAAGCAGAACAAGAAGCAATGAATGGAAATTAATAAAGGAGAGAACCAGCCTAGAAATAAGGAGAAATTCCTAATAGTCATGTTTCCAATCAATCATTGGAAACAGTTTGCCCTCAGAAGTTGTGGGCCCTCCATCACTGGAGGTTTCTAACCAGAGATTGAACAGCCATTTTTCTGAAATGGTATAGGGTCTCCTGCTGGAGCAGGATGTTGGACTGGAAGACCTCCAAGGACCCTTCCATCTATATTCTGTTCCACTCTACTCTACTCTACTCTATTTTTTTTCTTTTTCTTTTTGAATGGGAAGAACATTCTGCATCAGTAGATCAGAATTCTTTGTTTTCTTTTTATTTCTATTTAGAGCACAACATTCTTTTCTCTGCTTTCCCCTTCAAAGAACTCTACCCTTGACACAGAGTGTCTTCAAACCTCCTGCAATATTAGCTAGGCCTTCAGGGCAATCATCTACTTCCTGTGAGAAAGGCACCAGATAGAGTGGAGCAGCTAGTCTCTCATGGACAGAGAAGCATGGTTTCTTCATAAGCCACTCATCCTAACAGTAAGTGAAATATTGCCTTACAGTTGATCTTCTACTGGGAAAAGTGCCTGGAGAAGTAGAAATCTCTCATATTTGTTTCTACCTACGAAAGAAAATGATGCAGATAGTAATAAATTCCAGCTAGTACTGATTTGGCATTATTCAGAATGCTTCCAATAGAAGCTCAGTATTTGGTCTGAGAAGAATTCATGCATTTTATTGAAATATTGTCATTATGACAGACAATTTCAGTAACCTTCTGGTAAACCAAATAAGTACATCTTTAGAAAGGTAAATGGAAAAGCATCTTATGCAAGCGAAATCACCAAGTAATAAGGACCTCAAGATGAAAACAGAGTTGCCTATAGCATTAGATCTATTTCACCGTCTTTTAAAATGCAAACTATTTCCCATGGTTTCTGGTTGTGGGCTTGGAATCAGAGAACGCCATCTTTCAGCAAATGGTGAATGGCAATGTGTAAACCTTGAGTATCTGATTTGATCTCCCAAAGTGACTAATTATGGATTTTATTCCTGTGAAGAGTCGGATTACTGGTACATAGAAAAGTAACTATAAGCTAAAGGATCCTGTTTAGAGGAATTATGTTCTTTCTTTAATAGTGATTAAGCTAAACAAACAGATGGTCCTGTGAATGAGTAAAAAGATGCCAAAGGAATATTGTTGCCTCTAATATAGTTGAGTGGTGCCGTAGATATAGCATCAGGTATGTATCCAACATTTTATTAGAGAAAAGTGAGCACTATGTTCCTGAATTTAGGATTCCTAGATTTCATCTTTCATTATAAGTGGGTTTATTTTGTCTTCTGTGCATAAATATATTTTCCTTCTGTATTAATTGAGAACCTATGTATAAGGAAGGGAGTGGGACAGGTAGAACCTTTGCATAAGACGTACCCTGAAACTTGCCTCCTGAGCCATTGTTTTTTTTTTTAAAATATTTTTATTGGTTTTTTATAAGATTTTTAACAAAGAATGAAAAATAACTATTATTAAAACCCTCCACCCTCCCCCCCCCCGGCTTCCCAAAGTGAATACAGGGTAAAAACGCAAGAAACCCCCTTAAACTACTTATACATAATTATTTAACTATAAAACAAATATAATTTCTTCAATTGATATTTCTTCTGTATATAATCTATCCATTTTTTCCAGTCCATCAGAAATTGTTCATTTGAGTGGTCTTTCAAATATGCAGATATCTTTGCCATTCCTCCTGAGCCATTGTTGAATTGATATAGGTTTAACAGACACTGCTGCAGTGGATTTATATTAAACTTGCTTTAAGTTAAGCAGTGTGTTAATTGCAAAAGGGGATGAATAATGTGACAGTAAAAGAAAAGGAATGATGAGCTCTCCAAGTATTGATATATGATCTGAAAAAAATTTACACCACTCAATCAAACAGCTGTTTGGAAAATTTTCCAAGCATAATTCTGTCATAGAGTTGCTGCCCAATTTTAATGCCCACTGTATTTTTAGAAATACACAATCTAGAAATATTAATATATGTGTCTGTGAATGTTCCTACATCTATAAATATATAGTTATCTATACACTGTATCTGTTGATATAGAGGCAAATTCTTAAATGCCTGCAGTGTTCATTAGTTTTTTGAAATGAGAGACAAGATTATATTTTTATTCAGCAATATTCATTGTCTGGAAAGGAAATGGATCTGATAATTCAAACATGGAAAATACATATAATTTATCAATAGTGGGCTGACCTATATGACAGATTCAGGTATTTTACTGGATTTCTGTTCAGGAAAGAACTAATGATAAAGGCAAAGAGGGAGCAGGCAATCATTGTGGTTCAGTGCTCACATGAATGTTCCAGTTACGTCCTGGAAGTCTAAACATGGAATTAAACTATGACGTTAATTTTTAAGTGGCTCTTTCCTTTCCAGTTACCTATTCATTATTAACTTTGGTTAAATCCAATAGTAATATACCCACTGTGGGAGTGAGATTTCCATATACGAATGTTTTCTGTGTGCATTTCATTTTATGGTAACTTTTAACTTTTATTGCTTGTTGGTTTCTTTTTTCTTTTTTCTTTATTTTTATTGTTTTAATGTGGAGAAAGAAAGAAAGAAAAAAACGAAATAAAAAAAGAAGCAAGGTCATTTTTATATTACATTATACGTTAGATTGGAGGAGCATATAAATCCAACAAATAAATTATATATATATCTAAAAATAAATATTTTATCATATGTGTGTGCAGGTATGTGTGAATGTATACATGAATATACATTCTGTGTTTTTTAAAAAAACAAAGCATTAAACCTTGAACACACAGAATAATAGTGATCAGGTTCTTTTGCTAGGCTGATAAAAAATACATATCATTAAATGAGAAATGTAAATTCATGGTGGTACTTTTTCCATTGTAAAAAGGTTTTTTTAAAAACTAGGCTTCAGATTCAATGAATCCATACTTCAACATATATTAATGCCTCCCAAAGTTTTGCTATATAATTCACATTCACATCTTTCAGTCATGTTACTCTTTCCAACCCATATTAAGAAGTTTACAGATAAAACAGTACTGAAGCAGATCCATATCATATGAATAAGCATACTCCAATTTACAGCACTCTTTCAGTGTAATGAATTTAACAGACAATTCTTTTTAAACAGTTGCTGAAGTGGGTAACAAACATGAAAACATTTTATTAATAAAATTCATGTGTAATCACTGAAGTTAATAAGAGGCGTTTTAATTTTTTATTCCAGTGTTCTTGCAAATAATTTATATCCATGTTAACAGTATCTTTTAACTACTTTTAAAAATGCTGTACATTTAGAATAATTCAAAACATATTTTAATGTTGATGGTAATTCAAAAGTTTTAACAATTACTAATATATCTGGACTGAAATTGTAAAATCAAAAGATATTTTAATTAATTATACTATTCTGCAGTTTTAGAACAATCCAAATTTCTTTGGCAATAACTCAAGTGGTTTAAAAATGTGACTGACGTAAGCTGATCTAAAGTATTAATAACCCTATTAGCCCACAGGTAGGTGGGAATATTTAATGTCTTTTCCCACATGCTAATTGGTATTTTAACTACCATTTTACATTATATTAGTCTGAGATTATCAGTTTGAAATATTTATATCTACAAATATTGTCCCTTTGGAACAAATACTCAAATACCAAACAAAGCTCTAACTTTTACAGATTAACACCTTTAAGGGCATAGGTTTTTATATTTTTATTTCCTGTGATATATTGATGTCTAACAATTTTAATGCACACAGTTTTCAATGGCGAGTATAGAACAGGGGTGTCAAACTTGCTGCATCACATGATGTGTCGCAATGTATCGTGCCTTTTTTCCCCTTGCTGGAGCGGGGTGGGTGTGGCTTCTGCATGACACATCTAGCCTGTGGGCCGACAGTTTGACACCCCTGGTATAGAAGGACATATTTCAATAAATAAATTCAATAAATTAATGATGTTATCTCCATAAAAAGAACATAGCCAGTTATTTACTATTTCTGCAAATCAACACAAATGCCTCAACTACAGGCCACTATTATATTATATAAACAGTATTAGTTTTTTTTTAACTTAGTGGTGCTGTCAGTAAGTAGTTTCTATGTATGTATGTATGTATGTATGTATGTATGTATGTAAGTATGTATATCCTGAATTGGATTTTATTTGAATGGGGGGGGGTTAGAAATGAGAGAGTAATAAGGACAGAAGAAACAATAGGAAAATAGAAAATTACAAGTGGATGAGGAGAGGAGGAGAAGGATGTATAAATGTTATATGTATATGTATAAATAAATGCATATGATACATAATGTATATACAATGTTATACATATATACATGACCTTATATAAAATATAAAATAAAAAAAGGACAACTGCACTATAAAACCTTTGTTCAACACTGTAGTTGAAGAATTATACATCACTGGTACTAAAAATTCCTTTTTGTCTATTAGTACTGACTAGAAAGGACTCATATCTACTGCACCCACATAAATTTTGGGGGAAGGAAAACTTTCATCTTTATGATCTCTACAAAATCAGATATGTTTTAAATATTTACATAATAGATACAAATAGTCCTCATTTAGTGACTGACTCAACTGGTCGCAGTTGTTGCTAAATGAGGACTATGTGTATCTATGACAGTACTTGTTGAATAACAGAGAGCCATTTGGAAGATAGCAATTTTCATCTCATAAATTATTTTAGCATGTTATCATTTATTATTTTGTGCCTTTAAATAAGGAAGAAAGAAGGAATGTAATAGTTGGGGTTCTACCTCCTAAAAGCAATTGTGTGCTTCTGCAAAAGCAACTTCTGCTGTGTTTCTCTATAGCACCACTGTATTGAAATGCCTTTCATTGCTGCTCTTGTTCTCTCTTTCTCTTTCTCTCTGTATAGTGTATATGTATATTTTGCTTTGAAAAAGGGGAATTTAAAGATAAAAGTGAAAGGGATTTTGTCTCAAGCACATAACAATAGTTACAATCTGGAGGAAGGCTAAGTAGGCATATTATCAGAAACAGACTTCCCAACTACGGCTATGGTTGTGTTTCAGCTCAGTATGGAACAGTGCCAGTTTATATTACTTACTGCAGAATCTGGAATGGTTGAGAAATAGTATGGATGTAACAAGAAGGCAAGATAGGAAAATGGAAGGAGACATATAAAATGGAGACATTTTAAGAACGAATGGGGAAAAGCAGGAACTATGGCCAGGAGCTATACCTTGTGTGATTCTGGCCAAGAGGAAAAAATAGGCAAATACTGTAGAAATCATGTTGGGTCAAAGAATGTGGACAGCCGCACAGTTTAAATAGTACCAGAAGTGTAGTTTATGGCTATGCCTGCTGTGCCTAAGAAAGTGTCACCATTTAGACACCAGTCAGTAGCCAAAATGAGAAAGACAGAGACCAGCACGAGGAGCAGCAGAAATAGTGATGGGAAAATTAGCAGCTATTGTTAATTTTCATCTAGGAGGCTAGAGGACAAGAAACCACATAAGAAACAATAAGAACACAAAGAACTATGTCTCTGTGAACTGACCACACAAGAAGGCAAATAAGGTATGAATGGATAACATTTTGCATCATCTAAAATATGAATTCCTGTTTGTGTGGTCAGATTAAGGGATAAGTTAGAGATGCTACAGTGTATAGTATTCCAGCCATACAGTGGCATCCCTCTCTTAGCTACTTGACTTTATCGCCAGAATGACAGTTTGCAAAGTATTGTTGCTGAGGCTGGATCTTGGGAATTCATGTCCACTATTGCAACGATGGGCCTGCTTCAGGTTATTATGGGCCTCCCTCAAACAGGAAGCTACATATTAGATATAGTAATATATTGAAATAGGTGAGTTGCAATCTGTTGGTGGAAGGCATTTCTATTGGTTCTTATCGTGGGAAGATTATTTTTTTATAACTATGAAGTGCCGGTGCTATCAATCTCTGAGGCTGGGGGAATGTCTGCCTCATATGTCTGGTATACATTATGAGGTTTAAAAGGGCACTTAGTAAATTTCACAATATTTTGCCAGAGAGCTGCTAGGCTCGTAGTCAAAATCTGGAATACAAAAGATATGGAAGTACCTGATACAATTATTCCCAGATAATCTTCCCTTTTTTGCTGATCCCAGGGGCTCCTTGGTATACAGATTCTGGAAGGCAGTCAACAATGGAAAATTTCTAAGTTCCAAGGAAACATCCACAACAGTGAGTTATAGCAGAAAAACAATTGTTGCCAGTCTTGTTCTCTATTACCTCAAAAAAAGTAGGGAATTATCAACAGTTTTTCCCAGGATGGGAATAGGATAGGTCAACTTTGTCTGGAGAAGGCAGTCCCAAAATATTTTAGTGCCAACTATATAGGATTTTTTAAGTTAAGCACTTTGAGTTATTTCTGAAAAGCTACTGCAAGCAGTGCAGGGCCCACAGTAATATGTTTCTAGCAGCTATGATCAGTGAATAATTGGACTACCATATTTTGTACCACTTGCAGTTTTTGAGTGATCTTCTGAGGCAATTCCATTTAGACTGCATTTCTGTATTCTATCTGGCTTGATGAGAGCCTGATTTAACAGGATCCTCCCATTTTAGGTAATGTACCAGGACTACCTGGTACATTAGATACCTACAGCAGTTGTGAGTCCAAGAGGAACAGATCATGGACCTATTTCTTTAATGGCAGTGCTTCTTTGAGAGACAACATGGAAACTGACATAAAGCCCCAGAAAACAAACAGCAACTCCATCTTGCTTGAGTTCAGTGTAAGAGTACATTGATATAAGAAAGTTCTGAGAATGTGGGGTATTAACAGGTTTGAAAGGAATGTATTTACATAATGGTATTTTATTGCAGTTTTGTTTTTGATTATTTTCCCAGTTGTAAATCTCTTAGAGTGGGTCCAACCATAAGCATCAATGTTATAACAACTAAATGCAAAAATAAAGGATATGACCTATTTCTAAAGCTTTCTTGTACTTGCCATAATTTTAAAATAGCTATATTTCTCACAACAATTTTCAAATAGAATAGTTTTCTCCTGAACAACATTGTTACATCCCAGTCCACAATCTTTACTCTTTAAAACAAGAATCATTGCTTTTTAAATGTTATTGTAAAAATGTGCACAGGGAGAACACTTTTTTGAGTCTTGGAAGGACTCAAGGGCTTAGCTTTTAAATACGGTAAGTAGAATAGCAGACCCAATATCAGTATCACTCAATAAGAGGTGGTAATGATAATTCTATACCTGAGAGAATTAGGATAGCAAATGTTACCTGAGGAACTGTCTTCTTCCAGTTGCTTCTACCTGGCCAATCCAGTCTAGCAGGATGGGTATGTCCCATCAGCTAAAGAATGTTGTCTGGCAGGACCAAGAGATGTATTGTCTTTGCTGTAATCCCTGCCCTCTGGAATATTTTCCTTCCAGAAATTAGGATAGTCCCAACCCTGCTGAACTTTCAGAAGGCATTGAAGACCTGGCTATGTACCTGGACCTAGGATCCTGAATGTATGTAAGGCTACTATTTCCTGGTTATGTTGACACCAACAGATTATAATGCTGCTCAGCTGCTATTTGAATTTAATTTCTTTCTTGCATTGTGTTTTAACTGTTTTAATTGTTTTTATGATTTTTCACTGCCCAGAGTCATTGGGTTGAGATGGGTGGCTATACAAATTGAATTAAATAAACAAACAAACCCCAAAGTGAGTAACCAGACTACTTTACTGTCTACAACATACATTCATCATATGGATTTGGTAACTTAAGGGGCAGCTAAGCACCATCTACCATCCTGTTACATAATCTTCCAGACATACAAGCTTGCATTTGGAGGGTGATAAACTTATCTGGAAAAGCACTGACCTGGAGCAGAATAGGGTCTTTCAAATGTACAGAGTCGTCATAGGTGGGAGGAAACAGAAATGAAAATGACCTGATGAGCTGGCAAAAAAGCAAGTTAGAAAAGATGATGAAAATTAGCAAACTATGCAGTAATTTTGCTCCTGAAGATTTGCAGTTTCCTGGGTATGCTGAAAGAGTTCCTGGATGATGAGAAGATCAGCATGGCTTTAAAGGAAGCCCACAGTCTTGAAGGGGAGAAAAGGATTCCTGTTTAGCCATGAAAGATTCCCAGATAAGCATAATTAAAGCCTTTGATTGACTCTAAGAAGGTGACTTTAGTTATATTATAATTGCACACATACCGGTAGCTATACTTTAAGAATAGATACCATGACATAGTAGCAGATGTGTGCCTCTTGACTTAGATTGTTATTAATGCTTTTTATTTCTTGATTATGTGCCCCCTCTCTTTTTCTAACCTATAAATCAAGTTGCCATATTCCAGCCTGGCTTTGTGGGCTAGTAAAAAAGATGAGGATTTGTTTGCTTAAGCTAAATGCTGCTTATGTGATTAGCCTTGAAGCCTGAAAGAAACCAGTTTTTTCTGTATTTCAGTATTACAAATAAATAAAAAATAGTAATTCGCAAGAAGGTCTTTGTGTGCTGTAGTTTGTCTAATTAGATCTTGGGAAATTATACACACACATACACATGACAGGTTGAATATGCTGAATATTTAATGAAGAGAAGGACGAGGGGGGACATGATAGCAGTGTTCCAATATCTCAGGGGCTGCCACAAAGAAGAGGGGGTCAAGCTATTTTCCAAGGCGCCTGAAGGCAGGACAAGAAGCAACGGGTGGAAGCTAAGCAAGGAGAGAAGCAACCTAGAACTAAGGAGAAACTTCCTGACAGTTAGAGCAATTAACCAGTGGAACAACCTGCCTCCAGAAGCGGTGAATGCTCCAACACTGGAAGTTTTTAAGAAGAGACTGAACAGCCATTTGTCCGAGATGGTATAGGGTTTCCTGCCTGAACAGGGGGTTGGACTAGATGACCTCCAAGGTCCCTTCCAACTTTATTATTATTATTATTATTATTATTATTATTATTATTATTATTATTATTATTATTATTATTATTATTATTATTATTATTATTATTATTAGTCTTAGTATTGGTCATAAATAATTTCCTTAAAGAATGCCTAACAAATAATGTAACAAACAGCACAATAATGTTTTAATTTAGATTTGCTTGTCATAATCCCTTAGTAAGGTTTGGTCTGGATTTGTTTTTGTTTGAGTAAATGAAAAAAGTAAAAGATACACAGCAGCCAAATTGGGGATGGAAACTTAGCTCACATGTGGCACAAGTTTTGTTTGGTTAAATATCTTCCCATAGGGCAGGGGTGTCAAACTGCCGGCCCATGGGTCGCTTTCATCATACCGAAGCCGTGCCCATCCCATTGCCGGCAATGCAAAAGGAGTCGCGATACGTCGTGTCATGTGATATGGCGAATTTGACACCCATGCCATAGGGAATGAAAACAAAGCCAGAGTAGCAGGGACACCTTACTTTATGGTCTCTCCTGTTATTACGTCTGTGTTGAAGGCCAGAAAGGAGAGTCAACCATTTCCTACCCGAATTGGATTGCATGTCAGATTGTGATTAAGGTAAAATAATTTAAGTTAATTAACATGGACTGTAATTAAAGAAGTCTACTTTGATCATAGTCTGAGTCCAGAGTCGGGTTCAGATGATATGTTAAGCCAGACCAAATGGCTTTGCATGTTGTGTGACCACACTAATTGATACTTCACCTTAATCAGATTGCTTCTATTCACTGAATAGCAGTGAAGTTAATTGAAGGGCATCTGTAAGAAAACAGGTGGTGTTTAAAAATATGCTAAAATGAAAAGTTTAATTGAAGGATTGATAACAGTCCAGGCATTCAGCTGAGTATTTTTAAACTGACAGAAAATGAGAGAGGAAGTCTTTAGATTACTGTTTAATAGTCCTTTTTAAAAAAATTATGTGTATTTGGAAAAACCTTGCAAAAAAAGAGAAAACCTTTCTCTGTCCTCTGTCCTCCCCTCTTAATATGTGCACATTTTCTCTTATTTTGCACTGAAAGGCTATACTGAGTGTGACCTTCTGTTCTTTAGTGCTGACCTCCACAGTTCCCCCCAAAGCTGCTGTTTTATATTTAGTGTGTCAGAAGGCAACATGTCTTAAAGTAACAAGAAATAATTACCTCAATTTACTTTTTCTTTTTGCTTGTACCACTTTTTCAAGTGTGGCTCCTGGTACACCACTCAAAGATTAAGTGCTGCCCTTAGCCTGAAATAATTTGTATACCCATGTTCTATAGAGCTATTAAATATTATTGGAAAATGCTGTTGTCTGTGTTTTCCGCTTAGCATCAGTGCCACTAGCCAATACAGTACAAGAATGTCACTTAGTAAATAGCAAATTGAAGCTGTTTGCTTTTTTCTTTCCTTGGCTCAGTTCTACATTTTCTGTTGAGGACAAATCTCTTTGCAGTCTTTTTTGATGGCAACATACAGTCCACAGATAGACCTGAGCCTTGGAATTTAGAACCCTGGTATGTACATGACTTTTAGTCATCCTGGTAGCAGCAGATTGATTTTCATGTATCTTTGACCTTCAAAAAATCAGCACCTTTCATTGTCATTTATATGCCTTGTGCACCTTTACAATAGTTGTTACAGCAACTATTCTAATCATCTAACATGTTCTGCTGATTTTAATATGTTCTCTGATTCTCTTTGTCCAATTCTTCCTACCCCTCAATGTTTACTGACTCTTGACTGCTACTGTAATCTAGGCTTACTCTTGAAGATGGGAGGAGACATAGACACAGAAAAATGTTTTCCTTAATTATGATGACTTTGGGGGCTTTTTCTTCCTATTTTTCCTTAATCCATTTTTGAATTACTGTTTTTTTCATATTTTTTTTCTAGTGTAAATATGTTTTGTGTATTATTTACATCAATATATTTTGCTAGCATTTCTTCTTGTGATCCTTTGTTACTCTTGCAGATATGTGTTTGAATAAGAGCCTTTTCCCCCTCCCCTTTTTTAAAAAATCCTCCCTGCTCCATCCTGCAGTGAAGTCACAATCCAGTGTTTGTAGACTTCATGTGATGTCACAGAATCAGTCTTGTGACTTCACTTGCAGTCTCAAACAGAAGGTGCAAGACGGTTTAGAAGAGAGGGGAGAGAAAAAAAAAAAGCACATCTTCCCTTGCCCTCACTCTCTTCTTTGTAAATCCAGTAGCTGAGATAAATCGGGTGGGGAGAAGCAGCAGGAAAAACAGCTGAGAATGATGTCTGAAAACAGGTACAGTAGAACTGGCTTTACGTTCGGCTTCTGGTTGGAAGTTCCAGTTGCCCCGCAGAGGCCAGATTTTGCAGACCATGCGCACGTGGGGGAGGGGGGTGGTACTGCTGGGGGTAATGTGTGTGTGTGTGTGTGTGTGTGTGTGTGTGCGCGCGTGTCACCCAGTGACGCTCTGGCTGTACGGTGCCATCGGCTGTAGGGTGTTTGTGTGTGTGTGTGTTTGTGTGTGTGTGTGTGAGAGAGAGAGAGAGAGTGCGCGCAGGGGGAAGGAGGCAGTGAGCGATGGCAGGCGAGCGAGCCGCTTTAGACCATTTCTCAGAAGCAGGCAGCTAGCGTCCTATTGGGCTGGCCGCGACGAGCCTCCTCCTTGTCCGTTTCAAAAGGCCGCAGCTGCTCGCTGCAGTCTGTCTTGCGGCTTTGCGCATGTGACATAAATGGGTTATTGCGCTTGGGCGCCTCTTAGGTTGATGTCGTATTTTCTGTTTTACTTTTGCTTTGCAGGCTACTTAGGGCCAGGGTGGCAACAATTTGCCAAGAGCAGAGAGAACAGGGAAAGAGAGGGGTCATATTCCTCAAGTCTTCGGTTTGGGGAGAGGGGGTGACGATGGGGGGGGGAGTGATGATTCTTTGGTGAGAAAGGGAAAAAAAAACATCTCGTTCTCCATCTTTTGACTGACGACATTATAATAGCAATGCGGATGCACTAGCAGCAGCGGCAACTGCCACCAAGCAACATTCGGTTTCCTTCCCCTGTCGGCGGGTGCGTTTGCCTAAGCTTTCGCCGCCCCTCCTCCTCGCTTTTAGCTCCGTTTTTTTGTCATTTGTAACAAGAAGAGATTTGGTTTTGCACGGACAGCAAATGGGTGGCTTACCCTGGTATAACCAGACTCGTATAAAAGAATCAAACCATAGGCATTTAAGCGACACGGCAAGGAGAGGGGGGGGTCTTCTTTTGGGGCTGCCTAGAAAAAAACCCGTCATTTTCTATTTTGTGCTTTGCTTGAGAAAGACGGAGAGGGAGTGCAAGGCGGAAGGATGCGCTACGTACTTTTATCTTTCCGCATTTGCTAAATGCATGGCTCCGGAGGAAAGAGGATTTAAAGGGTAGTGTTTAAGTGAAGGGTACTCTCCTAAAGAAGACCCTGTCCTTTCTTCACATCTAGGAAGATGTGTACGATAAAAAAAAATAGTCATATTGTTAATTCTCATATTAATCTGTCAATATTTTGTGATCTACCTTCACAACATCCAGAAAGTCACTCTGTCCTTTTGTTTGCTTCCTGGTAACAGGCCAAAAGAAAAAAGAAAAAAATAGGATAGCAGCTGGGATGACTTTGGTCTTAACTAGATTGAAGTGAGACCCTCCAGGATAACTGATTTCTGGCTGTCCTTATTCTGCCACTTATTATTCTTCCTTTAATATTTTCTGCAATTTTGCCAGTATATTGAAGATTGATGCAGAAAGACAGCTTTGCCAACATTGACCTGGTTTTTAAGGGCAAATAATATTCATTGCATAAACTTAACTTAAGATAGTAATATTGATGATAAGGGATTCCAAACAAATAGAAGTCTTATGTGGATCCCAGACTTGCCTGGAAGTTATTTCCAAACTGAGTCTAATTTTAGTTCCAAATGTATGAATGATAGAACAAGAGGCATTGTAGGGTAATGAAAACAGTGATTCTGAATTATGAGTTGCCTGCATATTTTAGTCCAAAAGTGGAGCCATCGTAATATAGTACTTGATACTATCATACTGAGTTAGTGCACTGTCATCTGAATCTCTCTGCATCATTACAGCAGAAAGATGGAGATGCAAGTTTTCTGTCATAGCATATATTGTAAGTTAAATGTTATTTATCCTTTCAGACTTTAAACATCTCCCTTTAGAAATCCTTAAAGCAGGAATCCCCAACCTGTGGCCCATGGTCCACTACCGGACCATGGCCTAATTGCCATTGGGCCGCATGAGTGGCCAGCTAGTGCATGTGCATGGCCACATTCGTGTGAGCCTTGTTGCGGGCCATTCAGAACACCACTCGTGCGAGCCTTGTTGCAGGTGCTCGTGCCCCACTTGCGTGAGCCTCATTGCAAGTGATTGCAGCCCCACGCGCACAAGCCTCATTGCGGATGATTGCTGCCCCATTCACGTGAGGTCCCATAAACATTGCAGGTGGATGTGCATGCACACACACATGCGCCTGCCCCTTGCATAAAATCATCCCTTTTCCCCCCTCCCCCTGCTCCAGGCCGCCAACCCAGAAAGGTTGGGGAACTCTGCCCTAGATAATGAATTGTAACCAGCATTCTAACTTGCGTACAAAATATAGCATATTTGTTCTACAGTAGCCGGCATTGTGCCTATGTTATAATCTGGTTTGGGTGCCAATGAAGACTTTTTAAAATGATTCCATTCTAAACATTTTAGGTGAGTTTAATGCTTTTAGAGCATTGTACTTTCTATGTGGTGTCAGTTTTATTTTTATTGTGTTTTAATTTCTGGATTTTACTTTTATCACATGCTGTTTGTATTAGTTTTCCTTTGTATTATATTTTCATAGTTTTTCCACTTCATGTTTTAATTGATTGTATAATGTCCACCGAATTTCAGTTAGTAGGTAATATAAAATCACATTTATAAGCTCATCTGATGAAAGAGGAGTAAAAATGTAACCAAGATAAAGTGTTCAGATGCATTTTATTCTTGTATAAATAGTCTCCAACATATGACTGTTCATTCAGCAACTGTTCGAAATTATGATGGTGCTGAACAAAGGGGCTTAGCACTCCTGCCCAAAGTTGCAACCATTGCAGCGTCTTGTGGTCATGTGATTTAAGTTTGGCCACTTGGTTGTGTGCCTGCCTTTACAACAGTGGTGTCAAACTGCCAGCCCACAGGCCGGATGTGTCATGGTGAAACTGCGCCCACCCCATTGCCAGCAATGGAAAAAAAGCCGCGAAACGTCATGTGATGTTGCTAGTTTGACACCCCTGCTTTACAACAATGAGAATTGCAACACACACATACACACACTCTCCAGCATGAGTCAGGAGGCCTCAACCGGGTAAGCCCACTGATGCACAGAAACCTGCTGCAAGCCAAAAAGCCTCAGCCAGCTAAGCCCAGTAGCATGTGGGCCTCCTGCCTCTCCACTACTACTCACATGAACTTCTTTTAATTTCATAACTTGTGGACAGACTTAAACATAGTTCCAAGTGGGAAACTAGCGATCCTAGCCCAAGCCAAGTCCAAAAATGCTATGAAATTTCTAGAAGCCTGGCACTCTTACAAATTAGCCATCACTAGACACATAGACATAGTACCTACATATTATGCAAAAGAGACAATCAACAAGCCAAAAAGAAAACAAAAGATCAAAACATCCCCCCACCAGCAATCAGCACCCATATGAACATAGATTAACATCAAGATTAACATCAGACCAACAGTCAAGAAGTAAACAATAGCCCAATCAAGGAACTGCCAAACAAGTTAATAATAAAGAGCCCAACCAAGGAATCTCCAAGACCACCCCCACCAACACTGACAGGGCAAGCCACTAGAACAGACATGTCAAACTCGCAACATCATGTGATGTCGCGCAACGTATCGTGACGATTTTTCCATTGCCAGCAATGGGGTGGGCGTGGCTTCTGGATGATGCGTCCGGCCTGCAGTTCTAGGACATTATTTGAAAAACTAAAGTTCAAAATTGTTACAGATGAAGGAATATAAGGTTGGTTTATTTGTTTGTGGTTAAAAGAAATGTAGCTTTAATGTAGTTTGCTGACATCAGGACTGAAACGACAAAGCTTTAAGGATTTGTTTATAGATAAGGGATGGAATACGGGAAGAGGACATATTTTGTTGCATTTTAAGAGGAAATAATGTTACTAAAATGTTTATATGTGTGATGAAGAGGGAAAAAATTTCTTTGTCTTTTGTTTTTCTTTAGTATATTCTTTTTTTTCTTATTTTCTGTTTTACTTTTTTCTTTTCTGTACCTTGTATTTTTCTTTTTTCATCTTTATTTTGTATTTGTATTGTAATAGTGATTTTTAATAAAATTACTATTAAAAAGTTCTAGTAGATTAGTTAGATAAAACTTTCCCTTAGTGCAGCCATATTGAGTATGTCAGAGCAAGGCCTGGGTCTCCAAATTTTTGGTAATATTACTTTTTATAAAAGTTTCCACTTTCTTCCCCAGGACAAATCTCAAACTGACAGCCCTGTAATTTCCCAGATCTCTCTGTGAGCCATTCTTAAATTGGAATTATGCCTGTCACCTTCCAGTCCTCGACTTCAAAGGCTGAGGGTAGAGGCAGACTACCTATTCCAGTTAGGAGACACACAATCTTAGCTTTAATGGGTGGATGCCATCAGGGTCTGGTGATTGGTTGATGCCCAGTTTGTCAATAAAGCCTAGTACTTCTTCTCTTGTCACCATTATATGGCTCAGGGATCTGCCCCAATTTTTCTCCTGTGAAGATAGAAACGAGGAATTTGTTCAGCTTCTCTGCAATTGCCTTTTCTCCTCTTAACATACCCTTGACTCCATCCAGAAGACCAATGATCTCCCTGACAGGTTGCTGCTTCTAATGTATTTGAAGAATCTTTTATTATCCCATCTTCACAGTTTGGGTAATATGCTCCTTGGATTTTCTTTTTGTCTCCCTTGCTGACTCTGTGCATTTATTTGGCCAGAGTTTATGTTTCCTTTTGTGTTCTTCATTAGATTGGGCTTTCTACTTTCTTAATGCATATGGAGATTCTCAACCATCCACGTCATGGTTGTCCCAAAAGTGCTTTTCAAAAGACAACTTGACTTTCTTGGTTTTTTTTCCTTGAAAATGTTTCACTTCTGATCCAAGAAGTTGAGAACTGAAGAGGCTTCCGTTTTCAGCAGTCCAGTTGCCTTTTGAAAAGCACTTTTGCCACACTTTCTTAATGCTTTCTTTTGCAATGCTGATAAACCATGCAGGCCTCTTCTTGGACTTTGGGGCTATTTTCCTAAAAAAAAACAAAAAAAACCAACCTGCCATTATTGTGGTTTTAACCCACAGCAAAGGTTATGGAATGAGCTTGTACTTTCAACCTTTCCTTTGATTTTCTTTTTCACTAGACTTCTTGATGTTGAGAAGTTCCCTTTTTTGAAGACAAATAATAACTATGTGGAACTTGTGTATAAATTATTGCTTCTTTGTATATTAATTTTATTGCATTATGATTACTATTCCCAATTAGATGGACTACATAAATATCCTACAACCAACTGGTCTAGTGCAGTCATTTATAGTATCTTTAGAATTTTACTTGTCATGGTTTAAATATATATTCACTCAGTCAATATGTGGGTAACTGAAATCTCCTACCTAGAATTACAAGTCATGTTTTTTGGGATGCTTCTCTGATTTCCTTCTTCATTTCCAGATCTTATTGAACATCTTGGTTAGGGGACAATCATACACCCTCAGCCTATTTTTCTGATTTGAGGTTTCTACCCAGAGCAATTCCACAATTGGTGTGCTCTAAGGAATTAACCATAGTTTTCAAACTAGTGGCTGAATTTCTCCAATAGACCCAGCCAAAATCAAACAAGCCTTCTAATAGCACAAGGTATAAACCCATCTTCCCTTTAGTTAGTCATATGGGAAAGTAGAAAGAAGTTTGGAGTTCTCTTCTCAGTAATAAATGTCGTAACTTTAAAAAAATGCTTTGCTGTTGCAGACCTAATTAAACAGTAGCATTTTGAGTTCCTAGCTAGTGTATCAGAATTATAGAACAGAGCATTGTATCAGTTTAAGTGCATGTTGAAGACAGCTAGGCCTTTTCCACAGTGTTAGGAAGCTTTGTTAGTGCAAAATGTTTCAGTTAGCGTAAATTCTATAACTACAACTGTTAAGTCTACATAATAAATGTAAGTTTAGTCACAACCTATCTCATTTAAGTCAATGGAGAAGAGATGGTTGAAATGGAATTGCCTGTTTATTTTATTAGGAGATTTTAAATCTTAAAAGTTCTGTTACTTTTTTACAGCAATATAGCAATGTTAATGTGTTTTTCTCCCAACCTCTGAGTCAGGAAGAGTATAGCCACATAAATTGTGCTGCCCCTGTAGTCTGCTATTGTATACAGGTAGTCCTCAACTTACAACCATAATGGAGCCTGCCTACCACAGTCATAAAACTGATCACCCGCATGACTAAATACAATCTTATGATTTTTTTTTATGGCAATAGTTAAGTAAACAGAATTGTCACTATGGGCCAGTTTTGCCAAAAACCCGAAGTAAATGCTGGTTTTCAGCAAAAATATCAAAACCAGGTTCATGTCACTTTGGGATGCTGCAAACAGCTGTAAATGTGGACTGGTTGCCAAGTGTCCAAAGTGCAGTCATGTGACTGTGTGTGTGTGTGTGTGTGTGCGCGCAGGGGTGGCCATCAGAGCTTCAGAGTTGAGTTGTAAGTATCCATAGGGAGCTCCATTGTAATTTCAAAACAACCAGTCATGAGTTGAGGACTTAAGCAATATAGTCAGGGAGTGTTGGTGCCTTCAAACTAATGGGGGGGGGAAGGATGTTTCAGTGCAGCAATTAGGTGATTCCCTATTATTTTTTTCAATCATACCCACTGTTACCTACCCTTAGGAAAACTAGCATCAACCACTTTCCTAGAGGTGGACAAGCAGGACAATCGTATTATTTTAGTTAGTCCTTATTTTTATTAATTACGCCATTCCTCTTCTTTTTTTTAAAAAAAAGTATTTTTATTAAGTTTTACAAAATTTTTACATACAAAAAAAAGAGATAATAACTCAACTGATAACAATCATATAACACATTTACCAAACAATCCAATTAATTGCTCGGTACCCCCCCCACCACATCCTCCTGCATCTAAACTTCCCCCTCGTCTTTCCATCTTAACTACTTACTTTCTCCTTTCTTTACATCTCTCCTCCTCCCACCTCTATCCCCCATCTCCACCCTCTTACCCTCTTCCTACGTACCTTCAACCTTCACTCCTCCTTCCTCTCCTCCAATGTGGTGCCCAGAGGCCACCCGAGCAATACTTTAATACCTACAAACATAATCCCATATCACCCCCAAATGCAGTTGAGAGAACATAATATAACATTTATTAAATCCCTCCCTCCTCCCCCCCGGCTTCCCAGAGTGAATACAGAGTAAGAACGCAAGAAACCCCACTAAGCTACTATTATATAACTATTTAACTATATACCAAATATAATTCCTTCAATTGATATTTCTTTTGTGTATAGTCTATCCATTTTTTCCAATCCATCATAAATTCTTCATTTGAGTGGTTCTTCAAGTATGCAGATATCTTAGCCATTTCCACCATTTGCGACTTTTAACGTCCATTCTTCAATAGATGGTATTTCAGATGTCTTCCAATATTGTCCCACCAGCAATCTTGCTGCCGTAATCAAATTCAAAATCAGCTTAGTCTCTATGGTTGTACAATCTTTTGTGATGCCCAACAAAAATAACTGTGGTGAAAATTCAATACGTTTTTTCAATATATTTTGAAGGATCCACCATATTTTTATCCAAAAAGCCTTAATTTTTTTACAAGTCCACCAAATGTGAAAATAAGTAGCATCCATGGAATCACATCTCCAACACTTGGGTTGCATATTTGGGTACATAATTGATAGTTTTTTTGGGTCTAAATGCCATCTATAAAACATTTTATAAAAATTTTCTCTTAAATGCTGTGCTTGTGTAAATTTTACATTTTTCACCCATATCCTTTTCCAAGTTTCCATCGTAATTAAATATCCAAAATTACCTTCCCACTTAATCATACAATCTTTAACTAATTCGTTTCCAGAATCAATTTCAATTAATACATCATATAATCTTTTAATGTGCATAGTTCTTTGATCTCTAACTTGTTTAATTAATTTTTCATCCTCTGAGGAAAAACCCATCTTAACATCTTTATACCATCTATCCTGAAGTTGTACATGTGAGTACCAATTGTGAGCTAATCCTTCTTCCTTTAGCCTATTTAGTGATTTCAGTTCTAGGTTATTTTCTTCTTTAATTAAAAGCTTCTCATAGGGCACCACATCTTGATTTTGTTGTCTATTTACACTCTCTATTGCATGTCTGGGAACTGTCCATAAAGGGATTTTCCCATTTAACTTATAATAATACTTTTTCCAGACACGCAGCAGAGAATTTCTTAATAAATGCTCCTTAAAACTCCTATCCAACTTTTTATCATAAACTAAATACGCATGAAACCCATACAGTAACCCGTACCCTTCTATATTCAATATTCTTTCGTTAGTCAAGTTAACCCAGTCACTTATTGCTACTAGAACTGCTGCATTGTAATATAGCTTAAAATTAGGCATTTTCAAACCACCTCTCTCTCTTATATCTTGAATAATTTTTAATTTAACCCTCGGTTTCTTGCCATTCCAGATAAATCTATTGATACCTTTCTGCCACTCATCTAAATTCCCATCCTTTTTAAGTATTGGTAACATTTGAAATAAAAATAAAAATTTCGGCAATATATTCATTTTGACTGCAGCTATCCTGCCCAACATAGACAAATGTAATTTTTTCCAATTTTCCAATTCTATTTGTACCTTATTCCATAAAAGTTCATAATTATTCTTATATAGTTTCCCATTTGAAGCTTCTATAAAAATTCCTAAATATTTGACTTTCTTAACTATCTCACAACCCGTTATTCTTTCCAAATCTTGTTTTGATTTATCATCTAAATTTTTAACCAACATCTTTGTCTTAGATAAATTTAATTTAAAACCTGATACTCTTCCATAATTTCGAATAATCTCCATCAATTTCTGAGCCGACTGTATTGGCTGGGTCAGAGTCACAAGTAGGTCATCCGCAAAAGCACATAATCTATAATCATGTTGTCTAATTTGTACTCCTTTTAATTCATCTGAAGCCCTGATCCTATTCAATAACACCTCTAAAGTTAAGACAAACAGTAAAGGGGATAAAGGACAACCCTGCCTAGTACCTTTCTCTATATTAAATGAGTCTGTTAATTGTCCATTCACAATAATCTGTCCTGTCTGTTTCTGATAAACTGCTGATCAGTTAAAAAACTGATCCCCCATTCCCATCTTAACAACAAGTCTTTTCAAAAATGCCCAATTCAGTCTATCAAAAGCTTTTTCTGCATCCAAAAACATTAAAACTGCCGGCACTTGAATATGTTTATCCAAATATTCCAATATATTAGCAAGCTGTCTAACATTAGTTTTCATCTGCCTCCCTTGTAAAAAACCAGTTTGATCTGAATGAATTATTTGAGTTAAAACTGTCATTAATCTATTGGCCAGAACTTTTGCAAATATCTTATAATACGCCATTCCTCTTCTGACAGGCTACCAATTTCATATGAGATCATTAGTCTATTTTCATAAGTTTCATAAGTTCTGCCTTTAGCAGGCATTTGGATTACAAGTGGGCCTTGACTTACAATCGGTCACTTAACGGGTTTGAAGTTGTGGCAGACCCCCTAAAAGTTACTAACAATCCAGTCTTGAATTTATGGTTGCTGCAGTACCACCACATTCATTCACCCTTACAGCTGACAACAGAGATGCTGCAGCATCTCCCTGCACCTATTTCTTCCCCCCCACACTGGCTCCCTGCTCTCCTTAGGCCTGATTCCCACCCCCACCAGGTCCTACACAACCCTCCTAACTCAATTGTTGAAGAGCTCTGAAGCCTTCCATAGCAATGGAGTGGGTTGCTTTGTCACTTTGCTGTATGGTGGGATTCTGGAATTGTGCTGTGCAGACCAGGGATAGGCTGCTCCATTTTGCCATCTTAATGTGGTTGCACAGTGGTACAAAAGCTTTCTACAGCTTTTGGAAGGTTTCCCTATGCTGTGCAACCTCCACTTTATGACCCGCATGTTCATTTAGCAATTGCATGTGGGAGAGCAGGAATGGGAAGTTTGTTAACTGAAACGCTTCACTTAACAACCACCCTGACATGACTAATGGGCAGGCTCCATTATGGTTGTATCTCGAGTACTACTTATACTTGTAGCATCCCTGTCCTTTCTCTTCCTTTGCTCTTACTCAACAAGATGCATTGCAGGCAGTCCCAGTAGGAGAAAGAAAAGGACATAATTTTCCCCTTTGCAGAGCCTTTTCCTCTCCTTTCCTTACAAAATTGCATATGCTGGGACCCTTCACAGAGAGAAAAGTGCCAAGACCAACTTATAAAATTGGGGCGGGAGTTCCAGATGATACCCTTCTCTGTTTCTGAGTGCAAAATATGATTGGAGAATTGTGGGATTGTAGCTTTAGTCTTAACATGAGCAAGTGGCCAGCAGGTGTTTTTTGGCATACTGTAGGGGAAAAGTCTCCTTTTTCACTTGGGTTGCAATATGCTTCTGATTTAGTGAGTGTGTGTGTGTGTGTGTGTGTGTGAGAGAGTTTGTGTGTGTGTGTGTGTGTTGTTCAAGACTGCTATTGCTGAACTTTAATTATCAGTGTGCATGCAAGGCTTGACTGTAGACAATTAATCTGAATGATCTCTAGATGGCAGCATTTATTAAATTTAATAGGATGATCTCTTGAAAGACTGACACTTCTAATTCTGCCAATAGATGATTGTCATACTTATGTCAAAAAGCAGCCTTTCCCCTCTCCTGTTTGTCTGGGTGATCAGAACAACTGATCTGAAATACGAAGCAGAGAAGACTGAATCAGAATGCTATTCTGTTTTGTATGTTTCTTTCTCTACTTCTTCCTGATATATGCTTCCCCGAAAACCCTGTTGTTAGAGTCCCTTCTCTTTCTTTCCTTCATTATGCATACATATATATATATATATATGCATATATGCCCCACATATTTCTCCAATTTACATTCTGTTGTGCAATATTCTCATCCATGTGCACACTCACTATTTATAATGTACATGTGCACAAATAACAGAATTCTTGATTGACAGATCTATTGATTTCCTGAGATTTGATATGCCAGTTAAAGAGAAAAAGAAAAAAATTGAGCCTCAGCTCTAAAACTCCTTTTGAAGGCTATTTTCCCCCCAACTATTATGGCTGGAAAATCTACATATTATTGAGGTGAGGAACTTTCAGAAATTGCCATGTCAGCTTTGAAACATTTTTTATTTGTTAATTCTGAGGAAAAAAAGTATATTTGCAGGATTCCACAGCCAGTTTTTTTAGAGTGGAGGATTACATGACATTTGAGTGAAATTTCACAAGTGATATTAGAAAATGAAGGGACTAAGGCAAAGTAAATTAATTAAAATTACAATGATTAATTTGTTCTCTAAGTTCCTTAAGTTGATTAAAAATGAACATATGGAGGAATTCTGCAGGCTGAACTTGAGGACTGAATTCATATAGCTCTGAGCTCTGTGGTCTATTTAGAAAACCCTTCTCTTTTCCCAGTTATCTAGCCATTACAGATAGTCCTCAACTTACAACAGTTCATTTAGTGACCATTTGAAGTTACAAAAGCACTGAAAAAAGTGACTTATGACTTATGAGATCCAAGTCTTTTCTGAATTAGGAAAGCAGTCAGGGAATCTGTATTTGGATCCATACTGTGGTAACAGCTTTGCGGGGGGGGGGGGGTAGGTGCCTCCAGCCATAAAGAGGTGGTAATAATCTTTCTTCTCAAAAGCTATCCTTGGACCCAACCATTTTAGGTAATTACTGCCTTGTGTCCAGTCTTCCCCTTTTGGGGGAACATTGCTGAGAAAGTAATTGGAGTGCACTACAGAGAACCCTGGAGGAAGCAGATTATCTGGACCCATTTCAGGCAGGTATTTAGTACATATAAGTCTTAGTTTTGCTTGTAGATAAGCTGTGGTGGAGTCTTGATCTCAGTGGCTTTTGCTTTTCATACCACCAACCATGGTATCCTTCTGGATCAACTTCTGGAATTGGGAATGGGAGGCACTGTTTTACAGTGGTTGACTGATTTCAGGGCCAGTTCCAGTTGTATTGGTTTGGAGAGAGGTTATTCCCTAGCTCCATTCTCTGTGTGGTGCCATAGGGTTCGACTCTGTCCCTTTGTATTCAATATCTACATTGAAATGATGGGTGAAGTCAATGGCTCAACTATTGTAATGCATACTACATGAGATTGACCTTGAAGACCACGTGACGCTTCAACTGGTCCAGGTAGGCAATTATGTGGATGCCTTGGTATGTCCTATGTTCTCAGAGCTGATCTTAGCCTTATAAGATAGTCCAGACAAGGAGCACAACCAGGAATACTAGAAGGTACCCCTCCTATCCTTCACTATCCTGGAAATTAGGCAGGGCTCCTTCTAACCTAATTGTTCTCCCAAATCTTCGCCTAGGATGGCTGTTAATCTTTTGATGGATGTTGTTGGTAAGATGTTTTGGAGTTTGCCATCTTGCTCTTCTTTTCTTTTGTCTTGAGTCTGGTTTGTTGGCTGTTGTTTCTCTATTTTTTTATATTATTTAGTGTGTTGTGAGCTACCCAGAGTCAGGAGTTGGGCAAAATGTATGTTCTTTTGGTGTAAAACCTAGATAAGAATTTTGAATTATAATCCTAGTTTATAAAATAAATTACCCCATGTGGATGCTATATTTGATTATGTACTAATTAAAATTCAGATTTATGCTAAAAGGCAACTAAATAACTACAGTAGGCTTTTATTATTGGAAAACATATCTGGTAGTTGTCTCTAGTTTGTGCCCTTCAAATATTGTCTGTAAAATGTCCACTTTTTAAACAGTTTAAATATCAGTAATATAAACACTTCCTTTATTATGTATTCCAAATGCACCCAAGTGATCAGCTGTTCCTTCAGAATATAATTATACAGCTATTACCAAATAGCAAGTTATGAGATACTACAATACAGTCAAACAGTGTATCTTATAAGGCTGACTGAATAACAAAAGCTTTTAAAATCTAATAATAGATTGGCTTTAAATAATGGAAAGATTCATTAGAGGATCCTACTACAATTATTTTATCTGATGTAGCCGATAGCCCATATTTTCATGCTGTAAAACACTTTCGTTGGTGAATCAACAACTCAAATTGCTCTTAAAAGAAATTAGTTGTGTTTTCTCCCATAATCGGTGGACAATATTAGATGTATTTCTGAACTACTGGCTTAAATCCCACATGAACGGTTCAATTCTTGCCTAGTTTATATAATTCACATTTAAATTATCAAACTATCTAAGGGGGGGGGAAGTGTTACATTTAAGTGTAGGATGAACATGTGACCCAGGAAAAGAGCCTTTTTTTACATGGCACTTTCCATCTGAAACATCAGTTCCACCAGAGATTAGACTTGCTCTGATCCTTCTGGCCTTTCATAGGGCCTGGTGCCCCAAATGTGTGGTTAAGTGTTATCCTGTGTTAATTAAATTTTGGGTGTTTTTTTTTTAGCTCTACTGCAATATATGTTATTTACTGATTTATTGTGAAACACAATGTTTCATTTTAAATCATTTTTAGCTGCCCAAAGTCAGGCATTTGAGATTCGCTTACATTCACTCTATAAATTAAGTGAGATGGATGGATGGATAGATGATAGATAGATAGATAGATAGATAGATAGATAGATAGATAGATAGATAGATAGATAGATAGATAGATGCACTTAACATCAATAACTACATTTTTGTTACAGGCCCTGATTATGGAACAAGGCAGTACCTACCCCTGTTACATTTTAGCAAGAGGCCTGAAAGTACAGTTCATCCTCAACTGATGACCACAATTGAGCCCAGCGTTTATGTTACTAAGTAAAACATTTGTTAAGTGAGTTTTGCCCATTTTACGACTTTTCTTGCCACTGTTGTTAAGTGAATCATTGCAAGTGTTAAGTTAGTAACAGGGTTGTTAAGTGAATCTGCCTTCCCCATTGACTTTGTGAAAAACAGTCATAAGTCACTTTTTTCAGTGCCATGTTACTTTGAATGGTCATTAAATGAACTGTTGTAAGTCAAGGATTATCTATATTCATTTTATTCATATCTTTAGAGTTTTTAACAATTTGTATTGTATGTGTTTGTAAGTTGCCGAGTCCATTAATGAAAATGACTGGCATATAGCTTTTTAAAATAAATAGAATATTGTAGATATGAATGGAAATATTATTACAAAATATCTTTTGCTTTCAGCAGTTGTTCCAATGTACCATTTAAGTCACTTGATTTTTTTTAAAAATTAGAATATTACCAGTGTTTGTGGGTTTCTGTTCAGTTATGGTATAATTTCAGGGAAAGCTGATTGCTCAGCGGCTGTGAAATTCTCACAACAGAGAATTTCTTTTTTCCCCCTGTTCCTCACTAAATGAAATAAACATGAAGTCTGGTTGCACCTTTAAGACGAACCAAGTTTATTAAATAATGATGATGATGATGATGATAATAATAAAATTGGAAGGGACTTTGGAGGTCATCTAGTCCAACCCCCTGCTCAGGCAGGAAACCCTATACCATTTCAGACAAATGGCTGTCCAGTCTCTTCTTAAAAACTTCCAGTGTTGGAGCATTCACCACTTCTGGAGGCAGGTTGTTCCACTAATTAATTGTCAGGAAATTTCTCCTTAGTTCTAGGTTGCTTCTCTCTTTGCTTAGCTTCCATCTGTTGCTTCTTGTCCTGCCTTCAGGTGCTTTGGAGAATAGCTTGACTCCCTCTTCTAGGTGTTAGCTCCTGAGATATTGGAACACTGCTATCATGTCCCCCCTTGTCCTTCTCTTCATTAAACTAGACAAACCCAATTCCACTAACGGTTCCTTATGTGTTTTAGCCTCCAGTCCCCTAATCATCTTTGCTGCTCTTCTCTGTACTCTTTCTAGAGCAGACATGTCAAACACAAGGCCCGGGGGCCGGATGCGGCCTGCGAAGTGGTTTCATGTGGTCCACGAAGCCATCCTGGAAATAGTGAGGGAACAGCCCCCGCTGCCTTGGCCCTGGCCCAGGCCGACCGGGAGCCAATGTACAATTTTGTGGTGGTCATCTATGCTGAAACACATTCATTCTTAGCTCCACAAGGCCGTCTGGAAACAGCGAGGAACCAGCCCCTGCTGTGTCGGCCCCACCCCTGGGTGTATGCTGGGGAGGTGTCACCCTTTGTGAGGAATGAAGAAATGCACCATCGCCTGAAAGTGGCCAGCAAATGGCCCTCGCTTACTTCACATATCCAGCTTGATGGGCTCTGGGGGAGGGGTTTCAGCAGGAAGTGGGGTGCTCTCCTCACAGCGCTGAGAGGCTGAGCTGGGTGGCGCGAATCTGATGAGAAGTGCAATGCTGCCTAGCCCCCAACCTGCCCAGTTTCAGTAGGCAGCAAGGTGCAAAGCTGGCGATCTTTGCACAGCCTGGCTCAACCTCTCGATGCTGTGAGGAGAGCGCCCCACTGCCTGCCGAAATTGGGCATGCTGGGGGCTGGGCGGCATTGCGCAGGTAACGTTGACTCTCACGCTGCTCATGGCATCCCCTCCCCCAGAGCCCACCAAGCCAGATATGTGATGTAGGTGAGGGCCATGTGCTGGCCACTTCTAGGCGATGGTGCATTTCTTCATTCCTCACGAAGGGTGACATCTCCCCAGCTGCATTTCTTGCCTGTTTTTCTCCCTCCCTCATCTCAAATATTTCCCCACCGCTCTGTACTTAGCAAGGAAGGAAGAAAGAAAGAAAGAAAGAAGGAGATAGAGGGTCTGAGGGAAGTCCTGCCTTAGTCCTGCCCTGCTGCCCTTTCACCATCCCCTTGCCCCCTCCTCCTGGCCTATCCTGGGGGTCTCCCATCCTATTGCTAAGGAAACTTTGGATACAAAGCCGGGTCTCCTCCCATGCATAGGAAATGGGCCTCCCTCTGACTTTGCCCTCGTACCCATCATGAGCAACCTGGGTAAGGAGAGCAAGCGTAGTAGCAGCAGCCTTGAGGAGGAGGTAAGTGCAGCTAGGCGCCCCCTTGGGGAAGTGGGGCTGGGCTTGGTGCCACGGGTGCTTGAGGGCCAGGCTGGTGTTTGACCTCTGCTGCCCAGGGCTCCAGGCAGTCTGCGCCACCATCCAGCCTCCCCCCGCATGGCCTGAGAGGAACAGTGAGGCTCCTCCAGTGGACCATGCCTTGTCACTTGCCCTGGTCCCACCCCCTTCTGCCAGAGACCCTCAAATCTGTCCCACTCCTGCCCAGGCCCCCACAGGCACCCTTGACGCGAATGATGTAGAGCTGGCCACGCCCATCCAGTAGGCCACACCCACCTGGCCCCCTGCGGGCAACCGCAATGCTGATGCGGCCCTCAATGAAATTGAGTTTGACACCCCTGTTCTAGAGTCTCAACATCTTTTTTACATCGTGGTGACCAAAACTGGATGCAGTATTCCAAGTGTGGCCTTATCAAGACATTGTAAAGTAGTAATAGCACTTCACGTGATCTTGATTCTATCCCTCTGTTAATGCAGCCTAGCACTGGGTTGGCTTTTTTGGCAGCTGCAGCACACTGCTGGCTCACATTTAAATGATTGTCCACTAGGACTCCGAGATCCCTCTCACAACTGCTACTATTGAGCAAGGTATCACCTATACTATACCTGGGCATTTGATTTTTCTTTTCTAAATGTAGAACCTTTTTTCACATTGAATTTCATTTTGTTAGATAGCACCCAGTGTTCAAATCTGTCAAGATCCTTCTGTATCTTAAGCCTATCTTCTGGATTGTTGTCTATTCCTGCCAGCTTGGTGTCGTCTGCAAATTTGATAAGTTCTCCATTTATCCCCTCATCCAAAGCATTGATGAAGATGTTGAAGAGCACTGGGCCCAGAAGAGGGCCCTGGGGCACCCCACTACACACTTCCCTCCATGTAGATGCGGTTCCATTGAGAACTACATGCTGAGTAGGGCCGGTTGGCCAGCTATGAATCCATCTGGTGGTGATGTTGCCTAACCCACATTTTTCTATCTTATCAAGTAGTCTACTTTATCAAATGCCTTACTGAAGTCCAAGTAAATTATATCCACAGCATTCCTCTGATCCATTAATTTTGTCACCTGGTCAAAGAATGCAATAAGATTAGTCTGGCATGATCTTACCATGTTGGCTTTTGGTAATGAATTTGTTTGCCTCTAGGTGTTCACTGATTCGTTGCTCGATTATCTTTTCCAAGATTTCCCAGGTATTGAGGTCAGACGGATAGGTCTGTAGTTTCCTGGATCCATTTTTTTTCCTTTTTTGAAAATGGGAACTACATCAGCTCTTTTCCAGTCCTCTGGTAGTTCCCCAGTGCTCCAGGATCTTTGAAAAATATAGTTCAGTGGTTCTGAGATCACATCTGCCAATTCCTTCAGAACCTTGGGATGTAGTCCGTCGGGTCCTGGTGATTTGAAGTCGTCTAGGCTGCACAGGTGCTCACTTACCATTTTCTTGCCTATCTTAACTTGTGTTTCTAATCTGTTTTTTTACTGTTTTTCATAGGTTGGACTGTTTTTTCCCTTTGTGTAAATATGGGTGCAAAAAACGAGCTGAGTAGTTCTGCTTTCTCCCTGTTGCTTGTCACCTTCTTGCCACTTTCTCCTACCAATGGACCAATCCTTTCCTTAACTTTTTTCTTGTTTTTTACATGTTGAAAGAAGCTTTTTTTGTTATTTTTGACTTTTGTTGCAAGCCTTAGTTCATTTTGAGCCTTAGCTTTCCTCACTTCATCTTTGCAAGTCATAAGCTAGTGTGAGCTACTGCTCAGTTTGTGTTTATTTTCTTGTCTCAGATTAACAAAACCTTTCCTCCACTCTCCCTGATGTAGTTATTCTGCTCTAAAATTATATTTAAGGTAACTATGACTTGATTATTTATCCTTTTTAAAAAAGCTTAAATCTCCAAAACAGATTTTGTAATTGAGCATGCCTTTAAAAGAGACAGTATAAAAAGATGAAGTATTCATAATAGTAACATTTTTGCGTACTGCCAACTAGGGATCCTTCTAATGATTTCGATAATGTAGATTTATTGACTTAGTGCCCTCTTTTGCCATTCTGAGGACAATTTTTGCCAGCTAACTAAATCTTGGGTGAAAAAATTATTGCTTTTCTGGCAACTGTTGTAGAAGAGAAAATTTCTCATTTCAACTTGTGATACTTTCTTTTTGTGTTTAAGTTAGCCAGTATCTAGTGGTATTTGTTACCCCAATACCAATCATGTGATTAAAGAAAAAAGGAAATTAGGATGGAAAAAAATGTAGTATCACCCCTTCTGCACATTATCGCACAGTTACAAAGTGTAAAGTGTAGTGTGTTTTGATACACCTCTCCTTTGTATGAAATTGCTAAGACACTAGGTAAATTAATATTTTATTGTTTTATAACCCTCAGATTCTGACAGTGAAATTACAAATGATTGATTACATGAATTATGCTTGCAGTTTTTTCTTCAAGCTAAACTTATTCATAATAAACACATTCCTGGAAACACAAAAAATATCCCAGAAACAAATTCCTAAAACAAAGGTCAAAGAACTTATTCAGTCCTAAAACTTGCAAAACACAAAAACAAAAAACGAAGCCTTCAGCAGGATATTTACTGTAGTTTACTCCACGCATGATGCAATACAGGTACTAGGTTGTGATTTTCCTCTTTGGGTCTTAGGCCTTGATCTCCCATATTGTTATTATTGAGTGATCCAAATTCATGAACCATCACAGGTCCTACACAGATATTAGTAGTCCTTCTGCTATTAAGGAAATTCTGATTTTATTCTTTTGGAGATGTTTTGATCAATTATGCTAACTTAATCGTTATTTTGTATAATCATATTTATCATGATCTTAGTACATGTTTTGGGGAGATTTCTTTTACATATTAATGTATTATATCGGTATTAACTAAGTTATTAGCAAACCATATATCAGTAATTTAAGATGTTGGTGTATTAGGCCTGTTTTTCAAATAATTTGTGCTGTTTAAACAAAACACTGCATAATGTATGCAGTGTACCATGGGACCAATCTTATAAAGTTTACTGGTCTGAATAAATAATTCTAGGATTACGATACAAATATAAAAAATATTCTGATGGTAGAATGTTTTCTGCAAGTCTTGCTTAGTGGAGAGAAGGAAAAGCTGGCTTTGCCTCAATAAAATTCCTGAACCTTCTCAAAATAGTTTCAAATAGGACTTCAGGAAAATGTATTTTTATCATGAATACTGTAATATAGTCCTCACTTAATGACCAATCACTTAACAATGGTTTGAGATTAAAACAGATCCTCAGAACCTATCTATGACCCAGTTCTGGAGTGCTAACAGAGACGCCCCCCCCTGCAGTCACATGACTACACTTTGGATGCTTAGCAATTGGCTCCCTTTTACAACCAACTGAAGCATTCCATGGTCATCTGACACAATTTACATTTCCAGCAAAAAATGCTCATAGGAATGTATTGACTCACTTAATGACCATGGTGTTCATTTAATGACTGGCGCATTCTCTTTAGCACTGTGGCATTCAGTTAACTACTGGTACTAATGCAAAACAGATTGTAAAATAAGGTCAGTCACATGAATGCTTCAACTTATGACCATCATGACTTACAACAGAAAGTCCAGACTCCATTATGGTCCTAAGTCAAGGAATAACTCTATGTACTCTTATCTGTCAAAAAGGTGTTACCTGATTCCTTTTCATTTTTAACTACTGTATCATATATTCTTATTACAGGCCCCCTATAACTTGTACATCAACTTTCCAATTGAAAAGCTACCATTATGGACAAAGTTCTAAGGGAAGACAGTATATTTGGTACATCAAAAATAATTAACATTCACAGTAAATGTTTGCAAAATAGAAACTTGAAAATGTGAGTGACCTCCAAGAACATGTCCCATTTGTACCCCAGCCTTTTTCAGTGTAACTGTCCAGTGCTATTTCCATAGTTGTATGTATGGAAGATATGCAAAAGAATACTGTAATACCTTATTTGGCCACTTCTGAGGGCATCCAACAGATCCCAAGGTTTACCTTCCTGGGGTTTCAAATGTAGGCTGGATGAGCCACACATTTTAATGTTCTGGTCACAACTTCTTGGTGGTGTGAAGTTATTGAGTGGGAAGCAGCAGTTTCAGCTATATAATTGTCCATACTTGCAGCTTCATTCTCTAAAGCCGTAGTTCAAAGTTTTGCTTTCAAGTAATTCTGCGTGGAATAGAAAATGAAAAGCATTACAGCAGGGGTTCTCAACCTTGGCAACTTTAAGACTTGTGGACTTCAACTCCCAGAATTCCTCAGCCAGCAAAGCTGGCTGAGGAATTCTGGGAGTTGAAGTCCACAAGTCTTAAAGTTGCCAAGGTTGAGAACCCCTGCATTACAGCGTTAATAGAGGCGACAAGAGGCCACGTTTTCACAGCATTTCGTGACCAGCAACTACTACCGGTAGTACAATTGTAAGCTTGCTTCTCATTACTGACTTGAGTGCGCTTAACTGGCGCTGCCTCTTTAAATCCTTGATCTAGAGGGAGGTGCCTGCTGCTGACTTTTTTTATGCGCCTTTGAGGCACGCACGAACGCATGCACGCACAACTCCACCCGCATCGCCCGCTGTCTTGTACTCCTCCCTTTTGCGCGCGCTGTCTCTCCCCGTCGTCATTGGCTGGGCTTTGTCAGCTGACCCTGTGTTATTTCCTGCGTGTGTGTGTCTCTCTGAGCGGAGAATGGGGAGACAAACCTTCGGTCTGTTACTGCGGAGCCGCTTCCGGACAGAAGCAGATCCCTGCTGCCCCACGCGCCACTGAGAAAATCTTGTCCACTCCGCGCTCCCCTCTGGGGGAGCGGGGAGGAGAACGAGGCTCGGGTAATGACTTCCATACGTTTAAAGCCGTCCTGCGGGCCTTGATGGAAGGGGCGGGGTGGGAGAAGGAGACGGTGCCAGGCAGTTTCTGGGCCTCAGCATCGGTGTCCTTCCCCCAGCCTCTGTGGATGCCTGGACCAGAAACGCGGGCTACTAAGAGAGGGAACACTTCGAGTGGATCGGAAGTGGGGAGGCAGCAGAAAGTCCTTTATTTCGGCTAAATCCGCCCCTCGGGAGTTCCCTAACAGACCTTTCAGTTCCCTGTCATACTTCCGTGCTTGGATCCTTACGTATGTACATCTCAAGGGAAGAAAGGGGTCTGAGAGGAAAGTATAATGAAGGGATTTAAGGATTTGATGCGGGAAAAGGAATAGTAAAATAGCGTTTCTTTCAATAGTTGGGTCTCATTACTCTTCCTAATATTTTTTTTTTCAAAGGCAATAGTCCTAGTCTTAATGCACCAGTTGTAAATTAAGCACTTGTATGTACTTCTATAAAAAATACTTGTGGATGTTTTTATAACGGCATTTACTGATTATTAGTTAAAAATACTAACTTCAAAAATCGTTTACTGAAGTAAATTAAAGTAAAATTACCCCTCACATTTAGTTGCGTAGCCGAATCATTATAACCACAGATTTGGTATTTTTTTAGACAGATCTGCATTGCTTGAATTGATAATATATCCCATGACTTTTGACACTACCATTGATCTGCCTAAGATGAGTCATATCAAAGATTTAATGATTTAGTGTTGATACACCAGAAAATATAGAGATACAGTTGGATGAGAGTTCATGAATGGTAAAATAGCGTTTAGGTGGTAGATGTTTGTGTATGCAGTTTTTTATGAGATTTAATAGCAATGTCACTTAGATTTATATACAGCTTCACAGTGCTTCACAGCCCTCTCTAAGCGGTTTACAGAGTCAGCATATGGCCCCCAACAATCTGGGTCCTCATTTTACCAACTTCGGAAGAGTGGAAGGCTGAGTCAATCTTGAGCTGGTGAGAATTGAACCTTTGGCAATTAGCAGAATTAGCCTGCAGTACCGCATTCTAACCACTGCACCACTACAGCTGCTGCTGCTATTGTTGTTATTATTATCGCTTCACTTATTAAAATATTATATATGTTCTCTTTGGTGAAGTAATATAACACTTAAATTGTAGGTACTGTAGTTATATAATTGAGAACATAATTCACAATGGCAAACTGCCCTAACCAAAGTGTGACTTCAGTTTCTGTTCAGCCATTAAGCTGTGTTAGTGGTAAGTTTGCCATAACTATCTTGCAGTGATTATATTTGGTGATTATAGTTGAACTTTGTACATTGAATTTCTTAATGAAAAGCAGAATATTACTCTACAACCTACATATCATATATTTTGTATATAATGCAGTTTTTATTGAACTGACTCTACTTAATCTTCCAAATTCCTGACCTCTCCTGTAGCACATAGCATCTTCCAAAAATTACTTTTTTCTTCCCTTTTGGATTTTGAATTACCTAAAGCGATATAACATGCTTCACATTTTCCATCTAAATAAGAAAGTCTGTGAATCCACTAAGGTCCAGAATCAATTTGTAAAGAAGGCAAACACTACAGTACTCTTGGGGACCCTAGGGGGTCAACCTCCTGGGGAGGAGGCTGAATCACAATATCATTATCAGTAGTTTACTCTTTTGCCACATTGAGAGGTGTCCATTACTTCCATGTTGCCTATCCCCAGTTTGCTTAATAGGTTTCAGCTAGACTGAAACCTGTTAAGGTTTGTCTTTGTTCTAGAATCTAGATAAAGAATTAGCAGAGACAGCAGGACTAAGAATCAGCTCATATAGCTATAAACAACCTTGATTCCCAGTGGCAATGTTAGTTATGTATTTTGACACCACTGTTACGGAAAGAATGTTCTTGTCAGAAATATTGTTGCTATCATCACTGAGAGGCTAAGTACCTAGCTTAAAACTAGAGACTGCAAATCAGAGGAGGCTGAGAAGTAGTTGTAGTGAGATTGTTGCTGTTCTAAGTATATGTAGAGGATGATAAAATTCATATTCGCTGCAATTAGCTGGTGGTAGCTTTTATTTTAACATGTAAGGTTGGTTATGTTTTTGTGCATGTCTGTGCTTTGACTTATTGTTGATTCCTGGTGACTGCTTGGACAAATTCCTGCAATTTTCTTGGCATTGCTTCCTCCTAGGGCTGAGAGAGAGTGACTGGGCAAAGGTCACTCTCAGCTGGCTTTGTGCCTAAGGCAAGGCTCCTGATTTGTAGCCTGCAGCCCTAACTACTATGCCAGACGGGGTCTTGGAGGTTGGTTCATAGCCACCTCTTAAATTTTCTTAGAAAATATATGTTGCTGGATATTTTTTATTTGTACTTTTTCATCTGAATAATAGCATGTTTCTGTTTGCATTTTCTGGGTTTTTACCTGTGTAGAGTGAATTCCTGTTTACTAGATCACTTTTATTCATTGCGGTACTTTTAAGATATTTTCTCTGATGTTTTAGTTACTATATAACTGCATAGTCTGTAAATTATTTTTACTATTATATGTAGTATTTTACTTACTACCATCATTGGACTGCAGTCTCAGTTGTTGAGGGAAGCAGCGATTAATGAAATACCCATGTAAGTGCTTCACGCAGTGACCATAATCACAGGAACTCCCTGTTGCAGTTGTTAAGCAATGTCCCAGATCATTAAATGGATGGAGTGAAGAGCCACTTGCTGGCAGGATTTCAGCTTCATGTGAATTTGAAATCTTCCTGGCACTTCCTTTTCACTTTCAAACATTCCTGCAGCCCATCAAAAGGTTTCCTCCATGCACAGAAGGGAAATCCTTTGTGGGACTGTAGGAATGGAGCTGAAATCTTAATGATTTTGGCCCCATTCCTGGAGCTCACCAAGGGATTTGAGTTCCTCTTCATCCTCTTTTTGCAACCTTCTCTGCTGGCTTCCCCATTGATTTTCTAACGACTTAGCAACCAGTTTTAAATACAAGACAATTATCAGGCACCTTAAATACAGTCATGTGAGGTGGGGTTATGTTTTATGACAGCCAGGTGGTAAAACACTCTTTTTGAGGCTCTTAACTCTGGACTGTTGAGGACTACCTGTACGTGAAGGAATGGAAAACTTGAATTTCATATTTGCAACATTTTCATTAAAATTTGGCCTACCTATTTCACAACAGTGGCACATAATCAGCTCAGGCATGTTTTGTTTGCTCAGTATGGACCAGATGTTTTGGTTGTTTCCAAGAAACTTGAAGTGCTTTTGTTTTTGATGGAGTTGATGTCTAAAACTTAATCCACATTATATTTCTATCAAAAACTAAAGAATAATTCAGAGTTGATATAATGGCATTTATAGTTTTGGGTTTAAAGTATTGAATATTATATAGTGATTGCTGGTCTTAAAGATAATTAAATTGGTTTCAGTGAATTCCAGTTTAAAACTGATTCATTAAAGGATTGCCATGTAATTTGGTTGTCAGTGTAAAAAATATGAGGAGTCATTGACTGATATTTATTTATTAAATTTTTATGTCGCTCCTCTCCGAAAACTTGGATCGGCTAACAGCATAAATAAAACAACATTTCAACATTTCAAAACTAAAACCAAAGCTAAAAAGCGTTTTAAAAGACCCCAAACACATTCATCATTCACACACAATCACAGTCATCCCAGGCCTGCCGGCATAAATAGGTTTTTAGATTCTTCCGGAAGGCCGGTAGAGTGGGGGAAACGCGGACTTCAGGGGGCAGTTGGTTCCAGAGGGTGGGCGCCACAACAGAGAAGGCCCTCCCCCTAGGACCCGCCAGACAGCATTGTTTCGCTGACGGGACCCAGAGGAGGCCGACCCTGTGCGCTCTCACCGGTCGAAGGGAAGTATGTGGCAGAAGACGGTCCCGTAAGTATATGATTTGGTCTTATTAGTCATTGACATTTTTTTGAAATAACATATTAATATACGTGACAAAATTTGTAGAGAAATCTTTTAATGTTAAAGATGTTAAATATTGTGTTGAATTATTCCATATTCACATATATACACACAAGTGTGTGTGTAATGCAGCAACATGATGGAGATTTTAATAAGTAATTTAAGGATGAAACTATTACTGTAAAATAAATGCCTTGATGTTTATTTTTGTTCAGTTTTTTTACCAGTTACAATTATTTATTGCTGTTTTTGCAGTATAGAGGGTTTTTTTTCTTTTGCATGTGTAGATGATGTATTAGATCTTTTTGCTGACATGATATGGCCAAAAGAGTGCTATCAGAGAGTTCTGAAATGGTATGAGAATGATAATATAAGCTTATATTTTGAGAATGGACCATCCCAAGCAATAGGAGTTAGTGTGGTCAATATTATAGAGTACTTGTTTAATATTGCAAGTACTAATAAAAGCGAATCGCTTTTATTAAACTGCATTAACTTTTGTTCAAAAATGAAAATTGTACAATAGTAACTTGAACAGTATTTTCTATTTTTGCATATTCATTTTTACCTCTTTTGCTGGATGTTTGAAGCTTATATGGAGACTAGGATCTTTACCATTTAGCATACTAGTTTATATCTTGGTTTGGTGTACTTCAATTTCCCCCCATTTTATATATCATTTAAAATTGAGGAAGAGGAAGGACCAGGGAGGGGTCTCTAGCGGGTTTAGTTGTGCATTCTTGGAACTTGAATAATAATAAAAGAGGTCTTACATGTTTAAAAAAATATAACCTCTTCCATGTGTATTCATTAATTTGCCAAGTGTGACTCTGAAAGGCCTCTTGATAAAGGGAATAACCTTTGCTTTTTAATAACATAGTTATTCCTCTGTACAGCAATAGACCAAGGCATGCAAATTATCTTTGCTGAAGCTAATTAAGATTATTGAGTATTTGCAACATTGTTTGCATAAAGAAATATTGCAGTGGATAAACCTTCCAGTTTAGGAGATGAAGTGTTTTTTAAATCAAAATTGGCCAATATATTGATCTGGAATTACTCATTTATCCACATGTGCTATCTCTAATTTGTTTTGTTGTCCCTTTCTTTTCTGGCTTGGTGTTGCAGTTTACACATTACACTATATGATCTGTCATAGCATGTGAGGTAAGCTAGGGAGATTTCCCTAGAAACTAAAATGTACTTTTCTTCTGATTTCTCTTCATCAATGGTAATCAGTTCCTTCTAGTCCCTGTCTTCTTCTTTTTTCCTTTCTTTTGCTTTCTCAATTTTTTTTTTAATCTCACCTTTATTATTCTTCTTCCTGCATCTTCTTTTCCACTTTTTGTTCCTCTAGGGAAAACAGTGTCATTGTTAATAGACTATTGGGAGAATGGTAAAAAGTGTTTTTCCTTCCAGTGGCAACAGTGATAAAAGCAGCCATATTAAACTGACATTTCAATAAACAGTAGTAACTGCAAGAATATAATCATTTAAAGCAGTAACGTAAAAAAGTCAATAGTAGTCTCTAGTTGTATTGGATGAAGTAGATCGGTGTGTATGTGTGAGGGGAGTAGTAGTGATGTTTAGAGTTCATATTTTTTACTTGCAAAAAATGTGATCGGTGTAGTGCCTGATTAGAAATATTAAAATCTCAAGCAATCTTGTTGCTTTTATCTTCTTACTGCTGAATTTTTAAAATAAAATTATGCCGTCTGTTGTAACTTTGGGAAGTATTATTTATTTGTGCAAGCGTTTCAACTCTAGTCTTAGCTGCTTATAAGAATCCAAATACATTATTCCAAAAATGAAACACTTAATGAAGATAATTGGAACTGGAATTTCCATTGGTAAGCAATAAGATCATAAAGTGCAACATCAGTGATCGCACCATTTACCAATGGAAATTCTGACACTTCAGTTTTAAGTGAATCGCTGCAGGTGGTTAAACAAAAATGTCATCTGATCACGACTTCTTGCCAATTTCCCCAGTGACTTTGCTTGTAGGAAGTCAGCAAATTTCTGATCATGTGAGCTGGGTCCCCAGAACGTATGTTCATTTTGAACATATAAGTTAAAAAAAGGTAGAATGTTATTGTCAGTAGAAGATGTAAGGCTGATTGTTGGGTCCTTCTGTTTATCGTAATGTAATTTAATTAATTTTTAACTTTAATTTGTTTAGAAGCTGAACTTAGACTGGAACTCTTGAACTATATAAAATAGATGTGATATATTTATGAGACTTCTTAAATCATAGATTTCCTAGAATACTCCAGTAGATACAGTAGATAAGATTTATCTTTCATAACTTATGTGACTTTACTCCAAAGTCTGAATGGAAAAAAGAATAGATTTTCCCACAGACTTGTAGCTTTCTGCTATTTGAGATCCTCCTTATGTTAGACTACAGCTTTTATCAGTCACAATCACCATCACTCATCATGTATTAGGTTAGTAAAAATGTTAGACTAACACTGACTGGGAAGGTTTAGTTCTAATCCTTCTTTGACAATAAATCTGACTAGATAATTTTAAGCCAAGCCTTATTTTTTGTCTCATATCAAGGATTGAAGAAAGTGAGTGGGAGGAATTACATTTTTTCCCTGAGCATCTAGGAAAAAATGCCAGAGTAAGATATAGGCTCTATTGTATAGTGTTTTTAATCACAAATTTGTTGTCCACATTTTTATTTTCTCAAGTAGCTGCTTACAATTTATTCGTACACTTCATTCAATGACCACAATCATGGCTTTTCCAATTGCGGTTGTTAAGGAGACAAAGTGAAAGAGCTGCCAGCTAAAGGAAGGCAAGCAGCTTCCCCCCATGTGCAGAAGGGAACATTGGTTGGATATAGGAACGGAGCTCAGTTCTGCAGCCTACCATAGGAATTCCCCTCCCATTCGTGCTCTCCCCCCCCCCATGTATATTCTCTGGACTGAAGAAGCATAGCATCCTTTCTGAGTTGTCTTCACTTTGAATGGTTGTTAAATGATTAGTCGTAAGTCAAGGACTATCTGTAGTACACCATACTCAGAGAAGTCAATAGAAGTTCTCTTCTGTTGGAGTGTGGCTTCTGTGGGAAATATTCCTATAATCAATATTATATTATATTCCTATAATCGATATGGTTGTATACATCTCATAATGTTATAACTTTTTTACAGAAAATCTTGCAGAACAGTGCTTTCTATAATAGGAAGAGAGGATATGGCTTTTTTATTTAATTTTTTTAAAAATCGAGCTCATTCAAATAGATTATTCAACAAATTTTACAGCAAACTAAAAATGTATATAAAATTTATTTCACTCAAAAAAGTAAATATGACCGAATCTACATATTCTTGCTGTGTAGTATAACTGATAGATGGGCAGTCTAGGCAGTCCTCAACTTACGCCCACAGCTGTGACCAAAATTGTTTCTGCTGATATTTCTCAGGGCAGTTTTTAAGTGACTCAATCCTGATTTTACAACACTTTTTGCCATGTTTGTTAAGCAAATCACTGCAGTTAAGTGAATTACATAGTCAGTTCCCTCATTGACTTTCCTTGTCAGAAGCAAGCTGGGAAAGTCACAAATGGCGATCCCGGGATGTTACAACTGTCATCGATACATGCTGTTTTCCAAACCCTGGTGGCACAGTGGTTAGAATGCAGTACTGTGGGCTGACTCCTGGCTACCAGCAGTTTGGCAGTTCGAGTCTCATTGGCTCAAGGTTGACTCAGCCTTCCATCCTTCCGAGGTCGGTAAAATGAGGACCCAGATTGTTGGGGGCAATATGCTGACTTTGTAAACCACATAGAGAGGGCTGTAAAGCACTGTGAAACGATATATAAGTAAGTGCTATTGCTATTGCTCGAATTTTAATCATACGCCATTGTGTTAATATGGTTGTTAATATATTTTTGTGTAGTAAAGGTGAGCTTAACTCCAACTAACTATATCCATTCAAAGTTATTGGCAAAATTACTTAAGAGTTTGCTAATGCCTTGTTGTAGGATATTTTCTTTACTGTTTTACTCTTGCCTGATTATATGTCATTAAATCTTTTCAACTGTTAGTTACCACATAGACAGATTTTCAACACTATGATCTTCCCTAACTTGATTTTTCCAATTTACCAATGGAGCACCCATTGTCGCTGTAACCAAGTCCATTCATTTTGCTACTGGTCATCCTCTTCTCTTTCCTTCCACCTTTCCTAGCATTGGAACTTTCTCAAGAGAACTACATCTTTGCATAATGTACCCAAAGTAGGTTAATTTCAACTTGGTCATTTGTGCTTTAAGTAAGAATTCTGCATTTATTTGTTTGATAACCCATTTGCTTGTTTTCTTGGCTCTCCATGCTATTCTTGGGAGTCTTCTCCAGCACCAGCTTTCAAAAACATATATTCTATTTTACTATAGTCAACAGCTCTCGAATTCTCGAGTATCTCCCATCCAAGTGTTAACGTTCTTAGTTTCTAGAATCAGCCAAGTTTGGTTAAGTTCTGGTCCCTAAAGATCGTTGATGAAGTAAATTAATTAGTTTATTCAGTTACATATTTGACGATTGATTTGGTTTCACTAGCAAGTCTTAGAACAATTTAATTGTTTAGTACTTGCCTCAACTTTTGGTGATTTAAAACAAATTATAGTTTTGATGAACATATACTTAAATCATTCATATGATTTCATATATTTGAAGATAGACATAACCTGTATTAAATATTTACAAAGTCATAGGGAAGCATTTTGGGAGTATCCAGCTATTTGTTTTGCTTAAACTGAAATTTGGTTTACATGTTCCACTTTTTATATTCAGATTTGTAAACTGTGCTAGATGCATGAATGTGTACAAATATTAATATTGCTGTTTATGTGGTATTATTATTTGAATTTTGGGACAGTGGGAAAATGGGAATATAGCAGTCTTTCATAAAATCCAAAAGCACCATTGGTGAGTTCTCACTTGTCATTTTAAATTATGCTCAACATATTGATTATTTTTTTGAAGCTGAAATTCTCTTCATAGAACATGGTATTTGCTTTTTGATTAATATTGATGTACATTCTGTATTTTTCACACCATAGATACTTATGTTTTCAAATCAGATAAATATTTTAAAACGATTTCAAAATTTCTGCAGTTCAAATATCCTTTGCTGTGACATATTATTGTAAGCAATATAGAATTGCTGTTGGGGCTGGGGTCATCTTGGTATCTGTCACAGCAGCACTAACATGGAATAGGTGGGAAACTACTAATAAAAACAATCTTATAAAATGTTCTTATAAAATACAGTCATTGGCATCCTATTTTATTTTTATAGCAGAAATTCATGCTCTTAGTTTCCTGAGGGGAAAACAATAGTAGGTCAGCTAGTTGATAATATGTATATTTCTGTGACTTAGGAAGCGTCAACTGTTTTGCTCATTTATTTATCTTTTTTTCTTTTTCAGGCAGGCTGTTAAGCTGTCAATACGCAGCTGAACAGCATGCAGTCCTTTCGGGAGCAGAGCAGTTACCACGGAAACCAACAGAACTACCCACAGGAAGTACATGGTACATCCCGGCTAGAGGAATTTAGCACTCGCCAGCAAGCTCAGATGTTTCAGAGCTTTGGAGGAGGTAGTAGCACTAGTGGACGCCGTGAAGCAACAGGAAACTCTGCATCTATGGGTAGTGAAAGCTCTGGACATCAGAGTTATCAAGGTTTCAGAAAAGAAGCAGGAGAATTCTATTATATGGCTTCCAGTAAGGATCCTGTAGCAGGAGGAGGACAACAGCTTCCTCAGCGTAGGCCTTCTGGACCAGTACAGAGCTATGGACCACCCCAAGGCAGCAGCTTTGGGAGTCAGTATGGAAGTGAAAGTCACGTGGCCCAGTTTCAAACACAACATTCATCACTTAGTGGAGTAACACATTATCAGCAGGACTATACTGGTCCTTTCTCCCCTGGCACTGCTCAGTATCAGCAGCCAACATCTAGCCAACAACAGCAACAAGTGCAGCAAATGAGGCAGCAGCTTTATCAATCTCATCAGCCTTTACCACAGGCCTCTAACCAATCTGCCTCTAACACACCTCATTTGCAGTCAATTCAACGCCCTTCAAATCTGCCTTCATCTGCTTCTAGCTATCCATTAAGAATAGGTCAGTATAGTCAGCACTATCAGCCTCCTGTTTCTTCCTCTTCTTCATTTCCTTCTTCGCAACGATTTGGTCAATCTGGACAGAACTATGATGGTAATTATACTGTGAATGCTGGTTCACAGTATGAAGGACATGCTGTTGGTTCAAGTGCACAAGCTTATGGGACTCAGTCAAATTACAGCTTTCAGACACAGCCAATGAAAAACTTTGAGCAGTCAAAGTTGACCCAAGGGAGTCAACAGGCACAAGGACAGGGACAACAGTCACAACAACAGCAGGCTTCTTCACAACATGTAATGCAGTATTCAAATACTGCTTCCAAACTGTCTCTTCAAAGTCAAGTGGGGCAGTACAATCAAGCTGAGGTCCCTGTAAGATCACCCATGCAATTCCATCAGAATTTTAGTCCTATATCTAACCCGTCACCAGCTGCCTCTGTGGTTCAGTCTCCAAGCTGCAGTTCCACACCATCTCCTCTCATGCCAAGTGGTGAGAATCTTCAGTGTGGACAAAGCAACATTCCAGTAGCATCTAGAAACCGTATTTTACAAATGATGCCTCAGCTTAGTCCAACACCATCCATGATGCCAAGCCCCAGTGCTCAGAGTGCAGGATTCAAAGGATTTGGACTTGAAGGCTTGCAGGAAAAAAGACTTACAGATCCAGGACTAAGCAGTTTAAGTGCCCTGAGTAGTCAAGTAGCTAATCTACCCAATACAGTTCAGCACATGTTACTCTCAGATGCTTTGGTGCCTCAGAAAAAAAGCTCAAAAAAATCATCAAAAAAAACAGAGAGCTGCACAAACTCAGAAGGTTCCTCTCAGGCAGAGGAACAGCTTAAGTCTCCACTAGCAGAGTCCATTGATGGTGGTTGTTCTAGTAGTTCAGAAGATCAAGAAGAAAGGGTGAGACAATTGAGTGGTCAGAGCACCAGTTCTGACACCACTTATAAGGGGGGTAATTTAGAAAAATCTCAGTCATCACCAGCACCGCCATCTCAAAATGAACCTGCAAAAATCACTACCAGCTCTGCAGTTGAAGAAGAAGCGGCCTCCCCTCCTGATGGAAAAGAAGCCTTGATTTCTGTGGAGGTCCCCCCAAAGATCAACGAAAAGACAGTTGGCGTGATAGTCTCCAGAGAAGCTATGTCAGGAAGAGTGGAAAAATCAAGTGGACAGGATAAATCCCAGCAAGATGATGCTTCTACAAGTGCTCAAGTACTGCCATCTGCCTCTGCAGTGAAAGAGACTAGTCTTGTAGGAGCACAGCAAGAGCCACAAGGTGGAAATAAAGGGAGCAGAACTGGGGACAGCACCACTAATCATAATGAAGATGGAAATAATCCACCTGGTCATGCTGCTGTTGGCTCTAGTTTTTCAAGCAGAACAGAGCCTTCTAAATCCCCTGGTAGTTTGAGATACAGCTTCAAAGATAGTATTGGGGTTAATATGCAAAAAAATTCTGGTACCTTTTCACAATATCCTTCAGGTCAGGATAAAGGGGAATTTTCAGTGCATAGTGAGCGAAAGGGCAGGAATGAAAAATTTCCGAGTCTATTGCAGGAAGTTCTACAAGGCTATCACCATCATCCTGACAGGAGATATTCTAGAAATGCCCAAGATCAGCATGGAATTAGTGGAAGTTTAGAAAGTAGCATGAGGCCCAATGTCCTGGTTAATCAAACAAATGAATTAAGTAACAGAGGTCTTTTAAATAAAAGTATTGGATCTCTTATGGAAAGTTCACACTGGGGACACTGGGATAGAAAATTAAGTGGCAGTACAGCTGAGATGAAACAGATAAATTTGGTAGACTATCCTATGCCTAGAAAGTTTGACTTAGATTCTACAGCTCATGAAGGTGGAGGAGTCTCTGAGAGAAGATCAGTTATTTGTGATATATCACCCTTGAGGCAGATTGCTAGAGATTCTGGGCCAAATTCTGGAGGGCATATGAGTGCTGATGGCAGGAGTGGAAGAAGTGATCGTCTGACTTCTAGTTTAAATCAGTCAGTCATCCTCCCTGGTGGCCTCGTAGCCATAGAAGCCAAGCTAAAGTCTCACAGTGGGCAGATTAAGGAGGAGGATTTTGAACCTAAGACCTCTGCCAACATTAACAACAAAAAATCGGGAGATCATTGTCACCATGCCAGTTTTAAACATGAATCTTACCGAGGGAATGCTAGCCCTGGAGCTGCAACGTTTGATTCTGCATCAGACTACCTGCTACAACAGGATAGCCGAACAACACAGATGAGACGACCTAGCAGAATAGGAAGCAGCCGGGAAGGAATGAGAGGTAAATCTCCCTCTCAATTTCATGATCTGGCAGAAAAGTTAAAGATGTCACCTGGAAGAAACAGAGGTCCGGGGACAGATCTTCACCAGATGAATCCACATATGGTGCTTTCTGACAGGGTCAACCGAAGTTCCTTACATGCTTCTTTCTCTTCAAATTCTGAAAGCTCATCTTTGACTTCAGCATATCATGGTAATTCTCGATCCCATGTTTATGGTGATCCTAATCAAGGACTGAATTCTCAGTATCACTATAAAAGACAGCTATACCATCAACAGCAAGAAGATTATAAAGATTGGAGTAGCAGCTCTGCTCAGGGTGTGATTGCTGCAGCTCAGCACAGGCAGGAAACGGCTAGAAAGAGCCCAAGACAGCAACAATTCTTAGATAGAGTAAGGAGTCCTTTAAAAAATGACAAGGATGGAATGATATATCTCCATTCTAGTTCTTACCATGATGCGGGGTGCCAAGAAACCAGCCGTTGTTTATTGGGGGGTGAAAGCACTCTTCAGAATAAGTGTGTGGAAATTAAACACATGAATCAAAAGATTCAGCAACATGAATCAGGTTGGGATCTTTCCCGTCAGGTAACGCCTGGAAAGAGCAGTGGCTCTCTAGGGACAAGTCAGAAGAGATTTATTTCACAAAATAGTGATGCACATAGGCGTGATGATGTTGGTGATGTACTTAAATCTGCTAATGCCATGGTAAGAATTCCTGGCCAAGAAGATCAGTCTCCTCAAAATCCTTTAATAATGAGAAGGCGAGTCCGCTCATTCATTTCTCCTATTCCAAGCAAGAGGCAGTTGCAGGAAATGAAAACTAGTGGCATTGATGACAAAGGACGCATGCTCCCTTTATCAAAGGATGGAGTTGATAAAGCTCTCAATTCTTATGCCCATTCCTCTCAAAACCAAGATGTTGGCAGATCATTCTCAAAAGGAGAATCATCTAGGAATCTTCCAAGTCCTGATAATAGAAACTGTTCTGGTGTTTCCATCACAAGCCCAGCTAAAACAAAAATTCTTCCCCCACGAAAGGGTCGTGGATTAAAGTTGGAAGCTATTGTTCAAAAAATCACCTCTCCCAGTGTTAGGAGGAGTGCATCTTCAAATTGTGCTGAGGCTGGTGCAGATGCAGTCACCCTTGATGACATTCTGTCCCTGAAGAGTGGCCGCCCAGACAGTGGGAATGTGGCCAATCATGAGATAGAAGCAGAAAATATAAAAGAAGAAGTTGTGTTAGATCGAGAAAATCAAGTACTGCCCAATGAAATTTCTCGGACAATATCTTCTGAAGATTGGCGTGATGATGGAGATGAGATTGTGAAAAAAGAGGTTTCTGAACATGCCACTGTTGGCAAAGACGGTTCAATGCCTGTCTTGATTCCAGCATCTTCGCAGAAATCTGTTGGTCAAGTAAGAATTGATGGATCTGTAAGTTTTTCTGAATCAAAATCAATTCCCCCAACCAATATTTTGGCTCCTGAAACAAGTGCAAAGCCAGAAGAAAAAGATGGAGGTACAATTATGACCCCCAAGCCAGATCCTTTTCCTCCAAAGGGATATTTTCCTTCTGGTAAGAAAAAGGGAAGACCTATCGGTAGTGTAAACAAGCAAAAGAAGCAACAACAATTACCACTTCCATTAGTGCCAGAAGCAGTGCAGCTATCAGAGGAGGCAGTGGATGGTGAACCAAAACCTAAGAGACAGCGAAGAGAGAGGAGGAAAACTACAGCACAGCCACGAAAGCGGAAACCAAGACGAGCTGCTCCCATTGTGGAGCCTCAAGAACCAGAAATCAAACTAAAATATGCTATTCAATCTCTTGATAAAACTGATACTAGGAATAAATCTTTTTTCCCTTATATTCATGTGGTAAACAAATGTGAGCTAGGTGCTGTCTGCACAATAATTAATGCAGAAGAAGAAGAGCAGAATAAACTGATGAGGGGTCGAAAAGGACAGAGATCATCAACGCCACCTCCTAGCAATGCTGAGAGTAAAGTACTGCCTATTTCCTCTTTCATGCTACAAGGTCCTGTTGTAACAGAGTCATCTGTTATGGGCCATCTTGTCTGTTGCCTTTGTGGCAAATGGGCCAGCTATCGCAACATGGGTGATCTCTTTGGACCTTTCTATCCACAAGATTATGCAGCCACACTGCCTAAGAATCCCCCTCCTAAGAAGTCCACAGAGATGCAAAACAAGATCAAAGTACGACATAAAAGTCTTTCTAATGGTTCCAAGACTGACACAGAGGAAGAAGAGGAGGAGCAACAGCAAAAAGAACAGAGAAGCCTGGCTGCCCACCCACGTTTTAAAAGACGACATCGCTCGGAGGACTGTGCTGGGGTTTCTCGGTCACTTTCAAGAGGTGCTGCTTGTAAAAAAACAACCACAGAGGGTGGCAGTGTTGGTGAAAATACTTCCTCAGACTCTAAACCCCCCATACCTACTTCTGAAGGTGGTCCTGAGTTGGAGCTACAAATTCCTGAACTACCTCTTGATAGCAATGAATTTTGGGTCCATGAGGGCTGTATTCTCTGGGCCAATGGGATTTACCTAGTCTGTGGCAGGCTTTATGGGCTGCAAGAAGCTGTGGAAATAGCTAAAGAGATGGTGAGTATTATATATATATATATATACACAATCCAATATGTCTTTTACAACTGCCATGATATTTATTGCATTTTGATTTTCTTCTTTTGCCATGTCTCAAACATATTTGTCCCACTGTAATTTTATGGATTCTTTATGTGAACAAATCTCATAATTTTACATTATTCAGAATTATTTTGGATTGAAATTCATAGAATCATTTTATGCTGTGATTATTGTATTCTTATTAGGTTATACATTTCCTTAAACAAATGATATTGCTGGATTTAATGCTTGTAAAAGATAACATTTCATTTTGGACAGGTTGAATTTTTGTTCATATGATATGATAATGCTATGTCCATGGGTTACTGTATAGGTAGTCCTCATCTTACAACCATAATTGGACCCAAAATTTCTGTTGCTAAGTGAGACAAATGATTTTTGCCCCATTTATGACCTTCCTTGCCATAATAGTTAAATGAATCACTGCAGTTGTTAAGTGAATCTGGCTTCCCCCATTGACTTTGCTTGTCAGAAGGTCAAAAATGGTGATCGCATGACCCCAGGACACCGCAACCATCATAAATATGAGTCAGTTGCCAAGAGTCTGAATTTTGATCCTGTGACCATGGGGATGCTGCAGTGGTCATAAGTGTGAAAAATGATCATGTCACCTTTTTCAGTGCCGTTGTAACTTCGAACAGTCACTGAATGAACTGTTGTAAGTCAAGGGCTACCTGCACTCCTCAAAAAAAGTATAGATATGATTGCCTTCTTCCAAGATATTTTTTTCACTTCTTAGTCTACCTTGCAGCTCTGTAATTTCTTGATAGTCTTACATCTTAATAATAACCAGGACTGGTCCTATTTAGTTTAGATCAGCCAAGTTTAGTTAATGGGAATCACTTAACTGGTCTTAATAATCTGATATACAAAGAAGCATTTGTTGTTGGCATATTAAAAACATCTTCATTATTTCCCAAACTTTTTTTTTCTTTCAAATGGTAAATCTGTGAAAGAAGTACATTTTATAAGATAAAGTTTAGACCAAATATAAGGATTGGAAGGAAAAGCAAATTATTTGCCAGAAGATACATTTAGATTGTTAACAACTAGTTCAACTAGCTTCTATATAATGCTAACATTTCAGGGTAATTTTGCATTTTTAATTACTTGAAATTAAGCTTGGGTGACTGTGAATCTGTGTGTATATAGCCACATGCTTTATCTTCTCCAGAGGGCACATGTTCATTGATCTGCAGAAGATAGCCTTTATTAGCTTTGTTCCTTGCAGAAATACTTTTTTCAGATTCAAGATCTATCCAGATATTAGCCAGGATGGAAGAGAGAAGAGAGAATATATTTAAAAATCAGATAGTACAAATGAGTTCTGACATCTTGACATAATAAAGGCAAACTTGCAAGGACTTCTGAACTCTTTGTGCTGTCAGGTTTTCCACAGAAGGTGAATGGGAAGTTATTGTGCCAATTGCTGTAGCTGTTTCTTAGTTTGTCTAGATAATTTATGCTTTAGAAGCAAATGGATTTTCATTGCATATTTTAAGAGGTCTTAAGACATCTTAACAGATTGCTATTCTGCATTGTAAGTAATTTCTTCCATTCCTACTCAGACATTTTTTCTTTCTTTGGCTGGGAAAGTTAGATTTACTGATTTGTGTGGCATTTTGCTTAATTATATATATATATATTAATAATATATATATATATATTATTTTAAATTTATTTATTTATTCATCAATTTTCTATGGCCACCCTTCTCGCAAAACAAGTGGTACTGGGCGGCTTACAACATGGCTAAAAACTATACATACAGTTTTTTGTTATTATTATGGTTTATTGCACAGTCAGCTGGCTGTTTAGATTGGATTTGGCATTTTTATCCATCTATTGAGTCCTTCCCAAGGAGCTGGGATAGAAGATGTTTTTTGATAATGTTAAAGGTATCATTGCAGGATGTAAGCTGTTCCAAGTAAAGCTACTTTTGCATTTGACTGATGGTCAAGGTTATAAGAGAAATATTATGCAAAGGCCAGATGTTAATAACAATGCAACTACCTCAGTATCTCACCAGTCCCCTGGGTTACCCAGATCTGGTGGCACAACCAAAGTTTGAGGACTTCTAAAAAATCATCATGGATGGAGTCAGCCTCATTTTATTAAATATAAAGTCTAGCAATGATTGCTCTTTTCATTCATGTATGTATGTAAATCAGCACTGAAAGTGTAATATTAATAATTATGGAATGTATGTTCATGACAGATAGCCAAAGGACGGGACTATTGCTTGATATCTTTAATTGTAAGATTCATGCTTACTAATAGAAATGTACTGATACATTTGTATTGGAAAATTGAATTGTCATTGCTGTTTCTCCTAGGACAATACAAACATTGAGAAACTACTATCTATCTGAACACTAAATAATTCTATCCTCTCAGAAATGGGTTAGTCCAGTGGAATTTATTACTATTTTCAGTGTTTTCACTGTTGTCAGTCTGAGTCAAAATTGAGGAGAAAAGCAGAATGCCATGAAAAATGATAAAAGCAGTTCAAAGTCAGAAGTTACTGATGAGACAAATAATAATTTAAAAAGTAGCTGCAACTGCATTTGTATTTGCATTATCGGGAGACTTTGAATTTCTACAAACTATAAAAGTTGGAGAATACCACAGAAGGAAGCCAGCTCATTCATATTGAAAAACATTGCTGGACTTGTGGACTCCTGGAAAAAATCCCGTTCCTTATGTATTTGTAGCATTCTCCATATAAATAAATTTCTAAAAATGCTAAGATATAATTTTTTACATATTTACTTTTCACAATACCTGGTAAATTTTGTTTGTCTAAAAACTTTTACACTCATACAATTGTATGCTAATAGTCAAATGAAAGCTGCTGTCACCTTTTCTCATATATTATTGAAGATGTTTTTTTTAATCTATGGGAATTATTTGATTGTTTAAGCATTCACTTAGACATCTATTTAAGCATATAATTTCTTTTTCTTCTGTTCAGTGGTATCAAATTCTTGGAGACTGCCTGGACAAGCCCCTGCAGTTTCTCAGCAAGGTCTTTCAGAAATGATGTGCCATTGTTCTTTTCTTAAGGCTGAGAGAAGAAGCGTTGACTTACCTGAACGCCTTTTCTCAGCATGGGGGGATGGAGAATCCACCAATGGGTATTGACTGCCTACCGCCCAATCAGAAGACTAGGTCCGAAATTTAGCTCCGCCTCTGGCTTCCTTCCCCAGTTTTTGACAGGCGAAGCTCTTCATCAGATCGGACCGTGTAGCTCCATTCCAGCGTCCTGTAAGAGAAGTTCTGCCTAGCCTAGCTAGAGGAGGGTGTGGATTCTCCATCCCCCCATGCTGAGAAAAGGCGTTCAGGTAAGTCAACGCTTCTTCTCCAGCATGGGTGGATTCCGAATCCACCAATGGGACGTACCCAAGCCCTCATAAGTCCCTTTGGGTGGGAGTCTAGGCTATCTCTTACTAGGACTCAACTATCTGCTGCAGGGCTCTCCTGCCAAACGAACCCTCAGCTGCAGCAAATTGATCAATTTTGTAATTTCTAACAAAAGAGGAGGGAGAGGCCCACGTGGCCGCTCTGCAAATCTCCTCCAGTGACGCCTGAGTGCGCCAAGCTGCCGATGTGGCCGCGCTCCTTGTGGAGTGAGCCGTGATGTTGGTTGGTACCTGCAGTTCCAATGATTCATAGGCCTTAGCTATGCATGCCCTGATCCACCTCCCAATGGTCGAGGAAGATACCTTCAGACCCTTGGACGAAGGATGGTAGGACACGAATAAAGCCTCAGACCTCCTGAAAGTCGCTGTCCTGTTGACATAATGGTGCAGAGCCCTGCGCACGTCCAGTGTATGCCATCGTCTCTCCTGACGGTGTGTGGGATTAGGACAGAAATCCAGGAGAACCAGGTCCTGGGACCTGTGGAACCATGTGTTGACTTTAGGTATGAAGGTTGGGTCCAGCCGCAGAGTCACCCTGCCCTCTGCAAAGGTGATCAGATCTGGGCGGACCGAAAGAGCCGCCAACTCCGAAATCCTTCTTGCTGAAGTGATCACCACTAGGAAGGCCACCTTCAGCGTCAGGAAACGGAGTGGGCTGACCCCCAGTGGTTCGAAGGGGGCCTCAGTTAACGCCTGTAGAACCTTATGTAGGTCCCAGGACGGGAAACGGTGAACCACAGGTGGCCGTCTCGTGGCTGCGCCCTTTAAGAAGGCGCTCACCGCTGGGTGCTGTGACAGGGGACCCCGGTCCTCGCAGACTAGGACCGTTTGTAGGGCTGCTACCTGCCTGCGGATAGTGTTGGTTGCTAGTCCCCTGTTCATGCCCTCCCACAAATACTCCAGAATGTTGGGGATGTTGACAGACAGGGGGCTTAACCCCTGCCTGTTGCACCAGGAGGAAAAGTTCCTCCAGGTGGCATCGTAGATCCTATTGGTGGAGGGTCGGCGAGCGTCCTGGATGACCGAGATGACGCCCTCTGAGAAGGCCTGCCTGCTCAGACCCTCCCGCTCAAGTGCCAAGCGGCTAGTTGGAGCCATTGCGGGTCTGGGTGTTGGAGTTTCCCTTGACTCAGGGATACCTGACTCGGTGGGAGTCTCCACACTGGCGAAAGCGATAGGTCTACCAGGTCTGCAAACCACGGACGCCTCGGCCAGTATGGAGCAATTAGTACCACCTCCGCCTGCTCCAGTATCAGTTTGCGGATTGTTGCCTGTATTAGGGGCGGAGGGGGGAAGGCGTACAGTAGCCCTGTGGCCACCTGCATCTGAGTGCGTCCGTCCCCTCCGCTCCCCGGGTCTGGAACCTGGAAAAGAAACGGTGAGTCTGTGTGTTTGTTGGTGACGTGAAGAGGTCCAGGCAAGGCCGGCCGAACCTGTCCGAGATTGCCTCGAACAGTTCCGGGGCCAGCCTCCACTCCGCATGGTCTACCGTGGCTCTGCTGAGGGAGTCCGCCTGATGGTTCGCCTCCCCTGATATGTGTTCTGCTTTGAGCGAGGCCAGGTGCTGTTCTGCCCAAAGGCCCAGCTCCCTGGCCTCTTGCATGAGGGCCACTGACCTGGTCCCGCCCTGCTTGTTCACGTGCGCCTTCGCTGTTACATTGTCCGTCAGGACTAGCACGTGACTCCCTGTCAGATAGGGTGAGAATTGGCGCAGGGCCAGGTGGATGGCCCTCAGCTCAAGCCAATTGATCCTGTGGCGTAGGTCCCCTGGACTCCACCTTCCCTGGGCTATCCTGTCCATGGAATGGGCCCCCCACCCGAACAGACTTGCGTCGGTCGTGACTGTGATCCTGTCGGGTTCCCTGAGTGGAGTTCCCCTGCTTAGGGCGCTTGATCTCCACCATCTTAGGGATGTTATGACCTGGGGTGGAACCCTGACTCTCCTAAGCGAAGCGCTCTGGTTCTGTCTTTGGTAGGGGAGCAGGAGCCATTGTAGCCTTCTGGAGTGGAGCCTTGCCCACAGGACAATTCCCAGGCATGATATCATCTTTCCCAGGAGCTGAGAGAGTTGTACTATGGTGACCACCCTTCTCTGTGTTACCAGAAGCGCTAGCTTCTGTAGACTCTCCCGACGCTCCTGTGAAAGATAGACCATGCCCTGTTCTGAGTCTATGATGGCCCCCAGATGTAGGAGTCTCCTTGATGGTGTGAGCTGGCTTTTCTTGTGGTTTACTGAGAAGCCATGAGTCTGGAGGGTGTCTATGGTGATCTGAATGTCTGTCAGGGCTGCCTGGTGTGAGCCCGACAGGATCAAGATGTCGTCCAAGTAGCATTGGACTCTTACCGGTATCATGCGTAGGTGCGCTCCCAATGCTGCCAGGATCTTTGTGAACACTCGGGGTGCTGCAGACAGGCCGAATGGTAGGGCCCTGTACTGGTAGTGTCATTCCTGTAGCAAAATCTGAGGAACCTTCTGTGGTCCAACCTTATCGGGATGTGTAAGTAGGCCTCTGTGAGGTCTATGGATGACAGCAGGTCCCCTCTTCGGATGCTGGCCAGGATGGACCTGAGGGACTGCATCTTGAATTTCCTGTACACTACGTAGTGATTGAGACGTTTGAGATCGAGGATGGCCCTCCAATCCCCAGATGACTTTGGCAGCAGGAAGAGGATGGAGTAAAACCCCTGTCCCTCCTGCTCTGGAGGAACCGGCTCTATAGCTCTTATTTCCTCCAGGTGCTCTATAGCCTGATCTAGAAGACCCACCTTGGTCTTGTTGCGTGACAACGGACATCTTATGAAGTAGTCTGGTGGAGTGGAGTAGAATTCTATTGCTAGGCCCTGGGCCACTGTCTCCCTGACCCCGGCATCCGTCGTGGTCGTCTGCCATGCTTCGCTGAACAGCGCCAGACGACCCCCGATGGGACTGCCCCAGGCGACACTTGGAGCGCCTGTAGGGCCGGCCTCCCCCCCTTTAAAGGGACGTTTGGAAGGTTGGCCCCTGCCAGAGGCTGGACGGTCCTGGCCGAGCTCCTGCCTGTATGGGAAGGTACGCGGAGTTCTGGGCCCCTCCCAGGACCGCCCCTCTTGAAAGGGCTGCCTCCATTCTCCACCCCCGTTCTGGCGGGAAGCCTGTCTGCGGAACTCCTGGCCTCCCCTATCTGTCTTTTTTGAGGGGTGTGCTAACTCCTTTCTTTTGGTCTTGTCCTCAATCACGTAAGGATCCAGGATCGCTCCAAATAGCTTTGACCCTGAATACTTAGATGTGGCAAGTCGCCATTTTGACTTCAGGTCTGTCTTCCAATTCTTAAGCCATGTGAGTCTCCTAACTGCTACTGTACCTGCGATGGCTCTGGCCGAATATCGTGAGGCAAACAGTGTGGCGTCCGCCATGAATTCCGCTGTCATGCGCAGTTTAGTCAGTGTCTGCTGTATGCGTACCTGATGTAGTCAGTGTCTGCTGTATGTGTCTGCTGTATGCGTACCTGTCTGCTGTATGTGTCTGCTGTATGCGTACCTGGAGCTGTATGTGTCTGCTGTATGCGTACCTGGAGCTCCCGCAGCCACCTAATCGTGGCCCTGGAGAAGACAGATGCAGTGGACGAGGCCCTAATGGCCCAGGCCGCTGAGTGATGTACTCTACGGAGGGAGAGCTCTACCTTCTTATCCTCCGCCCTCATCGCCTCTGACATGTCACCTGGGATGGCTGAGGAAGAAAAAAGAGAGATTAGCGGTGCGTCGACCTGTGGCACCTCTATAAGGGATGCCAGAGGGCTACACACATTAAACATCTTCTTTTCATCGCCATTTGGAGAAGGGATGGCACCCGAGTTCGTCCACTGGGACCGTACCGATGACCTGAAGACCTTTGTACATGGTACCTGTATTACCTCTGACACCGGTGAATACATCAGCGGGTCCTTAGCGTCCTCTTCTGAGGACGGTGGTCTGGCCTCCTTGGTCTTAGCTGGCAGATCGAGTGCGGAGCATATTTTTAGCAAGAGGGAGTGAAAAAGGGTGTGGTCAAATAGACCTGAAACCTGGCTCGTCTGTTGATCTGTCTCCTCATTCTCTGACAGTGGGGCTCCCTCGTCTTCCCATTCCTCCAGCTCCTCGTCTGCCACCTGTGAAGAAGTCTCAGGCACATCAGAGTCATGGAACACTACCTTCCCCCCCGGGGGGGTGTCTCCGTGATGAGTGAGCCCTCTGAGGAGGGGACTCACTCCTAGAGGGCCGGAGGTGTTCCAGGGCTTCCTGTAAAAGGGAATGAAGCTGAGACGACCACTTACCAGACCTGGTTCTCTTCCTACCTCTACGTCCAGCCTCCTCCTGGCTGGTTGTGGGTTCAGAGTGAGCTGGTGACGATGGCACCGAGATGGGGTACAACTCTCCTTCCGTCTCTCCCCTGGGAAGCCATTCCCTGGTATCCTCTCCGGTGGATCCCAAAGGGCCTGGGTGTCTCCAGAAGGGTCAGATCTGCTCTCTCTGTACCACTGGCTCTGATCCTCTGGGCCTTGGCAAACTCTTTCTCCAAGGCCTGGTGTCTCCTTATGGCCTGGCGCTCAGCTGCCTTTGATGGCTCTGTTAAGTGTTTCGTCTTGGCCTTCTTGTCCCCCCCCCGGTTCCTCCGTTCTGTGTGGAGGCGACGGAGGGGGCGCTGAGCCCTGGGCCGGGGTACCATCTGCCATGGCCATGCTCTGACTAGGACTTTGTCCGGGTAGCTGGCAGGCCCGGCTGACGTCGGCAGCGCTTAAGGGAGAATATCCCTAACCTGCGCGACGGTAGTGTGAGAAGCGGCCCGCAGAACCTCTGCCCGGGGATCCCTCTGCCCTGGCCGCCCTGAATCCACTGGAAGCGTTCCGGCTCTAGTCCTGCTCAAAAAAACTCCAAATACACACACGCACCTCCGGAAAAACACACTCTCCGTCAACCACCGGCTCTCAACTGTCCGGTATCAGGCCAGACCGGTGACGCTCTCGGCCTCTGCTCGCCGGTAGGCGTGTTTCTCCCTGGGCCTAGGCCCCAGTCGGGAAACAAAAGAGGTTTGTACGCCCTCTTCTTAGGATGGTTTTTCGCGCCCTAGTGGCGAAAACCAATCAGACGGCGCGGACGGTGAGGGAACGCCCCACTGCAAGATGGCGATTCGCGCCAGTGGCTGGGACCTCCCCTTTCCCAAAATGGCCACCGTGCCAATTTTTTGGTCGGAGCTCGGTGCTCCCGACCACGCGGTGCCTGTCGCCCACGGACCCCGGTCTACCCTGCCGACTGAGGGCGGCTCCTGCCTATTCCCACCGACCCGGTGGTCCGGCGGCCTCCTCCCCGCTTCCGATTACCCCACTTGCAGTTAGTCGTAGCGGTCCACCGCTATTTTCCGCGTCGATCTGGTCGAAGTCTCTGGAGACGTCCTCGTCCTTCGAAGTTTACGATCCGGTGGGGTTCCTGGTCGCTTTCCGGAGGGCAGCCGGGAGTCCAGGGATGTTTCCCCCTGCGGCTCCCGCTGTCCCAAGGCCCAGGGCCTGGGCGGCCTCCCTCGCGATCCCGACGGCGAGGAGGAAGGAGCGGAAAGAAACCCGTCCAAAAAAAAATCAGGTAACTTCCAAATTCCTCTAAATTTCGTTTATCCAATTACTAAGAATTACTACTAAAGATAAAAAATGAAAACAAAAATACTTTACCTGTCTTTTTTAACCGAAAAAACCTACTTTCCGTGGAGCTACCACGAAGAGCTGCTTTTGGGCTTCAGACTAGGAAAAAACTGGGGAAGGAAGCCAGAGGCGGAGCTAAATTTCGGACCTAGTCTTCTGATTGGGCGGTAGGCAGTGAATACCCATTGGTGGATTCGGAATCCACCCATGCTGGAGAAAGTGACTGGTCTATAGTCACCCAATAGCCTTTGTGCCTAAGATGGGACTAGAACTCACGGTCTCCTGGTTTCTAGCCTGATACCTTAACCATGACACCAAACCAGCTCTGAAGCATGTAATAGTATGGCTTTAATCAAGTAGCAAAAGAAAAAGATTAATTTAAAGTACTTTTTAATTTTTTTGCATTATTTGTAAATAATGCATATTCTTAAAATTAAAACACTTTGGAGACTGGACTGTTTTCTGGACTATCCCTGAACTATTTCAAGCACTCATCTATCATTGCACACGTGTTCTCAGGTTTGCCAAAATTTTGTAGTCATCCACCCACCTTGGAAGTGATGATATCAGTTTGGGTAATGTTTTCCTTGATTCTTGTCTTCTCTGGTGATGTTGTGTCTGTTTTAGCAGACTTGAAAGCTCCAGTGGTTGGAGCTTACTATTTGAAAAAAAGTTTGGGGTTCTCTAGACTAGAAGGATGAAGTTGTTCTTTTATACCTGCTCTTCTTCAAAAATGAGGCCAGAATTTCTTTTTGTCCTTATTTTCTACCAGGACTCTGTCAATAATACTCCAAAATACTATTTCTCTCTCCAAAAAAGGACTTAGTAGGATCATTATTGATGATCTACCTCCCAATGCTTGAGTCACAAGTCACAGAGTTGCTGCAACGTGAGATGAACAGAATATAAATTTAATAAATAAAATAAATAAGTTTGAGTTTTGTCTTCTATCTATATAAAGTGGAGTTCATTTTGTTTCCTGTTGACTTCATCTTTGGTTATTTTGAATGCAAACTTTTAACTTCTTCACGTAGTAGGCAATAAAAGCCAGTTTAGTAAAAAATAAATAAATCAGCAGGCTTGTACTCACAGAAATTCTATTTAATACATGCCTAACACTTAAAAGTAAAATAATTAAAATATACTAAGTCAGGCATTCCATGTTGTCATATAAAGTATTGGATTTTATTGGGAAGTTATTGTGCAACTTCCTGTTGTGTGCCAGTTACATCCTTTCCTGGATAGGATAACTCTCCAGTCATTCATTCATGCCCTGCTCATGTCCCATTTGGACTATTGCAGTGCATTCTACATAGGGCTACCCTTGAAAAGTATCTAGAAGATTCAGCCAATTCAAAATGTAGATAGAGGAAACAAAGTTGTGGGGCTGGTTAGCACCCTGAAAGCCCTCCCCATGCTTTTTAATGAATTTTTAATAGTGCTTGCCTTTTTAAAATTGTGATTGTATATGTTTGTATTGTTTTGTTTTGTTTTTAACAATTTATTTGTACACCATCCAGAGTCCGTCTATGATGGAGATGGGTGGTTTTAAAATTTGGTAAATAAATAAATAAATTTATTGAATACACTATTAACCTGTTGTTTGGCAAAAAGATTCCTCAGGAGGATCAGTAGTATAAAAAAAATCCATGTTGATTTTTTTTATAAACACAAAAAATAGGAAATCATTAAGATAGAATAGAATAGAATAGAATAGAATAGAATAGAATAGAATAGAATAGAATAGAATAGAATAGAATAGAATAGAATAGAATAGAATAGAATAGAATAGAATAACAGAGTTGGAAGGGACTTTGAAGGTTTTCTACTTCAACCCACTGCAGGCAGGAAACCCTATACCTGTGGTGGCGAACCTATGGCATGCATGCCACAGGTGGCATGCAGAGCCCTTTCTGTGGGCACATGCACCATCGCCCCAGAGGGATGCAGGGCGGGGCTGTTCCCCTCCCCCTCTCCATGCGCCCCTGACTACTGAGAGCTGGAGAGAGCAGGCAAACCAAATCTAGCAGCACTCTTTGTCTCTTTCTCTCTCTGCACTGGGAGTCTGGGAGCAGCTGTGAGAGCTGGGCGGGGAGAGGGGAACCTATAAAATGAGTAGGTTTTGACGGGAGAGAGAGAGCATGTGACGTTTGGAAGCGATGGTGTAGTCAGGATAGTGAGTGAGCGTGTGAGTTTGGAGAAAGGTTAGCGTGCTAGCGAAGCAATGTGAGTTTGGACTTTGGAGAAAGGGCGAGCGAGGAAAGTAGTACACACATATTTGGACTTTGGGAAGGCGACCAGGGCGAGCGAGGAAAGTAGTACGCACATCTTTGGACTTTGGGAAGGTGAGTAAGGGAAACAGCAGCAGTTTGAATTTTGGGAAGGCAAGCAGAGCAAGTGAGGGAAGTATCACAAGTGAGTTTGGACTTTGGAAAGGTGAGCAGGGCAAACAAGGGAAGCAGCAGGAATTTGGACTTTGGAGACATGGCGAGAGAAATGTGAATAAGTGAAGCAGAATGCATTTGGAGAAAATGCAAGAAAAGGGTGAATGAGCAAAGCAGAAAACACTTGGAGAAAATGCGAGAGAAGGGTGAATGAGCGAAGTAGAAAGCGTTTGGAGAAAGGAGATCCCCAAATGGCCCTTCACACACCCGTGGACTCCAGGGAAAGGGATGTCATGAGTGGTATGAGAGTCCATGTTACCTGTGCTACGCTGCCCAGACCCCAGCCTGGTTTCAGCAGGCAGCAGCATGTTCTCCTCACCGTATGGAGTGGCTAGGCTGGGCGAGGCGAACCAGCAACATGCCGAACCTGCCTAGGCGTGCACAGAGGCAGCGGCGAGTGCATGCGCCTGGTGCCTGGCATCCCGGGTGATTGTTTTGCCATGCAGGTTGACCTCATTCTGAGTGCTTCCCTTTCACCCAGAACGCCAGGTGCATGCGCTCTCCACCGCCTCTGCATACGCCCAGGCAGGTTCAGCATGTTGCTGATTTGCCTTGGCTGGCCCAGCCGCTCCGTGCAATGAGGAGAACGTGCCGCTGCCTGCTGGGGTCTGGATGGCGTAGCACAGGTAACGTGGACTCTCATGCTGCTTGTGGCGTCCCCTCCTCCGAAATCCACGGCTGTGTGAAGTGGGTGAGAGCCATTTGCTGATTTCCTTCAGGGGATGCCTGTTTTTCTCCCTCTCTCATTACAAATATCTTCCCACCACTCTGCTCTCATGGCTGTGTGGCTCTTGTCCAGAAATTTACAGTGGCCTTTCAAGCTATGGTCACTGGCAGCACAGCCACCAGCTGCACTGGTAGCCTGACCCCCTCTCCTTGTCCCTTCCTGGGCACAGAGGGAGGGAGGGACAATGAGAGGGAAGGAAGGAAGGAACGGACAATCGGAGGGAAGGAAGAGACAAAGTGGGAGGGAGGGAAGGAAGGAAGGGACAATGGGAGAGAGGGAAGGCGCTCACCGTAGTCCCACCCCCTCCACCAGAGACCCACGGATTCTTAGTACTATTGATGTATACAAAATTAGATATAGACATCTTTATTATATTTTACTAATATTATAGAAATAATATCAATTCATAAGTCAATATCCTGTTTTTCATGCTCTTATTAAAGTTTGATTTCTCATCAATATTTGCAGTATCTTTATCACTTATGATTTTCTCAATATTAATTATATTTATATAACTAAAAAATTTATTCATACCAATCCTCTTATTTTCAAATTTCCCATATCAAAAGAAGAAAATGCTATTTTAATTCTAAATCATATCTTTCATTATAAAAATCTAGTTATATCTAAGGGTCATCCTTTCTTTTTAATCATATTCAAACAGGTATATTAAACAGATAATGCCCCCTCTGATAGATCAAATCTTCTGGTTTTTTAAGTCTAACTCACTCTTTCTTTCTTTGCCAAGTAGCTTTCCAGGCCAATCGCCCAACATTTTTCTTTCTATTTTTGTGCAAACTGCTTGGCATGAGAAAGGCAATTTAGATAGAGTATTTTTTGGGGAGGGAAACTCCACCCATCCACATTCCCTAGACATTTCCCCTGCCCGCTCTATGTTCCGTTTTCTAGAATCTTCTTCCTTGTCCTCAGGTGTATTTTCATTGTTTTAGGTAGGTCTTGCAGTATTTTATTTGGATATGGCAGTCCATATTTACCTTCTCCTATCTCCTCATCTCTAGATCCATTTCTTCTGCTTCATCCTCTGATTTCTGGTTTATTTGTTCATACTTTGTAGTCATTGTCTGGGAGCTTTCCAGTTGTAACTTCAGTTTGGAGATTTGGTCCTTTATATCATCTAGGTTATTTTTAGTATCAATATGGTTTCTTTTTATGTCCTCTTTTTGTGCAACAATTATTTGATGAATTTGCTATAACATAGAGAGTATTTCCTTCTGAAAGGTATTTGTTTTTTCTTGAGGTATCACCAATCTCAGTAAGAGTGGAACAAAATTTCCTATAGTTTTCTGCTCTTTATATATAGCCTTTATAATACAATCCTAATAGCAATATTTTATGGTAATCCTTTGTCTCAAATATCCTGAAAATTATCAGGCAAGGTTGTAATCCACAATATTCCAAGTGTTCAAAATGCTCAACATTCTTTTCTTTCTCTTTTTTAAGTCTGTATGCGAGCCATCTTCCCGGCTTATCTGCATTTTCAAAAAAATTCTGTTTTGCTGCTTTGATTTTTTGTGCCAATTCCTCTTTCCATTTGATTTTTAAGATTTGGTTTTTGCGGTTCTCTCTGTAGTTCTAGTTCTAATCTTTTATATTCTTCTTCCAACCCCTTTTGTTTTTGCTTTTTCCCCTTGTTTTTCCTTCCTATATAAGAGATGGCTAATCCTCTAAAATACGCTTTGGCAGTGTCCCATACATTTTGCAAGGATGTTTCTCCATTTTTATTCTCTTTAAAAAAGAAATCTATTTCTTTCTCCATTCTTTGTATAAACTCCTTGTCTTTTAATATTGACTGTTTTAATGTCCATCTTAGTTTTCTTATTTGTCCTTTCCATTTAACTTTTATTGGATTATGGTCTGCCTAGGTATTCGGCTCCAATTCTATTTTCTGTATATTTTCTTGTAGCTCCGATGACATCCCTAATATGTTGATTCTCGACCATGATTGGTGCCTTTTAGAGTAGAAAGTATACTGTTTTTTCTCTGGTTTTAATTCTCTCCATAAATCTTGTATTCCTATTTCTTCCACCATTTTAAAAAAGGTCTTTGGTAAAGTTCTCCTAATTTTTTAATTTATTTTACTACTTTTATAGTCCAGTTTTACATCAACAATTGCATTGAAGTCTCCCACAATACAAATATAATCATATTCCATTTCTAAAATTTTCTTGTGTAAGAAAGAAAAGAAGTTGATACAAAGATTGAGAGATGAGACTGGTACTATTCAATACCAAAATGAAGCTAAGAAAAAAATAATAAAGGAATTTTATGAAAAATTTTATAACCGAGAGAAAATATCAGAAGATAAAATAAAACCATACCTGGAAAAAGCTAAATACCAAAAAGTGTCTGAAGAAGAGAAGACCATGCTGAACGAAAGAATAACAATGATGGAGCTAAACAGAAGCAATTAGGAGACAAAAAAATAATAAAACACCTGTGCCAGATGGCCTACAGACAGAATTTTATAAACACAAGACACATTAGGCCCATCTATGCTCAAAGTCTATAATGAAGCATTGTCAGAAACAGAGATACCTAAAACATGGACAGAAGCGAATATAATACTGATACCCAAATAAGATTTGGATTTATTACGAATAAAAAACTATAGGCCAATATCATTGTTAAATATAGATTATAAAATCTATGCTTCAGTAATAGCAGAGAGACTGAAAAGATTTTTAAATGATTTTATACACAGAGATCAGAATGGATTTCTACCTAAGAGGCAAATTAAAAATAATATGCAGATGATTTTGAATAGATTGGAATACTTTGAGATGCATCCTGGAAAGCAAATGGCACTGATCTTCCTTGAGGCACAGAAGGCATGTGACAATGTGAATTGGCAGTTTATGTTTTTACAATTAAAGTATGGACTTTGGAGAGAAATTTATTAATACAATTAAGGCAATATACCATAAACAAACAGCAAAGGTGATTATAAATGGGGACTTAATAGAAAACTTTAATATAACTAAGGCAAGAATGTCCTCTATCACCATTGTTATTTATATTAACTCTAGAGATGTTAAACAAAAATATTAGACAAGACAGTGGAATAAAAGTTAAAAACTTTACAGACAAACAGAAAAGAGAATTTGCAAAGATGATGGATATGCAGATTGCAAAGTAAGTTAAATATCTAGGAGTTCAATTAACAGCAAGATGTGTAACTATCAAAGAAGATAACTATGATAAATTGAAAGTGCAAATCAAAGTAGATTTGGAAAACTGGAAAAACCTACAACTGTCCTTGTTGGGCAGAATAGCTACAATTAAGATGAATATTTTGCCAAGATTACTGTACCTGTTTCAGATAATTCCAATAAGACTAGAAAAAAATACTTTGAAGAATTAAATAAAATGATATTAAAATTTATATGGCAAGGCAAAAAAGCGAAAATAAATGTAAAAATGTTACAAGATGCCAAAAATAGAGGAGGCTTTGGCCTTTCAAATTGGGAGCTATTTTATCCAGCATTGGTACTCACGTGGGTGAAAGAATGGATTAATTTGAGGAACATAAGATTGTTGACGTTGGAGGGTCATGATCTTCAATTGGGATGGCACGCGTTTTTGTGGTACGGAAAGAGTGAGATACATAGCTACTTTCAAAGTCATTATATTAGGAATACATTACTGCTAGTATGGACAAAAATTAAAGAACAACATATTTGAAAATACCAATCTGGTTATCTACAATGGAGGCACTAATACATCCGAATGTAATTAACATGGAAAAACACAAAACTCCCCAGGTTCTTCACCAGGTTTCCGTCGAGGGGGGCCGAGGGGACGGATGCCCTTCGGTGCAGGTGGCCCGAGGGTCTACTATACGCTTTCCCTCCCCGCTGCTACAAGCCACCATTCGCAGGCTGATATTGGAGCGAGTGGAGGTAATATTGGTTGCTCCATACTGGCCACGACGCCCGTGGTTTGCAGACCTAGTGGATCTGTCCCTGTCTCCGCCCTGGAGGTTTCCCCTGGACCAAGTGGCTCTCACCCAGGGAGAGCTCCGGCATCCGGACCCTCAGTGGCTCCAATTAGCCGCTTGGCACTTGAGCGGGAGAATCTAGCTAAACAGGCCTATTCCTCTGGGGTGATCTCTATGATCCAGGCCTCTAGACGCCCCTCGACAAACCGGATTTACGACGCCACATGGACGAATTTCTGCCAGTGGTGCTTCTCACATAAATTGGAACCCCTCTCAGTTACAGTCCCTAACATTTTAGATTATCTGCTGGGGGGCATTTCTAAGGGTTTGTCCACTAACACCATCCGTAGGCAGGTTGCGGCCTTGTCCACAGTCCTCACCTGTGATACCCTGGGTCCTCTTTCTCACCATCCAGCTATCTCTGCCTTTCTTAAAGGGGGGGCAACTCTGGTCCTCCCACAGTGTACAGATACCCATTTTGGGATTTGCCTACTGTGTTGCAGGCACTAACCACTGCCCCGTTCGAGCCTCTCCGATCTTGTTCTCTACATTTTCTCTCCTTGAAGGTGGCCTTTTTAGTGGCTATCACTTCGGCCAGAAGGATTTCAGAATTGGCCGCCCTCTCAGTCAGGGAAGATCTCTGTACCTTCCATGAGGATAGAGTGGTCCTTAGATTAGACCCCTCCTTTATTCCCAAGGTGAACACCAGTTTTCACAGGTCACTGGATCTCATTTTGTAAAGTTTTTGTCCAAATCCTTCTCACAGGCTGGAATGCCAGTGGCACAAACTGGATGTACGCAGGACCCTGCGCCTCTACATCAAGCGCACTGGGTCTTTCCGCAAGTCTGAGGCCTTGTTTGTCTCCTTTCAACCGTCGGCCATGTACAGGAAGGTGTCCTCTTCCACCATTGGCAGGTGGATCAGGGCTTGTATTGCTAGGGCTTATGCCTCCCAGTCACTTCCGGTCCCGGCTCGTATTACAGCTCACTCCACGCGCAGCGCGACGACCTCTGCGGCCTGGTCTACCCAGGCTTCTGTAGAGGAGATTTGCAGGGCGGCCTCTTGGTCGTCCCCATCTTCATTCATCTCACATTATAAGATTGATAGGTTTGCCGCCGCGGACGCCGCATTTGGCAGATGGGTTCTTCAACAGGTCGTTTCCTCTAGGGAGACACCAGCCTAGACCTTCCCTTCCCTAAGGGACATGGGGGGCTTTGGTATGTCCCAATCAGTGGATTCTACATCCACCATGCTGGAGAAAGGGCGTTGTCTTACCTGAACGCCTTTTCTCAGCATGGTGGTGTAGAATCCACACCTTCCCTTGGATAGGTGTCTAGGCTTGTGTAGCGTAACTTTTTTGGTAGTTTGGAGTCATTGCGTCAGACTTCGTCAGGATCCTTCGCCTCATCAAAACTGGGAGACACACCCAAAGGGAGCTGTGACCAAAGATCTGACTTAGTCTCTCTGAGCAGGAAGGCTGAAATAACCCAATCGGTGGATTCTACACCACCATGCTGAGAAAAGGCGTTCAGGTAAGACAACGCCCCTTTTCTTTCTCTCCCACTAGCTCTTGAGATTAAAAGTCCAAGCTCAAGTAGGTATTTATAGTCCAAGAAGGTCAGGATAGTAAATATGCCAAATTATTTTCCTTTATTGTACCAAGCAGCCAAGTAGTTAGTTATGGTTCTGTATTCAAATCCACCACTAGATGTCATTCAAAGTCTATTTTCCACTCTTAAAACAAAGAGTTGATTTCTTATATTTCACCTCAATAATTTTTTTTAAAGAGAAAATCTTAAATTATCTCAGTTTTCAGATTTATCAAAATGGGAGATTTGTATTACTTTCACTTCAATATTGTGTATTTCTGTCCCCAATAACAAATTTAAAACGCCGCTTCCGTTCACATCCGGAGGTTTTAGGCTTCTTGGGAGCCTTTCCCAGGAAATTCAATTGTAAAATAGTAAAGAAAGGATCAGTAGTCTCACCCAGTCCAAACATGCTGTTTCTGAAGTGCTAATTAAAGCTTTGTTCTTCGGTTGTCAGCAGCTAATAGCCAGCTGTAGAAGTGTGGCCAATCTTTCCCCTGCTGGTTTAGAGGGCTTTCCTTGGATCGAACAGAGAGACCACTGTCTCTCTGTGATTGTCAAGGCACCCCTCCTCTTCGGGGTGACTTTAAGCCCTTTTCAGGGCCCCCAGCAGGGTGAAATCAGGCAGGACGTCCCATCTCGTCGTGACGCAAAACCGGAAGTCTGGTTAATTGTTCTAACTGTCAGGAAATTTCTTCTTAGTTCTAGGTTGCTTCTCTCCTTGATTGCTTTCCATCCATTGCTTCTTGTCCTGCCCTAAGGTGCTTTGGAGAATAGCTTGACTTCCTCTTCTTTGTGGCAATCTCTGAGATATTGGAACACTGCTATCATGTCACCCCTAGTCCTTCTCTTCATTAAACTAGACATACCCAATTCCAGCAACCATTCCTTATATGTTTTAGCCTCCAGTCCCCTAATCATCTTTTTTTTTAAAACACATTTTATTGGTTTTTTAATTTTTAAGAAAAAGTACTCGGGACACACCATGGTGTTTGGGTAATCAAACATTCAAAAGTGAAAACATATACACAACTCAACTCAATACATTCACTGTCTCCTCTCTATTTCCCTCAAATAGCATAATACATTTAAAATATTCCATTTCTAATTTAAATTTCTATTACTGCTAAACCTGTTTTAAAACTTTGTCAGTTTACAATTACCATAATCAAATTTAACTTTAAATCAACAAGTTATCAATTCAGGTATCCGTTCCAGATATATTCTAATTCTTAATCTCTCAGATCCCTCATTTTATCACCATTCTCATTTATTTCTTCTTCCACTACACAATAGATATCCGAATTAAAATAAAATATTAAACTACCCTATACATATATAATCCCACAATCGATCAATCTCTTTAAGACAGTGGTTCTCAACCTTTTTAATGCCGTGACCCCCAACCGGTCATAAGTCGAGGACTTCCCAACCGGTCGTAAGTCGAGGACTTCCCAACCAGTCGTAAGTTGAGGACTTCCCAACCAGTCAAAAGTCGAGGACTTCCCAACCGGTCGTAAGTCGAGGACTTTCCCTGCCCGGGAGCGCCGTACATGCGTGGTGCTGCCCCCTGCGCCGGCCGAGGCGTAGCTGGCAAGGCAGCGACGGCGCAGGGTGACCACTGGCTCCACCCAATCAGAACACAGCTGAGCTCCCAGCCAATCAGTTCAAACCCCCACTGGCAGTTAAAAGGAAGAAACAGCTAAAATCTCACATTGCTCCTAGAAGCAGAAGCCGAAGATGACGAATGAGACTTCGTCGAAACTTTGCCAAGACACTTCAAATTCTACATGGGAGAAAACCCGAAGAACCAAAGACCTACATACAAACACCCGCGAAAACCTCAGAAAACATATATATATATATGTATGTATGTATGTATGTATGTATGTATGTATACACACACACACACACACACACACACACACACACACACACACACACACATATATATATACCCATCGTTGTGGGTTTGGGTTTGCTTTTTGCGTGGGTGTGTGATGGTGAGGCACGACCACAAACCAGAAGCCAGACCACAGCTGCATCATTAACCACCTTAAACCCCTCCAATCCATACATGAAGCAAACTGACACCCACCATGAAGATGAGGCATGACCACGAACGCGAAGCCAAACAGCTATGCAGCTCACCATCTCTAATCCCTGCAACTCAGACTAACCTGAGCACAACAAAGCCCCCACCCAAACAGAACACTCCCCCAGCCAATCAGAGCATAGCCAACCCCCCATCCAATCAGAGCACAGCCAAGCCCCTAACCAATCAGAACACAGCTCCACCCAATCAGAACACAGCCGAGCTCCCAGCCAATCAGTTTAAACCCCCACTGGCAGTTAAAAGGAAGAAATAGCTACAATCACACATTCCTCCTAGAAGCACGAAGCCGAAAGCACCAGCCTGAAGATGACGAATGGGACTTCGTCGAAACGTCGCCAAGACACTTCAAATTCTACATGGGAGAAAACCCGAAGAACCAAAGACCTACATACAAACACCCGTGAAAACCTCAGAAAACATATATATATATATATATATATATATATATATATATATATATATATATATATATATATATATATATATATATATATATATATATATATATATATATATATATATATATATATATATATACACACACACACACACACACACACACACACACACACACACACACACACACACACACACCTTACTTCTGACTCTAAATCTTAATCCTTAAAACAGTCCAACATTGCCTTTTAATCCATTACACAATTTTAAATTTCTCTTTTCAGTCTGATTCTGACTTTTTTTCTGTGCCAGGTTTCCATAACCAAGCTTCCCTTTCAGTCTGTAGATCTATCTTTGTTGCTTGCAGTGGCCTTTGAATGGATAGGAGTCCCTAATCATCTTTGTTGCTCTCTCTGCACTCAGTCTAAGAAACCCTGGTTGAAGACCATCCTTAAATAAGATAGCTTATTGGATGACTTTGGGCCAATTGCTGTTTGTCAGCCCAGTCTACTTTGTCAATGGCTGTTGGAAAAGATAGGGAGTTACCTATGTTACTTTAAACTCATGAAGTAATATAACTCTTACAAATAAATTAATATATAAATAAAGCAAATTCCAGCATAATTTCTTAGTTATGCAACTTATAATGAAACTGCTAGGATGAAAATACGTTATGCATGCATGTTGCTTTCTGGACTTAAGGAACCATAAAGATTTCCAAGATGGATCATGGGACAGCTGAATAGGAATATCATATGTGGGTAATATTTATTACACTATATGATCTTTAAAAAAGGAATAAGCAAAAGCTCTACTGTATATTGGATCTATTAGAATTATGGAGTGTTTCAGATTCATTATCAAAAACTGCTTCAAATTGCAAAACTAGTTCTCGTCTCTTTAAAAGTGTCTTTTCCTGGGATTATATGTCTGTCCTCTGTAGTTGTTGTATAATGTTAAAAAAAGACATGGCAGTTTAGCCATTTTAAAAAGAGTGGTGTTAATATGAGGGTTTGGTTAGTTATATCCCTCTTCCGCACTGTCTACACCTAACCTTTGCCATCTTTTTCGTCCTGCTGCTGGCCCAGGATCCAGTTGCTTTGCAAGGGTGCAGGCCTGGGACGTGCACGTGACAGGGCAACATAGCCTTGTCTGCAAAGTGAGCTTGCCAGGCCCAGCCATGAAGCAGTGGGAAAAACAGTGGGATCCCCATTGGTGGGTGAAGCTGGAGAGCTGCCAGAAGTTCCCTAGCAAAGTTGGAGTCTGTGTGGGAAGTGCTGTTCTGGGTGGTGGCACAACTGGAGGAAGTAGAGGGATGCAGGCTTCTCAAGGGACAGCACACATCCTGCAGCTCATGTTGCAAACACTCCTGGGAAGCCTTGCCCTGAAACTGCCTCTGGCGAAACCTCACCAACTGAGGCTCTGCAGGAGGCACTTCCAGAGGCAAGTCTTTGCAAGAGAAGCTGTACTGTAGCTCAGGGGTTGCTTTTTGCTTCGGTTTTTTTTTTTTTTTTTTGGTAGCCAAAGCCTCGTCCAGCCTCACCAAAGAGTGCAACACAAAGGACTTATTTGTGCATCATGGCTCTGGAGCGGCTTTTAGTATCTTTTTTTTCTTCCGCAGCCCAGCAGCCAGGCCCAACATACTTGGTCAGTAGTGGGAACAAGAAGACAGTGAAATTCATCTGAGGCAAAAGAGCGCAGGGTGGCAGGAATCGTATTTTTTTTAAAGAATATTTTTATTAATTTTTTCAAAAAAAAATTTACAGAAAAAAAAACAACTCAACTGGTAACAATCATTTAAAACATTTGCCATATAATCAAAATAAGTGCTCGGTACCCCCACCACCACATCCTCCTAAATCTATACTGTCCCCCTCATCTTTCCATCTAACTACCTACTTTTCCCTTTCTCTACTTCTCCACTTCCCCTCCGCCCACCTCTATCCCCTTTCTTCTCCCTCTTGCCCTCTTCCTACTTGCCTCACCTTCACTCCTCCCTCCTTTTCCGTCCAATGTGGTGCCCAGCGGCCTTCCGAGCAACCTCTTGATACGTATAAATAAATATTTACTCTCATCTAAACCCCAATTACCGTTTAGAGGAATCGGCAGGAATCGTATTGTTGTAGGTTACAGAATATTACTTAGGGAGTTGTGAGTTTGATTTGGGAAAAAATACTGGTGCTATAGAGTGCAACAGTTAGCATCTCCATTTGCAGCACAAATGAAAACATTTTAAATTCAGTCAATAAATTATGTTTTTCATTTTATATACAGTGTTTTTATAAAATGCATTATCCATAACATAATGTATTCAAAATGGGTCACCTCAGATGTTAAAAATAAATTCTGGATATATTTCAGTTTTTCCTAAAACTGGTTTTAATGAAGAAAGGAAGCAAGAATTCTTTCCCCAGGTTTTATTCATTGCTTCCAACTTACCCATTGTTTTCCAGTTGAAAAATTTTCATTGCTAAATTCTGTAACAGTATGATAAATACAAATATTCTTCCTTGACATTTGCAGATAAATAAAATAGTGGTGCTGCTTCCATACCGACACAAGCAAGTATCCTCACTAGCAGTATATGGAATTGATGGAGGAGGTCATGCAACTCATCTAATATAGTAGGCAATGGATACTTGTCCCTGATTAAAATCAACGGTATTTCTGAAGTAGAGCTGTTTGTTTGATGTATAAAGAATATTAGGTATGGGACAAAGGTTAGGATGCTTTAAACAAACGATCCTTTCAGTCAAAGTAAGAGAATACTTTGTGTGTAAATTTGTGCCTCATAGTTTATTGAAAGAAACAAATGGTCTCTGGTTCCAGAACTGGAGAGATTGAAGCTATTATGTTGTCAGCAAATCATGGAAAACAGTAACAGCTATCAAAGTGCAGACTTATTTGAGGGTACGGAAGCTGGAAGAAGCAACAGATGAGCTGTCCTTGGTACAGTATATGGAACTACAGTTCAGTAGGAATTACTTTTGAATGGATAGATGAAAGTAATTTTAATAATATAGCAACCTGAGTAGAACATTCAAAGAAAAATATAAATCTCTGTACTTTTTTTATCAAAGTCTATATAGGTTTTTTTTTAAGTAAAGGATAAAAAGTTAGGAAACACAAATAACATCTCTGCAATTTTGAATACATTTTGAGAAGGTTGAAGAAAGTTATGTTATTGGTATGTTTGAAGTATTTTCAAAACGAAAGCTAGTGAATTGAAAATGTATTGGCTATGCAATAAAAAAGTCTAATAATTGATTAATAAATTGGGATTAGGCACTTTGTTCTCCTGAAGCACAAATTATTTATTACATGTATAGTTAGCAAATAATAAAACTTTAGTGCTCAACACTTATCCCTTGCGCCTGATGTTAATAAATTCAAAAGAAACAAGGTTATAAATGAGTTAATGCCTAAAAATATATAAATTGTGGTAATAGTTAAGTAACATAAAATATATCTATGTAGCAGAAATGTGAACAGCCAAGTTCTGGCAGATGTAATATGCTTACTGCACAAAATCTAGCCATATGCCATGTAATAAATAGCAATAAGTCGCATCTGCCATAGGTCAAATCTAAGCAATCAGGATAACAGCTGATCAGAGAGGGGATAAATCTTATTTGAATGTCTGTATAAATGGAACAGTGAACAAGTACATATTCTGTGGTTCCCATCTCCAGAATCACAGGGGCGGAGCCTTTCAGCCAAGGCCACCTTTTATATTTGTCAACCAAAACTACAGAAGGAGAGTATGACATTGGATGAGGGAGAAAGCTTTCCTATGGCTTTGTGAACTAGCTTGCAGAAAGGATTATTTATTTAATATTTGCTGATGATAGTAAGGCACAGGAACTAGAGCCCCAGAGCTCTGTGTGCAGAGAGTCACATTAAAGCGTGTGGATTTCAGATAATTGGTTTTGTGCATTGTCCCTTGAAGATAGTCTAGAACAGGGCTTTTCAACCGGTGGTATGCATACCACTGGTGGTACTTTGACACCTGGCAGGTGGTACACAACCGTCCTAGAGAAGTGGCAGCAGAGGGGAGAGGAATGAACTGAAGTGGCGGCAGCGCCTCACAAGCCTGAGGAAGAGACAGCTGGAGCTGCAGGGCTGTCGAGGCTCGACAGAGGCTCCAGGATCAGCGCCAGGCTCCAGCTGATTGGTACTTCCGGGAGCTGGAGGTGCACTGAAGAGAAGAGGAGGGAGAGAGGAGACGATATAAAAGGTTTTGGCAGAAAAGGACAAGTGAGGGGCTGCCCCGCCCCCTGGGCGCACGAAGAGATGGCAAGCGCCTGGCATCCCTGCTGACCATTGAAAAAGAAAAAAGGCAAGAGAAGCGCTCGCTGCCTTCTCTGTGCACCCCAGGGGGTGGGGCAGAGACAGCAGGAGGGGCCTCGCTGGCTCCAGGGCTCCCCGTGGATCTAAGCCTGGGCATGTTCTGGCTTTCATGGCCCCCACCAGTAGATCAGCGTCACGCCCATTCACTGACCTAGCCTTGCAGCCACAAGGTTTCCCTTTCACTGGAACTGCCCCTGCCTGCATGGGATAGCTATGGCTGGTGGCAGCATGGCCACTGGCAGCGTTGGCAATCTCTCCCCCTCCCGCCATCTCTTCCTGAGTGTAGAGGAAGGAAAGAGAAGCAGGGGAGGGGGGAAGAAGGAAGGAAAGAAAGAAGGAGAGAACGAAGGAAGGAAAAAGCTGGGAAAGGGACTGCCTTCTGAACGTTTCATGGGTTCATTTTTTTTAAGCTGCCGAGGCTCCAGGCAGAGGTTTCCCATTTTGAGCCCACCCCTCCCCTCGTCTTTGACTCTATGCCTCTCCCAGACCTGCACATGTGTTTGTGTGTATGTGCACGTGCATGCACGTGTGAGGGGGAGGTTCTCACTCCTTGCAGCCCCACACTCTGATATTGGGGAGGAAAAGAATGGGAGAAATAAGAGAAGCTATGATGGGAGCTTTTTGCAGCCTTCCAAGGGGCTGGGGGGCGGAAGCTGAGGGACGCAGGGTGCGATGTGATCAGCGGCACGTTGAGGAAAAAAAGCAATGACTCCAAAAAAACAACTTTCATTAGTTTGCAGCCTGCCATCGCAGAATATCTCTGTTGAGGGTGCGGGGCTGCAAGGGGTGAGATCTCCGTGCACGCATACACACACACACACAAACAAGTGTGCGGGTCTGGGAGAGGTGAGCTGAGAGCCACGCAAAGGCAACCGTGGGGATCAAAATGTGAAGCCTCTGCCCACCATTGCCTGCCTGCTGCCACCTCTGCCTGGAGCCTCTGGCAGTTTTAAAAAAAAGCAGGGAAGGGAGGGGAAGGAAGGAAGGAAGGAAGGAGAGACAATTGGGTTGGAAATGCCCCAGTTCGAAGGAGAAAGCAATTTTGTGTTCTGTTTTGTCACAGACAGAATTTTGTGGGCAATCCAAGTTAACACTGGTATTCTTGAATTGTGAGGTCTTAGGAAAGTATCCCCTCCTTGTGTGTTGCTGACAGTCATATCCAGTGGGAAAAACAGGACAAAGCAGAGTGGGGGAAATATTTTCCTTTGCTATATTTCCAGTCTGAATTAGATCAAGCAGGGTCCCTACAAGAGAGCCCTTTTAAGGATTGTGTATTAATAGAAAAGCAACTAAGCTACCTCTGTTCATAAACACTCTTGCACATAAAAAATGGAGGAGCTCTGATCCACTGTCACAGCCACCATTTTGACAGCTTTGCTGTACGTTTGTCTGTGGACGCCCCCACTAAATGCAAGCATTATTAACCTCACGGCCGCCATTTTAGCTGCCATCTGCCAAGTCCGGCCTGCACCCCCATGCGATCTCCCCGTGCAGCCGCCATTTTGGACACGTGGCGGGCCGCTTGAACAAAGGTGCCCTAGGCTGCAGTAAATTTGACATTCCTAGGTCGGTAGTAAGGCTCCTCTGTGCTCAAACACGGACCACTCTGGTGCAAATATTCTTGACCTGGCCACCAAAGGATTTCAACAGGCTGCGCTCCAGTTGGCTGTCATGGCCTCTGCCGCAGTTTGATCTGCCCGGCAAGCGTGTCGACCTCTCCCTTGTCACCTCCAAGACTCAAAGGGGCACTGAGGTACCGGTCAGTTGGCCAGGGGGAGCAGTGCTCGTTTTCCTGCTCCAGCTGCTTTCGCCAACCCGCCAATTGATCCCCTGCCAGAGCTCCCTCTCAGTACTTCCTGAGATAGCTCCCCTCAGGATGGAGGACTCCACGGTGCCCCAACCTACGGCCACCACCTCCCCATTCACAAGCCAAGAAAGGCTTTTCCAAACAGGAGGCTGCAGGCAGGATCAAGGCAAAGGCAAAGGCCATTTCCAGGAAGCCCACTAAATTGGCGGAGAAACAGGTGAGCAGGAGGCACCAGGCCCTGGAAAAGGAGTTCTCCAGAGCGCAGAGGCAGGCCAGAGCAGAGGCGGAACAGGCAGGGGCCCCAGACTTTGATCTTCCACTGGGGCCTTCGACTTCTGCCCAGAGGGTATGGTCCCCATAGGACATTTCCATGATGCACCCCCCTCCCTCCAGGGCGGGTCACAACATTACCACCCAGCCACCTTCATTCCCATCGTGGGCCACACATCTGGGACTGGAGGCCACCTTCAGGCCTACAGCTGTCGGGATCAGGGGAGTTGACCTTGTAGGCACCCCTCCTGATGATCACCTTGAAGCCCTGATTTCTCAGGCGATTGACTGGGCTCTTACCACACGGTCCTATCGGATGCCCGGAACAGACTCAATGGCACCCTTACCTCCATCTTATTTTTCCCAGTCAGGTCCTCCCGGGTACCGTAGTCCCCCCTCACCTTCCCACTCGTCGTATAGCAGGGCTTCTTCTCCAGTGGAGTACGACCAGCCAGACATTCCATGGTCGGAGGAGGAGAACCCTCCTCCAGACCCTTCTCCACCTGGAGGTCTCTTCAACCCTGCCCTCTTTACCACTGCTGCGCAATGCCAGCACGACAGCCAACATAGGTCCTGATCGGGTCCCTCAACCGGACCCTCCGCCCAAATCCGATGTTCTTTGAGACTATTACGACTCAGCACCATGTCCCTTATCCATCCCTTTTCCTCAGCACTGTTCAGAAGCAGTGGGTCTCACCAGGTACCTCCCCCCCCGGCAGGAAAGGACAAAAAATTGTTCAGCACGGCACCAGATTTGACTGACGCCCTGGAGGTACCAAAGGTAGACGAACCTTTGGCCTTTCTCCTGTCCTCGTCCAGTGTCGGGAGATATGGCTGAGGCGCTAAAGACAGAGGACAGGAGATGGGAATTGGCCTTCTGCAGGACCCACCAGGCAGCGGTATGGGCAGTGAGAACAGCCACTTGCACTTCCTTCTTTACCTTTTTTACCTCCCTCCTCTGGCTTCGTCAACTTCAAACCAGGATCCCTCCAGAGGAGATACGCACTCACCAGGATCTCAGTAAACTGGTTGCAGCGACAGAGTATGCTTCCAATGCTACTTTGCAGGTGGCCAGATTTTCCTCCAAGTCCATTGCATCCAATGTCACAGCACGTCGGATGTTATGGCTTAAACATTGGCAAGCCGACGCCAAATCCAAGTGGCGTTTGGCGGCGGCCCCTTATCAAGGATGTCATTTGTTTGGAGAGGTCCTAAATCCTTATTTGATAGGGAATAAGGATAAGTGGAAGGTCATGACACATCCCAACAGGCACGCTAATCCGTACCCTCACAGACAGTCCTTTCACTCAGGAACAGGCTCGGGAGCCTCGCAGCCTCTCCACCCCTTCACGGCCATACAGGACTGTCCTTCCGACAGAACTGGTTTCAGATCCAGGCAACAGTACCAGGGCAAGCAGCCCTTTTGTGGGGGAGGTCGCCCCTTCAGGAGGTCCAAGTGACTCCCGGGCGGCCCCCCCATAGGTGGCAGGCCATTCCTCTTTTTCCACCAGTGGGAGCTCACCACCATAGACTCCTGGGTCCTCCAAACCATCCAATTTGGCCTGTCCCTGGAATTTGTGTCCAGCCCACCAAGACGCTTCATCTTTTGCCCCCAGTCACGGAACTCAATCAAACAGGGTCTTATGCAAGAGGCCATTTGTCATCTTCTAGACATAAGAGCAATAGAACTGGTACCGGCTGGTCAGAAAGGAGAGGGATTCTATTCCATCCTCTTCGTAGTTCCCAAGGCCTCGGGAGGATGGAGGGTGATTCTAGAATTCCCACATTGCATACCTGAAATTCAAAATGCAAACGCTCCAGTCTATCCTAGGTAGCGTCAGAAAAGGAGACTTCCTGACGTCCATAGACCTCATGGAAGCGTATCTCCACATCCCTATCCTTCCTAATCACCGCCAGTTCCTCAGGTTCTATTATATGGGCCACCATTACCAGTACAGGGCCCTGCCATTCGGACTCTTCTCGGCTCCCCGGGTGTTCACAAAGATCCTGGCGGTGCTTGCAGCAAACCTAAGACTGGTGCCAGTACGCATTCAATGCTACCTGGACAACATTCTCATTCAGTCGTCCTCCCTTCTGGCGGCCCAGTCAGACCTGAGTTTGTCAATCCAGCTCCTCCAACAGCACGGCTTCTTGGTGAACTTCCAAAAGAGACACACAGTTCCCTCGACCCAAATTCTACACCTGGGCTTCGTCATAGACACAGTCGATTGCCTGGTCTATCTATCACAAGGGCGTCGGGACAGTATCCGGGACCCAGCACTCAAGGTATGCAGGGAACGTGTAGTGTCGCTGGCCCTACTTTCCCAACTCCTGGGAAAGATGGTTTCTTGTATCGCCATAGTCACTTGGGCCAGACTCCATTCCAGGAATCTCCAATGGTTTCTGCTCCCCTTCCAGAGGTTGGGCACCAGTTCATTCAGCCAACAGGTAAGGGTTCCTGCCCAAACCCTGAGATCCCTCCATTGGTGGTTCTCGCCTGCGGTAGCCAGAGGGTGACCCTTCAAGGAACCTGTCTGTCTCACACTTATGACGGAAGCCAGTCTGTTTGGTTGGGGAGCACATCTTTGATCTCAGTTTACTCAGGGTCGATGGTCCCAAGCAGACCTGAGACACAACATCAATTGGTTGGAGCTCAGAGCCATACACCTGGCTCTCCGTCACTTCCACATCAAAGTTGCAAGACAGCCTTGATAGGGGCTTAGCCCCTAATACCATCTGTAGACAGGTGGCAGCCCTATCAATCTTACTTACCTGTGCCCATTCGGTCCCTTCGTGCCCAAGGTCAACTCCCTTTTTCATAGGGCCCAGGAGATTGTTTTGCCAGATTTTTGTCCTAATCCTTCCCATGACTTGGAGCAGCAGTGGCACACAGTGGACGTCCATAGGGCACTACACCGATACATCAGGTGAACGGCGTCATTCCACAAGTCTGAGGCCCTCTTCGTTTCCTTCCACCCTACCTCTCTAAAACAGAAGGTGTCGGCCTCCACTATAGGCAGGTGGATCAGGGCTTGCATTGCGGAGGCATACCAGTCTTTTTCCCTGCCAGCTCCAAGGCATTAAGATGAAGCATTAACATCGAACCTCAACTTTTTACTTTTCCATAATTAATAAACTAGCCATTTCTATAAGCAACAAATGAATCTAAGCAGTGAAACCCAAAATCCCCCCTTTTTTTCAGTTATCAAGTTTTTGACACCTTGCTGCTTTATTTATCGTATCCAGCCTGTGCCTTTTTTCTTGCCAAATCACCAGGATCCCTTCCGGCATCAACCACCTAAAATTAATATTCCGTCTTACTAGTTTTGATGTGATATGTGATAAGGTCTTCTAAGATCTGTTACTCTCCTGGGAACCTGCTTAAGAACTGTTAGTTGTTTTCCTTTATATTCTATTGGATCATCTCTAGATCTGTGCAAGATCTCATCTCTAACTGACTTCTTGACAAGTCTGATATGCACTTCCTTGGATAAGTTGTTTCTTCTTGCATAATATATGTGTATTCTATATATTTCATCTATCTCATTTGCCATGTCTTCTTTCTCGATTCCTAAGGCTCTCGCTAACAGTTCAGTCATCATTTCTGGGAGATCCTCCCCTTTCTCCAGCATGGTGGATGTAGAATCCACTTGATTGGGTTATTTCAGCCTTCCTGCTCAGAGAGACTAAGTCAGAGCTTTGGTCACGCCTCCCTCTGGGCGTGGCTCCCCAGTTTTGACTTAGTCTTAGCTCAGCAGGATCGCAAAAAATTGACTCCAGATAGGTTTTTTTGTTTTTTATATCTAAATTGGAATTTTTTTATCTAAATTACCTTAATTTTTTTTCCAAATTGATTTGAGGTTTTGGCTGGACTCTGTCCGGCCCCCACAGGAGTCCCTGCCCATGAGCAACATTGAGGTTACCATGACCACTTTGGCCACACCCACCCATTCTGCCATGACCACCACAGCCACGCCCACCCAGTGGGCCACTCCGACCGGGCACCCGGCGATAAATAAGTGGGTTTTGGGTTGCAGTTTGGACACTTGATTTCTAAAAGGTTTGCCATCACTGGGCTAGAGTATTTATCACTTTCAAATGCTCATATACCACTACAAATCTAATTTAACTAAATAGTTATATATAATAATAACATGACAGTTGATTCATTCAAATATTATAGCAAGTAATTCAATTCATTGACAACACAGTCCAAATTTTACAGTTGATCTCTTGACAGTTGTAGGGATTAACACAGACATGTCAAACACAAGGCCCGAGGGCCGGATGCAGCCCGCAAAGTGGCTTCATGTGGCCCGCGAAGCCATCCTGGAAACAGTGAGGGATCAGTTCCCGCTGCCTTGGCCCTGGTCCAGGCCAGCCAGGAGCCAGTGTACAATTTTGTGGTGGCCATCTTGGCACTTGCCCTTGTGGACCATGCCTTGGCACTTGCCCCAGTCCCACCCCCTTCTGCCAGAGACCCTCAGATCTGTCTCACTCCTGCCCAGGCCCCCACAGGTACCCTTGATGCGAATGATGTAGAACTGGCCATGCCCACCCAGTAGCCATACCCACTCCATCCATGCCCATCTAGTAGGCTGCACCCACTCTGGCCACGCCCACCCACCCACCCCCCTAGGGCAACCGCAGTGCTGATGCGGCCCTCAGTGAAATTGAGTTTGACACCCCTGGATTAACACAATCAGTAAGATAGACAAGTAAATTATTATTCAAAATGTCTGCTCTTTTTGCTCAGTCAGGACTTTTGTTTCTCAAATTTTAATTTCCTTCTTAGCTTTGTTGAAGGGGCTAAAGGGAAAAAAACCCTTTTATCTATTAATCCTTTAAAGCTTATAGGTCTATTGCTTTAAGATAAAGTCTGTTTTCCCTCGTGTTTCTTATCACCACTATCACACAGGGGAGGTAGTTTTTACCCCTTTCGCTCTGGGGCTTCTTTTGTCTTCTTTCCTTCTTTGAAATTCTCTGGAATGATTTAACGATCCGGATCAATTGGAAAGGATCACTGAGTACTCACATCACCAGGCTTGTTGTATCATTGTCCCGCTAAATCACTGCTATCTTTGTCCAGCTGACAGCTGTCATTTCTTCATGGCCACCATTATGGGCCGTTTCCTTCTACTTCTCGGCTTCTCCGAGGCTTTCCTGCTTTTACAGTTCAGACTGCTGTCCGAAAATGCGCTGCTGGGCGCCTCCTCTTCCAATCTCCCTCCAAGGGATTGGGGAGTGAGACCTCCATGCATTTCTATAAGCAACAAATCAATCTAAGCAGTGAAACCCAAAATCCCCCCCTTTTTTCAGTCATCAAGTTTTTGACACCTTGCTAAGCACTGGTGGTACTCGAATATTGCCATGTCCTAAAAGTGGTACAATCTGTGAAAAAGTTGAAAAGCCCTGGTCATAAGGATACCATGGTCCACAGTTTTGAACTATTTTGTTTCATTGAATGAATGACAGCAAACTGGGAAGGGGGGAAAAGATAGAAAATGTATCTACTATTCACATCCTATCAAGGTTGGGTCATCAATGTTTTTCATACATAATGATGGAAGGCTCCCAATTAATAGCTCCACTACTTCACAAAAAACATAATGAACAGGCTCTGTCGCCAAACACAAGCCTCTTTTCCACTGATGATCAAAATCACTACAAAGCTAGAAATTATTTATCATAAGCAAATGGGAGAAATTCTGGAGGGCAGAAATGCTATCATCTTAGAAGTAAGGTTTCCAAGATTCTGTTGGAATTATCTCTTCAGAAAGAGGAAGAACAACTGTAGGGCAGTGTCCCTCACTCGGTGCGAGACGATATTCCAGGGGATGTGAAAACTTGGGTTTAAAAGTTTCAAGATTATAGTGTATATGCATAATTTGTTGCTGTTATTTCAAACTTTTGTAAGGGGTACGAGAATATATCAGAAGCATTCTAGGGGTGCGGGGTATAGAAAAGGTTGGGAACCGCTGGTCTAGAAGAATACCATGGTCAATGATATTGAACACTGCTAAGAGAACAAGGAGGACCAGGAGGGTTCAAATCCCATAACTCTCTTTAGACATCATCCAAGACCACAATCAAGGCAATTTCTATGTTGTGAAGGCCCCCCTCCCTTAGCATCTTGAAGCTTCTCATTGTGGAATTGTGATGGATATCCAGACAGCATTCTTTGAACAATAATAAGGAATATGAGTAATTCAGATATTTGCATTGTTACTCTTTTGTGACAATTATTTAGCAATAATTACAATATTTCTTGAACTTTAGTTTAAGGAAAAGCATATAATAGTTACATTTAAATCAGTATATACTAAGTGGGTGTCCTGGCGAAAAGTAATGATAGGACACCATAATTTAAAAGATTCTTGTTACCTCCCACCTCATCCAAAGATGGATCCACAAGGAAATAGAGGTGATTTGATGTTTTAAAGAAAAAAGTATGATGAACTTAGTGACTCAACTGATGAAATTTTACATAATGGTTTACATAAGTAGTTTTTTTTTATATAAGCTAGTATCTATATTTCCATTTTTTTTTCCAGAAATGTTCTCATTGCCAGGAACCAGGAGCCACCTTAGGCTGCTACAACAAAGGCTGCTCCTTCCGGTATCATTATCCATGTGCCATTGATGCAGGTAAAAAAAATGAAGTTACTGATATGAAAATATGAGAGAGAGAGAGAGAGAGAGAGAGAGAGAGAGAGAGAGAGAGAGAGAGAGAGAGCTGCTAAAGTGGCATGTTATATAAAAAATTACAAATATTTATGAAAAACTGTTCAAGGTATTACTTAAAATGCAACAGTGAAGATTAAAACATGACAGTATTTTATATAGAAATGGGACTTCTTCCAGATATAAAGGCAGAATTTTGCGAATCTGTGCCTTTCCCCTTCCTCATATGAAAAAGTGAGCTAAAATATAATTTGGTATTAGTATTAGTATTTTAATCATAAGGGTATTGCCCTACCAGAAATAAAACCGTATCCCCAAATTATATCTTACATTTGAGGATTCTTACCCAACTTGTAAATATGATTGGAACATTAAAAAAATAATTGAGTAGTTGATGAAATCTGTTGCGAATTGCTATCTGCGCTAACAACTATATATTTATTAGATTAATATACTGCTTTTCCTCTAGGAGCCTGCAGTTTACATATCTTTCCCTCCAGTTTTATTCCCATAAGAACCCTCTGAGGTAGTTTGAACTGAGAGACAGAAACTGACCTAAGATCACTCCTCCCACAGCTGAAGTTGACTTAAACCTGAAACTCACCAATCTTAATTTTTCCACATCATAACCAGCACACTGAAACCTGAAATTAATGATACCAAGTTATTTCATTTGCAGAGAAGATTCAGTAGGATAATTGTGTTTAGGATATTGACAGTTACAGTCAAGAAGAATTAAAGGATTTAATTATTTTAGAAATTCTGTTTAGAAGGCTGGTATTGGAAGAAATAGTGTTTAACAGTAATTGGTTTTTCTACAATCCTAAACTGGCATTTTCTGTTCAGGTATCTTGGCTTTGCAAAAAATTGGGAAATGCTCTTTTTAAAAATAAATATTTTTAAACATTTCATGCTAGCCTGTAGCAGTTTTTTTTTTACCTTGATTCATCATTAATTTAAACTTTTTCTACTAATAGATTATTATTTATTAGTCATTTATTAAAAAGTGAGTCAGCCTTTAATTCAAGCAACTAATTGCTGCTAATTGGAAAGTCGTGGGAAAAAAGTTTTAGGAAAAATGGTTTCCTGGAAAAATTAGAGTTTTTAAAGCAAAAGTATTTGAACAAATCATCTGGGTAAAACGGGTTCTCAACCTTGGCAACTTTAAGACTTGTGGACTTCAACTGGCTGAGGAATTCTGGGAGTTGAAGTCCACAAGTCTTAAAGTTGCCAAGGTTGAGAACCCCTGGTGTAAAAGAAAAAATGTGTACTGAAATTGAAAACAATCAGGGTAGGAAAAAAGGTTCTGACAATGACCTATTTGCTGGCTTTTTAAAAATGATGTTTGAACTAGAAAGACTGTTGTGCTGATCAGATTTATTTTATAATTGTCCATGCCTGAAAATACTTGAGTTTCCATCACTTTTTAAATTATAATAATATTCTGGGGAGGGGAGAATCTAATAAATATCTTTAAAGATTCCAGTTTAGTGAAAACTGTCTTTATGTATACAATATCATACTGCAAACTATAGAATCATTTAGTATCTCTAATGTTATATTTTAAAATTAGCTACCAACTGAAAGAAATTTTATCTTAATAAACTACTTTTTTTTCTTTTGCCATCTTTCTTTTTACATCTGAAAGCAAATATATAACATATATTTTATAATATTGAAGCAAAGCTGAGCCAGGATCAGAGAGGTTATAATTTTTTTTCTTTGCCAGGTTCATGCTGACTTATAACTTTAATAACTTTTCCAACAGCAGTAAGATATAATTAAATCACATAATTTTATGTGATATATCACATGCTCTTTTTTTGGTTGTTGAATCACCATGAAAATTGCCTGGTGGTTGTAAGGTTTTGCAAGGACTGCCTCCATTCCATAAGTCTACTAGCATTAGATTCTAGCTCAGCCTAGAGAACAGGTGGGAAAAAATATACAAATCTTTAAAGCTTGATCTGAAAGTGTATTTTGAGAAAAGAATACCTAGGATACTCATTTTTGTTGTTGCATGTTTGAGCTTGGAATCTGACTATTTAAAAAAGCCTTCTGTCACAGCATTGAAGGGGGGAAAAGATCTATTTGCAAAGTTCTGTTTGACCTAACAAAGTCTATTTAAAGGGGAGATGTGAATTACTGGCTGAGTTCACACATAATGCTTAGCCAAGGTTTTTAAAGTTTAAATAGGCTATAATGGTTGGTTTGCACATTAAAGCGAAATTATAATGGGTTGATTCATGTACTATACCAAGTCAAAAGTAATATCAGACTGTGATTCAGAATTGTATATGAACCAGTCTAGTCAGGACATTGGTTAATACAATTAGCTTGAATGTAGCTTACCGTGGTTTTAGAGATGCACATTTCCCCTCTAAATGTTACTTTTTACTATGCTGCAGTTATTTTATAGGTGAAGAAAAACATTCAATGCTATTGTTAAGTACTCCTTTAAGATTTCTTCCTGCAGGTTGTGAAATTGTTTGGTTCCAGTTGATCTTAGACATACTCTGATAATTTGTTATCTTCTCTTCTAGATTGTTTACTAAATGAAGATAATTTCTCAGTGAGGTGCCCCAAGCACAAGGTAACTAAATTGTACTTGGTGTTGCCCTTTCTTGGATTCAGAATTAAATGTTGCCTCATAATGTTTGCTAAAAATATACTTCCATAATCCCAAAGATGCTTTTTCACAAAGCAACTGGACTTTCTTGCTTTTCTTTGAAGATGTTCCACTTTTCATCCAAGAAGCTTCTTCAGCACATGCTTGGTTAATAATGCTTTTTAATATAAAATATATACTTGAAATTTCTTTTTATTATCTCAGAAAATAGATTCGTTGATGACCAGTTTTCTGTCATGGTGAACAAAATCTATAATATTATGAGAGAATAAATTTAATTTGCCAAGTTGAGAGGTTATGTATATGATTTAAAAACCATTTGACATATATAATATTAACTCTTATAAAACTACTATTGTTACACAAAATAGATAATTTTCCAATAAGAATGGAATTTTTGAAGCAAATTAGTATATATTTTCAGGGTAAATTAGAAGATATTGTAACATACTATGAAGTAGAGATTTTCTTGAAACTTTTGGTAAGAAATTATCATTTAGCTTGAGCAGTTATTGATATTGGTGTTGAAAAAACATTTTCCATTCACAAATATATACCGTTTCACTGAGCAGCTCCAAAAATTTTGCTCCGTGCTTTAAAAATCAAATCTATACCATAATTCCATATTGAATTATGGCACAAGACTGCATTTTCTAATTTTGCACTATTTTGCTGAGTTATCCAGAATATTCAATGCCTTATCTCCTAATACAATAGCTTGTAAACTTATAGCATCTTTGTTTATGCTAAAGATCTGAACAGAGTTTGAAATTTGCATTCATTTTCACTAATTTGTTTGAAAAATTAAGATATTGTTTCTAAGTTACTGAGTTTTTTGCCAATATTAATATTTACTTTTTTCTGGTTTTGCTCATGACTGAAATATCATCGAACCCAATTTGTTCCATGAAATGCTAAGATGTTTGTGCTTTTTACAAGAATGTCCTACTAAAAAAAAAAAGTCTTGCTGTTTTAAAGTGGAAAAAAGGGTTGCTGTTTTAAAATAGAGATATAATTCAAAATAACTGACCGGGAGAAGATTATTGTTAAAAGATGTTAACGTTTATGTCATAAATGAATTATCCACAAAATGAAACTATTTCCAGTTTTATGTGCCTGAATTAAATAGCAAAATTGAGACAAGCAAAAAGTAATCTCAGGATATTCAGGAGGAAGTTATTTAAAAAATGGAGCATTAGTCTTTGATTTGTAAGAGTGCATTAAAGTTTGATTTGAGACTGCAGTCAGTTCAACAAAATCGCTAAAATCTGTTGGTTTTTTTAATTTCAATTTTAATGTTAATCTTTACTGAAATAATGTATTCTAATTCATTTTATGGGAGGAAGATCCAGCACTCAGCAAAATAAAAATACTATCTAAATAAAAATAAATATTGCTTGATTTTCAAAAATACCAAATGCTGTCTTGCAGAGATCTTGCCTGAAAAATCTATTTATTTCTAAAACTGATAGTGGTACTGATGCTGCTTTATCTCTTTCATGCTCTGTATATTCTTTTTCTCTTTCTCTTTTTCTCTTTTACCTTGGTCTATTGGACAACAGCCCCTCCCTCCTTGCTCTCTTCCCCCCTTGCAGAACAAGATGGTGAAAGGCAGCTTCAGCACAGAGCAGTCGGAGCGGGGGTGAGGGGGGAAGTGTATTCGTGGGAATGAAAATAAAGGCAAGCACAGGTGAGTGGAGGGAAAGACACTAAGTTGTCCCTCCTACCTTTTCTCCAGTTTAAGGGAGAAATAGGCATATATCTTAACTTGCAGTTTATTTCTTTAGGGTGCTGATCATCTAAATTATTTCATAATTAATAGTTGTATTCATTAATTTGGGACAAGGGACTTTGCTTCAGTATCCTGAACTATTGCCTTATTCATTTTTGTTAACACAAATAATTGTTTGAAGAATAAATTGTAGATCTGAGAAAACATCAAATCATCTGCTTTTTTAATTGACAGAAAACAAAGCAGTTTCAGCAAGGTAATTCATGCAGTTCAATAGTACTTGAATTATAGAAAGGTAACTCAGCTAACTATTGATAACTGGATATTTAGGAAGCAGCCTTTATGGCATATCATAGAAGTCACAGGTTTTTTTTATAAAATATTTTTTATTAATTTTCCAGTTTTACATTTGAATATTTAAAAAGCAACATGGTGACTGGGTTACAATAGTTCAGTAACAAAATCTTAGTGCAAATCTCAGGTTACAACATCAAATATTTCTTCTCTTTTCCCCTTAACATTTACTGTCTCATATTCAGGTTAGTACATTTCTCATTATATCAATAAGAACATCATTATTACATTTATCAATAAATTTTTAGCTTATAAATATCTGAATTACATTCAACCTTCATAAACAATCCATATCCTGTTATTAATTTTTACTCAATTTTTAATTTCTTATCAATATTCCAGTTTAATCTTTAATATTTATAATTTTCAGACTTCGGGTAACCAAAATTTCCCTTATCTCACTTCATAACAAACTATAATATCCAAAATACATATTTTATCTATTTGAATATAATCTTGTTCTATTTCCTAAGAGTTATCTATTTCTCATCACATTAAATCATCTACTTAATAACACAATATCCCCTTTAATAAATCAAAACCATTACATATATTGCCTGGGTTAATCAATAAATCAAACATATTCATAATATTTAACTTTCTTTTCCCTTTTAAGTCCAATTTTTAAATATTAAGCCGATAAAATCCTTATTTTCAATTAAGTTCCAAATATTATAAATCTAATAACCAAAATTCCCCTTATCTCAACATCTCCCTTTAACCCTCTAACCGGCAATATAAAATCCCCTCTAATGAGTCAAAATCCTAGTTTTTTCAACCTTATTCTAGCTTTCTTCCTTTGCCAACTAAACTAGGCTTCCATATCAGGGCCTTTAAATCATCAAATAGATCTCCCTCTATTCTTACATATGTTATTTGAATTAAAGGAGACCATTTGATTGCCAGTTTTCTGGAAGGAGTAGCCCATTTGTATTCATTAAATTGTCCCCCTGTTACTCCAGTTCCCCATGTTTGTTCTAATATATTTGTCTTCAGTTCACAGTTTTGTCTTTTGGACTTGAATCCTTGTCAAGAAACAGAAGGCTGGTGAAGACCATTCAGAATCTTGATTTTTTTTTTGCTGACATTTTCTGCCCCTTGCTCTTCAAATAGATCTATTACTATTAACAACTCTATAAAAACAATCCCTGAAAAGAGAGAGGGTAAAGGTAGACAGGGCTCTAGATATTACTTTAACTTAAAATTTAATTTTAATAATAAATATTAATGTCACATGTAAGCTACCTTGATGGGATTTGTATAATAAAAATGGGATTACATAATTGCAATAAATAAATTATATCTCTCCAAAGAGTTTATCTGTGCTTAGAAAAGACTGGGAATAAAGGCCTGCAATCATCTTTCACAATGGTATATGATTTAGCTTAGTAAACCCAGAAGCTGTATTTTATTATGGATAGTTTAATATTGACTTCTTACTCTTTTCTGTCCATGCAATAGTAAAGCAAGAAAAGGCAACCATCTCTCTCTCACACACATACTTTACTTTACTTTACTTTATTTTGACTTATATGCCGCCCTTCTCAGACTCAGGGCGGCTCACAGCAAATAATACAAGTACAAAATATAAATTAGTTAAAATAATAATATACAATATAAAAAACAATAAAACTATACCCACTCATACAACATACAGTCCCAATCAAAGGCCCAGGGGCAGAGCACAGCTCACAAGCCCCAAGCCTGTCTGCATAGATGTGTTTTTAAAAGTTTTTGGAAAGCTAGGAGGGAAGGAGCAGTACGAACTTCTGAGGGAAGTTGATTCCAGAGGGCTGGGACAGCAACAGAGAAGGCCCTAGCCCTAGGTCCCACCAAACGACATTGTGTAATAGACGGGACCTGTAGGAGGCCAACCCTATGTGCCCTAACCGGTCGCTGGGATTTATCTCCAAATCAAAATAATCCAGCCTAGGTTATATATTTATTTATTACTCCTTGTACTTAGCACATATTCATTGCATTGTAAAAAAATATAGTTGGGAAGAGAGCATCTGAATAATCTGCTTATAAGTAGCTTTCCTCCTCCTCCTCCTCCTCCTCCTCCTCCTCTTTCTATGAGCACTTTACAAATGTGTGGATTTGGAAGAGACTGTTGCTTTGTCCAGTTAAAAATAGCACTCTTATGTGTCTTGGTCTGATCATCAAATTAGAAATTATCTATCTTAAATCTGACCTTCTGAGAATTACAAAGGTGCAGTCCAGTTTTCACCAGTTCTGCTTTTGTATGAATGGGATTCTACGGGAGAGATAGGGGAAGCAAAGCTGAATTCCATCTATTCAAGTCTCTCAGCATAGGGATAATTAATCTGATGTCTTATATCACTATTAAGGGTTCCCCCCCCCACAGTAAGTAGATAGCTAAGGAAATCTAGTACAAGAAATGGGTTTTGATACATGCTTACTGTAGGTGGGTATCTTCATTTTGATATCATTTCTAATGCAAATTGGTATGTTTCATTCTTTAGAAGTTCTGGTAATTGAAGTCTCTCAAACAATGGTGACAAACCTATGGCACGCGTGCCAGAGGTGGCACTCAGAGCCCTCTCTGTGGGCACGCGCACCATGCCCCAGAGATGGCAACCGTCCCTCTTCAACCAGCCGCCCACTAACTCACCGAGGTCCCACATGGCTGGATGCATCCCAGCATGGCTGTTTTCCCTCCCCCCTGTCCCATCCCTCCTGGCCTCGCATGCTCTCCTTTTCCCAGGCACGACCCACTGCATCTCTGCTTCTCTGAACTTCTGGCGGTGGGTTGCGGAGCCCCAGAGTGCGCCGGTCGAGGGGCCGGCAGGCTGTGGCTGCTGATGGACACCGTTGGCCCCCTGCACTCGCTGGCCTCTATGTGCGGGGGCTGATGGTGTCAGGCAGCAGCCGCCCCGGCCCCTGCCCTGCCTTGCCCTGCCGCAATGGCACCCCTGTCCTGCCTCGCCTTGCCTTGCCTCACCCCGCAGGATGAGCCTCCTGCCTACCGCCCTACCTGCCAGAGACCCCCTGGATTTCCCCCAACCCTGCCCGGCCCCCACAGGTGTCCCTCCCCACGAGCAACATCAAGGTGACCACGCCCACCTTGGCCACACCCACCCAGTCTGTCGTGACCACCACAGCCACACTCACCCAATGGGCCATGCCCACCTGGCACCTGGCCATAAATAAGTGGGTTTTGGGTTGCAGTTTGGGCACTCGGTCTCTAAAAGGTTCACCATCACTGCTCTAAAATGTTAAAACCTTACATTGCAGACATTGATTTTTGGCAGCAGCAGAGAAATAAGAGTAGCAGTTTTGCAATTTATTTAGATACAATGATCCAAATCTATAATGACATTTGTGCACATATTTATTGGTTCTCCCCTCTTCCAAATCTGGATTAAATTCCTGGCCTCCAAAAAGCTGTCACAATTTTTTTTTCAGTTGAAGCAATAGGAATAGGAACTGCAAAAAAAAAACTGCCGTGTGCACAACTGGACAAAAATTAATGATTGAGAATATTACATTTCCAATTTTTTGTGTCTGAATATTTTCTAGTTATGACTCTATGTTCAATTTTTGTGTTTTAAAGCACCCTCAAAATACATTAATTCTAGTTTAGCACACAGAAGAATCAATTCTAAAATACAACAATTTCCTGGACATGCAGTATGATTAAATTAATAAATGCATTAAAATTTTAGTTAAAGTTTTATTTTAACTTGATATCTTCCAGGTGTTTTTTATTTTTAATTCACATTCAGCTTTCTCAGTGGAAAATTGAGAGCCAATACTTTGAGAAGATACTGTGTAGGGAAGATTGATTTAGTTGATTAGTTAAATTGGATGACGTCACACTTGTAGATTAGTTTGCAGGGGATTTTGGATCAGCTTTCCTAAGACTGGTGCCTTCAAGATGTGTAGTATGCCTAACTAGGGAATGATAAGTCATTGTAATCAAAATATCTGGAAGAGACCAGGTTACATAGAACTGAATTAACTAATTGTGTGATTTATTCCTCTAGTTATTGTATATAGTCCAGCTCCTGTAAAGGGGGATATTTTGGCTGTTACATAGTTTCTATGAGCTTTGATACAAAAAAATACTTATTTTATGTATAATGTTATTTGGTAAATTATAGATATGAATGTAGTCTATGCATACAATGTAGCTAAGTAGTATGCATAAGCAGATGCATACTGCTTAGCTATAGTGTGATATATTTGTTCTGGACTTCATATGATTGCAAAATCATCTATTATGGTTTTGTCTTACATGCTGAAGATACTATAGGGAGGAAAGCAGGCCAGTTTTCATGGGCCTAATAGATGGAGGCATTTAGTATTTATGTAGATCAATTGGAGCAGTACTTTACATTCAAGGCAGTAGAACTAAACAGGTAACTCATTATTGTGAGATCAATAATAAATGATAACACCAAAAGTTAAAATGAAATAGAACCATAAACAGCAAATAAACTTGAGAAACTGGAATTTGTAGATATAAAGTTAGAAGGCAACAAATATAACTACGGGTAGTCCTACAGTTATTGGGACTAGAATTTCCATCACTAAATGAAGAAGCAGTCATTAGCCAAAAATAGCACATGACCATGCTACTTAGCAACAGGAGTTCCAGTAGTCTCATTTATGGTCATTAGTCCAGGACTGCGTCATTATTGGGAAGGACCTCTCACTTCTTCTGCCTTGTCACACTCACCAGCACTTCAAATCCCCTGCCACCTGCCTATATTTCCCCCCACTACAGTTGGGCTGCCTTGTACTCTGCTGCCTATTCTTACCACTCCTTCACATTGGAAAATGTTGGTCTTTCATGAGCCTTTGCAAGAAGGCTGGATCAGGAGTGAGCAGATGGCCTGTGGGTCAGTTCTGTTGGTGCTGGGTTCACTGCTGAAGACTGCAGGCCAAGTCTCCAGAAGCACTTCCAACACAACTGCAGTGTGCACAGTACGTCAGGTCCTCACCACTCCACTTCCTTCACTTCTGCTGCCATCCCAAATAGTGCCTCCTGAACAGCCTTCACCTTTGCCTGGGAGCTGGTGCCACTTCTCCTGACTCATCTGGTGGCAGAGCATATCACACCATACCTCACCATCCCATTCAGCTGCCTCCTCCCCAACTGGGCCTATAAGCTCCCTTTGGCAGACTAGGGTCTGGCAGCCTGCTCTGCTTGCCACATGCACCCCAAGACTAGATTCTCCTCGCCCAATGCCTGGATTCCAGGCTAGCAGCAGGAGGAAGAAAATGGCAAAGGTCAGCTGGGGAAGCAGTGCAGGGGGGAAGGAGGGGTATGTGTCAGAGTGCAGGATGGTCAAAAACGGAGAAATGGAGGGGGAGATAAGGAAGTGAGGGGAGTTGAAATACTCCTGTGGTCATAAATTTGAGCAGATTACCAAGCATGCAAATTTTGATTGCCTGACTGTGGAGGTGCTGCAGTAGCCAGAACTTGCAAGACCAGTTTTACTGACCATTTGTTTAGCATTGCCATAATTTCAAATGTTTGTTGAGCAAATGGTCATTAAATGAGGACTCCCTGTAATGATTTGTATTCGATTTAGTACATAGGTGTGTATGTGTCCTATAAAAGCAGTACTTAAGAACTGATATACAATAGAATGAAAATGAAATGCAAATGGGACTATTGCTCTGAACTGGATTCAAGAATGGAAAAAGAGAACAGTAAAACTGTTGTGTATTTCACGTCTCTCATACTTGTACTTTAATTGATTATTATACTTCTGTTTTTATATTCTAAATTATTCCAGAAAAAAATAGAAAAATCATTATGAATTCTTTTATTTTTATTTTTTTGAAATTATTACAATTCTGCTTGACTTCAATAATGAGCTTTTTCAATTAGAGAATATATATTTGGTCTGGGAGTAAGTTTCTGTTATGTAAAAGGTCTGAAAATTATTGAGAAAGAGTCAAGAATATGTACTGAATACATAACCATAAAAGAAGTATGATGAATTGATTTGGTTAGAGAGAAGGAATGATTATTGAATTGCAAAACAAATATATGCAGGAAAAATAAAAAGACTGAGAGGAAAGAGAAGAAAGACCAAGAGAATTGTTATTGAATTATCCAATGAAGTCCTCAAAAGAAGAGGTGAGAAGAATACAAAGCATTACATAAATTAATATATTGATTTGGTCAAAGACATGAATAAATAAAGTTATACAGAGATATAATGAATGAAGTTGATATAAATTAGTTTTATCTATATTTCCTTTGTTTTTCTCATACCTTTAATTCTTTTTGCTCACTACTACTCACTTTTTTTCTTGCACTTTGATAACATCTAACATTTATGTTCTCAACAAAGTGCACAGGATCATTTATATAAAAATGTACATGGGCATTCCCATTCCAACCAATATATCTCTGATCTCAGCATCATCTCTCTAATATAATTATCTACAAATATATTAAACAACTAAGGCATGGGTATAACAAATTCTTGATTTGAATCATTTGCTAAGGATTTAATTTATTCTCATAAAGGAGAATATTTGTAGCTCGGTTAACATGAGGGGTCCTTGGTGCTCTCTGTTTTCTTGCAGAAGTTTCATTACCCCAAATAGTAACATCATCAGTGCTAAAACGACTAGCACTGATGATGTTACCTAGTTTGGGTAATGAAACTTCTGCAAGAAAACAAGCAAGCTCAGAGAACACCAAAGACCCCCTCCTCAATTTATTCTCACATATGCTTTCATCATATTCCTCTTACTGTATTCAGTAATCAACCTTCGCCACAATACTGGCTATGTACATTTCTCAAATTACTGCTAAAAGGCAGAAATTTGACAGGCACATATTTGATGTCAAGCTGCACCTCCTAAGTCAGGGGTGTCAAACTGCTGGCCCACGGGCCGGTTTCATCATACGGAAGCCGCGCCCACCCCATTGCCGGCAATGGGGAAAAAATTGATACGTCGCGACACGTCATGTGATATGGCAATTTTGACACCCCTGCCCTAGGTTATTGTTTCTTTCCTTATTCTTTCAATCATAATTCTGCCAGTCTCTTCCCAGGCACAGTTAAAAATGAACTCTAATGTAGCTTTTGTCTTCTTTTTCTCTGTATATGAGAGAACAATAAAAGCATATTATTGTCAGAGAGCACTTTTATTCCTTTTTACCCACCTCCAATTTTTTTTTTCTATCAGAACAACTGCATTTTCTACGTCTTTTAACATTCATCTTCCCTTTCCTTTGACTACATTTTTACAGCCATCTTTTCCTTTCTGTTCTTTATACAGTATCCTTTCACTCTTCCAGTCTATTCATATTCTCATCTATGTAATTTCACCAAGCATGCTTTTTATTTTTTCCATTACAGTAACTTTACAGACTTCTGTGGCTCTGTCATATAGTTAGTCACCTCTTTAATCCCAACCTACCTCACAGGATTGTTGTGAGAAAAAGTTGATGCCTACTTGTTTATGCTCCTGGAGGAAAGATGGGATATCAATCAAATAATCATTTTTGCTGTGCTTCAGTTTCCAAAACTGCCTTTTTATATCCACTTTCCATTCAGCTTATTGGACAATTAATTTATTTTCTAATAATTTTTCATGCAGGTCTTATACTGTTAATATTCTACTTTTATTGTTTTCCCCTCGTTCTACTTTTGAAAGTATGAAATAAAACTCTGTGTCGCATTCAGAACTTTTTACCATCCTTGTATCCTTTGCTAATTGTTCCAGTCTTTTATCTTAAATCAATCATAATCAGATAAATATTCTATTTGCCATAGAATTTAAATATGGTGTGTTTAAATCATCTGTTTTCTGTAGTTTCTTTTTGTTTCTATCTCTCCATTCATGTCACCCAATAGAATAACATTTTCCCCCGATCGCTGTATTCAGAATGTTGAGCAAACTTTTTCCCCCAAAAAATTCATCTATGGTTCTTTGATTATCACCTTACACTAGAGCATTTTTTAACATGTTTTCAGAGTGAAACTTCTACCTCCACTTGTGGCTGGTATTTAACTCCATTTCATAGGATCAGACTATCTTCATTTATTACGGTATATCCTTCCCCTTTCTCTAACAATTTATCCACATTTCTTTCATAATCTTTGCCAAACTCTCAAATTATCAAAAAAATCCTATGGAATATTGGACGTCACTGTCCAACAAGATTTCCAATAGCAATTTTTTTTGTTGTCAGATAAAGGCAGGGAAACTAGATTACCAATCTTAGTTGTACCAATGTGACATGCAGTTTTGGCACAGTTTGACATCAGTTTTGGACTACATGCAATAAGCAGAGGCAAAGCCCAGCTTTTCCCCAAATATGCTCATGTTGCTCTATGCAGTCTAGGATCTCAAATCTATGTGAAGTGCAGTATTTAAGAGAACCATTCCTGCTTGAATTGTTAAACTTTTATTAAGGTTATATCCTGACCATTTTGCCATTTTACTCTTTCAATTGTTATTGTAGTCAAAGTTTCTTTTTTCTGTTATGCCAAACTTATTCTTGCAGCTATTGACATGTATCTTAACAAACCATGGTATTTTTCACCTATGTTTTCTGAAATTATACTTAATAAAATAGTTGTGTTCATTTCAAATTTTTCTGAATAAGTTGATATATTTCTTTCTAGTACTTCTGCATTTTCTTATGAGACCATTCAATGGAATGTTCTTTCATTTTAGCATTTCCAACATTTACTGTTATGTGATTTCTCTACTTTGGTAATTATTCACAGAGTTACATATAAAAAAAAATTTGTACTATTTTTTCTGAAATTATAGTTTGGAGTAAATTTTAATTGATTTTTTTCTATTACTCTTCTTGTGGTATTGTGGTTATTTTTCTGAGTCTTATCTGTCTTATCTACTTTATTAGACAGTTTTAAATTTGTTTCATCTTCATATTCATGCACACACACATACGCATCTTAATAGGTGATTTTTTTAAAAAAAATGTTATTTGTGAGCTACTTGCAATCTTCAGAAATGCAGTGGTGTTTAAGCTAAAGGAAGAAATCTTGTCATTAACGGGATATATAATACCTGGAAATGTTAGTAATATTCTGTTTTTCTCTCTTATAGGTTAGGCTGTTGAGATAAAAGCGATGGACATTCGTTTGTTTCCCATTGTGTAGTTGTGTCCCTCTTTTGACAAGCCTACCAATGCCAGCACTTCCTCCATCAATTCTTTCATCACATTTGATTGACAACAACACAGAATATGATCTAGGAGTCTGAACCAGCTATTTTCATGGACACGCTCTTCATAATGACTATGGGTAGGGGAGGGAAAAGAAGAGAAAGTGGGAGAATTAAAGAGGGAGGGATAAAATATATATATAGATAAATATATATATATATTAAAATCTATTTTTAGTCTTGATAGACTTCTTTTAAATGAAAGGTGCGCTATCCCTTTTTGTGCATTAAATTCCATTTGTAGGACCCACATAGGTTTGAAATTGCTCATAAACCTGTATTAACTAGAAGTCAGAAAAGGCCTTTACAATGTAATCACTTTTTCTTTCGGAAGGAGTGTTGGAGTTAATGAGCTTTCTTAATCAAACTTGTTTCTCTGCTCCATTTTCCACAATAGAAGATCCAGGTTTTAAAGAATACAAGTTTTTTGTTGCTGGCAAAATTGTCTGCAGGGATGAGAGTGGGAATGAATGATTGCTGGGTGCTTGTATTTGTGTATGTGTGAATAGCATTTTTTTCTTAAAAAAAGAAAAAGAAAAACACTATTTATTTTTATTAAGAAAAGAAGCCTGAGAAGCATCAGAAGACTACTATGTCATGTGGTTTGTGAAATAAAGAGTGTCTTCTACTTGCTTCATATTCAGATACTTTAACCTTATATACATAACTTTGTACCAAAAGGTGGGAGATTGGGGTCATTGTTGGCCACTGACAAATATTCCCAAATCATTCCAAGGAATTGCTGCCTTTTTTGAAGGCAGTCTATAGGAGGCTTGCCTACTGGAAAGGGGCATTCAACAGATGTTTGAATGTTGATATAATCCGTGTGTGTTAAGCTGTCCAGGAAAATTCAGTTAGCCCTTCTCTTTTGTTTCCCAAAAGGAGGAAGGGGGAATGTCAATTTAGCAGCCTACACCACATGGTTATTTTTTCTTCGTTTGTACATTGTGTAATTTTAAACATTTGAGTTTTAGAAAACAAAACTTTTTCTCTTGTTAAGGCCTTAAGAAGGGGTTAGTGCATCTTTCACGGATCACTCTGCCATGGGAATAAAATAGCTGTTTCACAAACAGTTTTATATATATATATATATATAAATATTTAAAAAAGCTAAAAGGAAAAACCCACAAAAAACCTAATAAACTTCATTTTAACCTAATTTTATCTGTGGAATTTAATGTATTTCACTTCTTTGTGAACAAGCCATTTTTCCACGATTGCTGTTTATAATTTGAATTACTAGTTTTACTACTCGTATTTAAAATGTGTCTTTTCCCATACTTCTTTTGGGATGGATTGAAGACAGATTCTACATTGATGCCAATAAACTTCTAATTTCTTTCATTTAAAATACAGGTTGGGGAACATTCCTGTCTGGTTTTCAAGTGTCCTTTTCTTAGTCCCAACTAAAGTGCAAGCTAGTGTGTCATATTGGTTAGAATATTGGACTAAGATTGGGCAGATGAGTGTTCCAGTCCCTGTTCTTTCATGAAGCTCATTAGATGATTTAGGGCTGTCCTTATCTCTCTCTCTCATCTACTTCACGGGATTAGTGAGGGGAAGCTTAAGGATATTGCCTTGAGTTCTGGAAGACTTTGTAGAATATAAATATCCTATACACAACTTTTTAAAAAAGTTTCCATGATTCCAAGAGGCAGATACAGCTGGAGAGAGAAGTGTTAACCCTCTGCATATGCTGTAATCTCTGCCTGAAATCTCATAATTTAACTTTTTTCTTGTTTTTAAAAGCTATTTGATGCCCCAGATTGTTATATGTTTGTAAAAATGATTTTTTTGTTTTCTTCTACAGAAAGTAGGCCAAGCAACACACTTGGCTTTTGAGTGGCACTACTTAATAAAGCAGTGTGCGGAACCAAAATAAAACTGAATTAAAATTCAGTTCATTTAATGAACATTAGATATAGTTAATACTGTTTTTCTTCAAGCTTGTATTTAATAATGTTCATATTTTTAACTATAATTAACATTTATAGTTTGGAAAAAAACCCACAACCTCTTAAGATATCTGTGGAGTTATTTACCTGAGGTTTCTAGGACCAAATAATGGATTTCTAGTTCCTCTACTTTTATCCATGCAGTACTTTATAAACTTTCACCATATTCTTCCTTTACTTTCTTGACATACATTCTATCTTTTAGTTGCAAGTAATTGCATTTTGCCAAAGTTCCACTAAGGGCAATAGTAAAAAAAAAACTGAAAAGACAAGAGCCATTAGTTAAGTCAACATGCAATTTAGGATCGAAGGATTTTATTACATTAGGATCCTGCTGGAGTCACTGCAAATCAATAGATTTTGGACCAATTTCAAATACAGAATATATTCACAAAAAAAACAAAATTTCATAAATCCTTTGGAGACTGAAAGAATAACATGTTTGGCAACAAGTAGCAAGTTAATAAAGTTTAGTATGTAACAGTTTTGACTCCAAAACAAAAAAAAATTCAAATATTTGTCTCCCTGTGGAAGAAAAAAAAATAATGTATTTTTCTTAAAAACTGATTTAAGAAACATTTATATTTTAAAATGTTTGAAGTAAAATTTACAATTCAGCAAAAAAGGATTTTATTCCTATTTTTATCCCACATGTTGGTCTCAAATACCAAAGCCTATTTATATATTTATTATATTTATAATATATATAAATATTTATTATATTTAGTAATACTTCCCAATCATATTTGTAGGTTTGGTGCCAAAAGATTTAGGCAAAGCGTACTTAAAAAGAAACAGTCCCGATTTTTTTTTTTAATTTTGTTTAGAATCTGAATAGCTAGACCAAGAGCTGGATTGATTGTGGGACCAAATACACAATTAGAAGAAACATTGTTTAATTAGTTATCAGTTAAATACTCATTCTGACATTTCAAAATTTGGAAGAAAAAGTATTCAAGAGTGTATCTTCATGAGGCCACCTCAACATTTAGATTGTAAACTGGACAGGGAACTGGCATTCATTTGCTATATAAATTAATATTAGTGTATAGCATCATCTGATGAAATCAACATCGTCAATGCACTGCTCTCAACCAACAGCGAAAGCTTCATCTTCGATTTTCACACTTGTCTATTTAAATAGCTTATCTGCTTACTCTTTTCCAAGCTGAAAATATATCCAGCATTCAACATCCCAAGAGGACTTGGCTTCCCGATCACTTATTCTGGTTGCCTATCTTTGGGAATGCCCTGTTTAATACCATTAAAATATTGCACCCAGTACATACCAGATGGACCTTGATAAGCAGATGGATGTATTATTGTGAATGAACCTTCTTCCTAATCTTCAATAAGACAAATGTGGGTTGTTGCCTTGAAAGATGTTGAAAATCAAAGGTAATAAAAAATACAGTACACTTTGGAGATCTCATTGCTCTGGGAATGAAAACAATTTCACTAGCTTCCTGTTTGTTTCTGAGCACAAATCAAATTGTCTGACAAACCCTGAACAATTCGGCGTTAAGAAATCTGAAAGTGCCTTTTTTCACATTAAATTATTTTACTATAAAGAGCAGCAGTTCTATTATAGGTGTAGTACTAAAAAGGTTTGGTATGCATATACATGTTTTTTTCCAATAATAATACTCTAATTATGAAACTCTTAAAGGAAGAATAATTGCCTGCTTACTCTGCTTTTAAAGGGTGATAAAGTTGTTGTGTACTGCCAGACTCTATAGACTTGCTGTATTTTGATGCTGGTGTCCCATTTTATTTTACTGTTTTTAATCTTCTGTTGATATGATTTCTAAATGTAATAAAATTATTAAAATGTGTTCAATACAGGGTCTAGAAACAAAGCTCTGCAGGACTCAAACTGAAGACCTTCCAAGTTGAAACAAAACCATTAACAAATATAGGTAGTCCTTGACTTATAACCACAACTGAGTCCAACATTTCTGTTGCTAAGTGAGGCAGTTGTTAAGTGAGTTTTGCCCCATTTTGCGATCTTTATTGTCACAGTTAAGTGAATTGTTGTTAAGTTAGTAACACAGTTGTTACCACTGATTTTGCTCATCAGAAGTTTGCAAAAGGTGATCACATGACTGGGATACGGCAATCATCATAAATACATGCCAATTACCAAATGTCTCAGTTTTGATCATGTGACCATGGGGATGCTACAAAAATCGTAAGTGTGAAAAATGGTCATAAGTCACTTTGTAATTTTGAATAGTCAATAAATGTAAATTATAAAAAAATGTAAGTTAACAACTACCTGTGCTCATGGAATATTATCAACAAGGAAGAAATTACCCGGTATGTTGCTGCAAGCTATATTTTTTCCCCATTTGCCTTTTTATTCTAAGTCATTCCTATTATTTATTAGCCATTTTTATTTATTGCTTTCTGCTTAAAGCTACCTGTGACATGGTCATTAGGTCTACCTTCAGAGCTAGTCCTGGCATGCATTTAGGGATAGTTGAGGTTAGTGCCAAAATAACAGGACCAAATAGAAATCAAGATGAATGAACTAAACAACCATTGTTCCCCAGCTGTTCTTATTTTATATTGAATTATATTTCATTTTATATGTCCTCTTATACAGACACTGTTGCCACAATCAGGCTGCTATAGAAAAGCTTGTGAATGTACTGAATAAAAATGGAAGGGTAAAGGAAAGCATATTTAAATATTAAATATATTTAATATTTAATGCCACAAAGAAAAGCTATTGTCCAAAGCGCCTGAAGGCAGGACAAGAAGCAATGGATGGAAACAAATCAAGGACAGAAGCAACCTAGAACTAAGGAGAAATTTCCTGACAGAACAATTAATCAGTGGGAAAACCTGCCTCCAGAAGCAGTGAATGCTCCAACACTGGAAGATTTTAAGATAAGACTGGACAGCCATTTGTCTGAAATGATACAGGGTTTCCTGCCTGAGCAGGGGGTTGGACTAGATGACCTGCAAAGTCCCTTCCAACTTTATTATTATATCAGCAAATGCTGCCATCAGAAACTAAATATGATGTTTTGAACTGGTGTCCTAATGACACTTTTACTGCTAGTCACTGTTGATAAAGGGTTTACTGGACTTGAAATAGATAATCTTGTGTTGATTGACACATGTAAGAGGATAAAAAAGATTAAAGAGACTTCATGATTATATCTGTGATTTATGCAGTTATGCACTGCATTTATGCAGTTTTCTTGGCAGTGTTATGTCTGCTGACAATTTCTTCCATACTTGTTTTTGATTTCCCAATTGAAAAAGCTGGCTAAAGTACTGGGATTCCCAAACAGTCCTTCATCCATGTTCTAATACCAGGTCTGACTTGGATCAGCTTCTGAGATAAGATCAGCTAACTGCTGCCACCTGTTGAAACACGCCAGTGTTACTTAATGTTTATAAAAGGGGATGTAAAGGCCAGCTCAAAAAAGTCCTGAAAACTTTCCATCCAAAAAGCGCATTGAAGTCACTTTTAAATTAGAATTGAAAACAGCAAGAGGGGTAAAAACAACTGTCAGTAAAGTTCAAGAACAGATACAATCCCGTATTTATAAAGCTAATTTAGAATGAAAATGCATCTAGATTTTTCTGACTACATGAAAAAAACTCCCCCCCCCAAAAATGCTGACCACACGAGGCCCTTGTAAACAGAAGAACATGGATACTGACACCCCCTAAACTCCACTGAAGATGTTACCTAGCCTAGTAATGAAATGTTCAGAAACGAACCCACAAGCTCGGAGAACAAACCTCACCCTCACAATCTACACTGTTATCAATAAAGCAAGAATAAGCCTTCTAGTATTCTCTTGCTCTTTCCCTGTTACCAATCTGACCTGTGTTCCTCTTCTATTCTAAAACCTGACTGTTAACTGACATTTTTCTTTCCATTTATGGATCAGTTCTAAGTACTGCTCAGTGCAGGATCCATTGAAGACTCTGAGAAATTACTGCTCCTGTTGCAGACTTCCATGATGAAGAACTCACTGCATTGTATTGCAGGCTGTTTTATTGATTGGCAGCTTATAAAGTCAAGAGGTTCCTTCTATGTATTTTTTATATATTTTTAATTCATTGGTTCCTCCCCAGTTGGAATCAGAGAAATTCATCCCCTTTGTATGTGGTAACACTTCATATATTTGAAGACTGCTAACATATCACCGTATTGGTTCATCCATGGACTAAATTTATTAAGATCCTCTAACTGTTCTTCATAGGGCTTGGATTCCAGAGCTGTCACTATCTTGGTACTCCCCCACCCACCACCCCTTTGAACTTGCTGAAATTTGTCCTTTTCAAACTGATGCCCCGACAATCCAAGTGGGGTTTGAAAAACTGACATAACTGTTTCCTGTAATTTAGAATTTATGTTTCTGTTAATACATTTCAAAACAGCATTGCCTTTTAGCAACTGCATCAGACTCAGGTTTAACTTGTGGCCTTGCTTGTCCTTTTTTTGGGTATAGCTGTATAGACCAACCTTTCCCTATCTCTGGGCCACAAAGGATGTTTTGAAGATTAAATGGGTCTTCAAGCAACAGATGGCATCTTCTGGAAAGAGACAGGTTAATTTTATATTCATCAGTCAATTTGATTTTGAGAGGTGTTGCTGAATAACTGAAGGATGTAGTGAAGTGCATAGCAGCAAGTTGATAATAAATGAGTTGAATTTTGCTTCTTAAGGTAACCTGGTTGCAGAATTACTTAACTGAGTGAAGTTGTCTAGAACAGGGCTTTTCAACCTTTTCACCCATTGTACCACTTTTAGGATATGGCAATATCCAAGTACCACTAGTCGCCTAGCAAGGTGTCAAAAACTTGATGACCAAAAAAAAAAAAAAGGAAAAAAGTGATGAAGTACAGGTAGTCCTCGACTTACAACAGTTCACTTAGTGACTGTTTGAAGTTACAATGGCACTGAAAAAAGTGCCCCCCAAGCCACAGCCTAGCAAGACACCTGCCTGCCTGCCCAGCGGCGCTCTTCCTCCTGTCCGAGGTTTTAATTGTTGTGAACATTTCTGTTGAAGATTGGCAGGTGGGGTGGGGGGGTGTTTGATTTTTATTCCCCCCATCTGCTGGGTGGTTGCAGCAGATTTTGGTCACTTCACGTGACCCTGGGACACTGTGACTGTTATAAATATGAATCAGTTGCCAAGCATCTGAATGTAAATCACAAGACTCTGAAGATGCTGCAACATTCTAGCTGATCGGCGCTTCTTCTAGGCTCAGCAGAAGCACCAGGATCAGCAACGAGTTCCAGCTGAGCCCTGATAGTTCCAAAGAAGCGCTGATCCTGGCGCTTCCGCTGAGCCCTGACAGCCCTGCAGCTCCAGCCATCTCTTGCTCAGGCTTGTGCGGTGCTGCCACCGGTTCAGCTCATTCCCCTCCCCCGCTACCACTTTTCTAGGGTGGTCGCGTACCACCTGCCAGGTGCCAATGTACCACAGGTGGTACCCGTACTACCGGTTGAAAAGCCTTGGTCTAGAATGTTGAAAAAACAGCAGTAGTATATGCATTTATGAGTAGAGTAAGGATCCTACAATTCCCTAGCACTGAGTAAATATGGCAAGGGCTGGCTACAATGGCAATATAAGATTACAAATTTAAAAGTAAACTCTGAGTAATAAATTATGTTTACTTCTGCACAAATGTGACTTTACTGTGTAATAAGAAAAATTGGGGTAGATTGAGATATTTAATACCTTTTTTGGAAGTCTAAGCCCCCAGAGAGTAGAGAACGTATGCAAGTTAAGTGAAGCCATAAGTATGAATGGGACAGAATTCCCAGTTTCTTTTCCCTGATTTTCAAGGCTTGTTTAAGACTATTTTCTCTCTGCCTCTTCATCAAACCTATTTTTTAAAATAAATGATATCAATGTTTATGACTTATAATGTACTTACTATATCCTTCTCTGCTTCAGACTAGTTAAAAAAATATTGCCATTGATTTTCAACACATACCTGAAGGTGAATCTAAGGACTGTAAAAGTGATCCCTGAGAAAGCCACCCTTGATATATTTTTTTAATTATGGCATATCTTGTGGACTATTCTTTTTTTACAAGGCAATGATTTTATGCAAATGTGTATTGTTCAAAAATAATCTCTGTCATCAATCCTGTGGGGGAGAAACTTAATGATTCTGAAAGTAACATTTGTAACCTTACATTTGTACAAAATATACATTAAAATTCATGAAGACCCCAAAGATTTTCTTGATTTCTTTATTACTTTGATATTATATTTTCTTTCTTAAATCTTTTCCTCCTGCTTTCCCTTGTCTTGTTACATTTGTTCCAATTGACTATTTTTCCTTTCTAACTTTTTTGTTATTCTGTATTTTCAGAAAATCTACAATGAAACTAGCAAGGAAGGAGTAAGGAAAGCAGTGAAGTTGACACAAGCATGATTTCCTGTAATTAAAAGTTTCAATAGATGTAATGGTTTCTTTGAAAAGGAGACATTTGCTTCAGCCCATAAATATAAGCATGTCAACAAGCAGGTACCATTTGCCTGACTCGTTCTTGTATTGTTCTCTGTAGTCTGTAGTATTGTTGCTAATGCTGGGTTTTAAGAAGTCATATCCAATAATTTTATTATATTATTACTCTCCAGACAATTTTTATTCGTTTGAATATATGTTTTATGTAATAACAATGAAAATAGACAAATAAAATAATATATATGAGACATCAGATATTTATCCTTTCTGTCTATGGATAATTGTTTCATTACCAATATGCTGATACTGCTTTTTTCTCTGTTCCTTTGATTCTTCCCTTTCTTCCACCTCATCCAAAGAACATTTTTTCCAATAAAAGTGGGAATCCAGGTCCCACATATTTGGACAGCAGCAAGTTGAAAAAGATAATTTCACATTAACCAGTTTTATAAAGGAGAGGTAACTATAGCAGAAATTCCATTCCCATCAATTTTAGGCTATTATATAATTACCTTTCAATCATGAATTAAAAGATTAACTTGAAGCAAAGGCCCTTCAACTATTTTTCTAGGGCAATGGAAATATTTTGTATCTACTGTATTTTCCAGAGTTGTGAAAGAGAATAGAACAGATTACAGATCACAACTATCTTCTTCCAATAAATGTCACTCTTAATGTAAATTAGTTTTTTAAAATCAGCTTGTATTAGCAAATCCATGGATATGATAAATAAGTGTTGTTAAAAGACAATATTCCATAATGGTACAATGACAGACATACCAAATGTCATACAAGTCATATATAGGTTCTATTTAGATTAAAGACAGATAGACGTTGAACAGGCAGAAAAATGTGTTGTCTCTATTATTGATCTATATTCTGCCACAATAAAAATATTAGTTGATGGCATTGTCCTTATTTAAAAAGGCAAGTGGATGATTTCGTTTTCCGTCTCACCAAACACTTGAAACCCCCCATCAGTTTCTTTCTCCCTAACATAAGGTAAGTGGAGTGAAGTGGGCATTGAACGATGGATTTAGCTGCCTATTAAGTTGCCTGACTAATATATAGTAAGTACTAAATACTAATTGTGTATGCTTCATAACCACAGATGGAAACTGCAGCCTGTTCAGGTGATAAATGTAGCACTTTTGCATGAGTTCTCAGAGATAATAAAAATTAAAAAAACACAGCCACAGGGAACCCCTTATTAATAGAAGCAGTGGAAAACCTATAATGCAGTTTATTGGCTGAAAAAGGGGATGGGGGGCAAATTTTAGACTTGCAAGTTTGCTGGGAAAACCAGAAAGAAATCACAATGAATTAATATGAATTAAATCTACTTTATTGTAAAGCTACATTGACAGAATCTTGCAAGTCTGAAAGTAAAATTCTTCCCCCCATCTCCTTTACAGACTGAGAAACTAAGGCGAATCTATTCTCATCCTCTTCCTGTGCTGTTTTTTTTAATCTGACTGTTCCCTTTGCAGCATCTCTTTGTCTAGTCTCCCAAGTTTTTCCCCCACATACCATTATAATATGTTAACAGATGCTAGGAAGCTCTGTCATTGGATATCACATATAATCTTGTCTATAAAATAATGGCAATTACCTTGTGGGAACCAGATTCAAAGTCAAATTTAACTTCAAACTTGAAAAATACATCAGATATAGACTTTAATTCAATAATTAAAGCATTTTTGTACTACAATTTGATAATGTTCTGCATGTGACATTTGGGGTTCTCTTCATGTAAGGTTTTAAAACGTTAATTATAACAATTAAACCTAGATTTTTCAGTTTATACAGACACTAATGCAGTATTTTTTTCTTAGTTTTTAATTTGAAATTCGTATTATACTCACTACTATTATTACATTTTATTTCAATACTGATTTAAAGTTTTAAGTTGTAAGATTTTCTAATATGTAGAGTTGAATCCTTGTTATCTGAAAATAGTTTATCTCATCTCACAATGTTTGTAAATTTTTCTTCCTTTCTTTTTTAAAAATACTAAATTTATTAAAATTAAACTTTTATTAAATATTTAGTAAATATTTATTGACTAACACATTATCAAGCTACGAAGATTTATTTTTGTTGGACTATCATAGTGCTTCTAGCTTGCCTACAGTTGCGAGGGGGGAGGGAAGAGCTTGGGATCCATAGGTGTTCCCTATCAGTTGAGAGCTGAAGCCGCTTGAAGAGATGTTTTGGTGAACCGAAGTTTCTTCTCATAACAAATGCTTGAAGATTAATTGGACAATGTGACCTGAACTGTAAGAGAGGGGAGAAAAAGTTTTACTCTTTTAATTATGTTTCCTGCCATGTTGCCAGAGCTAGCTTTCCTTCTACCATAACGGTATGCCATGTCTAATAAAGTTTACATGAGAGATGAACATGTCTCCGATGATTTACTTCTTGGGCTTTTCAACCTCAGAATTCTGCAGTCATACATTTTTGGACAGTCTTCAGGAAAGTTACGAATATGAAAGACAATATCATTATTGTAACAGATTTATTCAGCATAAACAGGACTGTCAATGTCTTTCAGAATTCATCTGAAACGGGTTGGCTACCAATAAACCTTTTCCATGTGTTTTGGAGTTCGCCTCCTCAGTTCTTGCAGAGCAGTGCCCTCTCTGTAGGCACGTGTGCCATTGTCCCAGTCCTAGGCCTTCAGCTGGGTTTTATAAAACCTTTTAACTTTTGGCCTCCACCACCGTGTGCAAAAAAAAAAAAAAGGTTCAATCAATTTCAACTTCTTGCAGGAAAAAAAAGATCTCAAAGTTAGGATTGATTGAACTTTTTAGTCCCACCCAGCCTGCTGTTACCACCAGAGACACGCTCACCCAATGGGCCATGCCCACCCAGTGGCCACGCCCACCCAGCACCCAATGATACATAAGTGGGTTTTGGGTTGTAGTTTGGACACTCAGTCTCTAAAAGGTTTGCCATCACTGGCCTAGCCTTTTCTACCTGTATTTTAAAACTAAGCAGAGAAGCATATCCCTCTGTAACCTCTTCAAGGATGTAGATAATATCTTTACAGTTTCCCTTGCTCATATTCCTCTCCATTTTTTTGTGTATCTCCATAAGAAATGCACTGACCAGTCTTTTTGCTCTTAGCTCTTGCTGGTTAGGAGATATGGGGAAAAGACCTCGAGAGATGGGGTAAAGCTATGTTGCCTAGAGAAAGGTCAGACTGGCAAACAAGGCAAAGCCTGCAACTGCATAATGTGCTGACAAAGAGGCTCAGAAGAACCCTCACCATCTAGCTTCTCAGTCTGTAAAGGAAATGCCAGGAGATTTGTACACTTGAAATATTATGTTAATCTAGCCCTACAATAAAGTAAAATTAGCTCATCTGGTCATGTTTTCTGTCTGTTCTACCTGGGAAGCTTGACAGGAACTCATTATTCACTGTAACTTACTCACCTAATGAATAAACAAGTATCTTTCCAATTGCTTTGGGTTATTCAATGAGCTTTTGCCACCATACACAAAAGTGGGAAATTGCCAGAAAATTGTCTATCTTGTGTCCAGCAAAGACATAAGGGTAGACAAAGATGTGAGGGTATGTGGGAATGACCTTGGGAGACAAGGTAAAGAGAGGCAGCCAAGGAAATGATTTGTTAAAAGGCAACTCAGTCCTCAACAAGAATATGGGCAGTGTAAGAGACTCGTAAGAGATCTTCCCTAGTTCCTTGGGCTGTAAAGGGAACGGGGAAGAGAGATTTGCAAGATTCTGCGAATGTAAGGTTGATACAAGGTGCCGGAAAAGTGAACCATATGGACCAGAGTAGAAGGAATCATGTTAGCTAATAGTTTGTTTTTTGTGCTTTTTGTTTGCTTGGGCCACAAAGCAAATGTTTAAAGGTTTCGAGGTTTCTAAGTTTAACCAATTGCCTCACCGAAGTCGCTAAGCGTAAATTGAAGAAGTCGACAAATCCCTCATATCTCTTTGTACATGCCACAATGCTTCTACCACACATAAATCTCTACGGGTTTTTTTCTTTCGTTCTTTCCAGAACTGTAAGGTCAGCGGGCGCACGCCAACCTCATTGATATTCTCACATCGGGTTATTCCACTTCCGGTTTAGGCGGTAGCAGAGCCAAGTCTGAGTTTACTATGCAATGTTCATCTTAAATTCTCTCAACGCTATTGGTCACTATCCGTAAGTGGGTAGTCCTCTCTTCTAGTCATAAAGCTAGAGATTAGTCAATCGTCAGTCTTCTTTAGGTGAATGTCATACTTTTTAGCCAATAGACACTCTCTTACTCTTTCAAGGAAACGATGAGGGCGGGGTTTGTTTATTTGAGCAGGAAACATGGCGGCTGCCGGGGCTGGGAAGGTGGCGGGCACAGCTGTCGGAGCCGTAGTAAAACCAATCTTCAGTCGGGATTTGGCTGAAGCCAAACGGCACGTGAGAGAATTATACAGAACTTGGTACCGCGAAATCCCAAATATTGGTGAGGGGCCGTGATTACGTTCGCGATCTCCGCCGTCAAGGTCGTAGGGGCAAGAAACGTTTAACTTAGTGTGAAAAGGAGTTTCGCAAACCGGAGTTGTCCTATGTCTTTCCTCTACGGCTTCTCCGGTCTGAAGATCACAAAGGGGTACTTTTACATTTTCACGGAAATTCCTTAAATGGAATGGCTACTCTAAATCGCCTTGATGACCAGACGCATAAATAAATAGGAGATACCGGTAGTTGCTTGGATTAGGTTCATAAAGTTGGAAGGACCTAAGAGGTCATTTAGTCCAACCCCTCCATTGTGCAGGATTCACTACACCATCCCTGATAGATAATTACTTAGTCAAGATTATCGATATATGTAAATATACGATTGTGTGCATTTGAGATAAGGATTCAATGCATAATTCAAACTGTTCTATTGATTAATGGCCTGTTTTCTATTATCTTGCCTCATCATCTTTGGTTGCTAGGATTCATTCATAATCATTCATCTTTATATTCATTGCCATTGTTGAACATTCAGTGTATTCTGAATGTAGCCTGAAACTCATTGGAATTCTATCATGATCCAGAAATAAATGTGTAAATATTAATTGCCTGTTAGCATATAGTACAGGACATTTGTCTGCAGAAAAAAAACACATGAAATAGTTGCTGTTACAGATAGTTTCATAAATAGCCACAGAGTGGAAAGAAAAACTAAAAATTACCATGTGGATTTAGAAGGCCACAAGAGTTTCAAATGTATGTACCTTTTATTTTTTTTTAAAAAAAAATCCAATTTTTATTTCATTGTAAATTGTAGTTTCACGTTTTGATCAAACTGATCCTCAAGACAGTTTACTTGAGAATCCCAATTATAAAAAACTCTGCCTTATAGTTTTAAGATTTTGTATTGTTTTACATTACCTCAAATGATACATAATTTTTGCTTCTGCTTAGAAAATGAAAATAACTGTGCTTTACACCTATAACAAAAATGGGGTTTTTAAATACCTGTAGGCTGTATTTCCACAATATATTATCTAGTATAGTATTTAATATTGGAGCATGGGATGTTTACATAGTGTTGGGAAAGAGTTTTTCTTATGGAGAATCACTTAAGTGACTGATAGCATGAAGATCTAGTTATACATGATAAAATCAGAATAATTATATTTGATAGTGTTTTCTTATTTTCCTGCAGCTTAAATGATTTTTCTATTAATTAATTTTTTCACATATATCACATAATTTTCAGTAAAACAACCTGTGTAAATTAGTTTTATCAGAAGTGGTGATAACACTGACAAGTGATAATGTCCATAGGATTATTTTTCATTCATGATCATTATTTTGCTTCTGGTCTAGTGCATACGTACCAGCTGGAGATTACAGTGAAACAGGGGCGTGATAAAGTGCGAGAGTTGTTCATGAAAAATGCCCTTGTTACAGATCCCAGAATTATTGATTTGCTAGTTATTAAGGTAAGACTAATAATACTAGTTCTAAATCCATAGCAGATGTAAGATTAGGGTTGTTATGAAGATAATTATTTCCTCTTTTTATCAAATCTGTGAAAATAGAAAGAATGAGAAATTATAACATATAGAAAATACCTCTTATTTGTATCAGCTATTTTTGTCTGAGTTTTTTTCTTGGATGCTCTAGGTATGCTGTGTTTATAGTATTCCTATGTTCTACTAAGCAAATAACTTTTTAAAAAAGATAAAATTGTTCTAATGTAATATTTGTGACAATCCCATATTGGCTCCTATGACCAGTAATTGTAGTTTGTCTATACAAGTGTTTAAAAACATGTTGCTTGATAATCTGGTCAAAGACTAGCTAACCAATACAGATGTCAAGTTGCCAGCTTTGAAGTTTCCTAGGTCCTTCCCCTTTTAGAGATAGGGGGATAACATTTGCTCTCCTTCAATCTTTTGGAACCTCATCAGAAGTTCTCAAAGATTACCTGCAATCACCTCCACTATTTTCTTCAGTATCCTATATGTACTCCATTTTGGAGTAATATATTCAATTAAATTAGCTAAACTTTCTCTCATTAACTCTTTTCGTGTATCCCAAGCTTCAGTTTCCTCCTTCCCCACTAGTACAAATATGATCAGCTAGGGCAGTGGTTCTCAACCTTTTTAATGCCGCAACCCCCAACCGGTCGTAAGTCGAGGACTTCCCAACCGGTTGTAAGTCGAGGACTTCCCAACCGATCATAAGTTGAGGACTTTCCCTGTCCGGGAGTGCCACGCATGCGTGATGCCGACCCCTGCGCCAGCCGAGGCATAGCTGGCAAGGGGCAGCGACAGCGCAGGGCGACCACTGGCTGGGCCACCAGCTGGCCCAGCCCAAGGGAGGTAAGGCACCCGCCGGGCCCCACGCAGGCCACCAACCCTCCTTGTGCCTGCCGGCCTCCCACCTCCCACCCCTGGCCATCTTTTACTTACATTTTTAGTAGTTGCTCAGCAGGGAGGGGTGAAAACTTCCAGACAGCTCGCCTTCGCTGCAGACAACTTGCAGCACCGTTTGCAGACTGGGACTTTTGGCGGACTCAGCAGGGCAGAGACAGCCTGGACAATTCCTATTGGCTTTTGAAAGCCAATAGAATTAGACTCTATTCCAGAGAGTCTATTCTATTGGCTTTCAAAAGCCAATAGAATAAGAGGGAGTAGCACAGCTAAGGAAAAGGGGGAAAAATGGCGGACTACGTTGTTTGGCGACCCCCGTGAAATGGTCGTTCTACCCCAAATGGGGTCGCGACCCACAGGTTGAGAACCACTGAGCTAGGGCTCCATTTCCTTCCTGAGAGAAGACATGTCATCTGACGGGTCCTAGAACAAGGGCCTTCTCCGTTGCTGCCCCAGCCCTCTAGAACCAGCTCCCCTCGGAGGTTCGTACTGCCTCCTCCCTCCTAGCTTTCCAGAAGCTCTTGAAGACCATTTGTGCCGGCAGGCTTGGGGGGTATGAACTGTGTTCTACCCCCGGGCCGAGGAATGTGCTTCCATCCTTGATTGTGTGTTTGAATGATGTATGTATGGATCCTTGATTTGTAAGTTGTTATTGTTATTAAAATTTTTATCTGTACCCATATTGTTGTTCTGAGCCGCCCCGAGTCTCGGGAGAGGGGTGGCATACAAAATTGATAAATAAATAAATCATCACTTATTAACAATTCAACATTTGCTTTTCACAGTGGGCGCACATTCTCCTCAGTTTCTTTTTATTTCTAATATGCCTATAGAAACATTTTCTGTAGTCTATAAGAAGCTTTAGTTTTTATTAAGTTTGAGCTTTCTTGATGGTGACTTTGATTACCTTCTATTCATCTTTGCATTTTCTCCTCCAATTTCCTATATGTCTCTCTTTTTATCTTCAGCATTTTATAAAACCTGGCTCCTATCAATGCTGGCCTATTTAGATTTATCTCCTTTCTCCTTGTGGGGATTTTTGTAATTCCACTTTCAGTGTCTTGTTTCATTGAATTTCCCAGCTTTCCTGAATACTTTAAAGATTTGTAGCCATTGAGTCCGACCTATTTTCCTTCAAAGTTTATCAAAATTCAGTCTTCTGATAGACAGCATTCAAGTCTATCTTCCTCTGGACAATACGATCACTTTTCTCAATGTGCCAATCACTTTTACTTCTTCAACCAATTCTCCTTGTTAGTGAGGAGTCCAGGATATCAGACAACCCTTTTAATTTCTTCCACTTTCTGACAAATGACGTGGTCAAGAGATGAAAAGAATTTCTTGGAGATTTGACTTGGCAGAGTTAAATTCCCATTACATATTAGGATAATTGAAATAATTCATAACTGAAATCTCTGTATCGCACAGGGCCAGGTTATCAGCAGGACTGCATCCCCTTAAAAATATCTACCCAACCTACCAGATCAGATAGGATTGGGGCACGCTCCTATTCCCTTCCCTTAAACTTTGGCATCTTGTGGGATATAGGAAGCATGTTTTTTCTATAGTCACCCTGCCTGCAGTTTGGCAGATCTCTACCCCCTTAGCTTTCTGAAAACTTAAAAACTGGCTTTCCCCAAGTGCTGGGATAGGGTAATCCACTGCATGTGGAAGCTTAAATTTGGTATCAGAATTTTAAAGCCTGTAGTTTTTAATAGATGTATATATTTATTACAGGTAGTCTTCAATTTACAACAACTGAGCCCAAAATTTCTGTTGCTAAGTGAGACAGTTATTAGCAGTTATTCCCCCCATTAGCAGTGGGAGGAAGATGGCAAAGATCAGCTAAGGGCAGGAGTGGTGGAGCATAGGACAGCAGGATTACAGGGCAGAGGACAGAGCAGCCGAAAGGGCAATGCTGGGGGGGGAGTGATAGGATGGGAGAAGTTGAAGCTGGGTGGGCTGCCAAGTGCCCAAATTTGGATCATGTGACTGCAAGAGAGGTGTAACATATAACTTTGGGAACTGGGTGTATTCAGTGCTATCGTAACTAAATGGTTGTGAATGAATGGTTAAGTAAGGAATACCTGCACTGCATGACACTTTGAAAGAGTAGTCATCTAAAATAGAAAGAGCTCTATCTTCTAACCAGGTGGCTCTACAACAGTATCACTTATTCTTTCCTTTTACTCTTAACCAAATGCTTTTAACAATATTTCCACACTGATTAGTGATTTCCTGTATATATTAGGGACAATACAACATCCCTACTATTTCTACTGGATCTATTCTCTTTGAATAACTTGATGTGGGCCACTTATAAGCAACACTCTGCCATGTTTCAGTGTTGTCTGTGACTGCATATTTGTCTTCCTAAGGTCAGATCCCTTGTTTTCTCAGTTTATTTCCCATATTCTATATTTAGTGCAAAAACATTTTTATAGCATATCTATTGCTATCTCCTTTATAGGTCTGCAAACTCTGAATCTCCTCTTGATGTCCTGCTTCCTACTTAGTGTTCTGTTTTCTTGGCCCGTGTCCTTGCTTGCATGCTTGGTTCTGGGCTTTTGCCACTTTCCCTCCACATTAGTGCCCTCTTAATGAGTCCAGTGAGGTTTCTATCAACCGTTTTCTTCCCAGTTTTTGTAAGATATATCCCTTCTCTTCCCAAGTATCCTTCATAAAGGGATCATGGATAGAATCCAGAGTCTTTTTGATGATACGATGTGCAGAGCCTACCTACAGAGTACTAAGACTCACACTAAGCTAAAGATCTCTTGCTAGGCAGGAGTGGACTGTTTTTTTTTTCTATGAAAAAAAGGATAGCTTTCCCCCCAAGATTTACAAGAGGCACCACAGGCTGGGTAACACTGAAGAAAGAAAGAGGTATTCCTCTGTTTCCTATCAGAGAACAGATTTTATAGCAAATGTCTGATTTCCTAAAGAAAGCTTTGAAATTAGATGGGCCATGGGTTACTTAGCCATTTTGATCTTCTGAGTATAAAACCTGTTGTTGTTGTTTTAAAAAATCAGTTATTACCAATTTTTTATAATTTTGTTCCTAAAACTGACTTGACAGGAACTATCATCTGGCATATTGGTAATTTAAGTAATAATTGTTCTCTTATTCTTGATACAGGGAAAAATGGAATTCCAAGAAACAATCAATGTGTGGAAACAAAAGACCCATGTAATGAGATTTTTTCATGAGACAGAAACACCACAACCCACGGATTTCCTATCCAAGTTCTATACGGGCCACAATCCTTGAACTAAATCATCAATAGAGAATAATGACTCTATTATTGTTCCAAATAAATGCCTTTATCTTACTATTCTTCAGCAAGAAAGTATTCAAGTAGGCATGCATTATTTATATTGATTCTGAGTAACCGGTGCTATTAAATCTACGTTACTATAGTTAAGTATATTGTATCACTTCCACTGCAATTAATGTCTTAAATAATATATAACACTGCAATCTAAAAAGTAACACTGAATTTCTGTTTAGTATATGGTGAGATTCTGTTGGATATATATGCAGAAAAGATTTCATTTGGGAGAAAGGGAACCAAATGCAATTCAAAATATTACATTCTTAGGAGTCTATTGAATTTTTAAATATTTATTTTAGAGGGTACACCACATTTATGTGTTTACTGCCGTAAAATTGTAGCAATATTCCAAATTCTGGAATAAAAATCTCACACTGCTTAAATGTTGAAAGCAGAGATGGAGGTTGCTTATTAACACTTTTTCAAAATTTAGCAACCTACGTAATACTTCCATTATACATCCTAATCCTATAATCTTTCTAAGGTATTTCAGCTATATGTAATAACAAATAAAAACCCAGGTAACTGGAAAAATCTAATAGTTATACAATAGCTGTCTAAGCAGTTTGCTTTCACCAAAATTATAATTAAAACTTTCTCAAAGTTCTATAAAAATGTGTATTTATACTGGCAGTATTTATACTGATTCAACTGAATCAAATAATAAGATTGAGAAGTTGCTTTATGTACTTTTCTATAGCCTTGTAATTTTGTTCCTTTCAGAAAGAAAGCTGACATTCTATTTTATGTAGTATCATAGTTGGACAGCATAATCCCAAGGATATTAATTCAGCAGGACATCTCAATTCAGTAAAATATATATTCCTAAAAGGATGAGGACAGCAGGTGAATATATAAAAGAAACACACGAGCCTTGATCTCTAATTCTTAATTTACTATTCAGAGGAATTCTTCACACAGTGAGGGGAAAAAAATATTTGATCCCCTGCTGATTTTGTACGTTTGCCCACTGACAAAGAAATGATCAGTCTATAATTTTAATGGTAAATTTATTTTAACAGTGAGAGACAAAATAACAACAAAAAATCCAGAAAAATACATTTCAAAAAAGTTATACATTGATTTTCATTTTAATGAGTGTGAAATAAGTATTTGATCCCCTATCAGCAAGATCGTTGCTATCAGAGGGTCGTTGCTATCAGAGGGTCGTTGATTTATGGAATTCACTTCCAGAAGGGGTCGTGACAGCTGTCAGCCTTGACAGCTTCAAGGCAGGGCTAGATAGATTCATGGATGCCAAGTGTATCGGTGGTTATTAAAACGGATGTCCATGTGCCGCCTCTATGTTGGTTGAGGCAGGCAGGATTCCCTTGGGTACCATTTGTTGGGGGTCAAGGGAAAGGGAGGGTTTTGCCTTCTCTTTCTGCTCAAGATCCCCATGTACAATTGGTGGGCCACTGTGTGACACAGAATGCTGGACTCGATGGGCTTTGGCCTGATTCAGCATGGCTCTTCTTATGTTCTTATTTCTGGTTCCCAGGTGTCTTTTATACAGGTAATGAGCTGAGATTAGGAGCACTCTCTGAAAGGGAGTGCTCCTAATCTCAGCTGGTTACCTGTATAAAAGACACCTGTCCACAAAAGCAATCAATCAGATTCCAAACTCTTCACCATGGCCAAGTCCAGAGCTGTCCAAGGATATCAGGGACAAGATTCTAGACCTACACAAGGCTGGTGACAACAATTGGTGCGATTATTTGCAAATGGAAGAAATACAATAACTGTCAATCTCCCTCGGTCTGGGGCTCAATACAAGATCTCACTTCATGAGGTTCAATGATCACGAGAACAGTGAGGAATCAGTCCAGAACTACACAGGAGGATCTTGTCAATGATCTCAAGGCAGCTGGGACCATAGTCACCAAGAAAACAATTGGTAACACACTATGCTGTGAAGGACTGAAATCCTGCAGCGCCCACAAGGTCCCCCTGCTCAAGAAAGCACATGTACAGGCCCTCTGAAGTTTGCCAATTAACATCTGAATGATTCAGAGGAGAACTGGGTAAAGGTTGTGGTCAGATGAGACCAAAATTGAGCTCTTCAGCATCAACTCAACTCACCATGTTTGGAGAAGGAATGCTACCTATGACCCCAAGAACACCATTTCCACCATCAAACATGGAAGTGGAAATATTATGCTTTGGGGGTGTTCTTCTGCTAAGGGGACAGGACAACTTCACTGCATCAAAGGGATGATGGACAGGGCCATGTACTGTCAAATCTTGGGTAAGAACCTCCTTCCCTCAGCCAGGGCATTGAAAATGGGTCGTGGATGGGTATTCCAGCATGACAATGGCCCACCAACACATAGCCAAGGCAACAAAGGAGTGGGTCAAGAGGAAGGACATTAAGGTCCTGGAGTGGCCTAGCCAGTCTCTAGACCTTAATCCCATAGAAAATCTGTGGAGAGAGCTGAAAGTTTGAACTACCAAATGTCAGCCTCAAAACCTTAATGACTTGGACAGGATCTGCAAAGTGGGACAAAATCCCTCCTGAGATATATGGAAACCTGGTGACCAACTACAAGAAACGTCTGACCTCTGTGATTGCCAACGACGGTTTTGCCACTAAGTACTAAGTCACGTTTTGCGAAGGGGTCAAATACTTATTTCACTCATTAAAATGCAAATCAATTTTATAACTATTGAAATGTGTTTTTCTGGATTTTTGTTGTTATTCTGTCTCACTGTTAAAATAAATCTACTATTACAATTATAGACTGATCATTTCTTTGTCAGTGGGCAAACATAAAAAATCAGCAGGGGATCAAATAATTTTTCCCTCTCACTATTAATTAGGGATCCAGTGTATTCAGAAATAAGGTACACTCTAAACATGCAACAATTGTTGAATCAAGACATAAATATGTATTCTTAAATAGATACAGCATTTAAACACCATTGTTTACACATGCACAGAGCAATCCGTGGTACAATGGGTAGTCCAGCTGTCCCCAAAATATGTTCTTTAGACATCTGAGGAGCGGTGATTAAACATTGATATCAGAACAGTTTATTATGGCTTTGTTCCTCTTACTGCCACATTGTAGACCTGTAAAAAACAAGAAATTTTTCACGCTGTGGAACTATTTTGTGATTACAGAGTATGAGTTCTGCACTATTTAGAACTAGTAAAGCTTAGGGCAGGGGTAGGCAACCTTGGCTCTTTTATGACTTGTGGACTTCAACTTCCAGAATTCCTGAGCCAGCATGGCTGGCTCAGGAATTCTGGGAGTTGAAGTCCACGAGTCATAAAAGAGCCAAGGTTGCCTACCCCTGGCTTAGGACAAGAGACTTGTGCACAATTGGATAACACTTTTAAAATGTGCAACTTGCTGTAAAATGGCATGAGGGAATAATTATTTTCCTGATATTAATTTTTGGAGTGTTACTTCAGCTCGAAAAAAAATGGTATATACCTGTTTCCTGATTAGGAAACAAAGAATGCATTGGCTCAAATGGAAAAGATTCATATGCATATCAATATACACATCAGAAACACAATGCTGTTGCATGATCGCATATACTATTAAATCAAATTTAATGTATCTTTGGCAAGTATTTAACATACTTCTACTAGCCTACTACAGAACAGAATATCAACTATGTACAAAGTCTTGGAATATCAATTCCCATCATGTTATAGTTGTTATACAAAGAATACTACTGACATAATTAAAAGTAGGTAAAGCATAACTTGCATTTGCTTACTTTAGTTTTACTGCAGAACTGGATGTAGAAGATAACAGGAAAAAGAAAGAGGAAGGCATCAGAAGGACAGGGACCATTCATGCAATGATAATGAAAAGATGTTAAGATATGGAAAAGATATGAATGGATGGGCTTTTGTCCCAGTTTGAAACTGCAAATTTTCTTTAGAATATATATGCACAATTAGATTATAAAGTTGTTTGAAGTTGGCAGCAAGGAGTTTTTAATTCTCAATTGTGTAGCCATAAACAATAATCCAGTTTCTTCATCCTAAATCTGCAAATTATGTGGTCAAAAATACATGAGGGAAGAACAAAAATAGATTTTGTTTAATTCTTTCAATTCCTTCAAATTTATTTTTTATTTGGATCTATAAGGTTTGTTTTGTTCTAGACCACGGGTGTCAAACTCGCTGCATCACGTGACGTGTTGTGATATACTGCGATTTTGCATTGCCGGAGCTAGGGTGGGCGGGCTGGCAGTTTAACAGCCCTGTCCTAGACCAACTATTCATTCATATATATTCTAAATTTTCTTTAGCATATATACGCACAATTAGATTATAAAGTTGTTTGAAGTTGGCAGCAAGGAGTTTTTAATTCTCAATTGTGTAGTCATAAACAATAATCCAGTTTCTTCATCCTAAATCTGCAAATTATGTGGTCAAAAATACATGAGGGAAGAACAAAAATAGATTTTGTTTAATTCTTTCAATTCCTTCAAATTTATTTTTTATTTGGATCTATAAGGTTTGTTTTGTTCTAGACCACGGGTGTCAAACTCGCTGCATCACGTGACGTGTTGTGACATATTGCGATTTTGCATTGCCGGAGCTGGGGTGGGCGGGCTGGCAGTTTAATACCCCTGTCCTAGACCAACTATTCATTTAATCACTTCCCCAAATCTCCCAGCATGCCAGTTAGAGGATACATGCAGCTGAAAAGGGTTGGGCAGCTATAATTGTACCTATTAGTCATCATCATCGTCATCCTCTGGTACAAAGATATCATGTTCTTCAAGCAAAGCTGCAAAACTTTTGCTGATTTGTGTCCCAACATAGAGAAAGGGAATTACAATGGCAAACACTCGGACAAGACCAAATGGCATCTAAAAGGATTAATGAAAAGCTGGTTAATATCTCTTGGCACATATTCAAATACACATGAACAAATTTATAGCTGCCAGAGTATAACTAGAACTGATGGAAAGAACAAAAAGAATCAGACAGCTGCCTCAGTAAATTTAACTACTGTCTTCTTGTAGTTACTTTCAGGTGCAAGCATTTTTGAAAATTACCTTCAAATGAATTTATGAAGAATCCATAGACTGAATACGTACCCAACATCATTAGAATAATAAAGATAGTTAATAAAATACATCTTCAGGATGTTTCAAATTACAAACACAGATGTCACAGGACACAACTGTATCTGCGTTTAGATGATCTCAAATTTCCATTCCAGTCATCCTAACCATCTCGCTCTTTGATTTTCAACTTACGCGGGGCTTTCGTGTCCCCTCTACATCGGCCCTCCTCGAATCTAACTGCTTGTCAGGTGAAGCCCAAAGGTGGTTTTTCAAGAGGCTTTTTTTCTTGAAAAAGCATCTTTGGGACAACCATGACCTGGATGACTGAGAATCTCCATAGACCAGGGGTTCTCAACCTTGGCAACTTTAAGACTTGTGGACTTCAACTCCCAGAATTCCTCAGCCAGCTTTGCTGGCTGAGGAATTCTGGGAGTTGAAGTCCACAAGTCTTAAAGTTGCCAAGGTTGAGAACCCCTGCCATAGACATTGCAGATGAAGCTGCCGCTGAGTTTTTTTAAAAACTGCGGCGTGGCTTACGGCATTTTCGGGGATGACAGAATAGGAAACCGCTTACAACAGGATAATGGCATCCCTGAAATAAGCCGGCCCGCTGCATAATTGCCCAACCAACTTAAAAGCGTTCACGTCAATCACGACAAAACAAGATTAAGTGTGAAGGGCAAGTTCCATTAATATTTTCTCATGCTGACTAACGGGGGGGGGAGCACGACTCCAGCTTTTCCCAAAAAAAAAAAAAGTCGGGGGGGTGTCACCGTCCACAGCGCTTCTCCGAGGCGAAATAAAGTTCTCGCTCTTTAACAACGCGTTATTTCCGCGTCTGCCCCGCAACTGTTTTATTGCTAGGCAACGATCGAACACTAACATAACCCGCCCTTCCAAATAAGCTACACGCGATTGGCTGATACAACCTGCCAATTTACACCATCCTTGCTAAGCGATTGGTTTTGGTTCCTACCCGTTTCTCCTTTAGAAGCCACGGCTACCTTTCACACTCACTCACTTTGACGGGCTTAGGCAAGATGGCGCCAGTCCGAGTGACGGTTATGTTTCGTGAGGATAAAACGGTTGCTAAGGGCGCCTTCTGGTTCTTGACGGGTCGCAACCTTGCCCAAGAGCCAGCCACTGACCACAACCGCGAAGCCATCTCCTCTAGGCAGCTCCTCCCCTAGGCATCGGACACTTTCTTGATAACCGGAACTAGCGAAAGAATGGGCGGTGTTTTTTCAAACCTCGCGAGATACCAATAGGCGGAAGGAGAGATTATTTAAATAGCGGGTGTCTGAAAAGTTTGAATTAGTCTTTTTTTTAAGTTTCCGTTTAGATGACATGTTTAAATGCTTCTGGAGCGGCATTGAAAGTTGCCAATAAAAAATAGAATAGTTTACCGGTAGTAACGGAATTGTGTCTTATCTTTGTATCTCTGCTGCCCTCTTGTGGTTCGTTGGAGTCTTGTAATTTGGGCTGTCCTGACTTATTTCTCACTCTTTGTCAACCCCAGAAGGCAGACCAGACTAATAGACACTGTGAGGGCCTAAAACTATTTTTATTAGAGCAATTGCAGTAACAGAATCTTGCAAGTCTAAATGTGTTTCCCTTTGCTCCTGTGAATTGGGGGGCTGAAAGACCAATGTCTCGGTCATGAATTCAAGTCATCTTTATCTGATTGATTGCCTTGGTAAATGATCTTACTGCCTTCCAAGGTCCTCTATAAAATTTAAACAGGGTAGGAAAAACACAAGTGGCTCTGGACTCTTCTTATAATAGTGATGGGAAAGAAGAAGGAGGTGGGCTAAGAATGGAGGCCTCAGCAAAGTTCTGGCATTTATGGTGCAATTATTTTTCTGGAATTTTTTTCTTTGCAGCTTCTGGCCAGATCCAGTCCAAATTAACTCTGTACCTCAAAGCAAAGACCTGTTTTCTACTTTGAAGTCAGCCAACCCACACTTTCCTTCTAATGCTTCAAGATGCACTTTCACCCTGTTTCATTTCCCAAATCCCCTTAGAAAATTTCAAAGCCCACTTTGCAGCAAGCTATCTGTATCTGACCAATAAATAAATGGTTCCAAAATTGGACATTCAACCAATACTCCTCACTTCACATGCCTCAAGTTCCATATTAAATCTAAGTAGTCATTGTGATGGGAGTTTGAAGCCAGCAAGGCCCTTTTCCTCTGCATAAAGGATTGGTGAAATCCTAGCTATTAGATAGCCACTGAATTTCTGTGATGGTGGTGGTGGGAGTATCTAGAAACAAATGAAGGCAGAAGTTCCTTTCCAGTGGAAGAACTGCCTTTTCAAGAGCGCCAACATTCTTACTGTAAAAAAAATCTGTTACAATTCCTCTGATGCTATGGCTGAGCTGAAAAAAAGTCAATTTAACCATCAAGCTTAGGTAATGGCATGGAAGCTGAAGTGATAAAAACAAACTGATAATTTCACCAAAAATGTATCAATAAAACTGCAATTTTGGGAATCACTAGAAAATGTGATGGCCTCCCAAGATAAGACTTTGCGAAGATAAAATTATTAGGGATTGCCACATGACAGCGTATATGCTATTTCTGGGCCACAGACTTATTAGTCTCTTTTTGTTCTTTTAGAAGTTTATAACTTTGATAAATCTTTCAACTCTAAAGTAAAAACAGTTCTCCTGATAATTTTAAAAATCTACATATTTATTCATATTTTTGTGTAAATAAAAAACATTCATGAAAATCTGTGCAATTCATAAATTTGTTTCCAAGGTAGATGTGGCTTAAGATAGACTCCCTTCTGGAAACTATAAAGTAAGTGTACGCTATTTTAAAAATGATCATTAAGTTTGAGGCACAAATAATTATGAAATAATATTGTACTTTCCTATTTTGGGTAAAATGAAATTTATAAAACACATTTTATATAAAATAACATGCAATATAACATTACCAGAATGTTATAGGAGGTTATTAGGTTTATTATAAAATTTAGCATGCTTTTTATTACTAATAACAGTATTATTGGTTGTGATCAAAAATACAGCAAGAAAAATCATTTCTGGAACCAGGTATACATCAATCACAATGTAATTCAAACAATTCCCCAAACTTAATTTTACTAATATGTATCATGGCAATTTATAGTTTTATCTTACTGAGCAGTAAAGATAATTCATTTTCTTTCTGAAATAATAATCTTAGATTACTGCAAATGCCCAGTAAACTAAGCATATAACCGATGGCTATTACTAATGCCGTATTAATCTGTAAGGTTATAAATAGTTCTTGTTTCATTAATTCAATAATTAGTTACGTTCAAAGTCATAAATGTAAGCCATTAAATTGTGAATGCCCCCCCATCAGAAAGCAGCAGAATGGTAGATAGATTCTGAATGCTGAACACTAAAAAATTAAACTCATATTCACATGAAATTATGTAAGATTGCTTTGGATGACTTCTTGCCATTAATCTGTAGCAATATAATCTAAGAATTTAGAACAAAGTATCAAAAGAAACAAACATAGCTTAGTCCAGTCTTAGAAAACTATTGAATAGAAGTGATACTGAGGATGATTAAATGATCACACATTACATTAACAATTTGAGAGCAGTTGCTGATATTTATTTGGCTTTTCTATCTAGATTGTGTTGCTTTGGTATCCATACTTCTGCTTTTTCTACCTTTTGTGTTAGTGCAAATAGTTCTCAATTTACGGCCACTATTGAGCCCAAACTTTCTGTTGCTGAGATAGTTAAGTGAGTTTTGTCCCATTTTACAATCTTTCTTGCCACAGCTGTTCAGTGAATCACTGCAGTTAAGTTAGTAACATGGTTGTTAAGTGAATCTTACTTCCCCATTGACTGTCAGAAAGTAACAAAAGGTGATCATGTGACCCCAGGACACTGCCACCATCCTAAATATGAGTCAGATGCCAAGTGCCTGAATTCTGATCACATGGCCATGGGGATGTTGCAGTGGGGTTGTGTGAAAAACAGTCACATGTCAATTCTTTTCAGTGCTGTTTTAACTTCGAAAGGTCATTAAACAAACTGTTTTAATTCAAGGACTGTCCATATATGAAGTTCCAAAAGATAGAAAAAACACAGGTAAGGTCAGATAAAGGAATATCTAAGGTATGACTATGAATCATATACTGTTCTTATATTTTATGAGGCTGCCCAGTGTTGCATTTGAGTGCATGAGGTGGGACGTTCCTAAATAAAAAATATATTTTGACTATAAATTCTTGAGGTGGTCGTATGGAAGCAACTTTTCTCAGCTTTGTCCTCATTTGCATGAAAATCTAAAATATATGAAATGCCTATAGTTAAAATATAATGTATACATTCTATGATCTGTTTTTCTAATGAACAGAAAGGCAACTCACTACTATATTGTTCCAGCATCTATCAAAATAGCTACAATATACAGATGAAATACAATTAATAGTTGTGCATGGAGAAAAAAGGAGGAAATGATACATGGATTCTTCTCTTGCATGAAGAAGTAGACTTTCTGAAATAAAGGTCTGGAACACTCTTTTGAGCTGATATAGCAGTTTCTTAGAAATATCTTCTTAAATTCTGAATGGTGCATAATTAGGAATATGGTGTTTTTAGAATTCCTGGCAATAACGTGTAGTGGCAATATATAATAGAAAGCAGACTTATTAATCATCCAGTCTGAAAGATGCAATAATAGCTGTTTCTTAGTTTTTATCAACTAGGAATAAAACCTGCAAGTAAAATAAGGACTTCTGCCTTAGGCAGAGGGTTGGACTAAAAGACCACCAAGGTCCTTTCCAACCACATGATTCTATAAGCAGAAACCTACCTTATGTCCATTTCTCTCAGTCCCACAAAATGTATTTTCTTCAATGTGTTCCTATTTCTACTGTCTTCTTTCTTTCCATCCACTCTCTTCTCACCTCTGCAATTTCATGACCATACCAATTATGCAACTTTGAGAAGCAGGTAGTCTCTGGAGATACAGGACTTTCCTGTGTGGCAGAGGCAGACCCAGCCAACAATGCTCCACCTACAGCACTGCCTGTCAGTTTTCGACGAGGAGGTAAAGGTGGAGGCTTCAGAAATCCTCCACTGAAATCAGAATATGCCATTTCTGCAAGAGTGCAACTATCGTTCCATGTGGAGTAACCATTCTCCAAGATGACAGGATGCTCTTGGATGGATATCATCATGGGATTTGATAAATGTCTTTTGCGGCCAGAAGACAATTTCTTTGGTGATTTATGGCTAGCAGCTAAGCTCCTCTGAGCCTCTTCCAGCTGTTTCTCTAGTTCCTTAACTACTAGCCTCATATAATCAAAGCTGGCTCGTGAAAGTGCCTTCACCCAAGCCTCCATGGCAACTTGGCAGTCAGCAACCAACACATAAGATTTGCCACCACTGCTATCAAAGCGGATGGCAAAAGCAAATTCCTCAGCAGCTTCACATAGTTCCACGGTGCAGCCCTCTAACACAATGAGACCCAGGGGGTCACAGCTCTCCCGCTCTTCAAAGTAGAACAGCAAGTTGCCCTTGAGAATGAACCAGCGGCGCTGGTAAGAGGTGATACGATGGTTGTGATGATGGCGTTCCATACGCTTGCACAGAAAGCCAGTATGATCAGCTGGGGAGTCACATGTGGCATAATGTACCACACTACGTTCATTGAGTTTCATTGTAGTAATCTTCCTTCCAGAACAGAATGAGAGGAAATGCACTGAATTATCACACGATGCATATTATTAATCCAGATAAAACTTAATATAACACTATATACACACATATACACTACTGGTATAAAGTACTGATTGTATGGAGATGGCAGTCACAACCATGCAGGCAAAGGCATGACTCTTTTTATGTGCAGAACTTCAATCATGTCATCATGCACACCACTTTTGACTTTTGACAGCTCCTTTCCAGTGAATGCTCCAGTCTGCTATTTAACCTTCTTTCCTAAGGATCTTATTGTGGATATTTTTTAAAGTAACAAACTCTATGGAGCTAGACCATATAACTTCTGACACTAAAGTAATAAAAAGGGATTCTCTCATTGCTTCATTGTTTAATAAAATGAAAAATTCTTGTTGATCTTTGTCATAACTACATTTATTTGCAACAAATTGCCACCTGCAGTGTAAATGACCATGGATTTTCCCTAAGAGTTTTGGGTCCCCCAGATCCAAGAGTTGGAATGTTTCCATCTTTGGTCCTGGATGGGTTGGCACGGCCACATTCAGACTAGGTATGTAATCTCAAGGTTTTCCTGGACTCACAGATTCTGAAAATGTTAGTTGTGTCTATTCCTGGATTGTGAAGACTTTCTTATGGTCATTCATATCTTAATACCCTCATGACTGGACTCTGTAACACACTTTACATGGGGTGCTTTGAAGACCATCTGGAAGCTTAGCTGAGAATGCAGCAGCATTGGGGCATAGCTTGTTGCACCTACATAAAACTGCTATTTCATGAACTGCACAGGCTCTCAATAGGCTTCTCAGTAGGATTCAAGGTGCTGATTATCACAGGGGTCCCCCAACCCCTGGTACTAGTCAGTGGCCTGTTGGGAACCGGGCCGCACAGCTGGAGGTGAGCAGCAGGCAAGTGACCTGTTTTCCAGGTCGGTGGAAAAAATGTCTTCCATGAAATCAGACCCTGGTGCCAAAAAGATTGGGGACCACTGGGTTATCACTTTTAAAATCCTACATAGCATAAGACCAAACATCTGCCTGACTCTTTGCTCCCATTGGGAAGACATATTCCAAGTACAACTTACTCCTCATACTTCTCTTTTAAACTTTACCATCTTGTAGAAAGCAGGGAAGCATGCCTTTTTGGTGGTTTCTCCTATGCTCTCCCTCTCAATATATGGCAGGCCTCAACTCTGCTCTTCTTAGGCTAAGTCTAAGACCTACCTTTCCCCCTACATATTTGGATTCAGCAGCACTCCCTTTTGATTGCTTTTTATAACAATATTGGGCTTGATCACCATTTTATATCTAATATTTAATAGAACCCAGTTTGAAAAAACTGGACTCACCTATTGCCCAAATCAAAATGGCCATAGAACACAATGCCCAAGGAGTAGCCAGGAGAGGGATGCCTGTACCAGTCTAAAGTGGCCAGTAAGTGCCAGGCTGATCTCACTCCTGACTACACCACAAAGGAACAGAGGTGAAATGTGGGATTCTACCTAACTGTGTCAGGAAAAAGTGTGGAAACATAATGGTAAGGATCCCCAAAGGCAGCCTGAGATATGAACTGGGAAACAGATGAAGGCACCATTCTGAAGATACAGAGGAAGTTGTTGCAGTTATACAAAATTAGTGGATCAGAGGAATGCTGTGGACATAATTTACTTGGACTTCAGTAAGGCATTTGATAAAGTAGATCACAACCTACTACTTGATAAGATAGAAAAATGTGGGGTAGACAGAATCACCACCAGATGGATCCGTAGCTGGCTGACCAGCCGTACTCAGCGTGTGGTCCTCAATGGAACCGCATCTACATGGAGGGAAGTGTGTAGTGGGGTGCCCCAGGGCTCTGTTCTGGGCCCAGTGCTCTTCAACATCTTCATCAACAATTTGGATGAAGGGATAGGTGGGGAACTCATCAAATTTGCAGATGACACCAAGCTGGCACAAATAGCCGACACTCCAGAAGACAGGCTTAAGATACAGGAGGATCTGGACAGACTTGAACACTGGGCACTATCTAACAAAATGAAATTCAATGGTGGAAAAAAGCAAGATTCTACATTTAGGCAAGAAAAACCAAATGCACAAGCACAACATAGGTGGCACCTTGCTCAATAGTAATAACTGTGAGAGGGACCTCGGAGTCCTAGTGCTGCAGCTGCCAAAAAGGCAAACACAGTGCTAGGCTGCATTAAGATAGAATCAAGATCACGTGAAGTATTAATACCACTTTACAAAGCCTTGGTAAGGCCACACTTGGAATACTGCATCCAGTTTTGGTCACCACAATGTAAAAAAGATGTTGAGACTCTAGAAAGAGTACAGAGAAGAGCAACAAAGATGATTAGGGGACTGGAGGCTAAAACATATAAGGAACGGTTGCTGGAATTGGGTATGTCTAGTTTAACGAAGAGAAGGACGAGGGGGGACATGATAGCAGTGTTCCAATATCTCCAGGGCTGCCACAAAGAAGAGGGAGTCAAGCTATTTTCCAAAGCGCCTGAAGCAACGGGTGGAAACTAAGCAAGGAGAGAAGCAACCTAGAACTAAGGAGAAACTTCCTGACAGTGAGAACAATTAATCAGTGGAACAACCTGCCTCCAGAAGCGGTAAATGCTCCAACACTGGAGGTTTTTAAGAAGAGACTGGACAGCTATTTGTCCGAAATGGTATAGGGTTTCCTGCCTGAGCAGGGGGTTGGACTAGATGACCTCCAAGATCCCTTCCAACTTTACTATTACTACTACTACTACTAATAATAATAATAATAATAATATATGGCACAAGGTCCAAGTAGAAGTGCCACTGTATTGTAAGCAAAAGGCTGCAAGTTTAATTCCTGGCATCTCCAGGTAAAGGCAGGAGGACGAACCCAACCCCTGGCTCTAGAGCAGTCCTCTCCAACTTGCACTGACTGTCCAATTCCGTGGAGCCTGCTTTTCCCCAAGTGCCTGGAGAAGACCAAATAGGATGGTTTCTTCAACAAAGTCATGAAGTGCACTTCCTCATTTCAGGCGGACCCGGAGCATGCAGAGATTAAAAGTTACCCTCGGAATTTCCTTTTTTTCTTTTCTCTCAGAAAGAAAACCCTTTTCGCAACCTTTTAATGTCACAGAGAAAAGGCAGGCTAGTTCAGGGACAGGCCTATCCCAAGAAGCTGAAGCGACGCTTATCCATAATCGTACCTTACTCACACCATTACCCAGAACGACGTCTTTTATCTATTCCCTGCTTTTCTTAAGCAGTCGCGTGTCCTCCTTCCTCCGCTCGACTCCCCTGTTACTGCGTCCTGGTCCTCGGGCAAAACCCGGAGCGCAGGATCATTAGAACAGAAGGAAATCCTGCCACTATCCGGGTTGAGTTTTTTTTTTCGCAATCCAGATTTTCCAATAGCTTCCTGGAGGGAGGTTTTCCTCTTTTCGGCCCCCCCCTTCTCTTGGGGTCCTGAAAGCCAAGTAGGAAAGAAGCAGGCCGTGTGTCAACGAGCAAAGGCTTCTCCATCGTTTTTCTGTCCTGCGCGATGGTATCTTTTTTCATTTAACATAAAAATTGGGCGGGTCATCTCCAAGTCAGCCGAAGTTTTCTCTTCCCTGCCGGAAGAACGTTGCTTTTATTTGGGGAACCTACATTTGAGACATAAGTGATATTTTGAAATTTATTTTACTATATGCACTACTTCTTTTCCTCTAGAAACACACGGTCGTGGGTATAGTTCCTCCCTCTCCCATTTTGTTTTTCCGAAAATACGGGGGAGATCGGTTGGGAGGCGATTTCAAATCACCTGCGAGATTGGTCACTGACTGGCATTTGAATTTAGTGTTCCCCAGTCCTCGTCCAACCTCCCCCTAACGTAACTCCTTGTCTACCACAACGTGTCGCCTGAATGAGGCGAGAGGTAACTCCCCACTTTACTGACTACTCGTGTCCTACCGTATTACGCGTGAAGAACCCCAGCGTTCTTTTAAATATGTTTTATTTTCGGCCACGAGAGGGCACCGCGAGGCCACGAGTACATCTGAACCAGACTGAAGTCAGAAAACAGGATCCGCAAACAATTGCTAGGAGGCGGATTGCTTTAGCTGGGCATCGTGAATCGGTCGTACAGTACTGTATATATATATATATATAAACAAGGAAACACAGCCTTTATTGCTGTATAATCCATATGGGCTTTAAGAAACAATACAATCTTGCCAATTCCATATAATATCAAGATTTTCTGAAATCTCCTGCCTCTCCTTTGCAATAGTTTTTGCAAAGGCTTGGTTAAGAACAAATCACACAAACATACACCCCACAAAGCATTACACCAAAGACAAGAATTCTCATGTGTTTGAAGAAGTCTGTGAGTGTGGGCTGGCCCTGGAGAGCACATTAGAAATATGAATGAAGTCGACTTTGTGGGCCCGAGAATTATAGTTAATGAACAAAAGGTATTGCGTACCTGTTCAGAAGGGAGCAGTACAGTTGCTGCAGTGGGATTTGAAAAGGGAGATTTAAAAAAAGTGGACTAAAATTAGGCACTATCCTTTTTGTTTCTTCTCGGCCTCCCCTTCCAATCTGTGAAACGAATTCATTAGAAAAAGAGAAGGCAACTTGTGGCCCAAGAAAGTCTTCTGCACAAGATGAGACACTCCTAGTCCCCTGCCCCCCTTATTCCACAGAGAAGTTCCAATGCCTTAAAATAGGATTTGCAGGAACATTTCCATTGCAACATCTGATGGCAGATTAGTTTGTGGGTACAACATAAACTACATGATGTGTTCTGTCCTGCCTTCAGACATTTTTTGATTCTCCCACGGCCTTCCTACCACCTGCTTCTGCTCACTCAAACACATTCTGCAGTTGAACTACTGTATATTACTATCACAGAGCACCAATCATTCATTGACACAAGCAAGGCCCATTTGAACTGTCAATCACTTTATTTAAGCTGGAACCTTTGCCACTGTTGACTTTGCTATGCTGGGGGGGGGGGGAAGCCAGCATTTCTGGAGCTCGAATATCAGTTGGGATTGGTGGGAACAATTGGAGATCAAAGAGACAATTGGTGGCGGTAGGAAGACTGTACTTGCCTGAAACAGAAATCTCATGGTGCCTAGTAATAAGTAGTAAGGCCAACCTAATTATACAGACATACCGTAGTTCATCTTTTCATTCTATATTCTCACCTGTCATTGCAGATATTACTAGAAAGAGAAAGGAAGAGAGGATGGGTGAGTTTAAAACAGTGCAGTAAAGGGACAAAAGAGATCTGAAGAGTGGCTTCCATGGGTTCTGTAGCTAACCTGACTCTGGTTCCATGCTAGGTTATTCCTCAGGCATAAAAGCAGCCTGAAACCACTTTTGCTTTCTAAGCTTTAGATCACTTCAGTTCATAAATCTGCCATGCATATTCCAATTAGAATAATAAACAAGAGAGGCATCTCTGCTAAGGGACATAAAAGAGACGGCAGTACTCTGATCCTTGGACGATTCAAAACGTCTCTTGGAGAAACTGTGCATGAACTTCATTACGTCCAGCACCGAGTGAAAAGGGCTGAGCTCAAACGACGTTCGCATACACGTGTCACAGGGAGCGTCTGCTTCCTCTTTTCCGCGGGACAAAAGCGAGGGTGGAGTTGACAGGACGCTGAGATCAGCACCTTATCGGCTCTACTATTGAGCAATCCAAGGGATCAGCTGATCGGTGGAAGGAAGCGAGCACGTGATTAGCAGCCCTGTGCAGGAAAGCGATCGACTTGCAGGCTTTCGATTGTCGCTGGTGCAGTACCGGTTGCAGCTTAATGTCTGATAATGTAAGTGTCCTGATGTGTCTTGAAGTTTGGATGGGTGATATACGTGAACGGTCGGGATGGGGAATAGTCTTTTTTTTCTTTTGTCTGATCAAAGATCGCAGTATATGAAAATGAATAGAAAAACGAATAATTGTTCCAGAGTACCTACTGATTACGATTACAGTTGTAGATTTGAATTAATTTAGGCCGTTTGTGCCATCAGTGAAATACGTTTTCATTAAATGAAAAATACCGAATTTGCACAATTATTTTACCATTGTCTTGATGCAGTCTGAAGAAGGTTTCTTTGTAAATGTGGAAACTGGCTTGCAGCAGCCACGGGGAGGGGGGAGGCGGATGGATGCCTGGGATTTTAATGGACACAGCAATAGATTTGGCAAAAGTTTGCAAGAAGTTTTCTCTTGCCTTTCTTCGTGATTTTTTTAACTTAGATCAGCTCACCTTACCATCCCATTCAGATACAAATAGGTCCCGCTGGGCCAGATGCTGCAATTTTGTTTCATCCCAAACAAGTACATTGTGCGTAATGAAACTTTTTGCCAAGTTGGAAATGGAACCAGGCATTGATCGTATGGCTGATTCTGTATCTGCACATCTCAGAAAATTAAATTATTCATATGAAGTTACTTACACTAAGTACATAAGATTTATCTTAGAGAAAACTATGATTGAAAGTAGCTCTCCAGAGACCTTGCAAAAGATTTCCTCTGGTGTGCTGTCTGAGATTCGTTCATAGCACATGTCAGATAGTGAACCTGGGAATTGCTATATGCTATTATCTTGCCACAAGCCAACTTTCCTTACTTGATGCCCTTCAAAGTGCGGGGCTGTATCATTTCACGAACTCTACACCACACTTCATTTAGTGGACCTGTGGAATCAACATATTCTTTATGGAAGTGTAGTATAATAGATACTGGTTAGGAATGCTGTGTCTGTAATTTTGCTTCCATCACTGTGTGTGCTTCAGGATCCTGCTCTAACAGCAGCATGAGTCCCAGAATGCAACACTGGGAACTTGTGTGTTTGGTGTAAAACAGGGAAGGGTAAGTGGAATCCAGAGTCAGTTTCTTTTTCAATTGTTGTCATATAAGTTTGCCTAATTCCTCCTGCAAACTGGGTGGGACAATCACAAATAAGAGTGATAAAGAACATGTGGATTATAGGTAAGATCTCCAATAGAGCATTGTGCTGACAGCAGCTAGTGGCATTATGGTATCAAATGGGATGGTACAGGTTGAAGCACCATGTCAGAAATAAAATTTTAGACAGAGCTGGCATGGGGTGGTTGGTAGATGAATGTGAGCTTCTACCAGGGCTGTAATTTATTAAATGGTTGTTTTATTGTATTATCATCTTCAGAACAACCAAGCATCTTAAATAAGCAAGACGTGTATATCACCAAGATAAACTTTTATGAATTGCCATTAAGTTCTTGCTCTTTTTTCTTTCCTCTGAGTGAGTTTTGATTTTGGTAACGGCCTGGACTAGTGCCTGCAATTTTTGTGGCAAGATTTTTGGAAATGTTTTGCCATTGCCTTTTTTCTAAGGCTGAGAGACCACAACTGACCCAAGGTCATCCAGTTGGCTTCATGCCTAAGGTAGGATTAGAACTCACAGTCTCCTGGTTTCTAGCCTGGTGCCTAAGTATTTCGTTTGCTGCCCAGAGTCCCTTTGGGTAAGTAACTATATAAATTTGTTTAGCAAATAAATAAATTTCGGATATATCAACAGTGCTCTTAAAATCTGTGATTATCTACAAATAATATGCAAGAGAAGAGTCAGTTTGGTATTGTGGTTAAGGCACCAGGCTAGAAACTAGGAGACTGGTTTCATGAAGCCAGCTGGATGACCTTGAGTCAGTCATTGTCTCTTAGCCTTAAAAAAAAGAAAAAGCAATGGCAAAACATTTCCAAAAATCTTGCTACAAAAATTGCAGGCACTAGTCCAGGTAGCTACCAAAATCAAAACTCACTCAAAAGAAAAAAGAGCAAGAGCTTAATGACCACTCATAAAATTTTATCTTGGTGATATGCGTGTTTTGCTTGTTTAAGATGCTTGGTTGTTCTGAAGATGATAACCATAGTTTCCAGGTTCAGGCAAAAAAGGTAACTGTCTAGTTGAAGACTTCCAGGTTTCACTGCACATTGTTGAAGCAAGAAAAACTGATGCAGGCAGAGGTGAAAGCTTGTAAATATTTAGCCTCATTAGATCTGGTGCAGGGGTTCTCAACCTTGGCAACTTTAAGACTTGTGGACTTCAACTCCCAGAATTCCTCAGCCAGCAAAGCTGGCTGAGGAATTCTGGGAATTGAAGTCCACAAGTCTTAAAGTTGCCAAGGTTGAGAACCCCTGATCTGGTGGAAAAGCCATTGAATGGAAACAATTGAATGGAAACAATTGAAAGTGATATTTCATTATGTCTCCTCCCCCCTCTGCCCACGTCATTTGCAGTGGTCATCCCCCAATCCCTTGTCATGAAATGTGTTGTCTTTCTTCTTCTACTCCATGCCTTCTCCCTGGCTTTGGAGAATGGACTTATGAGAACACCCCCAATGGGATGGCTTGCTTGGGAGCGCTTTCGTTGTAATGTTGATTGCAAGGAAGATCCCCATAATTGTATAAGGTAAGTGGAAGAACCTTGGAAATGGGACAAAATCCAATCTTTTTCCAGGTATGTTCCTGAGTTTCAGAATCCTGTGATTCAAGATGAAGGATGGCATCAAACCTAGAAAATCTGAAGCTCCAGGGTGGCATCTGCCTTCCCTAAAAGCCCTCATGCGTCTCTGAATATTGATGCCAAGTTGTAGTTTAATTTTCTGATTGAGCATCGTTGAGAAAAGAGTACTGAATGATTTTGCTATATAAAAATATTAATGAAAATGAAAACATATGAGGAAATCATTAATAGACCTTGTTCCGCAATATACAAACATGTTGTTTGAACAGGAACCAGTAAAAGAGCCCAGCCTACAAGCTTTTGTTTATTCTCATAGTGACATTGGTTGAATGAGGCATATTTTAAGAAACAGAAGGATCCTGTCCATAAGGAAGGGCATTGATAAAAGCATAATATTGTAGGCAGCTTTATTTTAATTTTACTTCCAGATTATTGCAGAAAAATAATGTATGAAAGAGTGATAGTGGGGACCTGACAGAGAAATGAACCTTTTTATTTATTGTGGAAAGTAAACTTGCATGACTGTGGCAGATTATGTCAGTGCGGTGTGAAGCCTGACATTGTCAGAGCAGTATTTTTCATGCCTGATAGTTCCCACTGGCTATTCCACATTGGTCACTTTGCTTGTCGTTCTTGTTACCTATGACTGCTTTTCCATTTGTGGGACAGTGAGACTCTCTTTATGGAAATGGCGGACTGTCTGGCAATGGATGGTTGGAGGGAGCTAGGCTACGAATACGTGAATATTGATGATTGCTGGATGGCAAAGAAGCGGAATATGATGGGACATCTGATTCCGGATCCAGAGAGGTTTCCCAGGGGGATCAAAGCCTTGGCAGACTATGTAAGTGAATATTTCTGATGTGAGAGTGAAATCAAATGATCTAACTGTGATTAAAAAAAAAGATTAATTGCTTAGCCAATAGTAAAGAAGTTCCAGAGGAACTTTGTGAGTGCCCCAAAAGGTCAAAGGCTTGCTTCTTAATTGCTGTAAAAAATGTAGGTTCCTTCTTCAGGTAGGACTGGCCAATTTGCAGCCATGGACCTGGACTTGTACAACAAGTTGGGCTGAGTGAAGCACTTTTGCTCAGAGTTATCCAGTGAGAAACATCCAGAGGGCCATGTTGCTGGGCAAGAAATTCTGCATCTAAATCACCAAATTATTCTGTGAATTCAAACTCTATAGTTTCAGACGTAATCCTTGGCATTGGATATTTTTAAAAAGCTTATCAGTTTTCTATTGTGTCATCCAGCTTGGTACCCTCCAGATATTCTGACCTTCAGTATTCCTAACACAGTTCCAGCATAGTGAATGGCTGTGCTGAATAAAGATGATAGTTAAAGCCAGCATATCTGAAAAACATTAGATTGGAAAAGGAAAGGTTGGCCATTTGGTAAAAAAAAGCAACAATGAAACATACCTTTTAACTTTTTTTCTCCTCTGACATCATCTTATGCAATGGTGGGCAGAAGCATAATTTGAACTGGCCATTCAGTCAGCAGAAATGTTTGTATTCACATAAAATGGGGAAAATGCTACCACATACTAAATATTGATGTTTCAGTATTTTATCTAGTTTGCTTTTGTATCTTTCCATTGGTGGAAACATAATTTTACATACTACAAAGTAAGTGTTCATCCTCGGGGAATTTGTTTGGGTAACTAGTTATTCTTAGTTTTAACACCCTACTCATTAGATATCTACTCTTACAATAACCAATTTCAATTTAAGTCAACATTGCTGAGATATTCTGCAAATAAGGAAGAAGAGGAGAAGATGGTGGATTAGCTTTTGAGGAAGTGATTAAAAATAGATGCTCACTAACACCAACAATAACAATGTTTGTACTGTTTCCTCCATCATGTAGATTCTTCATAGGTCTTCCTTCTTGATCTCACAAGTCATGACATATTTTGGCAGGTTCATTCACGGGGTCTGAAACTTGGCATTTATGGTGATCTAGGTACCCATACTTGTGCAGGTTACCCGGGTACTACATTAAATTGTATTGAACAAGATGCTCTAACATTTGCACAATGGGGAGTGGATATGCTGAAACTAGATGGTTGCTACTCATCAGCAGATGAACAGGCCCAAGGTAAAGTTCAAGGCTTTATCATGCCTCTGTGTTGCTTCTTTTGTCAGTGCACCAAAAGTTGCTAAAATAATATATTTTAATTGGCTTTGTTTAAGATGTCAAATATAGATTTGGGATATTAATTATAATAAGCATCAACCAGCTAAAATAATTTGGTTTAAATAAATTCTGAATTTAACTCAAATGGATAATTATTCTTGTTTTCCAAAGGTTATCCTAGAATGTCCAAGGCTCTGAATGCAACAGGTCATCCCATTGCTTATTCCTGCAGCTGGCCAGCCTATCGAGGGGGACTCCCACCTTCAGTGAGTTGTATTTGAGGAAGGATGGGGCTCATCTTAAAGCTTCTGTCCATTGAACTTCAGAATTTTAAATGAAGGTTTTGCATCACATTTTAACAATTTAGTGTGACATGGGATCCATAAATGTACTCATTTAATTTGCAAGAGACACTCTTCTTTAATCTTGTATTGAGTTTTAGAATCAATCCACCTAGAACTCTTGGCACAATGTTTTACTTGGCTGAAATAGTATTTTTTTTATTAACAAGCTTACTACATGTAGTACTACATAATAGTATAGTGTTGTTGGATGTTACATATTTTGTTAATGACAGTGTTATAATTATGAGTGATGCAGTTATTCTGTGAACACATCCTTTGAGCAGTTCTATTCATTTCTCTTTGCTATGGTGACTTAGTTGCATAGCAAAATAATTATAGCTAATTGTTTAACTTAGTATTTCTTCTTTCCAATATATATTTTTGCCATATATTAAGTACACCCAGTCTAGCCAAAATGATGTAAATTGATGATCATTTTCAAAAGATAAATCATGCCAAGCTGACTGTAATTATTATTTCATGCATTTGTTTTGTTTTAGGTGAATTATACTCTTTTAGCAAATATATGTAACCTCTGGAGAAACTTTGATGACATACAAGACTCTTGGGAAAGTGTCCTCTCTATTGTGGAATGGTTCTCAACGAATCAGGATGTACTTCAGCCAGCGGCTGGCCCTGGCCATTGGAATGACCCTGACATGGTAATGTTGAGCTGAAGAGGATCATATGAAAGCTAAATGGATGAGAGAGTCTCTTTTTGGAATTCTAAAGCTAGAAAAAAGCTAATGAAGGTGACTGTTGGCAGGAATTTATATGTTCCATCATCTTGTTTTCAACTCTTGTATGTAATTTAAGTAGACAAGCCATTTGTGTTACATTCTTACATTTGCTGCACATACCCATTACTTTAATCTCAGTGAGTATAACCTACACTAGAAATATCACAGAAAACCTGAATTCCATTAAAATAATTTGTACAAATAGGCATATTGCTAATTTTTGCAAAAACATGTTACCTTGAAAGGATAAGCAGTTATATATTATACTGATTCAATTATCCTGCAGTTCTTTGAAATATAGCTTGTTTTGCTTACGTATGGTTTTTTCACTTTTTAAAGTTTAACTCATTATCCTCTTCTACCCCTTCTAAATTCTTCATTAATTTAACAATTTTTGCACCTAATTTTTATATTAGAAAACTGACATTCCTAGGATGCAGGACTTAATAGTTATGTCTATGTTTGCCTAGTGGGATAGTGGAATTCAGCGTTGATATTATTTCCTAAACTTCCTTCTAGATTGGGGAAAGTTATTCCAATCATAGGCATTGAGTAAACCTACCTAGTTATTTATTTAGCATATGGGTAAATAAATTAATAAAAATTAATAATAATAAATAAAAGCTACCTTTATTCAACAAGAGTTCTCTTGGAATCAGTCCATGTGCAGCTCTTGGTTTTTTTTGCTTTCATTCTTGACTTTATTACTCACCTCTGGGTTAACCTCTCCTTTATCCTACAGCTAATCATTGGAAACTTTGGGCTGAGCCTTGAAGAGTCCAAGTCCCAGATGGCCTTATGGACAATTATGGCTGCTCCTCTTTTCATGTCCACAGACCTCCGTGTTATTTCTGAAAGTGCCAAGGAAATTCTACAAAACAAATTGATAATCACAATTAACCAAGACCCCCTGGGAATTCAAGGTCGTAGAATCCTTCAGGTAATGAAAGCCAAGCATCTGGAGAATCTTATTTGAATCCCTGGAAATCCAGAGGGTATATTCCTGCCTTTTGACCCTGTTATGTGGGAAGATCATTAATTAAGGATATTTATTACATTCATAACGATCCTCTCTTCTTTTTTTTGAAAAATATTTTATTGGTTTTATAATTTTAACAATAAGTACTTAAATCTTTGGGTAAGCAAAGATTCCAAAATAAAAACACACATAAACAGTTCAACTTAGTACATTCACTTTCATCTTTCTATTTCCCTCAAAAAAAATGTATTCCATTTCTATCGTAAATTTCTTTTACTAGTAAACCTATTTTAAAACTTTATCAATTTCAATTACCATAGTCAAATATTATTTTATATCAACAAATTAACGTTTCAAATATCTCTTCCACATTTATTCAAACTCTTATCCTCTCTCAACCCTCTTTTTGTCTTCAATCTTAATTATTTCTTCTTCTACTAATAAATGACTTATAATTATATAGCCATATATATAAAATCTAAATATATATTTTTCCCCTTAATAAAGCCCATTTTTATTGCTTATGAAAATCTTTGAATTAATTCATTTCAATTCGTTACATAAAGTCCAAATTCCATCCAATTAATTATCATAACTGATAAAATCATATTACTATACAGAAAATCTCTTAATTAGTTAAGTTTCACTCTAAATTTAAATTTCATATTTCCATATCCGATAAGTTTCGATAAAACAATAAAACATCATCAAACTAAATTGAGCATACATATCTATAATTGCCATTTTCATACTTCTAAATCTAAATCATTATCCTTAAAACAATCCGTGTATCCAACATTGCCTAAATTTCTATTACTACTAATCCTGTTTTAAGAGTTTATCCATATGTTTATATTTCTATATATGTATATATATCTATATTATTATTTTCTCCTTAATATAATTCATAAAACCCATTTTATTGGTTATAGTGATCTTTGACTTAATTCATTCCAATTCATTACACAGACTCCAAACTCCTTCCAATTAATTATCGTACCTTATCAAATCATGTTACCATACACAAAAATCTCTTAATTAATTAAGTTTGACTCCAAATTTAACTTTCATATTTCCCTATCAGACAAATTTCCATATATCAATGAAAAATCATCAAATTAAATTAAACACACATTATCCTTATTCTTAAACCATTCCAAGGCACCAGTATTGTCTTTTAATCCATTAAACAATTCTGAGTCAATTTTCACAGTTCTAAAGCTAAATCATTATCCTTGAAACAATCCATAAAACCGGTATTGCCTTTTAATCCATTAAACAATTTTAGATTTCTTTTTGAATCTAATTCTGGATTTTATTCTATAGTAAACAGGCTTCCATACTAGCACTTCCTTTTCAACCAGTATATCCATTTTTATTAATTGCAGAATTCTTTGAAAGAATATAAATCTTTCCCTCTGCAGTAGAAATCTTTCTGTGTTCTTCTTGAAGTGTTGTTGCTTTATAGTTTGAGATCTTAGTCTTTGATTCTCTAAGTTGCAGATGAAAGGGTTGTCAAGCAAGATAGGTTCCTCTTCTGTCTCTGTAAATTCCTCTTCTGATATATTTGAATTTATATCATAGTCAAATGTAGCCTGGGCATTAGTTTGCAGAGGTGTAGTGGACTCTCTAAGTCTTGATTCTAAAGTACAGCTTTTTATTGTAGCACAAATGTCAACAGTGGCCTCATAGATCTTTTCCAATATGAGTGCATAGTTCAATTGTAGCTGAGTCTCCATATTAGATGATGATACTTAAAATACAATGTCTTTTATGAAGGCTATATTTAACATAAACAACATCCACCTCCACAGCTTCCACAGCTGCACAGCTTATCGTTCCAAAAATATTTAAAGTTCAGTGTTCCATCTTTAACTTACAATCTCAAACATTTGCCACTAGATGTCCTCAGTAAGTTAAAGTTAATGAGTTAAATTTAAGAAAGAAAAAAACAATCCGTTCCGTTCCTTTTTTTTTTTTGTCCTTTAAAATGTAATATATAGGGGGGAAAAAATACAGTTCTTACCAAGAGAGAGGAAAGAAAAAAGCCTTTTCCAACTTTTTTCCTCTTTTTTTGGTATATCCACAAAAGATAAATGTAGAAATAAAGTATAGTCTGTTTCAATATTTTAAAAAACGCCTTTCCCCCCAAACATACCAGAATCCGCTTTTCCAAGCCAGGGAGGTAATTCCGCAAGTTCTTGTAGGTATTCAAATAAACAAAGGCTAGAAAGGAAAGTTGCAAAGTTCTCACCCGAGCTCACCACAGGGGCATTCACAGCTTAGATGTTGTTTGACTTACGATCTGAAGCAGCTAGGTGATCGGTCATTTTACTGGCCGATCTTCTCCGTCAGCCCTTTGGAGTTTCGTCCAAGCAGCTGGAGGAGCCGCCGCTCCTCCGCCATTGGATCGCAGCCTCCTCGTCAGAAGTCGCACCCTCCAGGGCGACTTTGGACCCGTATAAGGGTCCACCGATGGAGGGATATCTAGTCAGCGAGGAGAGAAGTCTCCCCGCCCGACTAGCAATGCCACGAACCGGAACCGGAAGTCACGATCCTCTCTTCTAAGGCGCTTAGGAGACAATATATTAGTTTTCAGCAATCTGGCATACTCCAGATCCATTGATACTGTTGTTTTCATAATTTATCTGGAAGGAAGAAGGGGAGAGAAGCCTGTGTATATGGTGTTCCCCATGCTGTTTTTGGCTCAAATTACAGCACCAAGAGTTGGGTTAAACTAGTATGAGTTTCATACCTCATAACAATTTCAGTTGAAGAATTGTTCTTTTCCTATATGATGACATCACCATTTTCAATTTATGTCCTGGGAAAGATTTCCTTTAGAACAGCGGTTCTCAACCTGTGGGTCGCGACCCCTTTGGGGGTCGAATGACCGTTTCACAGGGGTCGCCTAAGACCAGGGCTTTTTTTCTCATAAAATGCTCAAAACCGCGTTCCGGCACCTTTTTTTGATGGATTTTTTTTCAACTTTTCCATGAGCTGTGCTACACCCTCTATTCTATTGGCTTTCGAAAGCCAATAGAATAGACTCTATTGAATAGACTCTTAATCTATTGAATAGATTAAGAGTCTATTCAATAGACTCCATTCTATTGGCTTTCGAAAGCCAATAGGAATTGTCCAGACAGAGCGCGCCAAAAGACCCAGCCCGCAAACGTTGCATTTGCAAGTTATCTGCAGCAAAGGCAAGTTTGCAGGAACTTTTCATCTCTCCCTGCTGAGCAACCACACCATCTCCTACTTGTAAGTAAAAGAGGACCAGGGGTGGGAGGTGGGGAGCAGCTCTTAATTCTGCCCTGCCGAAAAAGCGGAATCCATGTGCACTCCTGCCTCGTGCTCACCCGTGTCAGCCAGGCTCTCCAGGGTCGCGTTGCAGCTGGTGCTGTGGGAGCTGCGGGGTCCGCTCTACATGGGCTGCACGGGGTGAGCGGTGGGGTAGCTGCAGGTGGGAGTATGGGGGCGGGGGCGGCCGGTCCGAGCCAAGCTGGGTGTGGGCCGCTGCTGGCACTGCCACTGGGCTGCTCTGCCGCTGCCACCGCTGCTGGCTGAGCTGAGCTGCGGCGCCGAGCCGGTCCCCAGGTCTCCTGGTTGCCCAGCTGTGCTCCGCCCCTGGCCGCCCTCCACACCAGAGCTTCCCCCCGCACCACCTGGCCCACCTTCCTCACCATCGGAGGCTGCCCCGGCTGGCCTCCACAATGGAGCTTCCCCCGCGCCACCCGGCCCACCTCCTTCATGGTCAGAGGCCGCCCCAGCCGGCCTCCACAACGGAGCTTCCCCCTGCGCCACCTGGCTGGCCTCCACAATGGAGCTTCTGCCGCGCCACGCTGCCCACCTCCTTCACCTTCGGAGGCCGCCCCAGCCGGCCTCCACAACGGAGCTTCCCCCCGCGCCACCCGGCCGGCCTCCACAATGGAGCTTCCCCTGCGCCACCCGGCCCACCTTCTTCACCTTCGGAGGCCGCCGCGGCCGACCTCCACAACGGAGCTTCCCCCCGCGCCACGCTGCCCACCTCCTTCACCTTCGGAGGCCGCCCTGGCTGGCCTCCACAACGGAGCTTCCCCCCGCACCACGCTGCCCACCTCCCTCATCGTCGGAGGCCGCCCCGTCCCTCTGGTGCCCGGCGTGGCCCTGGGGCTGGCGGGCAGGAGCGGCTCCTTCCCGGCTTGCCGGGCTTCAGGCGGCGGGGAAGAGGGCGATGCCAGACGGGCCGGGAGGGGAGAAGCGGAGCCTTCCGAGCGGGAGCTGGCGCTCCAGCCGCACTCCACTCGCGTGTGATGAGTTGGGGAAGGGTTTGGCAGTGAAGGGCTGTGCAGTGTGGAAAGGGGCTCCCACGATCCCGCTGCTGCGATGGCGCTCAGGAGGCTGGAGGGGCGGGCAGGTCCCAGGGGGGCGGCTGAGAGAGCGCAAGAGGTGCCAGGATGAGGATGGGGGCTCCAGATTACCATCCCCAGCAGCCCTAAAAAGCACTGGAAGAGTGGGGAATGCTGGGAGTTGCACTTCATCACCATTTGGGAAAACATGACTCTCCAAAGATCCTTCCTTCCATCCATCCATCTCCTTCCCTTCCCCTTCAATCTCTCCTTCCTTCCTTCCTTCCTTCCTTCCTTCCTTCCTTCCTTCCTTCCTTCCTTCCTTCTTTCCTTCCTTCCTTCCTTCCTTTCTTTCCCCTTCAATCTCCTTCCTTCTCCATTTCCTTCCTTTCTCCTTCAATCTTCCTTCCTTCCTTCCATCTCCATCCCTTCCCCTTCAATCTCTCTCCTTCCTTCCTTCCTTCCTTCCTTCCTTCCTTCCTTCCTTCCTTCCTTCCTTCCTTCCTTCCTTCCTTCCTCCATCAATCTCCTTCCTTCTCCATCTCTTTCCTTTCCCCTTCAATCTTCCTTCCTCTTCCCTCCCTCCCAACATTTTTGAGCAAGGAAGAGCAAGCTTCTCCAGCAAGCATTGCTATATTGTTTTTGTAATTCATCACTATGCTTTCATTATGTTCAATTCATAACAATGAAAATACACCCTGCATATCAGATATTTACATTACGATTCATAACAGCAGCAAGATTACAATTATGAAGTAGCAACGAAAATAATTTTATGGTTGGGGGTCACCACAACATGAGGAACTGTATTAAGGGGTCGCGGCATTAGAAAGGTTGAGAACCACTGCTTTAGAAGAACATGATGTTTAATCTGATTTTGTAGGAGAAATCTCAAATTGAAGTATTTCTGCGGCCTCTTTCCCACTCAGCCAGTGCTCTGGTTTTCTTTAATCGGAGGACAGACATGCCATATCACTACACAACTTCCCTTGCACAGCTCAATTTTACAGAGAATGCTGTTTATGAAGTAAGTAAAGAAACACCCATATGTGGTCTTCCTTTCCATTGCTGAAAACATTTTAGGGGAACGGGATGACAAGCTGAAAATCTCATGTACTACACAGTAATGCTTATTTATATTTGCCCCGTGTTAATTGAATTTAATATGGCCATATCCTGGCTTTTAGAAAATTGTTTAATAATCAGGTTATTTCCTGGGGTGATAAAACAGTCCAAAACAAAATAAGTCATAAACCCAAAACTCTATCCCCTCTGCCAACACTACCATTCATTTGTGACAAATAAGTAACAGGATTATTTACTATTTTAGAATTCAAGTTGTACGGCAATTAAGCTTTAATATTTTTCATTGGGATAAACATTGCTATGGAATAGCTATTAGAACAGGGGTTCTCAACCTTGGCAACTTTAAGACTTGTGGACTTCAACTCCCAGAATTCTGGGAGTTGAAGTCCACAAGTCTTAAAGTTGCCAAGGTTGAGAACCCCTGTATTAGAATATATGAGTAGTTCCATAGTAGATGCACATATGATAATTTATTCGTTCATCTTTTTTTTTGTTAGGCGCAGGATGTGTACACCAATGAAATAATCCGTGATCTGAAGATTGCTACCAACTTCACAGTGGTGATTAATCCCTCTGGAGTAGTTATGTGGTATCTGTACCCAGCAATGTACCTGGGGCAGCCTTCCAACTTCATAAAGCAGCAGGTGAAAGCAAATAAATTCAATCCCTTTAATCTGTGATAGACAGCAGTTGAATAGCATTTTGGAAAGCTGCTAAGGATTCACCACTCCCTATTGGTACACTTGTGGTACTTCAACAGAGAAAGAAAAAAAGATTGTGTAGGTTGGCAGTTTTACACAAGTAACATACAAATTGAGATCTACCTGTACACACAATGGAGATGCTATTACAGTAGTTCACCAGTATGCAGTCCAATATTTCTAAGTACAGTAGACATAAATAAGTAGACATATATTCTTATTTATATAGATTAGACTGCTAATGATGGTCACATGCTTTGAGATAATCAACTAGAAGCTGGTTGCCTATATATAAGCATAAGCATGAGGAAAAAATATATATATTTTGTACAAGGAATTTCCTATAGATCACTGAATTGTAAATTTCCTGGATTCCAAAACTGAACTGGAATTGTCCTTTAATGCACAGAATTTCTATTGCACTATAGGTGTTTGTAATGGTATCAGCTATTTCAGTAGTTGAAATAATTGCAAAAGTTCTTTTTGTTAAGGGTTCTAGCATTTCTTTTATTGTCGCTTATCTGACTGGCTTAATTTTCCAAGATTTTTAATTTTTTTATTCTTTTGTTGTAAACAACTCTTTAGGGACTATTTTTTCATCATATGTTCAGATGTTTATATTTTTAAATAAGTTTTTAAATAAAGATTATTGTTTCAGAAATGATTTGATTAAAAAGCCATATAAAATGAATAAATTTTCAAAGTGTTTGCTAATTCTGTAATTTATTTTTCCTAGTACATTTTTCCTATTCACATACCTTTGATGTAACTGAATCCCAGAATTCCCAGAATTGCCGGCCAACATATAGTCTATCACTTCTGGAGATTACCAAAATAAGTTTCCTCAGTTTTATCCTCCCCCACTATTCAATAAGCTAATTTTAGCACTGTGACACTGTTTTTCTGTCTGTCTGTCTGTCTGTCTGTCTGTCTGTCTGTCTGTCTGTCTGTCTGTCTATCCTATCCTATTCTATCCATCCATCCATCCATCCATCCATCCATCCATCCATCCATCCAATCTATCTATCTATCTATCTATCTATCTATCTATCTATCTATCTATCTATCTATCTATCTATCTATCTATCTATCTATCTATCTATCTATCTATCTATCTATCTATCATCTGTATCTATATATTTATCTGGGTTAAAAGGCAACACTGAGGCACTGATCATAGCAGCATAAGTACAGGCAATAAGGACTAGATCTATAGAAGTAGTGGTCTAGACGTGATCCAAAGTGCAGACTATGCAGAGAGGTCTGAGACAGAGTCTAACACATAATAACAGGGTGTAAGAAGCTGGCAACAACAGCATATACTGAATGACAAAACCAACAGGAACACGTGCATGGTATATAGATTAGACCCAAGTCTCAATGGGAGATCCTACAGAAGATCATGGAGAATAAGAGAGCTAAGATCCTATAGGATAGCAGTGCCCAACCTTCCTGGCACCAGGGACTGGTTTTGTGGAGGACAATTCTTCTATGGACCGGGGGGAGCTTTGCATGCAACCTAGATTCTATGCATGGGCAAATAAAGCTTTGCTCACTCACCTGCTACTTATGTGGCCCAGTTCCTACCAGCCATGGACTGGTACTGGTTTACAACTCGGGTTGGGGATTCCTGCTATAGGCTTCCAGATCAAGATGGACAGGTATTAACCAATCAAGCAGCCATTGTGGTAGTAGACATAATCAGAAGATAGCAGTGGTGATAGATGTAGCAGTGCCAAGTGATAGCAATAGGAAGGAGTAAGAAAAGTTGGATGTGGAAAGTAAAGGCCAAATGGTTCAGTCGTGGTAGGAGCACTCAAGGCTTAACTCATAAGTTGGGAAAGTGGCTCCAACAGAACCCAGGAACAACAGATGAGTGCATTGTTAGGAACAGCTAAGAACTCTCAAACACCCAGGTTTGGGAGGAAGTGAAATTGAGGAAGACACATACCCATACCACCCCAACTCCCAACAAGTTTGTGGTATATGCCAAGGTGATGCATAATCTCTTGTTATTCTGCATAGCCTTGAACTTCCTCAGCCAGCTAATTACAAGGACGCATATGGATACAAGTTCAAGAATCGAACTATCATCAGTCATCTCTTCTACATGGATGACATCAAGTTGTATGCTAAGGGTGAATGAGACATTGAGTCACTAATTTCCCTGATACAGATCTACAATGAGGCCTTTGGATGTTGTTCAGATGAGAATTGTGACTGCGTGGTACTCAGAAGAAGGAAAGTAGTTTTAACTGATGGTGGTGGAACTCCCAGCAGGCCACATAACAGACATACAGGCCAGTTCAGGTACCTTGGTATCCCATTCACGAGAACCATGATGAGGCAAGGAAGTACCACCAAGGATAAGATAGGTTCTGAACAGCCAGATCAATAGAAAGAACAAGATCCATGCCATCAAACTGTATGTATGTATGTATGTATGGCCAAAGGACATGGAAGCTGCTGGTAAACACCTGAAAGCTCCTCACAATGTAGATTTCACCCCAAGCCCAACATGCAGAAATTGTACACTAGCCAGAAAGAGGGTGAGCAGGATCTGGTGAGTGTCAAAGCCACTGTCCTGGATGAAACTCGGAGCATCCACAAATACACAGTAAGATGACACTCAAACATGAACTACTGAGAGAATGCCTAAGGCAGCAGTAGACATGGAAAGATCAAGCAGGAGTGCCATGGCAAGACAAGGCCTTGCATGGAAAGTACCATCAACAGATTATCTGAGGTGGCAGTTTAATATTGTACATTAGTCTTGGCAAGAAACTAGGTCTTGCTAATGTCTAAGTCACCGCATCTATTTAGTTTGATCTCTATAAACATTAATGGGACTTGCAAAGTTTATTTTTGCAGCTTGTTAAAACTCACATATTGCTGACAGCAAAATAGTGCAAACATAATTGTACATTTTTTTATCTTGTATCCTTTATTTTTTTTGTGCTCTATATTGTAACTCTACTTTGTAAGTTTCATTTCTTCTTCTTCTTGTGCCATTTCCGTTATCGGACATTGGCGATCAAAAAAGTGCTGCTGAGTTTTGTCCAGTCCCTTAGATTTTGAAGCCATGATGTTCTTCTTCTGCCTGGACCTTGTTTGCCTTCAATATTTCCCTGTAGGATTAAATGGAGTATGCCGTATTTTTCTGGGTGTCGCATCACATTCATTTAAGAGGTTTTATTTAGTCTGGGTCACTAACATGTAATACAGAATGTGATTTGAACGTATGTAAACAAAGTTTGAAGCAGGCAAGAGCAAGCTACTTTTGAACTGTTTCCAAATAAATTAGTCATAAAGCCATCCAGAGGTCAAGCTTGAGGAAGACCTTAGTAGGCAAGAAATTCAAATAGATCTTGTTAAGTGTGTAGTGGGGTGTCCCAAGGCTGTTCTGGGCCCAGTGCTCTTCAACAACTTCATCAACGATTTGGACAAGGGGATAGATGGGGAAATCATCAAATTTGCAGACGACACCAAGCTGGCAGGAATAGCCAACACTCCAGAAGACAGGCTTAGGATACAGGAGGATCTGTACAGACTTGAAACCTGGGTGCTGTCTTAACAAAATGAAATTCAATGGTGAAAAAAGTGAGGTTCTACATTTAGGCAAGAAAAACCAAATGTATAGGTATAGTATAGGGGGTACCTTGCTCAATAGTAGTAACTGTGAGAGGGATCTCGGAGTCCTAGTGGACAATCACTTAAATATGAGCCAGCAGTGTGCTGCAGCTGCCAAAAAGGCCCACACAGTGCTGGGCTGCATTAACAGAGGGATAGAATCAAGATCACGTGAAATGTTAATACCATTTTACAATGCCTTGGTAAGGCCACATTTGGAACACTGCATCCAGTTTTGGTCACCACGATATAAAAAAGATGTTGAGACTCTAGAAAGAGTACAGAGAAGAACAACAAAGATGATTAGGGGACTGGAGGCTAAAGCATATAAGGAACGGTTGCTGGAATTGGGTTTGTCTAGTTTAACAAAGAGAAGGATGAGGAGGGACATGATAGCAGTATTCCAATATCTCAGGGGCTGCCACAAAGAAGAGGGAGTCAAGCTATTTTCCAAGGCGCCTGAAGGCAGGACAAGAAGCAACGGGTGGAAACTAAGCAAGGAGAGAAGCAACCTAGAACTAAGGAGAAACTTCCTGACAGTTAGAACAATTAATCAGTGGAACAACCTGCCTCCAGAAGTAGTGAATGTTCCAACACTGGAAGTTTTTAAGAAGAGACTGGACAGCCATTTGTCTGAAATGGTATAGGGTTTCCTGGCTGAGCAGGGGGTTGGACTAGATGACCTCCAAGGTCCCTTCCAACTTTATTATTATTATTATTATTATGAGTTTTCCATCCATTCTTTAAAGAAAGGAACTATATTTCCTCCCAGCCCACACCAACTGATCCTTGCACAAAATGATAAGTTATCAACATACCAATACAGACACAAATATAAAGGTTTCAATATTTCTGTATTAAAGTGCAATTCAAAAATATTATAAACAGAGTTAACTAGTTATGGAAAACAGTTATGCTTTTGTGTTCAGAATGAAAGTATTTGTTAGAAAAACGTTTATTTCATACTTTTTACTAAATAATAAACTCATGTACTAAAGGGAAAATAAACAAGTATCCGTAACACAGCAGTACGTCTTGAGTTTTTCACTGTGAAGTACAGCCCTAACATCAAGGAAGAAGAGATTTCCTATATGTAAATTATATTCTCCACTACTTTAGTGGAACAATAGTTTAAGAAAACAAATATGAGAGAAGTCATTATTAAATAACAGCTTAACACAACCCAGAATATTGGTTGCTTCTTTCTAGCTCATAGACAAAAAAACTATTTTTAGTTTTTTTTTCTTCCAATACAATTGCAGAACTCTTTATCAAATATAGTTTCTTACTCATGTTTGCAGTTTTAATATTTTTTCCACCTCATTATCTCTGGCTTGATGGTGTAGCTCAGCTAAATCTAGATAGAGGGCTAACGAACAGAAATTGCTTTGATATCTATGTCAGGTTTTACCAACATACAGCAGTGTTAATTCCCATTATCTGTAGCAGAAAAAACGGTTTTTCCTTAGATATAATATCTGATGTTGTGTTAGCTGCTACTAGTTAGAAAAGAACTGAGTCCTGTTCTTAGAATAACCAATATCTGTTTTTTTCTGGATCAGATATTATGCTATTTGCTTAATTACATTTTATTTTAGTCCTCTCAAATCTAGCCAGTTATAAACCAATCTTTGGTTCCAGTTCACATAAATGGTTTCAATGCTAGTTTCCTTTCTGCTGTATAGTTATGGTAGACAGATAATTTGCACTAATTTGAGTAAGACTCACTGCCCTACTCTTACAACAGGCAGAAGACATTTTAGGGACACAGAGACACATAAAGACGTTTTAGAGACATAGACCCTGCAGACAAATTGAAAGCAGAAAGCCTGCTGTGCATTCCTTCAGATGTAGATACAGTAAAACTGTATCTACCTGGCATCCTTCTGCAAGGATAAAGAACCAATCCTGCAGAAAGCGAAATCTTTACAGCACATTGAATGTGGAAAACCAGAAGGCAGCAACAATTATTGAGAAGAAATGAATTGATTAATCTTTTGGATCTCCTCCCTGTCATCACTTCCTCTTGAGATATCAATTTCTAGGAATCAGTAGAAAGCTTTCTTCCCTTCTACTTTGCAGGAAAGATAGAAGTCTCTGAAAATTCCTTGGTATTCATTAATCTGCAAGGGGTGAAAATACTATGCAGATAACAATGGTATTAACATACAGAGATGCAGAAAAACAAAATGCTCCTTCATGAATGTCTGTGTCACATTAAAGTGTTTTGTTTGTACACCGAATATTTCATCCCTGCATAACTGAAGTTGTTTTATATGTATTTTATAGCTTATCTTTCCCACCAATTAAAGGGCTAAAACAGTTGTGGCAATCCTAGTCTACCCTTAGGACAGAAAGCAAATGAACTAGTACTGTCACTTCTCTTGTATTGCCATTCTGAAAGTTTAACAGCAAGTGTAACACCATCCAATACTATGCATGCTACTGACACAGGATGGTTTAGAGCAGGGGTTCTCAACCTTGGCAACTTTAAGACTTGTGGACTTCAATTCCCAGAATTCCTCAGCCAGCAAAGCTGGCTGAGGAATTCTGGGAGTTGAAGTCCACAAGTCTTAAAGTTGCCAAGGTTGAGAACCCCTGCTCTAGAGATTAAAAAAAAAACCAAGAGGCAGCAGCAATGGTAAAATCTCCGAAGTCAAGAAATGCAAGAAAGAAGGTGGTGCTGAGACTCCAGTTAGTTGTTCTTCTTTTCCTCAGGTGGTGAATAAGGAGGTGGTTGATCCTAAAATGAAAATTAGGCACATTTAATCAAATTGGCACTTTACTACTTAACATTTGAGTTTTTCTTCTGCCCGCCATTAAAATATCTCAGCATTCTTAAAGTTATTTCATATTAAATCACAGCGTGTAAGACATTTCAACGCAGTCTCATGTGCGACCTATCTTCTAAGAAGATGTCGACTATAATGAAAGACCTCAAGTCAGAAGATGTCATGTTCTTCATACCTTTATAAGGAAAGTTACTCAGTAATATGTGGCAAGCCAATGTTATGCAAAGACCCAGCTCTCTGCAAAAGGCTCTAATGCTTGGAGAGGTGGAAAGAAAAAGAGGTGGGTCAGCAGCAAGGTACAGTAAATGGACACAGTTACAAAGCCACTGGAAGACTCGCAAGGCCGGTTTAGGAACAGTTCATCATGGCAAAAATCTATCTATGTGCTTAAGTGCCTTACTGGTACATAATCAACCTATCAATGTTATTATCACAGGGATGGGATGAGATGGTATAGAAACAGACAGTTAAACATGTATATAGGTATTTTCATATTTTTTTTAAAAAAGAGAGGAACAGCCTAAAGTAAATAGACTCTGTGTTTGTGTGTTTTTGCGTAATTTCCTCTAGAATTCAAAGTTTCCCAGTGTTAGTATGCTCATATAGTAGAAAGCAAAAATGACAGATGCTCTTGGTATAATGTAAACATTATATTCAGTGCAACGAGCTGCAAATTTTATTTAACTAAATGTTAGAACAGCAAAAATTTTAGAACTACAAAGCTAAACCTGTTCCTCATTGTGCTACAGCAGAGGTCTCCAACCTTTCCGGGCTCATGGCCCGGAGGGAAGGACAGCAGCTTCCAAATTGGTGCGTGCGCATGCGCACACAAACAGGGCCACATGCACCAGAGCGGCATTAGCAGCCCCATTCGCACATGCACAAATGGACTGTGCAACCTGCCTGGCGTTAGCGGCCCCATTCGCGCCCACACGCATGTGCAAATGGGACTGCGGGTGCTAGCGTGAGTGGGGGGAGTGTGTGCACACACATGTGCATACCGGCCAGTCATTTCTGCGGCCCAGTGGCCAAAAGGCCATGGCCCGGTAGTAGGCTGCAGCTCATAGGTTGGGGACCCTGTGCTACAGGATGTCTATTCCTACTCAGTGATTGTACTAAATATTAAAACTGAGAATCAGGTAGTTCAGACCCAACCGAGTTAACATGACAGAAAGTTAGTTTATGACAGAACTCAGAACTGAGAATCAGGTAGCTGAAACATAACCAGGTTAGCAGAACAGAGAGTTAGTGTATGACAGAACTCATTACATTTCTCAGAAATTCCTCTCCCGATTTTCTCAGATAAAATGGTACCTAAAAAAATGTGGAAAATCACTACTCCCTTGGCCCCATCTTCTGCCACATACAATTCTAGAGAAATTCCTTACCATAGGCATGTAAACATTATGAGGATTAGCTGGGTTATAATATGCACTGGAAGTTGCCTCTGCTGCTTTATTGCCACCTACATCATTAATAAAAGAAAAAAGACAGGGAGAACTTTTAAAACAAATGCAAACACTATTCACATTCACAAACGCTTAGTGTCTTCTTATTATTTTCTAGATAAAATTAAAGTAGATTTGTAGCCTCTCTAAGGAAGAATCTGGACAAAACAAAGTGATCATTTTTAGATATATTAATCGTATAGGTTTAGGGTAGGCAACAGGGAGATTATTCCACACTGATCAGAGACTGAGATCAAGATCTGTCAACTAACATATCTCAACAATTAGCAGCTCAAACAGAATATACAATCTCTAAAACAGAATCTGGTCACATTTTTGCAAGCAAGGCTACAGGCTCTCCCCTTTTGTTAATTTTTAGGCAGCGATTGTCCATAAGTGGAATAGCACTAATGATACAGGAAGGGATGGAGACAGATTTTCTGACTTCGGCTTTTGGGCAGGAGGGAGGTGGGGTGAGTCACCAAAAAAGGAATACTAAGCCTAACAGAGTCAATACAAAATTTCAATAGCACAATCTTACACAATTTCTGAGTACAAAGATAAGACTGGAGGTGAGGAGGCACTAGAAGCTGAGGACTTTTGCACTCATTTTTAGAGTTTATGTTTAAGAGATGGGTGTTTCAAAGAATATTTACTTGATTGAAAGAAAATGGCTTGGACAAATCAGCATGACAATAATTGCTCTTTAAATGACTTACTTAAAGCCCAGAAAATAAAACCTGGGAGAACAATGCAACTAACCCAGTTCTAAGCAGAAGCAATCCTAGATTCTTACCTGGCATCCCAGGTTCTGTCCAGGTCCTAGGACCTGTAAGTCCTGGGTCAGTAGGAGCTGAAGGGCCAGCACCAGAAGGGCCAGGATATGGGGGAGGAGGTGCCATGTACATGGAGTTCATCCCAGGAGGTGGTGGATATGCACCTAGAGAAAGAAAATCCATATTTGTACAAGCATATCACAGATGTATTTATGTTGGTGCAAGTTCACATGAACTGTATTTTTCTTACATTGCACCTTCTTTAAAAATCAACCAGGAAGTATTTTTCAAATAATTTACACATTCAAAGAGAGGTGACTACTGTGCAATCTGTATTCTTGTGCACATCCTACATCTATTATCTTGGTTGTATAATACAATATATAGGACAGTAGCAGAATCATTTATGGGAAATGGATGTGCAGAACAGCATACATGATACTCGAACACTTAATTCTATATTGCAGCTAATTCCATTCACAATGAATAGATTCATCATTCTAAATATTATCCTTTCCCTAGTGGCAATTCTATAATGTTGCTATTCATATTGTTCAGATCTGGATCATTTTAAGTCATTTCATCTACATGGAATAGTTATGAATTTTATAGTGCCACTGAGTACATTTTATCAAGATAATCTTACTTATAAGTGTGATTTTTAAAAAACATTTTATATGTTAAATGAAGATGAAAAAAGGAACAAGAATTATAAAAATGCCCAAAACTTATCCTAAACAAAAAGAGACAGCTTAATAATATTGAATAACAGTATTTTATAAAGTTGGTTGAAAATTCACCTGGAGGAGGTGCATATGGATATCCCATAGGCTGCGGAGCAACTCCATATCCATTCATTTGTGGATGCATATACATATATGCTCCAGAAGCTGGTTGTGGCATAACGTAGCTTCCTGGTGGAGGTACATAAGCACCAGGAAAAGGTGGCGGTGCATATCCATAGCCAAAACTCTGAGCTGGTACTCCTCTAGAAGCTAAACACAGTATATTTAATAAGCCAAATTTAGCACATGAAATCTTAAAGTTTAAATAATTACGTTTTAAATCAACCAAAATTAGAGGGAATTTAAGCAAATTATCTAATTAGTTTACTCATCATGCTCATTTTTGCAGGAAATGCACTCTATGTGAAAATTGATTGTGAAATTAAGGAAACTACAGAAAGCATGCAGAATATAGCTTTGTGCTGTTTACTCGCGGTGGTCAATGGAAGTGTCTGTATTTAATTGTAGGTAACAAAATGTGTTTGCAAGCATGCATGGAAGCACAGGGAAGACTGCATATGCTCCCCTCTGGGTCATGTGCCTGGAAGGAGAGAAGAGGCTTAGAACAGAATAGGCAGTATTCCAAGTCATCGCCCCATGAACATTTGCCACTGAGGAATATTTTCCTATAATGTTTTTCTTATCAGCTGCCAATCTAATCCAAACCCATTTTTGTACCCAGTTTTTATTTTTCCTGCTTCTTCCACCATATCAAATCTGGACCTAGAGGAGTTATCCTGCTGTTAGACAGAGTCCAAGTCTCTCTATATAATTTTTCCCCCAACATTCTGTTGGAAAGAATGAAAAATATGTAATAGATGTGGGAATAGCAGCATTTAGCACTGACCATACATTAGGTTTTAAGCGTGACTGAAGAACTATCAGCAAGTACATCCGTCAAATATTATCATCAAAAGCAGAAATCAGCTTTTTTATCTGTCTGGGATGGGAAGAAATGAGAAGAAAGTCTTACCATCACTTGCAAGCTTGAACATCATTTGTCCAAACTCTATAGCACCTCCACTGAAGAAACTCATTTTAAATGACGCTTGACCTTCCCAGCCACCTAAGAAAAAATGACTGCTATAAGTCTTCATTATGGTAACTTCCCAAAGGTTGTCAAGACAAACCAGGGATATATTGAACACAATTTGATACCAACGATCAATTTACAAAGCAATTCAGAAATAGTTTTAACAAATATTACCATAATAGAGTATCCCTATGCCAGTTTTGGGAAACTACCTCTTTTTTGCCAATTCCAGGTTCCTCAGCATTGTGTTACTGAAATCCAGAGATAAACTATCAACTTTCAATAGGTGTATTAAACCTTTAGTAAGATTAGCTTACTTGCGTTATTAAGAACCCTTTAAAATCAAATAAAAAGGACCAAAACTTCTAGAGAGGGCAGGTGGCTGAATAACCCTAACTTCACAGTATAACCCATCTTTCTCTCACAGATTTCAAAAGGGACAAATTTCAAGGTAAGAACAATACTTAAATGGCTTTTTTCCTTTTCACAACCAGCTAAAGATGCTCATTCATCACTTTCCCCTAAACACATTAATATGCAATTCTTCTTACAAAATCAGAAGTGAATAGCTTCCTCCAAACGCTAATCAAATGTTTTCACTGAATTTAATCAGGGAATGTGAAATTTAATCAGAATGTATACCAGGAAAACTGAATTTTCTATTTCCATATGCAAGCAAAAATTTACAAATAAATATAAATCTGATTTTAAATAACTGTCTTTAGAAATAGGTTTTCAAAATAAAATCCAGTTTTTCTTTTTCTTCCAAATCAAGGTGAAGTTTCGCATAAGTACTGAATGAAGGATAGTGAACATAATAACTTATCAAAAACCTTCATTATTGGTATATATGTACAAAGAGACATTGATACATATTTTTGATGGATGTATAGTTCTCACTACAACAGAAATTTAAACCAAAACCTTTAAGCTTGATTTTACATATGATTACTCTAAGAGCATTTTTTTTATTATTATTTGCCTCTCTTATGGGTGACACATACCTCCTGGTTCTGCTTGTATTACTCCTTTGATATAATTGGCAGAAAAGACTGGTTGTTCAATGGAGCATCCCTTCACCAAGTGGAATGGCATCATGAAAGACATCATTGGGTCTTTGCTTTTTGACACAAAAATAATCTGCAAAACAAATTTATGCTTTCACTTTTTAAAAAGAAAGCCAACACAGAAATGAAAATATGTAACATATAACTGCAAACTACATCCATATCAAATCATCAACTTAAGATTTAAAATTGGAATCATAATACTTTTATCCCAAAGCTAACTTATCCTAAAATACTTTTCCTAAATAGGCAAAATAATCAATCAAGATAGATATCTTTTAGAAGGCTGTTCAGCATGGTTTAGCTTTACTTCTTATAACTTTTGATTCTTGGCTTGTGTAGGCCTTCATTAAAGATCTCAATAACAGTGTATGGACCAACCAAAAGAAAATGGTATGCCAGATTCTGAGTTAATATACAAATATTTAAAGCCAAATTCATAATCCTTTTAATCTAAACACAAAAGCAAACATTTTAAATATTATTTTAAAAATAGTGATGGAGTTGTGTTTATTTTTCTTTTGGGGCTGGAGAAACAGAAGGGTTCTAGGCTATATAGAACTCATCTGTAGTGTCTGTCAACCTAATGGATCCTGACAGCAGGCCTGCAATCAAAACTTCATAGACCACTCTTAAAATCCACATGAGTGCAGTCAATTTTTTGAATAATCTACTCTTAAGTATTTAAATTGTCTGAAAATGAATTAATACAAATGGTACTATACTAGTGTTACTGGCTTCAAAAGCTAAATCACTATAGCTATTTTAGTGACTTCAACTGAGAGCCTTTTAAAGACTTCCACATCGAAGGCATTAAGCAATTCAATTTGACTTTCAATCAGAGCATGTAAATGACTAAAGCATAATTTGTTTTAGATAGAACCCTAACTATGAGACACTTAAATCGGGAAGGAAAAAAAAATCTAACCACTGGCTTCACTTCTGATGCCACAGCTAACTTTGACTCCAGTAAAAGCATCAAATTGAGAAGGATTTTGCAGAAAACCCAGATTACTTTATGTATTGTTAAAAATGCCTTTTCAGAAACTAAATAGTGTTTTGGAAGCTTAACTGAGGAAATTTTCCACTTTGTTTTTTTTTTACTTGGGAAGGTTGGATTTCACTCAGAACTTACCCGGAATGGAGTGAGAAAAATCATTCCTTTCTTAGTGCCTTTGAAAATCTCGGGATTGCCAGTTATCTCAGAGAAAGTCAGCTCCACATCTTTACAGTGCTTGAGAATACTTCAAGAAGGAGATACAATATAGATGTATTAATATCTTTAATAAGATTTATTAAAAATGACAATACAAAGTATTGTTTTTGTACAAAGTAAATAAAAAGTATTTACTAAACTCAGTCCAGAAAACGTAGCTCAGATCATCTTTGTATAAATCTCTGTACAACTCAAACACTTCAGTTAGCAACACTAGTGAATGTAGTATTCTATCCCCAATATAGCAATATCTATTATTATTCTTATTTGCTCTTTGTATTAAGTCTTTTAAGATTTCTTTGCCCTTGCAGTTGATAAATGACAGCCCAGTAGCATTGTATACATATAGCATGTTCAGTTTTGAAGAAAGATGGGCAGGAAGCCTTGCCATCAGGCCACTGTGACCTTTCTGCACTACAGTTTACCAATAAAGCCATTCACAGTCATGTAACGTTTGATTCTTCATAGTAGGCGTAAAGTGGTAATTGGGTCAATGTCTTTTACTATTATTTGTGACTCTAATGGACTCTAATGAAGTTGAAAGCCTGTTTGGGGCAATTCTGCCCACCTCTGGCTTAGATCCATGTTCCCTTTGGCTTCGTTAGATGGCTGGGTGAATTGATGAAGCCAGAGAGGAGTAAGCACCTCATTTGGGGAATAAGTGATGCTCCCTCCTTATTCCCTGGTCTCAATCATATTGAATAACTATTGTCACCAAGCTCCTCTTCCTAATGAAGTTTTCATTTATTTATTTATTCAATTTCTATAGCCATCCAACTCAACCAAGTGACTCTGAGCAACTTTATTTTGGGGAAGAAAGTAGATGTCAAAGCATCTAGTAAAAATGGATTATCTTACACCCTTTCAGTCAGAAATCTAGAAAAAGCACAAGATGGAAACAGTTTTCATCTGTTTGGTGAATGATCTATGAATGACCTGGATGGAGAATAGATGCCTCCTGGACCACTCAGCAACATTCAATACAATTAATCCTAGTATTCTTCTAGACCACAGGTCGGCAACCTGCGGCTCCGGAGCCGCATGCAGCTCTTTGAGCCTTCCCCTGTGGCTCCAACTCTCCTCTGCCATTTGCAGAGAGAGACAGAGACAGAGAGAGGCGCTTCCCTGCTTCTCTCTCTGTCTCTGTCTCTGTCTCTGTCTCTGTGTGTATATGTGTGTGTGTATATGTGTGTGTGTGTGTGTGTGTTTGTGTGTGTAAAAGAGAGTGCACTCACAGCGTTCTCCGAGGAGCTGAAAAGCTTATTGGGCGGAGCTCCTCCCTTTGCTGCATCTCTGCAGGAAGCAGGAAGGGCAGGAGAGAGCTAGCTAGCCCAGCTATGTTGATTCAGGAATTCTGGGAGTTGAAGTTCATGAGTCATAAAAGATCCAAAGTTGCCTACCCCTGAGCTTGTTGGAGAACAGCTTGAAGCCAGCTTGCCAGGTGAGCAGCAGATAGGAGAGAGGGAGAGAGGGGGGGAAAGAAAGAGAGAGAGAGAAAGAGAGTGGGGGAAGAGGACTGGCAGACCAAGGGCAGATAGAGAGGAAGGGAGAGAGAGAGAGAGAGAGACAGAGAGAGAGGGACCCTTTTAACATCTAAAATGAAGATAACAGTGCATATATCCTTTTTTACCTGTGTGTGTATACATATATATATATATACACACACACACATACATACATACACACACACCTATAATAAAGGTAAAAAAGGATATATGCAGTGTTATCTTCATTTTAGATATCAAAAGGGTTTTGCGGCTCCCGGTGTTTTGTTTTCGGTGGGAAACGGGTCCAAGTGGCTCTTTAAGTGTTTTGGGTTGCCTACCCCTGTTCTAGACCATCTACCCAGTTTGGAGTTGAGGGCACTGGTTTACAATAGTTCTGCTCCTTACGAAGTATAAGTAATTCCAGTGGTGATAATGAGTCAGGTTGGCCCAGTGGGTGGTCCCTTGTGTGATATCTCAGGGTTTGGTTTTCTCTCCCTAACATGAAACTGCTAAAAGAGGCTAGCCATATGTTTGGAGACAGAATATCATCAGTATGCTACTGAGCTGATCCCTAGTTATACATTTTCATCTTGGGCAGGGCCAACCTGAAGTTCCTGACTCTGAAGGCTGTTAGTCTGGATAATATAGGATAGACTGAAGTTAAATCCCAACAGGAAAGGGATGCTATTCTGTTCTGGTTTTAACTCTAGACAGAATAGCATTCCTCTGAAACAAAAGTACTACAATTTGGAGTTCTTCCAGGTTTCATGGCTTACAGCTGGAGGGGCAGGTGGAGGCCATGACCAGAGGAGCCTTTACCCTGGTTTGGGTGATGTGCCTACTCAGCCCTACATGGAATTGGAAGCCCTAGTGATAGCAACTCATACACTTAATTTCATTAGATTACCATTATATGATGTCCCAAAATCTAACCTTTACAATTCTCAGAAATTACAATATATACACTGAGAAAAATGCACAAAATTCTGAATATCTTCACTGAAAAAACAATCATTTCTTACTTAAATTTTATTTAAAAAAAACAGATGGTGACCTATCACTGCTCAAGAATGTTGACAAGGTTAACTTAGCAGTCTAATGATCATTTAGAAATCATGTGATTCTGATTTAACTCATATTGGCTCTACTTCCAGGCCTACTCTCAGTATCCCAGCTCTGCTGTACTATTTTTTTGTATGTTTTCTTCAATATTATTATTTATTATTATTTATTCGATTTCTATGCCGCCCTATTCCGAAGAACTCAGGGCGGCAATAATTGCTTGTCTTTTTATTTCAAAGTAAACCAAAAGAATGATGAATCAAACATGTAAGTTATTTGTTCTCCTTTGTTTAATAATTATGACAAGAACAAAGCCATAATTATTCATCTCTTCAATGTATTAGTTGAGTACTATCTTAATATAAATATTTTTTTTCCTGTGAACCAATTACTTCAGTCATGTTTCTTCTTAGGTAACGAACCTGCCAGAAAAGTAATACAGAAATTTATCTCGGGCCCAGACTTTATTTCCTTTTCCCTATCAATTTGTACTTTTATACCTATGGCGTGATGGAAAGAGAACTTGTATTCAGTAACGCAGCCTCCTTAACTCTCTACCTCCACGTAAATTGCTCTCCGGAAACACCCATTATTACTAAACTAGACTGAGGAAGGCGGGATTAAATTCGTACTTAATGAAGCCCACACCAGGAGGGGAAAATGTGTGTCACAACTACGGCCCACGTCATAAAACAACAACACTACTGTACGCAGATTATTGCCGGATGGGAAGTGGAATTGAAGGCCACGTAGACACTTCGGGGTTACAGGGAAACAAAACATAACAAAACAAAACACGCCACCACCACCCTTGCGCCTCCCCACCAGGAGTCAAAATCCCGGGGAGAGCAAGACTGTAGAAGGGGAGGGAGCGACGCAGGTAACACTCCTACGGCCTCTTAACACTTGGGCAGAAGTCACAATCCCTCTCCGGGTGATGAGAAGATGCGAGCACTCGCGAGCTCTGGCGCCGCGCTCGGGGCCGAAGAAACCAGGCGGCTTTCCGTGGTGGGGGGGGCGGTGGGGGGGGCGCAAGGTCGTTGTGCTGCGCATTAGAGGCGTCCGTCCCACTGCTCAAGTAGAAATGCCCCACCTGTATTTCGCGATCCCCGAGGCTACACAAGGGCCCCAATTTATCCCCCTGCCACCCCTTACTAGCCAAGTACATCTTCGCCTCCGGTTACCTTTCCCCGTGGGGCGGGACAACCCCGCCACCGGGCGAGTGGTTCCTGTTCACCGCCATGTTCCCGGCCAATGGCACCGACCGAGGCGGTTCTTCTCTTTCGTCCCTTGCCAAATACGGCAGAGCCGCCCCGTAGCGGCCGTGATCTCCTGGCGCGCAGGCCTGCCTCTCGGTGGAGAGGAGGCGTGGCGGCGGCCGGTCAGCTGTGGGGGAAGCCTGTCCCGCGGAAGCCTCGTGGTTACTTGGGAAGACTGCAAGACGCGCGGCGGTGCTGCTACGGTTCTCCTTTATAATCGGCTTAATGGGTTCTGGAAGGAGGAGGAGAAGGAAGATCAATGAGCAGTGCAATTAGTGTTGATCGATGAAAAACGCCCATAATTAGGTAGTACCTTTCTTGGGATTAACTTAGTAACAGTCTTATTTGCTATGTAAATACATTTGTTCCCCTCATTCCCACCAACCACCCTGGAAAGTAATATTATATAATCGAAAGCTGCTTGAAATCAACTGTTCATTTCTGCACCCGTAGATGGCTGAAAAATGTATTTGGAGTGAGGACTTCCCTCCAGTCACAAAACATCTTGCTTCCTAGCCTGCCCCCTTAACAGCATAAGCAGAGATTGTTTTGTTGCATTTTTCTATGAACTTGAACCTCGTATGTTCATGGCTTATCTGGCCTGCAGGCAAAGGAATTAGACAAAATTGTGTACTCATCTTCTTTATAGGCTTAATACATATTGAGGGAGGCTAAATTCAAAAGAGATAATGTGAACTTTTAAACTTGGAGGAAGCAAAAGTGGTCTTTGAAGAAGCGGGATAAAAAGACTATTAATGCTTTTTAATGTTACTGTTAAAGAAGGCTGCTAAGCGAAACATAGATAGCCAGAAAACAAATAAGTGGATCATAATCCAAATTATCAAAATCAAATTATCATCTAGAATACATTATGCAGAAACCAGGCCTCTTGAGAAGTTCATGATACTGGAAAAGGTGGAAAGAAAGTGAAAAAGGCAACCACAAACAATATGGATGGCTTTGATTCATTACTAGATCATAATTTGATCTAATGTAACAGAAGAGAGGAATTTAGGGAAAGACGATTCCATCAGTTTCTGCCTCAGGTTGCAATTTATAGATTTTGGAATTATGTAATGCACCTGCCTGCTGTATTAGATACAGAGGGACAATTTTTTTGTTTGCTTTTTTATTTTTGCTTATCTAATAGTTAAAACAGATGAACAGTGATATTCAAATTTTCAAATATGCTTCACTTATGCTTCCTTTTTCCTCAAGTTAACACATAGTCTGAGACCCTCCAGAATACCAATACTCAAGTTAACACATAGTCTGAGGCCCTCCAGAATACCCTCCAGAATAACCATAGCCCTTTGAGGTTTCACATCAATCAGTTTCTGATAAAATTTGCCTGTCTTTTGAGAAATGCCTAGTTTTGGTTCTGCATTTTGGACTGTTCCTAGAGTGAATGATTATAAGTTTCTGTCCTACATATTTCTGTAACATTAATCTCCTCAAAACTGTATGGTAGAAGTGCTATAACATCTATTTAAAACAAGTGTCTTCCTTATATTGCTGTTTCTTGTATTTCTGTAAAAACCTTAACATAGTTTACTATTTTTATTAGGAATTAATATGAAATCACCAGTTTATCTAAACATAGCTTCATTCTATAATCATAGTTAAAATTAAGTTGTCTCCCCAGTTAATGTATTATAGGTAGTCCTCCATGTATGACCACAATTGAGCCCAACATTTCTGTTGCTAAGTGAGATAGGTGTTAAGTGAGTTTTGCCCCATTTTACGACCTTTGTTGCTACAGTAATTAAATGAATCACTGCAGTTGTTAAGTTAGTAACATGGTTGTTAAAGTGAATCTAGCTTCCCCATTGACTTTCCTTGTCAGAAGGTCACAAATAGTGAGCGTATAATCCGAGGACACTGCAACCATTATAAATATGAACCAGTTGCCAAGTGTCTAAATTTTTATCACATGACCATGGGGATGCTGCAATGGCCATAAGTGTGAAAAATTGTCATTTTTTTCAGTGCCATTGTAACTAAACAAATGGTTGTAAGGAGAGGATTACCAGTAATGTTTATTTATGCATCATTTATACATTCTTCTATTCCCTCTCCCCCTACCAAACTAATGGTAATACAAACAACCCTTAAGATTCCAATCCCTACAAAATAAAACAGTTGTTTTCTCAGTCGTAGGAAGAATGGAGAAATCATTCCATAGAGATTGAGTAATCATCTATACATTTCCAGATCACATACTTCTGGTGGGTTAACTCAAAGCATTACTTCCTGCATCAAATATACAGGGTGTCAGATTCAATTGGAAGAATGTAGATATGTGAAGAAATCTAAAAGTCAAACTACATAAGACTTATTCCATAAAATAGCACTTCAAATTGTTCTTGAAAACCTATATAATGTAAATGTTGATATTGGTATGTTAGTGACATACATAACTAAATATCGGAGTGTTCAAGCATTATTCAACATTTATATGAAGCCGCTTGGAATGATTTTTGGCAGATTTAGAACTAGATACCGATATGTCGACAATACCTAGTGATAATTCCCTGTTCTGCAAAGTCAGCATTGGATGCCTCCAGGGCTTCTGCGTGTCTCCAGCTTATAAAGGACAGGATGTGAGATAATAAGCTGAAACTGAAACAAGATGGAACTGTTACTAATTCTAAGGGTAGACCTCAAACGGTAAGCAAGCTACTAATAAATCACTCAAATTACATATTTTAATCAGACAATGGAACACAAAAGTTAAGTCTAGCAATATTTACATCATTGTGGTAATTTTTTCAAAAAGGTTGGATCAGTAACAAGAAAACTTCATTGTGATATTTAATGAGCTAAGTATATCAAAAGATTCTAGGCATTGTCCAATCCCGTAATTGTTTTTTTAATACAAACAAAACCCTTCCCAGTCGTAGTATAATATACTAATTCTCCACAAAGACAATTTACATTATCAAAATGTTTTAATTAAATTTTGGTATCCACAATGACAATGGGAGGTTTTCAGAGATTATAATAGGATATTTTCTTTCTCTATACCTGTATTCTCTTTATGGCTTGATTTATACAATACAGACCCATATGTAACATAAAAGAGAGGAGGGGGACTATATTGCTGTGAGGCATTTTCTTTCCTAATATATTTGTGACAGTGATATGGTGATACTCAAGTAAGAGCTATTTCTGTAATTTTGATGTCTGTAGGTATTTGAATTGGGGAAATGAAACTGAAAAAAAGGCAATTTTGTAATAGTGCATACATTGGCTACAGCAGATGGCCATGAATACCTGATGCTCCCATAACTGGCTCTAAAATGCAAAGATCTGCATTGGGAGCAGGCAGATCTTTGGCTTTTCTCAGCAAAGTTAGGCTAGCTATGATGTAGATGAGAAATACATTAAAAATAAATGGCCGTACAAAATTCAGTATCAAGATGGAATTTTAGAGCTAATGTTATTGTTAAGAAGTAAAACTGATAAGAATATTCTACTACTTTTGGTAGTAAAGGAAACCAGAATTAGCTTGCAAAAATAGAGCTTATTAAACTCAGTTTGAGTTCCCCAAGACAAGTTATCAATAACATCATACCTCAAAATCATTGCTCCTATATACAGTCTAAGAAGATAAAACTTGAAATGGCTTAAGGTAGAGTGAAAATCGAAGGTTTGGAATATACAATACCTACATAGGACACAACACCAGAGCTTTGTATATTTTACTGCGTTTATTGCCAGGGTGTGCGAAGAATGTGTTTATGATTATAATCTGCAGTGCAAGGCAGTGCAGTGGTTAGAGAGTGGAACTGGGATTTGAAAAACCCAGAATTCAAGTTATCTCTTGAATAAGACAGTAACAGTGCAACTTTATACTTGTCACTTTTCCTTAGCCCCAATAGCCTAAAATTTTTTGCTGTGGGTATATAATGAGTGGTGACTGCTTGTATTGTATAACATGAGCTCTTTAGAAAAGACGGATGAGGTTGCTTAGGAACATTGGCCACCAAAACATTTTAATATATTTAAATATATGTGTATTTGACAGAAGCAATTTGAATATTAATATGAGAAAAGGGCACACAGGTGAATTTGTGTGAATAGAAAAATAGCCGATATGCATGAATTAAAGCACCATTGTTGAGGTTTATTCTCCCATAGTAGGCACAATAATGCTAATGCATGTTAAAGGGCAGTAGAATTTCTTTAATTAGGTTTCTTGTGCCCAAGAGTTCTAAAAACGAGCAGATAAAAGAAGTAATATGCCTAGGGATGTTATGCTTTGTGTGATCATTCCGATTTTATGCCTAGGAGAATTAGCACAATACTGTAGAATTCTCTGATAACCTCTTCCATTGAACATCAAGTTTCTGAGTCAGTATCATTCCAATAACATAGCTTTATATTTCCACAATTATATTAGAATATATTAGTTTTCACACTTAAATATATTGAACTAAAGTGGGACTTCTGAATAAATATCTATGCAGTTGCTCTATTATCTTTTTTATATTTGACAAAGGATACTGCTGCTATACTAAGACAATCCTTCTCATAAAATTATTTTCTGAATAACTATAGTGAAACATTTCTTCTCTTGCAGTCATTAATTTGTCATGGCTTTGACATAGTTTTCAGAAACATCATGCAATTGTATCTTGCAATGTTATGGAAAGGCTGAAAATCACCCTTTCACAAAAACCTGCTCAGGACCAGACAATCATATTCATTTCAGCTAAAACTTAAGCTACATTTGATTCAGAATATTCATAACCTACTAGCAAACTAGCCTCTCAATGGTTAAACTAAGCTAAAGAAGCAAGAAATTCTGCACAGAAATAAATGAAAGGCCTGCCTCCTTATCATGCAAATGTATTTCTCTGACTAAGCCTTTGTTATAAAACAAATCTTATGAAGAGTAGTACCATTTATGCAAATTCATATAAATTCATAGTGTTAATGGCAATGTGAAATAGAGAAATTGTCTACTCTAGCTATTTGTCAAAACTAGAAATGGGAGTTATGAGTCTTCCTAGTATGTAATAAAAGTATTAATTAAATCTTTCAGTCTTGACTCCTGATGATTACATGGACATATCCAAGTTGTTTTCTTGGCAATAATTCAAAAATCATTTGCCTTTGCTTCTTCCTCGGTATTCAGAAAAAAGGACCTATATGTAATACAAGTTTCCTATATGTAATACATCCAATGATCTCTCTCTCTCTCTCTCTCTCTCTCTCTCTCTCTCTCTCTCTCTCTCTCTCTCTTACACACACACACACACAGAGAGAGTTGTCCCTCTCATTCTTACATTTGAGTGGTTGCTTCAGTCAAATATTATTTAGGTTAATATTTCATATTAAGTTACAGTTTGATTAACTGTAATGAATAAGCAATAATAGGTTAGGATCCCACATACTGCAACATCACAAACTATGTTACAGTTCAGAATGGCTTAGTTCACCTCATATAGTAAATCAAATCACATTATAACTTACAGTAATATATGTGTGAACCTAGACTGTATATTAAGGTCTATTGAAATAAATCCAAAATTATAGCAAACATTTTCCTATTAAATTCTCCTATGGTCTCGTGAGGTTTTATGGAGAGAATTCTTCTAAAGCTGTCTTGAAGGATTCCAAATGTACTTCTCTTTTGTTATCTTTTTTGAGTTAATGGAAAAAGATTAAATTCCATTGGACTAAACCAGACTAAGAAATAAAAAAAAATCTCAAAAGAAGGCATTGACAAACCATTTCTATACTATTTTTTTTAGAAAACTATATTACTCTTAACTCAGAAGAGACTTGACATTTATCTAAGCTAGGAACAAAGGATCAAAACACTTATTCTTTGATTAAGTATGTTACTTTAAGTAGTTGTTATATGCAAAATAGTTATTCATACTGCAAAAGTTTGTATATGTATTTGTAGAAATTAAAATATGGCAGTTTTCCCAGGTTGCTATAGCCAAAAATCTATTTGGAAGGACTGAAAACATTTTATGGATGAATCTATGGACAACTTTTCTATAATGTGATGACCTTTTCTGCCATACTCTTGATCATATTTTAATAATTTGTAAACTCAAAAAGAGGTTTTGGTGGATTTCTACTGTTGTGGCTCCAATTCAATTAAATATCCTCCCTAAGGAGATTCTTAATGCATGGAACTTTAATTTTACTGATTAAACTTTGATTTTTAATTTAATGTTTGCTGATTTAGAATTGTTTGAATTAAGCAATAAATTATATAACACCAGCTACAAATTTTACTCCATTTTTAATATTTCTGTGATATCTTTTATGATAGGGAAAGGCCATAATTCCATAACAGAGCAGACACTCTTCATGTAAAGAATTCAGGGTTCAGTTATTGTCTTCTTCAGGATTGGATGGAAACCCACTGCCAGATAAGACAAACAGTATAGAACTGGATGGGACAGTCATCAGATTCAGCTGTAAACAGCTTCTTTTGTTCTCTCTATTTTTTAATGTTTTGTTAGCTAATTTCCACTATGGAGAACTCTATAGAAGGAACATTTGACTTTGATGTTTAGATGTGCACATTTAAAAATGAAAGAGGACTATTTTTCCCCCAAAAGTGGGGTTACATTAGTTAATAATCATGATATTATGGGAGACAGCATGAAACAGCAAACATGGTGGCTCACTATGTGGCAGTGAAATTCTGATCCTCACAAGTCACTTCTGTTTTCTAGGTAGTCCACAAATTTCGATTTTTAGCATTTAACTATATAAACTAGGTACCTGTTTTTGTTTTAAAAAGAGAACAAAGCAGAAGATCTAAAGATTAGAGTACTCTAGCCAAATTCCATATTTGGAAATCAGCAGTACAATTTGCAGTTGAATGACTGCCTAGAGCAGTGGTTCTCAACCTTTTCCGGGGCTCGACCCCGGCCCGCATCGCGCATGCGCGGCGCGACGGGTGCATCGTGCATGCGCGGTGCGACGGGCGCATCGCAAAGGGGAAAAAATGGCCGACAAAAAAAAATATGGCCGACCAAAAAAAAAATGGTCGACCCCCCCCAAAATGGTGGGCCCGCATCGCGCATGCGCGATGCGATGACCCGCATCGCAAAGGGAAAAAAATGGACCAAAAAAAAATGTCCGACCCAAAAAAAATGGCGGACTGCGGCGTTTGGCGACCCCCGTGAAATGGTCGTTCGACCCCAAATGGGATTGTGACCCATAGGTTGAGAACCGCTGGCCTAGAGGCAAAAGTACAAGGATCTGAGTCAGAATTAAAATGACACATTTTCGGATGAAAGAAGGATGTGGCTTAAATATCCTCCTTAACAGTGTCTTAGTATGCAATAGCTACAGGCATCTTTCCCATTGTCTGTGGGTTAGAGCAGGGGTCCCCAACCCCCGGTCTAGGGACCGGTACTGGGCCGCAGCATGCCATCAATCGGGCCACACAAGCAAAGCCCCCTGTGCGGGATGCAGGCAGCACACAAAACCACACCCCCTACGGTCTGCAGAAAAACCTCTCTCCACATAACCGGTCTCTAGTACCCAAAAGATTGGAGACCTCTGGGTTAGAGGGCAAAAGGCACAGTTGGAAATGTTGCATTCTTTGCTTTCCAGCTGCCTCAGACATCCAGAGGGATTGTTCCATTACTGTAATGTCAAAACTTCATTAGGGTAGGTCTGACAATACTATGGGCCAGATTTTAGGTAGTGGGCAGTATGTATATGAATCTGAGGTACATAATGGTGATTTAAGAAATATTGTGGTACTGTTAAAAATGTTATTTCCCCTGTTCTAAGAAAACAATATTTCCAGATTAGCTTTTATCTCTATAATAGTTTACCTCCTATGATAATGAGAAAGAAATTGGTCAAAAACCTGACATTGTTATCCACACCTGCCTATTAATTCTAACTAAACACACTTACTTGGCAACTAATTCCTCCCACTGATTTCATTACACTTACTATTACAGAAGTGCCTGTAAGATCCCAACCTCAGTCTAACTTTTAATATTTCTACATTGAGACGTGAATTTATAACACAAACCATCAACCACAATGCAAAGTATCCAGACCTGGAAAGCTTGACTCTAAAGTATGTTTTCACCACAGTGCGTACAGTAAATTGATCTCATTTCCTACCAACCCTTGGAAGCACTTCACATGGTTTCACAGTTTGTGTCACGTCCAGGATTTTTTTACATTTCCCACAATCAGGATGCACAACTAAGTACTGGAAAACAATGGAAGACTAGAACTTCTGGTACAAAATTAATAAAAATAATAATAATGGTGGACAAAAATGCCAAATCCAGTCTAAACATCTGGCTGATTGTGCAACAAACCATAACAAATTGAGGACATATAGGGAACGTTGGAAATCCATATCCATGTTCTTTCTCCCATACACTCATGAAGGATATTCCATACGTTTCTAAGAGAGGCCTGAATTCAAATAAAAAGATAGAGTGAAAGAAATAGTTATGCTTCTGAAACAACAGATAACAATATTGATCATTCACAAATTGCTTTCATGATTTTCTTCTGTCTCTACGGTCACTGGGGGGAGTCCCCCATTGTCATTCAGTCGTTTCGCCCTGTAAGTTTCATAGTGGATGTTGTGAGTGACTTCTTTTAGGTCTTGAAGGTGGGTCCTGGAGAACAAGGGAAAAAAAGGTGAACAGAAGACAAAAAGCATATCCTGTTACAACACAGAAATACAGGAGCACATGTAATAATAATAAAGTTGGAAGGGACCTTGGTGGTCATCTAGTCCAGGACTTTTTAACCAGTGGTATGGGTACACCTGTGGTACATTGGCACCTGGCAGGTGGTACGTGACCATCCTAGAAAAGTAGCGGGGGAGGGGAATGAGCTGAACCGGTGGCAGCACCGCACAAGCCTGAGCGAGAGATGGCTGGAGCTGCAGGGCTGTCGGGGCTCAGCGGAAGCGCCAGGATCAGTACTGCTTTCTAGCTGATTGGCGCTTCTTCGGGGTTGTCAGGGCTCAGTGAAAGCGCAAGGATCAGCGCCAGGCTCCAGCTGGAGCTCGGTGCTGATCCTGACGCTTCTGCCGAGCCCAGAAGAAGCATTCAGATGCTTGGCAACTGATTCATATTTATGACGGTCACAATGTCCCATGGTCATGTGAAGTGACCAAAACCTGCTGCAACCACCCAGCAGTCGGGGGAAATAAAAACCAAACACCCCCCACCCCACCCCCACTGCCAATCCTCAACAGAAATGCTCACAACAATGAAAAACTTGGACAGGAGGATGAGCACCGCCGGGCACTGTCTTGCTCGCCTGTGGCTTGGGGGGCACTTTTTTCAGTGCCATTGTAACTTCGAACAGTCAATAAGCGAACTGTTGTAAGTCGAGGACTACCTGTACCTTATCACTTTTTTCCTTTTTTTTTTTTTGGTCATCAAGTTTTTGACTACTTGCTAGGCGACTGATGGTACTCGGATGTTGCCATATCCTAAAAGTGGTACAATGGGTGAAAAGGTTGAAAAGCCCTAATCTAGTCCAACCCCCTGCTCAGGCAGCAAACCCTGTGTCCTATACCATTTTATACAAATGGCTGTCCAGTCTCTTCTTAAAAACTTCCAGTGTTGGATCATTCACAGCTTCTGGAGGCAAGTAGTTCCACTGATTAATTGCTCTAACTCAAAAAAATTCTCCTTAGTTCTAGGTTGCTTCTCTCTTTGGTTAGTTTCCATCCGTTGCTTCTTGTCCTGCCTTCAGGTGCTTTGGAGAATAGCTTGACTCCCTCTTCTTTGTGGCAGCCCCTGAGATATTGGAACACTGCTATCATATCCCCCCTCGTCCTTCTCTTCATTAGACTAGACATACCCAATTCCAGTAGTTCCTTATATGTGTTCCTATTCAGTTTTTAATATGGCAAATGGGCAAAATTATCCAAATATATTAGCTTTTATATTTAAATTGTTTGAAGACTGAGTATTTCCCTTATTCTTCTGCATTTTCATCTCTCAGGATTGTCATATATGATTGATAAATTTCTCTAACCCTTTTTTAACCTTGTAGCCATTATCACATCTTGTGGCAGATCATTTCTTAAGTGTCTATTATTTGAAGAAGTATTTTGTTTGTTCCAAATTTATCCTATAGTCATAAAAAATCTATCCAGCTTAATGAACTATAGACAATAGGGAGCAACTGAGAAAAAAGAAGTATTCGCATCTCTCCTTTTTATTACTTTATTTGTTCCCATTCTATGCAAGGTGGGAGGGATTTAGCAAATTATTTGTTGTAAATATAGATAATCCTTGAGGAATGATAGATCATTTAACGACTATTCAAAGTTACCATAGACCTCCCAAAGTTAGATATGATCCTGTTACAAAGTTACATTGCATGCAGCCATTCATCTCTGAGTACAGAGATGTTGTAGCATGTCCATCCATCTACTCCCCCCCCATCCAGCATGGGGCATGGGGTAAATCGGGTTGGGGAAAGGCCTTGGGAGGCCTGATGCAGGTGGGTTTGTGCTTGCAGTAGGCCTCCCAGGGACTCTCCTACTCCTGAAGCATCCCATGTTCCACTCACTTAATAGCCTGTGTGTTTGTTTAATGAATGTATTGGGATGGGGGTCGTTAATGAGGCAATTCACTTAACATTCATCCTGAACTGGGCAGGCTCCATTACTATCATAACTTGAGGACTATCTGTACTGTATCACCTCCCTGGAGACAAAGTTATGGCTGAATGCTGGTGAGGAGGACTGGATTCCTTACCACTCAGTCCTCAGTCAAACTCACTCCCCTGTGGTGCCAAATTGAAATTATTTTTTTTACCACGGTCATTTTAATGCTGTAGCAATAGCTTATTTAATTTTTTGAGTTTATTTTAGTAAATTATTCCAGTTGAATAGGCAACATCTTTAAAAGTCATTCTCACCTAATGACAAAATCTCGTAGTAGAGCAAATTCACAATGGTTGAGATTTTCAACTGTAAATAAAGGAAATTACATTAATCACATATAAGAATATAGTAATAGAATCACAAAACTGAATGGAAATCTTGAGGGCTGATCCTTGCTTGAAGCAACACTAATGTAAGAGGATATCTTGCCATTCTTAGGTCTCTCACATTATTTGCATGGTAGTGGATTAGATAAAACATTGCAGAAGAATTCCTTCGGATTTGTAAGAGAAGGAATGGCAGAATCTGGGAAGGGAATCTTTTCAACCTAGAATCACTACACCCAAAGCAAACTAAATCCAACCCCCCCCTTGAGTGCTACACTAACCAGGTGCTGAATGTTAATTGAGAAGATTCTTATATATAGGCTTTTAGCAATAAATCGGCTTAATTGATCCTTCTCACATGATCCTGGTCTTCCATGGCTGTCAGGACCTAAAACAACAATACTCTCCATAGGAGATTAGAAAGAAGGAGCCTTTCCACCAACTTCTGTCTAGAATAGACCTATGCCCTTCTGTTTATCAAAAACATTTTTCTGATGATTGTGGAAACCACCTGAATAATATAGACTGCTGTAAAAAAGTTCCCAAAATATCAGCAAAAAGCAAGTGAAAGCAAGTGGAGCAGAGATTTGTGAGGAGGAGAAATTTACCTTCACTTGCCTCTTTCCACATTGTTTTCTCACTCTTATTTTTTCACAACTCTATTATAAATTCTTCTGTCAATTCAGTTACAACATGACTTTAAGAGGGTTATGAACAAATACCATACGAACTCAAAGCAAAAATCCATATCAGAAATTACAACCAGCATTAATACACTAGTAAAACCATGGTGTCATATATCTTTAAAATAAAAAAGTAATCTAAGAGTAAGAGTCCTCATTTTGTGTGCTAAAGCAAGCTGAAAGACTCACATTTTTAAAAGCTTCCTGAGTGTTATAATTTATCATATATTATCCTTCCTGGTGCTTAAAACATTTAAAAGTTAATATCAAGTTATTATTCATTAACTGAGATTTTTTTTCTTATATATTTCAAACTAAAAACTGATCTAATGGGATTTCTCTTTTTCCTGTTCACCCCCCCCCAGTTATTTACAGAAAATTCACCCTTGAAAATAACTGCTATATCTTCCTATTTTATGATTCAGTATTTCCAATAAGCTCTCCTCAATTTATTCATCCATATCATGAATAACTAATGAATCCCATTGAATAAGGTGGGAAAGATAGTGTACATATTTGTAGGTCGTAGGCAAGAATCTTCACAAAAAATGCAACTGGTATCATTTGCAGACTGTCTGCTACCATTAGCATTTGCAATATAGTGATATTTAAAAATAGAGCAATCAGAAATTACAGGATAATGTAGTTACCTTCAATGACTCCCCAAGGTGTTTTTCTGCCTAGGACTCTTTTCCCATTCACTTGATATTCTTTGTCACTGCCCACCACAGCAAATGGCATACTTTCCTGCTGAAAATATACATAGAAATTAATTTGCTTCTTTCTAGTACTGTACAAGTAAGGATGATTTTATTATTTATTTATTTGTTTGTTTCCCACCTTTTATTATTTTGACAAATAACATATCCAACCTCCTCCTATTTTCCTCACAAGAACAACTCTGTGAAGTGGGTTGCACCAAGAGTGACACAATCCCCCAGCTGGCTTTCATGATTAACTCAGGAATTGATTCTTTCTATTTCACCAAACCTTCTGTATAATATGTGTATACAAGCTGTCATTGCTAGTTTCTCTCTCTGTACAGTAGGTCTATACATAGTACACACAATATATAATGACAAATACATTTGAATACTAATGAGTCCTTTAATCATCTAATAAATAAAAAGGCAGCACATAAATATGTCTAAACCAACAATAATTAAATAAGTTTGTAAAAATATATATTTAAAAAATTAGATTCCCTCACTAAATGCATAAGTTTCAAATGTATGTAAGGATAAACATTCCTTACATTCCAACTTTGGATTCAGTCTCTAAAAGCTACATATGATCTAATTTTAATCTCTAGTAAAAATAATAGTTTATAAAAATCTAAAGTTTATATATTTTCAATAACTAGATGCACATCCTACATGTAGCTCATATCAAACAAACTAACGATGAAAAAACAGTGGTTAAACTACTTCAGAACCTACTACAAAAAGTCAATTGATATTATAAATATCGTACCCTGATTTTGTCATTCTCTGTTTTGTCTTCAAGGTCTTCATCAAACTCTTTCTGGGGATAAAATTCAATTCCATTGACTTCTAGTTCCTTACGGACCTGGTTAGAAAAAATATTTCAGGTTGAAAAGATTATGCAAGCAGATAGCATTTCTAACAGAATCTAGAAAGATATCTGGATTGTGTGCTTTGCTAGATGCTTTCCCAAGGGAGACTCACCCTCTGTTTAAACTCAATCTTTTCTTCCAGGGTCATGGTGTCTGCCTTGGCAATAACTGGAATAATATTTACGACTTTGCTCAAATGTTTCATAAATTCCATATCCAAAGGTCGCAAACTGCAGGAAGAAAATGATTAGACAATTATAACCATCTTTACTATGGAAAAGCATCTTAATAATTTAGTAATAATTAATATAATTAATTCCTCTAATGTATTCAGCTCCAGTTTGGAAGGTGGGGAATAAGATACAGGAGCCTAGTTGATCTGTGACTCCAGGCCCTTTCCTATTAATTTATTGCCATCAGGAAGACCCTTTGACTGGCAGAGAAAGTAAAAGAAATATATTCTAGGCACTAAAACCTCAAGGAACATAAAATAAACAAGAAAAAAATCTCAGCGACCTTGAGGTTAAGTGCTAAATATAAAGATTACATAAGTGCCTGTTTTGCCAAGTACCACTCTTGTTGGCAAGCATGACTGATAGCAGTTACTAAAGAGTATAGATAGAGCTGGTAAAATAATTACATCTGTGTGATCACACAGATTAATATATTCATATTAAATATCTAGAAATACTGTGTTCGCCTACAGTACTGTGCACTTGAATTTTGAAAAAATCATATATGAATCAGCCTTAAAAATATTCTTTCCTGGAAACTTGCATACAATAATTATAATGAATAGGAATAACTCTTCTAGGTCTTCGTATACATGATTAGGTATAGAGATATAACATATCTCAAGCATGGATTTTGCTTTGAGTAAAGCTTACCACTTTCTTCTTTGGGTCTTTGGAAGAAATATTACCATGAAATCTGTGGTGACCTTGATTACTTTAGCTGGCTGCAAAAGTTACAGGGGGAATTTATTCTAGCATCCTGTTAGTCCAAAGAGGGTATTTTTTCCTCCATTAATAAAACCTATCAGTAACAATCCTAATTCCCCTCTCTTCATCTTATGGACCAGCCCCAGAACTAGGAGAGATACATACGAGTGGCCTGTGGGAGAGATAAAGTAGAGGCAACAGTGGACTCTTGTATCTGGGATTCGTTTCTTTCTGGCAATATTCACCTCTTCCTTCAGGAATTTCTCATATTGCTCATTGATGTATTTTTCAATGGGCTCCCAGCTAAGCATGCAGAAGAGAAGAAGCAGACAGACAATCTTTTATTTCTTATTCCAACATGTGCTAATAGGTTTTGGGAAGAAAAAACCACAGGCAATTATACAGCACCAAAATGATTTTTGGCAGGGCCCCTTTTATAGCCAAATAATTTGACATTCTGATCTAACTGATATTACAAAATGAAATTGGGATGCTGCTAATATGATTTTAGATTTAGATTTTAGAATCTCTGTATTTTGCAATTGTGTCACCAGATTTGCACAATTATAACAAATTACTGAGGTACTGTATATATCATGTATGGAACATGATAGTAGATCATGCTTTATGAGCAACAAAACAAATCATGTAGCATAAAATATAGCTGGATAATTTTATAGATCATGGAATAAGTCGAATATGAAATTAGTAAAATGGCTAAAATGTAGTAATGCTAAATGTTGTATGTTCTCTGAAATTATTTGTGATATTTTCATGTATATTAAGGAGGAAATTTAAAATTGCTTTGCAGCTTGGGTGTCTGGGAAGACACATATTTTTCATATTGAAAAACATGTCCTTTATGCAGGATGTCCATTTTGTCATTTAGCATTACAATGTTCCCAGGGAATAGGGAACCATGCTAGAATTTGCAATGATGCTTATAGTGGTAGGAGTTTTCCTCAGAGATACCAAGTCTCTAATTCACTACAACTTTGAAATATAAACAGTTTCCCAACTGCTCCTCATACTGGCAGCATAGTAAGCCACCCTGAAGGGCTTTTGTAATTCCACTAGTATGACCATTTAGGAGGAAATTAACCTCATGTGATCAGTAAATCAGTTGTTAAAAATAATTTAATCAATATGAGATTACAGATAGTCCTTGACTTGCAACCACAATTGGGACTGGACTTGATTTTATGACCATTTTACTGTGGTTGTTAAATGAAACACATGGTCATTAAGCAAATCTGGCTTCTCTATTTATTTTCCTTATCAGAAGTTCAGCTGGGAAGGTTGAAAATCATGATTCTGAGCACAGCATACCACAACCATTGTAAATGGGAACTTGTTGCCAAGTGCCTGAATTGTAATCATGTGACTGCAGTGGAGGTGCAACAGTTGTAAATTTGGGGATAGGTTGTAAGTCACTTTTTTCTGAAGGTGTCATAACTTTGAACCATTACTAAATGAACACTCATAGGTTGAGGACTACCTGTATTAAAACATTCCTGTTGATATTTGTTTAGTAAATGTCATCATATCATCAAAACTATAGTTTGAAGTAACTTGGAGTACAAGGCACATACTATATTGCTGTATGCTATTTCTGAAAATGTTTATGTGTGTGTGTGTGTATTAATCAGAGTTTGCAAATGAGAATTCCACTATATTTAAATCCTACCTACTTCTCTACTTATATCAGGAGGAAAAGAAAGTTGGATTGAAACAGAAAATCAGTGAAAAAAGAAAATACTTACCAATTTTCATTATTGATCTGGTCACCAAATCCAGGGGTGTCAATAACAGTCAGCTTCATTTTGACACCATATTCTTCAATAACTGGGGGAAGAACGTTGCTGTTACTCGCCTTCAAAAGTAATTCTCTCTGTCTGTCTGTCTGTCTGTCTGTCTGTCTCTGTCTATCAATATAATCAGGACATGAAGATCTTTCTAGAGGACAAAAAGAACTAAGAGTTTTATAGCCCTTTAGAAATAATTACTTCTCAAAGTATATATTTTTAGTGAATGGAGAAAGCATGTAGTGGATCATGAGTAAAACATTTGCAACCATCCCTAGGTGAATGAGAGAGGAGTAAATAAATCCACATTCACAGGGAAGCCTATTTATGTTTGACATATATTAATAAATTAAATACTCTGATTATATTGTATTTATTTATAATATCTGTAATCCTTGAACGGTAAGGACTAGAAGGCAATATCTAGTTGATACGGCCTTCAACTAGAAGATTACTTATGCGGATTCCAAATATAGCCCAAGTAAGACTCTGTTTAGTTCTTGGCACCAGGAAATAACCTTGACCAATAATAACAATGGTTCAAAGGTCATCTGATTGAATGGATTCAGCCATGCCACTTCCATTTATCCATATAGGGACAGTCCATCTCTGTACAACCACAGTATGTATACAATTGTATGTAGCTAGGCAAAACAACAACAACAACAAACAATAACAATCACACAGTTGATTTCCAAGATAATATCTAGGAACCATTTCAGAATTTTGACATATTCATGTAGGATTATACCTGAATAATACTGTATATTTCTGAATATGTCCTGCAAGGATGGTGGAGTAAGTAATAGGGATGGTACACTGGACTGGGTCAACCTTTGAGAGTTGTATAAATGAGGTCTTTCAGATATATCAGTGCTTCCAAAGCTTCTATAAGCCTGGCCTGTTTTTCAGACCATATTTTATCCCAAAGGTTCCCTAGTATATAATAATTACACCATTGTGATTAATGTAGTATATATTTTCATTTGTGAAAGTGCCTACACTATACATTAATCACAATGGTGTAATTATTATATACTAGGGAACCTTTGGGGTAAAATATGGTCTGAAAAACACGCCAGGTATATTGTCTTTAATTACACTAAAAATACGAATCCCGGGTATATTCATATTCAAGAAGATAATCGAACACCAGGATAAAATACAAACAAAACTGTTTTAATACACTTAGCTTTCGTTGGCTAACTGCCAACGACATCAGAGTAAAATGCCGGTATTTTGGGACCTTGCTTATAAATACTTAAGAAATGGGTGCAAAGAAGTGAGGCCAGTATCACAGCATCACCATCCCTTCCATTATTATATTCCCTTTATGTCAGTAATACAAGAAGCACGGTTGTTTTACTTATAGTTTCGTGTTATAGGTAGTTGAGCAAGGGAGGTGAGTGCAGTGAGGTCTCCTTTTAGTACGTAGGTAAGTTGCTTTTCACATTTTCAAATTCTACCACTGCATATCTACCTCAGCAAAACTACTGTTTTGTCTGTCAGACTACCAGCCAACTTCGAATCTATTTAGCCTAGCATTTCCCTGCAATTGGCCCTACATCTATTGTCACAACTATTTTATATATTTTTTTCAAAGAGATAATTCTTAAAAAAATTAGCTGAGCACCCCACTCCCTAGAATTGGAACAGCACAGCAGATTCTTTCAGATTCTTGCCATTCTCCTGGGAGAGAGAGCCAAATTACTGGATGAAGAAAAAGCAAGGAGTTCTATTTCAGTCCTTCTTTTGAAAGCTGTGCTGCCCTGACCCTAATTCCTTTTGTTAATTAATAAAGAAACGGCTTAAAAGCCTGGCATAATAAGCCACAGTTTATCTGCATACTAAGAAGAACTGGCTTTTACCATGCCCAATAGCCTTGATTTCTACAGTCTTAGGGATCTTCTCGTCACGGTTCCAGCCTGAAGACTTCCTGCTTACTTGGGATTTGAACAGGGTGTTTACCAGTGTTGATTTTCCAAGTCCACTTTGGCCTAGGGGAAACAACATACAAACAATATAAAATAAGTCTTTGGCTAGTGTTAATTGCTACTGTATTTTTTTATTACTACTGCTTTGACTATCAAATCTTCCGAGGGAGCTTCTTTTAATGGCTCTTTTTTCACTTGCAAGGTATATCCCCATCAATCCCAGTGTTCCTCATTGATCACACAACATAGGCCATATCTTGTCTCAGCTCTGAGTTAAAATAGTAAAAAAATCTTACACCAATCCTTCATAAAAGAACAGCTTTATCTTGCTTAGGCCAGTCAGCACAGGCCTAAGAACACACACACACAGAGAGAGAGAGAGGGGGGGAGGGAGAGAGAGAGAGAGAGACAGACAGACACAACATTTATACAGCTGCCTGGAATGGACCATTATTGTAGTGGTATGATTTGGGGTGTATCCTGAGCATGTGGGAAGATATAGCTACACTCCTCACTTAGGTTACTGGCCAACTGGATATTTTAACCATTAATCAGATTTTGACCAACTACCTGTCTAAAATATGTGAAAACAATAACTTAGTTATCAAGGAACTAAGAATGCAAAAGAGTGCATAATCCAGACAACCTGTTATATGGCAGCATCTCGTTTTACTTGTCACAGTAAAAGCTGAATGGTAAACTGCTAGGGAAAAAAGGACCATTTGGTAGATTTAAAATATAATAAAGAAATACTGGCAACCTTTCTCAACTTGGTGCCTTCCAGACATGCTGGAATCAGAACTGCTGTTGCCCATGCTGGCTATGGAGTTTGGGAGCTGTAAAGCTCATTCACACATCCTCCTTGCCTGATGTGAGAATGTCTCCCCCCTGCTTTTTCTTGAAAGAAGCAGGTAACTTTGTCCAAGCAGCCCAAGTCCATTGTGAAAGCAATTATATCTCAAAAGTTATGTTTTCTTGTTTATGCCTCTACAAGTGCATTTTAGCTGTCTGTCTGCAGCACAGCATTTCACTGTAGGCAAATACTTCTGCTCCAGTTGGTTACCATGCATTGTGATGGAAACACCTCTTTCCATGCATTGTGATGGAAACACTTCACTGATATCTATGTCTGTGTTAGCCTGGTTACAAGACTGCCTGCCCCCTATTCTGAAAGGATTTTCACTGATGGACTGGTAAAATGCTGTACTGCTTAATAAATGGACAGAAAAGCTGGAGTGGTCTGATACTATGTTTTTGGGTTTTTTGTTTTTTTTTTTACAAATTTCTTTGCTTTAATCAGGTGAAGTTGACAAATGTTCTGCCAAGTTCCTCCTGTGGCATAAGTGTCAGGAAGAACAGTAAAACTGAATTTTTCTTGTGCTGGATGAGAAAATGTCAAGCATAAGAAGGAATCAGTGGAGGCAGCTCATATAAAAGCCACATTGTCCTTAAACTCCCCCCCTCCAAGAACAAAGCTGTTTGCTTTCTTGGCATGGATAACGGGGGGGGGGAGCAAGGGAACCCTAATCAGGGTCTGGGATTATTGTCTGGCCAACACTTTTATTAATGTCATTTCCAACTGATTTAAGCAGAGAAACAAGCAGTTTAAAACTGTCACATGGAAGCAGCCATGGCGTCAACTTGTTTGGAGTATATTCATCCAGGCAGAGTCTGTTTTAAGTTTGATTACTGATTGCCATGAGAGAAAATGCTAGGTCAAAAGAAAGAACTATTTAGGATGAGATACCTGCTTGGTAGGGCAGCAATCAGGAGCAGAAGTAGAGCCTCAAGGAAATACTCATGCTTGTAGGAAATGCTGCAAGGCAACTTCAAAGAAAGTACCTAGATGAAGTCTCTCCTACCCCAAGCTTTTCTTTCCTACCTACAACCATGATGTTGAAGTCAAATCCAGTTTTCATGGTCTTCTTCCGCATTTGCTCTATGATAGTATCAATCCCAATGTAACCCAGTAGGTTGGAATTAATACTGACAGGTTTCATTGGTACTACTGGCTTTTGCCGTGGCTCTGGTACCAATTCAGACATGACTGCTTCAGACTTGTTATCTGCTGAGCCTGCAAATGGAAGGAAAATAAAGAATAAATTATGTGCCCAAAGCAAGTCGAATATAAGCACTAGTTCTTGGGGTTGATATTCCTGACCAGTTTGCCCTTTCCTGAGTATGGGCCTTTGACATATTTTGCAGAAATGCATGACATTGCCCTTTGCCTGCCCTAGGACATCAGGAAGGCAGTCTTTTTTTCTGCTGTACATTAAGTGCCAGTTCAAATGGCGCTATTCAGTTCACCTATTGAATTTGATTTCACTGTGGAAAATACCCTATTTCTGATTAGTTCTTATGTACTGCAGCAAATACTGCCTCCCCCCTTCAGTCCCTTTCCCCCTCCCTCTCCTCCCCTCTTTTTCTGGTCCAAGACAGGTAAAGAAGAAGGGGAATCTGTCACCCAAGAGCCATGGAAAATGCAATTAGATTAGGCTGCCACCATGGCCAAACCAGAAGAACCAGTTAAATCAGAATAGAGATTTTATAAACCGGTTTCCTTTCCATCCAGGAGTTCAGAAGCTTAAAGCTGGAAAAGCTTTCAAATGGATAAAGAGTCAAGAGACCAAATAGCCCAAAGATTCATTCCCCTTGCATCGCCAGAGAGACCAACATTCTCCACCTTAAATCCCATGGGTACTTATAAAGAAAATAATCAGTCCCTAGCCCAATATGCACAGGGCTTGTTTGTTTGTTTGTGTGAAAGGAAAAAGAGCTCACTTGCTGGATTTTTTGTAATATATCTATTTTCAGCTTAAAGTTTCCTAGTGATATGTCCATGAGATTCATGCTTGGGGGAAATTTTATATTTGGTTCAGGCACCTGTTAATGATTGCCATTAAATTACTAAATCTGTTTCTGTTTTATAGTAAAATAGAATAACTCCTCTCACCAAAGATTCATTTCTCTTTATCAGAATGTCTCTATTTGGGCTCTTCTAAGTGGGAAAGTAGTACAGATTAAGGACTAGTTCAGACAATACACATACCCTAGTTCTTTTTTTTCATATTTGGAGGCAATAGATACCTCAGGCTGGTCTTAGCATGTAGCAGAAGGAAAAACACCAACCATCAGACTCCATCCAGTGGGACTGATGAAGGTAAGAACTAGTAAGTGGTTTAGCCAATCTAGTTCCCAAAAGGGTGATAGCTGAACTTAACTACAAATAGCAATATGTCATGACCATGTACCATTTAGTGAAAAGAAAAAAAAGTATGAAACATGCTATATAAAAAGAAAGACATCTATTTCAAATACCATAGTGGCAGTGGCACTCTGTAATGAAACTTGTACACCATATCTATTGTCAGTTTTAGGCATTTTCACAAAATGTTGAAATAATATGTTAACATAGCATTTCCATTCTTTTCTGTAGAATGAAGCAGTTACTTCTGGCCACATAATAAGAACTGATGGCACATGAACTTAGGCAGTCATAGGATGGATTCCATTTGATAAAAAGTGTCCACAAAAGGGACCTAAAACCAGATAGAGCAATGACATCAGCAAGTACTGGGTGCCCAGTTAGCAAAAGAAAACTAAAGACCGTATTGGTTGGAAACATGCTGAAGAGACCTTCACCCTAAAGTGAATAGACAATGGCCGGAATGATGAAGCAATTATTTAAACAAAAACAGCAAAGCAGAGATAGAAGTTGGAGACCAGCATATAGCCTGCTCAAGTTCTCTAAAAATTAATAAGGATTGTTTGATTGGAATACTTAAAAGCATTTGTTATAAATAAAAGATTCCATGAATATCAGTCATGGTATCAAATCTTCTTTCATCAGGTAACCACATCAATGGATAGGCCTGTGGGGGTGCCAATAAAATGTGACTAGATTAGTGGACCAGCAAAATACTATGGACATAATTTACTTTTACTTCATTAAGACATTTGGTAAAGTAGACTACAACCTACTACTTGATAAGTTAGGAAAAATGTGGATTAGACAGCATCATCAAATGGATTAGTAATGGCACTCAATGTTAATGGATCCCCATTTGCAATGGAATAACTCAAGGGTCTGTCTTTGGCCCAGTATTCTTCGATAGCTTCATAAAAGATTTAGATGATGAGATAGGAGAGAAGCTCATCAGATTTGCACATGACACCAAGCTGGCAGGAATAGACAACACTAGGCTTAAGATACAGAAGGATCTCTACAGACTTGAACATTGGGCCTTATCTAACAAAATAAAATTCAGTGGTGAGAAAAGTAAGGTTGTACACATAGGCAAGAAAAGCCAAATGTACAGATATAGAATAGGTGGTACCTGGATCAATGGTTGTAATTGTGAGAGGGAGCCTGGAGTCCTAGTGAAGAATCATTTAAATATAAGCCAGCAGTGTGTTGCACCACCAAAAAAGCTAACACAATCCAAGGCTGCATTAACAAGGGATAGAATCAAGATCATATGAAGTGTTAGTATCACTTTATAGTGCCTTGTAAGACCAGACTTGGAATATTGCATCCAGTTTTGGTTGCCACGGTATAAAAAAGATGTTGAGACTCTAGAAAGAGTATAGAGAACAGCAACAAAGATGATTAGGGGACTGGAGGCTAAAATATATGAAGAACAGTTGCAGGAATTGGGTATATCTGGTCTAATGAAAAGAAGGACTACATGTGATGTGATAGCAGTGTTCAACTATCTAAGGGACTGCCACAAAGAAGAGGGGGTCAACCTGGTCTCCAAGGCATCTGAAGGCAGGACAAGAAGCAATGGATGGAAGCTAATCAAGGAAAAATCCAACTTAGAAATAAGGAGAAATTTCTGACAGAAAAATTAATCAGTGGAATGGCTTGCCTTCAGAAGCTGTGAGTGCGCCATTACTGGAGGTTTTTAAGAAGAGATTGGACAGCCACTTGTCTGAAATGATATAGATCTCCTGCTTGAACAGAGAGTTAGACTACAAAATCTCCAAGGTTTCTTCCAATTCTGTTATTTTGTAAAATAAGGCCCAGCTGAAAGCTCTCTCTTGAAGTGCCCTTCAAAATTCTCACATCTGAAGTCTGAAGGCAACTTGGAACTCTTGAAAGCATTTCTTGCTCATTACTGTTACTACTACTACTTATTTACTTCCTTGTTGGATACACGGAAGTGCTTCCATGGTGAAAGGCTTAACCGGTAACATCACCATTGCCTGGAGGTCGCTCAGTTGGGGGTTCCTTTCATGTTCCCGTTAAATTGCTCACTGAAGTGGTACCCATCTATCTACTCGTGGTCACCCACTTTTGAACTGCTGGACTGGCAAGAGCTGGAACGAGTGACGAGCTCACCCTGCCATTGCGCCAGCAACTGGGTCTTAAATGCAAGCCTGCGATCATCAGACCAATGTCTTAATCACCACCACCACCACCACCACTACTACGACTCCTCTACTGAAAATAGTTCTTTGGATTGATAAACTACCTCTACTTGATTCTCTCGGACTGTTCGGATTAAAATGGCCATGCTATTTCCCAATGTATTATTCCTTGCTGGGAGTTATGAAACATGCAGGCCAATGTATCTGAGGGAATGATAGAAATCCAACACATGATCTAAACTTAGTTTATCATTCATTGACAGGAACATTCCTCCTCTGAATAATTCTTTTTCCTATTATTTTCAACTACTGTTTTCACCAAATCTCCAGCCCTGCTTCAATAAATGGGTTCTGCTGTTTAAGACCTAAGTCAGACTTTACTTTTCTATAGAGAAGAATCTGCAGATGTGGAAGCCAAATTGAGCTAGTCAAACAGAACTGGCAATTTGTTTTTGCCATTTCACAATCTCAGTTTGTGATATGATTTGTGTGTTACCAGACAACTTTTTTGTTGCCTTTTTCTTTCTTTTTCAGAATCTGGAAAAACATCATTTTTTTAAACAAGAACACCAGGAGCATCCATAGGGTTGTGAGTAGTGGGGTAAAATCAAAAAATGGATGGCAGCTCTGGTTAAACATGCTGATAGTCATGACATTATCTTACTTCCTATCCCTGCCACCACAGATTAGTTCTTGGAAGTACACCAGGCCATATGCTTGTTTTGCATTGGCATAATACATTTAAATATTTGTCTTTAGAACAAAATACTTATTAAATTCAGCTTCTCCAAATCCTTGGAAGCCACCCTTGGTAAGGTGCAAACTTAAATTAGTCTGTCTGTCTGTCTGTCTGTCTGTCTGTCTGTCTGTCTGTCTGTCTGTCTGTCTGTCTGTCTGTCTGTCTGTCTATCTATCTATCTATCTATCTATCTTCCTTCTCTCTCTCTACCTACCGACCTATCTACCTATCATCTATCTATATCATCTACTGTCTCACACATACATGAAAAGCATTCTTCTCTCCCCTTGGCTTTTGTCTGAGTAGCTCCAGAAGATAGAGCATAGACAATATGCCATTTTTTTGGAAGTGTGTGGAAATCTTCACACATAGGAATTCAAAAGGAAATTGAATATATCCTAGGAACCAAGTTTTTGATAGATTATTTCCTTATGATTTTCTAATTGTCAGTCTTTAAAAACTCTATCATAGGCAATTAAAGAGTCCCAAGATAACAGAGGTTTCCAAAAGTGCTTCCAATGGCTCCCACTGTTACCAATCAAATCATATTATGGAATTGCTTCCTTTTTCTCCTCTTTCCCACTTCCATTTTTCCATCTCTCTTTTGTCTTCTAAACGGATACTTTATGTCTGAGGGAAGAAAGTACTCACATCAGGGTAAGCGACTTTTATCAACAGAAAGTTTAATCTAAAACAGTCCAGAACTGGGAAACTATTTTTTTTAATTTCTATGCAATGCAAAAAAACATGTAGGTTTTAGAAGAAACTCTTCTCAAGTAGGTCACAAACTGATTTTCATAAGAGAAATGGATGAATTCAAGACTCCATTACATCCCAAATGCTCAGGACTAGGGTTTCAGAGCTATAGGGTTTCAAAAAAGGGATCCTGAGTTTTGCAGAATCTATTATGTTGCAAGTAATCCCTTCACATGGCTTCTCAGGAGATCTGAATATTGACTTCTATTTTTAAATTATTAAAGAAATCACTATAGAGTTTTATTCATGCCATTGCAAAAGTAATCCTCTGAAATACAGTGGTCTTCACTCCCAGAGATATAGATAACAGATGGCTTCTCTGCCTTATCCTGTTCAAGCTTTTGAAGCTGGAGCTGATTCTGCCAACAGTTATTCTCCTATCTTTTTTCATACCATATTGAAGCTATGTTGAAATGTAGGAAAAGACATTAATATGCTGTGAATAAAATTTTATATGCTGAAATTTGCATGGTTCAGTCTTTTTATTTCCACATAAATGGGAAAAATCCATCCTTGCTAGATACTGAATGAGGTCAGTACTCTGACTAGGATCAACTTGCTGATTAGTGTAAGACAGTTTACAGTACTGTGTTTCCATGAAAGAGCAGGATACATTTCTTTGGACTGCCTATGAGGGAGTAAATTAAAAGCATGTTTTCCCCCCAGCATATTTCACATTACCATAAAATATCTGGAACTGCTTATTAATACCAGTCATTTTTTTTAAATCCAGATTCCCTAACCTGGATTTTCTCCAGATATACAGCACTACAACTTCCATCATTCCTAGCCAGAAGAACCATAATGAATGGGGAGGGTGGGAAGTGTTAGTTCAACTGAGTTCTTTGTATTTCATTCATCTATTATCCCTCCCTTCTTTCTCCTCTGCTAATGTATGGATGTTCTGTTCCTGTGATCCAACCCCAATCCCATCACACGCCTTCTTTCCTTTCCTCTGATCTAGAGTTTTTCCACTGCCCAGCATTTTAAATCACACCAGTCTGTCATCCACAATTACCCACCGAACAGCCATAGAGCAAAACATGTTGCCATGCTGAAGGTTTCCCATTAACATCCCTCCATCCTTGTTCCAGACTCAGTCCCTGAGGATTCTTATGTGGGTTCAAATGTTAGCTGTAGCTGCAAACTGGTACTAACACCCCTGGGCCAACTGGGATGAATGCCCTCCTTCACAAAAGCCCCAGTTCTGATGCTCAGCAGCAGCAGGCAGCTGCTGCTGCTTCCCTCTTGATACCAGATGGAAAAGATGAATAAGTGTAGCGTCGCCTTTTGGCAGGCTTCTCCGGGGAGCCTTGAATTAAAGCAGTGGTCAGCCTCTGTTCCAAACCCCAAATGCATGGTTGAGCTGAGAGTGCATGCAAGAGCGCAGCATCCCTTCCTGCATCTCTGAGCTCAGCCAGATCCAGAAAGAGCGTGCAAACCCCTGCAGGAAACACCTACCTTTGAACATGAATCTTTCTTTGTCTCTGGCTGTGAACCTTCGGGTGGGGTTTCTCCTGACTTTTTCCTGCCCCACAGGCGCCTATTAGATTCTGGTTGTCTTTGTTTTTTTCCGTAAGTGCCTGAAACCCCCTTTCTTTTCTTCTCCAATGAATATTTCAGATAAGCAGAGATGCTGCTGCTACTGCTGTTACCACGATCACATGATCTGAATATTAAACATCGCTGCAAAATCTCCCCCACACTCTGCCTCCCTCTCTTCCTAAGATCCAGAGCATTATCATTCAAGCATCTGGGAGACTTTGATTGGATTGATGTGCATTAAATTGTGCACTAGCTTCTGAAGGGAGGTGCTGCTGGGATATGAGGCTTAGAGGTAGCCTGGAACTTGTCCCCTCCCCATCACATATATAAATGTTTCCTTCTCTGCCTGGTCTCAACATCCTCCTTCCTTCTCTCTGTTCCCAGGCAGCATTCATATGGCTTTGTTTGCTGAGCATCTCTAGAGGCAGACACTAGTTAATGTAAGAGGATCATTAACCCCTTCATCAATCATAGCATTCACACGTAAGGAAAAGAGGAAATAGATTTCACATCTAAGAATTCAGGGATTGTCATCTTGGCACTTGCTTTCAAGCAGGTTATGATAAAGCTTGTGACATTTTGCATCCATTCATCATCACAGGATGCTGGCAACAACAAGAGATAATAAGGTACTGTATGACAAGACATGGTATATGTCAGTAATGGTTTACATGTCAACAATGATGCTGGCAGGGAGAAGTCTGCCTTTGTGTCAATCTGAATAATGCACACTGGTGTGTCTCCATAGGCATCTATATCACGTATGTGAATTTGCATAGTTGTCATGGTAAGCATAAATGCCTAAAAAAAAACATTTCCATCACTTTAATTATCCAAGATATCTGGCATCTGTATTTACTTTGACAATATGGAGAGACCTATTTGCAATGGGAAACACTCTGATCCAAGATAAACTCTACAAAACACGTACAGCATATATTGCTTCATGTGACATTTATATATGTGTAAATTTCATTGCAGGTAACAGGCTGAGCAGGCATGACTTTATGGTAAATATGTTAACATACGTATTTGCAAATCTCACATTTGGTATCTGATGCCCATAGGCAAAATTTCTTAATACACAAAATATTCTGGGTGCTAAAGGAAAGACTAGGAATCTGTATAATTGGACAAGAAGTCTGCACAGAAATTCCCCAAACAACTGGAATGAACTATATTTACTGAATTCATTATTTTCTAATTTAGTATTTGGAGAACAAGAGTTCAGAATGGAGATGGGAATCAGGATTATGGATATTATGTGCATTGAACGGGATGGCTAGACTACAGAGAAACTGTATCCAACTGTTAAGTAGAGTGCATATCAGGGTACAACAGCTCTCAGATCCAGCTGTTGGCATTCCTATCTAGAATGAAAAAGAGACCTCCTGGAGACTGTGGTGTTGAAAAACAACTACCAGTCAGCACAATTTTCTTCAACTAGGTTCCGCCACTTCTGACATTCCTAGCTAATGTTCTCCATATTATTTGAAAAACCTGGAATATATGAGGAAAAGAACAAGTAGAAGAAAGCTGCTATAGGCAAGACTGAGTTAGATAGACCTTTTTTTTATATATAAGGCAAGTTCTACACTGTCTAACCTGGAACATGAACAAATCTTCACAAATGTATTATGACCCTTCCTTCACTAAGTTCAGGCTCTCATAGGTGAACCAGACACTTAGTGTGTTCATAGACAATTGGAGAAATGTATGTTCTGCTCCTGATCAAAGGTCTCTTAGAAATGGCTATTATCACTTAACAGTACAGCACTATATGACAATATAGTCACTAACGCCATCGTCACTTCAATTGAAATGATATTGAGTAACATTAAAGTATCAGATGAGATAAAGAACAGATCTGTTGTCAGTGTAGTGATTAAATCATTTATTTGCTGCAATGTGATTAACTGTTTTGTTTGGTCTGCATATGGATTTCAATAAACTTCTTACATTTACTGAAATTCTAGAGTCAGAGTACAACTTATCTGGAGAGCAGAAAGCTGGAGAATGGTAGTTTATACATGCTACATATTTAATCCTTATATTTTAAAACCACTTTAGAATGCTATTATTTATTTATTTATTTATTTATTTATTTATTTATTTATTTATTTATTTATTTATTTATTTATTTATTTATTTATTTATTTATTTATTTATTTATTTATTTATTTATTATTTGAACTTCTATGCCGCCCTTCTCCTAGGACCCTAGGACCTTATATTGCCTGTCCTTTTCTATATAGGTAGTCTTTGACTTACGACCACTATTGAGCCCAACATTTGTTAAGTGAATTTTGCCCCATTTTATGACCTTTCTTGCCACAGTTGTTAAGTGAATCACTGCAGTTGTTAAGTTAGTAAGTGAATCTGGCTTTCCCATTGACTTTGCTTGTCAGAAGGATGCAAAAAGCGATCACATGACCCTTCGTCACTGCAACCGTCATAAATATGAGTCAGTTGCCAAGCATCCAAATTTTATTCAAGTGACCATGGGGATGCTGCAATGGTCGTAAGTGTGAAAAATGGTCATAAGTCATTTTTTTTCAGTGCTGTTATAACTTTGAACGGTCACTAAATGAACTGTTGTAAGTGGAAGACTATCTGTATAGAGATTATATTTCCATGGACGCTTGAATGATATTTGAAAAGATCGTTCATGTCATATCTATTTTATGAAGTTGATGGCACGACCCTTGAATTTCAGCCTGATTGTAATGGTCTGTCTTTGCTGGATCAGGTGTTGCCTTTAGCAGGACTGAAGAGCTCTCTGGAGAGTAACGTATGGTCAAGGCAAGGAGTACAGAGTTACATAGACCAATAATTGGTTTAAAGCCATTTAATATATCTATTGAGATTTTGTTAATGTTAATTATCTCCAACTAGGTGCTTCCCAGATGTTTTTCCCAGACTAGTACCGAAGGTCATGCCAGTTAAAAATTCTAGGAGCTGTAGTCTAAGAATATAAAAGTGGTGAAGAGGATCAGGAATAAATAACTTGGATGCTCCATGGAGCCCTCCCAAACTGCACCATTGAATTTTAAAGGCAACCCCTTGCCATTTTTTATTAAATAAAGGGCTAAAATAGTTGTGTTATTCCTTGCCTATCCTCTGTCGGATGAAGAAAAAGAAAAGAAAAACCAGTTTTTTGATGCCATTGTATCACCCTCATGCCATCCCTCTGATTTTTTTTTACACGCAAACCCCTAGGCCCAAGTTCTGGGTGGTTCTACATGTAGATAGAATACAGATTATCCTTGACTTACAAATGTGCACTTGGTGACCATTCGGAGTTATAATGGCACTGAAAAAAGTGACTTATGACTGCTTTTCACACTTAGAATAGTTGCAGCATGCTCATGGTCGCATGATCAATATTCAGATGCTTGGCAACTGGTTTATATTTATGACAGTTGCAGTGTCCCCAGGTCATGTGATCACCTTTTGCAACCTTTTGACAAACAAAGTCAATGGAGAAACCGGATTCACTTAACAACTGCAGTGATTCATTCACTATGGCAAGAAAAGTCATAAAATGGCACAAAATTCACCTAACAACTGTGTCGCTTAGCAACAGAAATTTTGGGCTCAATTGTGATCATAAGTCGAGGACTACCTGTAATATGAAAAACAAAACAAAACAATGACACAGATAACTCTTGTGTGTGAATTGGATCTGATTTTATATTTCTGCAGAGCCACTGCTCTGAGGTAATAAAACAATATTCAGCAAGAATACAGTTTCATGGAACATGCAATCCATAATATGCCATTATTAACTGAGAGACTACTATCATTGATCCCATTTACTGTATGTACAATAATATATAGCAGCACTTACCATTTTGGGATTTACATTCTGACTCAGTTGCATTTACTACAGAAATGGGTGTAGGATTTGCCATAAAACAGTGGCCCATACCACCTTGCTCTTCAGGACACTCCTGAGGAAAGGGAGGGAGTATCTTCACAGGCCCTGATAAAGCCCGGAGTGTAACTCTTGGAATGCCGTTTCTGGCCATGGAAACCTGGGCTTCATGTACAGCTTCTACCAGGATAGAATTCATGAGCTCCTTTCCCATGGTTTGGGTATGTGCCTGACATGATGGAAAGCTATCAAAGCCTATTTTTTTCTCTGAATCTGATGTTTTTGTCTCTGAAATCTGGATTGCACGTTCAAGAGAGGAGTTGGTTTGTGAATCAGGAATGAACTCCACTGTACTCTCTGGCAAGGTTTGTGGTCCAGATAGCAGTTTAGGACATGGCAAAGGCTGGTTTTTGAACCTTCGTGGTATTTCCTCCATTGAAGATACCTTCTGGAATTCTCTTCTTGCCATGGGATGCCAAATGAGTTGCCGGCTGGTTGGAGGAATGCTGTTGCTTTGATGAAAAGTAAAAGATATGGAGCTGAGTTTCTGTTGTTCCAAACCATTAGCTGCTGTTTGCTGAAGTGACTGGTATCTAGTGGGAGGAGGACATGAAACCTGAACATCATGGCTCTCTGGAGATTTGGGAGAAAGAAGCCTAGAAGCAGGTCTTGGAATTCCTTTGCCTTTAGCCAGAAGAGTCTGTTTGGGAGAACCTTTCATGAATAAGGAGTTATTTTTCAAACTAGGGTTAACAGACCCTAAACCTCCAGTCCCAGGTGAGCGAGCTGAACATCCTGGAATGCTATTGCAATGAGAGGAGGCACCTAAGATTGGGATACACCTTTGGATCCTGTGTGGGGAGGGAGTACAACTTTTATCCATCATGACTAGTGGTTGCCTTCATTTTTCCTAATGAAATAAAAGCAAGTGAAAGATTAAAAAACTTAAAGAAGTTAAAATTGCTTTTAAAGTGCTTTTCAGCTATTAGGAACCTTAGATCAACAGGTTTTACAGCACTGGGAGAGTTTTCTTCAATCCCTAGTGAAAAAAGTTTTGGATACAAGTTTAATTTTTGAAAGCAAATTTTTTTCTGGAATAAACAGCAAATTAAAGCTTTGATTTTATGAAGTTAACAATGGACTAAGGGTCCAGATAAATTTGAAATAAAATTTTGGATTTTATTACAAAGAATCTTGCTGTGGGCAATTCTTTGAAATCTTAAAAATTGGAGATTAGAAGGAACCAGAACATTACAATTAAAGGAAAAGAATACTCATTCAGCTTAGTCATACAAACTGAAGCAAAATATTTTATCATTGTATATGTTGCAGGATATTTTTAAATAATGGAGCCAGAAGTTTTTTTTTAAAGAGTTCACCCAGAAGCTGCCCAGAGTCATTTTACAGGGGAGATGGGCAGCATAAAAATGTAATAAATAAATAAATAAAGTTAATTTTAAGAGGGTTTGCCATTATAGACAGACTGTGCTTAAAAAAATGTTATGGAAGAACAAATTTACCAGAAAAAAACAGATTGTTCTGAAAGTGGGTTTAAAAAAGACAGGCTACAAGAATATTGGGAGGGAAATGCTACATTGGATATACAAATGAAATTGGTGGATGTCATAATAATTAAAAGGGATAAAGAAATAAAAAGTGATATGGATAACTTCTTCATATTGAATTTACAAAAGAGACTTGTTAAAATGCTGAGCAATTTTGTGAAAAAAGACAAAGAAAAAAATGAAAAGAAATCAAATTCTTGATTGGAACATTATTTGAAAGGACTATAGATCAACATTGTTAGAAGTAAAAAGGACTATAAAATTGGTTTGTTGACCAAGGTTAAAATATATATGTTGCTATCTCTGATAATACTTAATGGACTTTTGCTAATATCAGGACTAAAGTGACATTATGGATATATTTGTAGATAAAAGATGAGATATGGGGAAAAGTCAGCAACTATAGTTGGCAATGACGAATGGAGTAAAATCCTGTACTTTTTTTATGGGGAAAAGAGATAATTTTGTTGAATTTTAAGAGAAAGTGCTAAGTTACTAAAGTAGTTTGTACTTGTGAAGAAGGGTGAAGTCACTTTATATGTTTATTTTCTTTCACTTTATTATATTTTTATTTATTCTTTTTCCATTTTTCTTTCTATTTTTCCTTTTCTGCATCTAATTTTTTCTTTTTGTTTTTTTAATTTGTATTAATTTTTAATGTGGTAATTGTATTCTTTAATAAAATTACTATTTAAAAAAACAAGAAATACAATTCCTGGTTGTCACTCATCCTAATTGTATTGCTGATCAACAGGCTTAATGATCTTTTGATAGGCTTTTCATAACTTTTATTTGATTAGTGGTGCAGTGTGAAGACGTTTTACCATGTCTTGCAAAATTCTGTTAATTTTGAAGAACATCTGGTTGGGAATGGCTGCTGTAAGCCATTGAAAGAGATAATTTCTAAGTCTTCTTAAAAGCTCTTGGGTCTAAGATATAGATTGGCTATTCTGGCCAAACATTTCTTATTTTTTTCAAAGGATTCTTATACTGAAAGAGAATGATAAGTGCTTACCTGGTAATGTAAAGGCAGGAAGCAGCTGAATACTCATCAGGAATATCCCAAAATATTCTTTCATAGATTGCAAAGGATCCCATAAAAAATGTTTACATGAGCTTTAACAAGGCATATCAACCCTAAGACACCCAAATTTTCTGGATGCCATGAAGAATATGTTTGTCCCTCTTTCAAATGTTTTGCTTTTCTCTTTCTCTGCCTACTGTATTCTCTTTTGGCTGTGGAGTGTTTTCTCATTCTCTTGAAGTGGGAGAAAGAGCATCTAGGATGCTTGGAGCAGCGATTTGCTGGATGCAGAGGCAAGGAGTGGGCACAGCCTTTGAATTAGAGCACTCATAAACAACTTTGACTTGGAAATTGTAAAAAGGAAAGAAGTGCATTCTGGAGATCTCAGTGCATGTAAACATCTAGGAGCAGCATATAAATTATTCCTCTGAAGCACTGTACAGACAATAAATATAGGAAAAGGTACTATATTATAGGAATTTTTCCCATTGCTGCATTAACAAGCATTCCTCTAGTCACCAAGTTGCCAACTAAATAGTGTGCACCAGTAGCTTCAGTGACAATGCTGGTGATGGTTGCTGTCCTTATGATTTCAATATGAGACACTTTAAACTTTAAAAGCCAGCAATTGCTGGAGTCCCCTGACTGCATTTCCCCTCTAATCAGTGTTACACGACAGGTAGAAAAATCAACCAGCAATTGCTGTCCTTAACATGGTAGGCCAGATTTGAGCAGTTGTAAGCAGATGTCTGGAATGGAGCTTTAACATGTTTCAAGTTACTGGAATGTTACATAGCTAACAAAGAAGTAAGCCATGCTACTAACCTGTTAACTTGGTCTATTTACGAACACATATCTACTGCTCTTCTGAAAAAGTGATGGACCTGTTTAGCTTACATCTAGTTGTCTTCTAGAAGAGTGCTAAACTCATGTATACTGATTGCTCATGCAACAAGGGGATATTTGCTGAAGCATGAAAGAATAATAACCTCAGTTATTATCAATTCCCATGCAACAGAGCAGACATAAGTTGAACAATTTAAGTAAATGGATGGAGCTTTCATAATGCAAGTTAGTATCATTCTTGTGTGCCATTTGATATTGGACATACTGTAATCTCTATATAAGAGTAACACGTACATATGAAGAAGAGTGGAAACTGATGGAACTTGGAAAATACACATATTTCTCTACAACTTAGAAAACACCATATCACGTTTAGATACAGTATCATAGCTCTAACATTTTTTATAACACCCCTCCTTTTCCAGCAAAAGCCTAACAGGAACTGGTGTCTTCACATCAAAAGCAGCCTTTTAGATTTTAAAAATATATCGGCATGTTTTAAAGAAAACATCTGTAAATGGTCAATAAATGCTTTTCTGGTCAGTTATTCCTAGCCCAAGAGGACAAAAAAGAGAAGTAACATATGCAGAGTTTTTAAGTTGCACTTGAAAAGGGTTAGTAAGTGCATCCAATGCTATTAAAACTGGCTTTAGTTCAGTACCAAATGCCTTCACATATTTGACTCAGACTCTGGCTTCTGCCTGTTTTAGGTTTAATCTTAAGGCCTTATTTGAATGTGTTGATTTATCTATATCATATAAGTTGGCTAAGGGTTATGAGAACTGAAATGCAATGTACCTGGGCAGAAATTTTAGGGGAAAGTGCCTAGACCCTTTGACTTTCATAGTAGCCCTCTCCAATTTCATATGGAAATAATGTATCAAGTATTTATTTACAAGGGACAAAAACAGGAATGGGTGGAACAATATGCTTTTTGTGTAATTTTTGAAGGGCCTAGAATCCAAGCATTATTTCCATTCCAGGCTTTGAATCTCCCACACTCTTGCTAACCTAACTCTTCAATCGCTGGAAAAGTCTAAATAATTACCTAAGCCAATGAGGATGATTTCCTTCATTTTAGGTGATTTTTTTTTCATTCAATTGTATCTAATTCTTGGAGATTGCCTAGACAAGTCCCTGCAGTTTACTTGGTAATATTTTTTCAGAAGGGGTTTACCATTGGCTGCTTCCTAGGGCTGAGAGGGAGTGATTGGCCCAAGGTCACCCATCTGGCTTTGTGTTCAGGGAGGGACTAGAACTCATAGTCTTCTGGTTCCTAGCTTGATGTCTTAACTACTACACCTAACCGGCTCACTTTTAGGTGAGAAAATGATGCTATGTTTGTTTATCATGTTTATCTGGGCAGCATTTATAATATTAATGCCAAAATATAAATGTATTTAAATGGTAACACTGGAATATGTTTATTAGGCATACCATACCACATCTCAGATGCAAAATCTGGATACTGGATGATGGCAGAAAGATACAAAAAAAAGATTTTGTTTTTTATTACCATATAATTATGTTCATGTTTTGTAGCCCATGTTGGCTAGCTCTAGTTTATATCCATAGCATCATTCAATATATCTTTACTCTCAACTGATAGTAAAGTGGAGGCAAAGATTTTGTTCTGTATTTTGTATTTTCTCTTTTATTTAACAATGGAAGATGAAGTTATAAATCCATTTTTAAAAAGAGGCAATAAGTTCCCCATTTGAAAAATGAGACAAGATGGTGGACATTTCAAATTCTTTCAGTAATATTAGAGTTTTCAAATATGTGCATTCATGTTAGGTCTGTATAATTTGCATGGGATCTTATAATATATGATTGGTTATTGATTGCTAGTATTTCAACCCATTAAGATATTTGTGATGTTAGGGTGTTGCTTTTCTTCTTGTAGATATTTCATCATCAGGCCATGTAACATCATCAGTGGAGGGAGAATGAAGTTTGCTGGTTGTTTATATGTGGCATAAACATGATAAACAAATAGAGCGTGATTCTCTCATCTAAAAGAGAGCCAGTTTGGTGTAATAGTTAAAACATCAAGTTAAGAACCAGGAGATCATGAATTCTAGTCCCTCCTGGTTTGTCCTACCAACCTTGACTGAGGTAAGTCAGATACATTCTGAGCTACGTATATTCTCCTGCAGGTATTTGTGAATTTAAATGTTAAGTTTTTCAAGAAGTTCCATGGCTATGAATCCATGTAAATGCTGGCTGTATTTATAAAAGTACAAAGGGCCAAACTGTACATATTACAATCATACAATTTAAATAGAAGAAAAAACAGGCAGATATCTTGATTTTTTATGTGTTCCTGATCTGGGTTAAAGGCTGCACCAGTTTTATAACAAAAAGTTTCCAGAATAAGGTTGCTTTTTATCACTAAAAAGTACTATATGTGTGATTTGATCTCCTGTTCACCTTAATTTATGTATTTGGCCTCTATGGCTGAGTCTTCTTTAGCTACACTGCTGCACATTTCTGATTATTTGATATTTTTATGCACATACCTGATCGCTTTTAGTAAATAATAGTACATAATATCAGTTTTCTTTAAAAAGTTTCTTTAAAAAGTTATGTATCATAAATAATTTAATCAGTTAGTTAGTCTACCTGAGATTAAAGTTTATGTAATTAACTAAATCTAGCCACAAGTTTCCCAAATTAAATATTTACTTACAATTTTTGGTACTACTATAAAAAAGGAACAGTCATTTTCCCAATTAAATCGTATCAGAATTTATTTACCTATATTCCATGATGTCATAAACAGAATTAATTCACCTACTTCTATTCTTTGTTGAAAGTAAGTTATTAAAAGAAATGCCCATTGATCAAATAATCCAAGAATTTGCAAATAATGATGTAAAATTAAAATGTAGATAATAAATTATCTTGGTATAATTTAATATCTGATTGAGATTTTAATTGTATGCATATTTTGTCTTTTATATTAGAATTTTATTGCATTTATGGTATATATTTTCAGAACCAAAAAGCAAGGCATGAAATTAAATAATCCATTCATTTTTATTCTTTCTAATTTAAAAAGAAATTAACACATTTTGTCTGAAATGGTATAGATTTGTCTGAAATGATATAGGGTTTCCTGCCTGAGCAGGGGGTTGGACTAGATGACCTCCAAAGATGACTTCCAACATTATTATTATTATTATTATTATTATTATTATTATTATTATTATTATTATTATTATTATTATTATTATTATTATTATTATTGGCCCAAGGCACGATGCCTCTTGTATTTAAAGGATATTTTGGCCCTGCAATTCATATAGCTGTTCATATACATAAAAAAGAGGAAATTCTTTGTTCCAAACAGAACAGTAGGCTATATTATGCTTATGTAAACCTGTATATTGTGAAAGGAACAAAATACTAAGATACTTTATTTGATTGGCTCTGACTTGTTTATTAGAATTCTATTCAAAATAAGCATTACCATTATAAAGCACAACCATTAACATTAAAATACATTTCATCAAAACAGTTCATACCAGCAGTTTATACCAACTGATTATTTACTTTGCAAAATACCATATAGAAAGTGTTATTTTAGATTTTATTTCAATTTCTGAAGCAAATGAATTAAATTCACAATTCTGTACTAGATCACCTGACAGAAGGAGAAAATGGTACACAGACTATCATGGTAGAAGTGATGCTCGCAGTTTATTAGTCTTTCTGTTTATCTCTGTCCCCTGGCAAAGTATTCTCAAAAGCCTCATTCAATTTCTTAATTGCTAAGTTTCAGAGTTCCCTTAATATATGACATTCTGTAAGAACATTTCATTGATCTGGTAATATTTATCTGTTATTAGAGTAACAAGGATATGGGGAAAAACTGGATCAAAGTTTGAAGCTTTGTTTTAAGATAGCTATCTATACTGTTTCTATATCTGGACCACTATTTTAATAGTTTAATAGTCTGACAGTGTTAGGAGTTAGCATCATTGACTATTTTGTATGATTGTGGTAGATTAGACATTTAATGAACAGATAGATATTCAGACAAAATTCTAAGGCCAACTGTTCTATAGGGAGCCTCATTTTCACCACCACAATCTATAGCTCTCTGCACTTTCTATTTATCTGTACTCTTCCAAATAGGCAAATAATGATGACTGAGAGCATTGTGTACACTCATCTTGTGCTTTACTCTTCTGGAATCCTGTACAAGTTTACACTGTACAAGGCTTACTTATTGAAAAACTCCAGCCATTCTGTGAACATCACATGCTAAGCACAGCTGTAGAAATTTCTCTGGATTTATTCATTTAACATCAGTCTTACAACATGAACATATTTTTAACAACTCTAAGGCAGAGAATCACCACCACAATGCAGTTCACGAATAAATTATCCAGTCCAGAGGTGGAAACACCTTTGTTACAATTCTGAGAAGTTAGGACAGCTGGATTCTGTCCAGGATCCCTCCAGTTCCACACTCCCAACAGCAGATCAGCATTGTTCAGTATTAATCAACTTAGGGGGACACAAAAATATGATATTCCAGTTACGCTGTCAAGTAGCAAGTTTAATCTCACTGAGAAAAAACAATGCACACATTACTTTCTGAGCAGACTTCAGTTTAGGCTGAATATTTGAAAAATTCCTAGAGGTCTTAAGAAGCTCAACAACTGATGCTCCCAATACCCATTTTTTCAAGTAAATACATTGTTTCTGGGACTGAGGCATTTATGTTTTTCTTTGCAAAATGTTTCTTTGCTAATAAAAAAAATAGCTAGAAGCAGAACAGATCCGACTACATATTGACCTAATTTTGTACGATACTTGTACTCCTGCTCCTATTTATTCAGATTTAATGCTTATTCAGAATTAATGTTTATTCAGTTTGATTCCTAGTTAAATGCAATTTTTAATCTGAAATAGTAATATTTTTTTATTAATGAATATTTTAAGTATGACATTTTAAAAAATCAGCCAGATCCAAAGATCCACCTAAGTATTACTTTAATCATAAAATGTTTTTTCTCACAAAAACTGCACCATATGGCTGTCCATTTATATGTGCTATAATATGAACTAATCAGAGCTAACACTTGTGTTATATTTACAGATAAAGTTATCATGTAAGATAGCAATATTTCATATGTACACATAACATGTTCACAAGGAAGCTGGCACTTATGGACAATATAAAACTTGGCAACAATTAAACAGTTAAGAATTGGTGCACAAGACAGGAGAAGCAGCCAAGACTGAGACAGTGCAGCCACTGCCCTTCAAGGTGCTGTTGGAATTGATTGTCCATTAGGCCCAGTCAAATGGGTATGAGCAGGCGTTGTGAGAATTCAGTAGTATGTGAAAGGCCAGCTATATTCTAATCTCCTTCTTCTAAAATAACTCTCAGTAACCTTGAAAAACAGGATTAATGAGTTCTTCTTTGTAGGTAATTTAAAAATTCCATTATAAGACATAGCTTAGTTACACTGGATTTTTGTCTAATTTTTTTTCTGATAGTTAAAAGGAGAGAAATTGAAAACATATTGTGGATTTCATACATTACCTGTTTGAAAATGGAGTGTTCCTCTTACCATAGAAAGTATAGAAACAGAACAGAGATCTCTCAGATGTTAACAAGTCTCTCATCCATTATTGGATAATAAGGGGTGGAAATTTACAAGAAATTGATGAGCCTCTATAGCTGTCAGGGTCAAAATTAAGATTACTAGACATACTAATCTGAATGGCTGGGTTCATCTCCATTTTAGTTGGAAAGTAGGATAAATAGCATAACTTATTCACAGCACATATCCATACTAATTATTTGGACTGAAATCAAAGCTCCTACAGAAAGCTGACATAATTGCTTAATCACTCCTTAATGGTTGTTTTGACCCTCTGGGTAATGTTACACTCAAATGCAATGTGAAAGCATGCTCACAACATTGACTCAGGATGGATATTGGACATGCTGCAAATGCATCCTATTTTTTATAACAAGTGATACAGTCCTGAGAAAAAAATCTGGAACAGGAGAAAGGTTTAGTGCAAATTAGTGCCACAATGCCCCTATGCCCATATATTGCAACTGTACATTAGCTATGAAGGAATACTGATAGCTGTTTCAAAGTCTTACATTTGTTAAGAAAAGACTTATTGCTACCCCATTGCTCCGCCTGGGGGTTGTTCATTTGCATTGGTAGTCTAGTTGCCATAAAAGAGAATCAAGGCTCAGAAAAGAGGTCTCTAAGTATTACTCAGAGACTATGGCTGTAGCTAGCATCAGTGCTAATGGATAAGTCACAGACAGAGAAGAATGGCTATTTATATACAGGATGGGAAGAGGAGGACATTATTTTAGGAACTATATGGTGTTGCTGTTTCATTGTGTCCTTATAAAAATAGATCAGTATCCCAATATAACAAAGATGATATAAATGCAGAAGCAAGCTTGTTTACTTATACCTTTCTCGCTCAGATAAAGGATGCTGCACTTACTGGTCTTGCCCCTTCCCCACCCTACTGTAAAAATAGATGACAATTTGCCACCCTTTGATAGCATCAAAAAGTTGCAATTGTAACATAATATTTCGCCCTTCCGTTGCATGTACAAGAATCTCTGAACTGGGAACACATAACATTTTGGAAAATTTATCAGACCCTTCAAATACTTAAGATGACACACAGCACATGATTCCAAGCCAGGAATCCATTTTGCTGTGTTAGCTATTTTTAGAAGTGGAAGTTTTCTTACCTGTTGTGTATATTTGAAACTGAAGAAGTCCCATGCAAACATTACTTTCAGGAATGATGCCTGGAATGATATTCACATTGATACAGCAAAAGGGCTTTGAGACAAATTCTCTTCTATACAAAAGCAACACCGCTCTTTAATAATATTGATAATATCCTCAGACACCTACCATAATGAGTCTTCGGAGAGGAGCGGCATACAAATCCGAATAAAAATAAATAAATAACTCACATATAATAAAACAAATTGTAATGTACTACACTTAAATTCAGTCACTGCTGAAAAATTGGTCAACTGTTTTCAAGTGAGAGCAATGACTAGCTATGTACCCATGACAATTCATGGTGAACTGATCAAAAGAACAAGAGAAGAAATTGAACAAAGCCCTTCGGTGCTATGCTGTTGTCAGGATCTATGGCATTGCATTAGACAAAGGAAGCTGTCAAATGTAATGAAGTATAGGTGAGGTAGATGTGAGATGAAATTACAGATGTAGAAAAAGATCTATATGCTACACCATAAATTTCAAAGAAGCATGTAATGTATACCGTAGAAAGATGTCCAATATTTAAGGAATTATGAAGTTGAGCACAGTGATACCTCAGTACTCATCCTTAATTGTTTCGGGGGGTGCAATGAGTACCAAAAATGATGAATACCAAACATTTTTACCCACAAGGAATAATGTAGTGAGTCACAAGGCAGCTGACACTGATAAGTTCTAGCTTGTGTGTTGAGTACCAAACAAATGATGAGTACCATGGCCAAAATTTTCACATCAAAATACATTGAGTACCAAATTTGAGGAGTTTCAAAGCATTGACTACCAAGGTACCACAGATACTATAGTAACAATGTTTGCACATTTTTAACTTGGAATGTGTACCTGCGAGCACATTGAAAAAAGAAAGGCACATCTTCCTAGTATGGAATGTGTACAAGAAGAGCTGGTGATTACAGCATAATATCCCATTCCTGCCCTCAAGATATAATAAATGGAACCAGTGTATTAAGTTAGTACAGCTTGAGATATTATGTCATCAAGAGAATAAAACTGCAATCAGTGATGTCCTAAGACAGGGGTGTCAAACTTGCCACGTCAAGTGACGTGTCACAAGGTATTGCGACTTTTTCTCCATTACTGGAGCTGGGGCGGGCGTGGTTTTGGCATGACGCATCCAGCCTGTGGGCTGGCAGTTTGACACCCCTGCCCTAATGCAATTCAGCAAAAACAAGATATTTATAATGACATAGGGCTCTAGAGGTTGTTACTATATAATTTTCATAGAAACAGAGATTGTTAACAATCTTTTTGTGCATATAGCTATGTTTACATGCACTAATTTAATTATATACCAGCTTTAAAGAAAATGTGGACAATGTGCAAACATTTTACATGGATACTAATCCATATCATATACAGTGCAGCTCTAGAAAACTGCATTGGAATTATGCAATCATGGTCTGTAGTCCAGTAGCTCTTATATAAGATGTACATAGGTGACTGTGTACTTCTATATTTTATAGTTTTAAGATCAATTGTCCATATAGAAAGAATAGTGCTAGATGGGGCATTTGAGTTTTAAAAGTCTTGTCCCCTTCAATAGACCCAGCAACAGAGAACTGGAAAAGTGCGGCATCTTAAATTCTAGATTTAATAACTATAAGGAAGTGTGAAAGATCCCATTCTAAATAATGAACATAGGTTATTTTTTCTCCATCCTTTATCTGAACAGAATATGTCTTTCAGCATATCTGAGCTCAGTGCTGGAAGTGAAAAAGTACATAATCAATCAGAATGTTACTTGTTTTTTACTGTACCCAAGGGATTAAAAATATGGGATAATGTGAGAAGTGTTTTCAGGAGCATCCAGAATCTATATGTTGCCCTTGGAGTAAAGCATAACTATTGTTCCTCTTTAAGTGTAACAATTTCCAGCAGATTAACTTATTTCAAATGATGGTATAATGTACAGAGCTTAATTATGAAAAGTTAAAAACAGAAGCCCCAAGGTGACATTATTTAAAAGGTGTGTTTTAGAGAAGTTAGCAAAGAATGCACCATTAAAAGAGATCCACATCGTAAAGAATGAAGTTATGAACTGACCACAAAATGAGTAACAAGAAATTGTCCTGCACAAATCAAATTTTCATATGTCTTGGGGAGCAGAATACTAAACTTCAGGCACTCCAAATGCTAGATTGTCTCGTATCATCAATGTTTTCCGGAGGTCTCGCTCCATGATTGGTCTTTGTGTTCTCCACTTGTGTGCTTCCTGAAGTCCTGGCTCAAAATAGTATATACAAGCTCCAAAGCCCACCAATATGAGAATTGAGATCATCAAATACATTGGCACAAACCAATCCAAGAAATGAGGCATAACCACTAGACAAAAAGAAAGTAAAGTGTTGTTTGATGAATAGAAAAGTGCAATCTTATTTATTTAAAACATTGCCATATGCTAAATAAATAAATCTAAAATGTTAATATAATTACCTACCTTTCAGCCAACTCTGGGCAACTCCCAATCAAAGCTTAAAAGACATATTAAATCATTTTAAAAACTATAAAATGCATCCAGTTAAAACACGGAATATTAAAAACAACAAAAACCTGCACCAATCCAAGCTAATGTGCCTTCATCCAATCTTCTCCCAATGCTTGGGGGGAAAGCCAGGTCTGATGAACTTCAGGGGACAAAATGTTTCACAGGGCATGGGCTATCATGGAAAAAGTACACTTCCTACTGGTAGTTCCCATTAGATGACAATATTTGGGGGAAGGAACAAGGAGAGTACCCACCTTATCTGATCTGATAGGAAGGGTAGATATCCTTAGGGAAAAGTGGTCCCACAGATAGCATGACCTGGTGCACACAGGGCTTTAAAAATGATGACCTTGAATTGCACCTGGAAAGAAACTGGAAGCTAATGGAGTTTGCACAATAGAGTGTTACATAGGCAAACCTAGTGGCCCCCATTACTATATGCACTTTTGCGTTCTGGACTAGTTAAAGTTTCCATGTATCTTCAAAGGCAGCCCCATGTAGATGGATGGTGACCAAGGCATGAGTGACTGTGACAAGGCCTCTTGGTCCAGGAAAAGGCACAATTTTTTTTTGTCTTCTGTGATGCAATGAAATTAAATTTGGCATAAAATCATCTTTTCTTTATTAAACCCAAGCAATAACTTACCTTGAAAAGCTGGTCTTTTTCCCCCTCTAAGATGACTTATTTTAGAACTTTTTGTATTCCTAAGAAGAAAAATAATAGAATAAATTATACAAATATGTATATTTGTCCCTTACAATTTTTCTATATTTCAAACTAGATTTACTGATTATTTAAAGCATTTTTTTATTCCTCCTTTCAATCTTGTTACAATATCCAAAATAAAAATATAGCCATAATAGCATTGTTCCATAGCCTGCTGCCACCAATATATGGAACTACAACTTGTTCTTTTCCTTGATCTGGTTTAATATTGGAATCTCCATGTATTTTGGTGTTGGATGTTAGGTGATTTCAGTGTCAGTGCTTCCTACCTTGGGTTGGCAAGGCCATGAATTTCAAGGCCTACATTCTGACAACGAATTTGTCCCAAGCAACCTATGGCCCCAACCCTTGCAGGTAGTCATACATTAGATGTTTTGTTCATCTTGTAGCAGTTGTGTGATGATCTGAATAGGGAGGGGATTACTTCTAACTCACTGTCTTGGCCAAAGTCCAACTGAGATTCTCTGTCATTTCGCCTCAGAATATGAACACTTTGATTTATAAAACCCAGTATGGCTTGGCACCTCAGGACCCCTTTCTAATAGGTGTTGACCCTTTTGATGAAATCATCTCTGGAAAAGCTGCTTGTGAGCCCCCAATTCCATGAGGTGAGGAAGCTGAAGCCAGAAGGTGCTGCTTTTCAGTCATATAAATTAGCTTAAAGCAAAGCTGCCTGCTCCTGGAAGATAATGAAAACTATATTTTACTGGAAAAACCTTTTAAAGTGATTGCACACCTTCTGGAACTGAATTTTATTCCTAGTTTATTTGGTATTAGATTACAACTGTGACTTTTGGCTAATTTATATTGATTTTTTTTACTGTGCTTATTTTATTTTTTTAACTAAACGTTTTGAAATAAAATAATTCTAATTTTGTCAGCTATTTTGACAATTTCATTGTTATAGCTCCTAATGCTCTAATAATTACAGACACTGGATGATGATTCATTTTACTTATGTGCCACTTTATTTCAAAACCGTAATACTTCTTCCACCAGCTTTTCCCCACCACAATAACCTTGAGAGAAAGGATGGACTAAGAGATACTACTGGTCCCAAATCAGCTAATAATTTTTCCTTATTAAAGGTGACTTGGACCTTGGCCTCTCCGTCCTAGACAATATGTAAACTCTAATACTCTATTGATTGAAGCTCTCTATCCACTTTATGCATTGTTTTTTTAATTTGTAAACCTAAGGGCAAGATCTATGCATATATTTTTTTAGAATCATAGAAATAAAGAACTGGTAGGGATCCTCAAAGTGATTGGATCCAAAGCTCTCAGTGCAGTGATCTAAATCAAAGCATATCCAACAGATATTTAACCTCTATGCATATAATGAACAGAAAAATAAACTTCAGAGTAATTTTTGCTGTTAAACTGCTTGTACCATTAGGAAGGTTTTTTTGTTATTGATGTTTTTCATGTTCAGCTGGAATCTGCCTTTCTTAAATCTTTTACTGCGTATTCTGTATTCTGGAATGAGAACAGATTTCCTGTGTAGCATTTTTTCAAGTTTGCTTTTTCTCAAGGCTGAATTTTTCCAGTTCATTTAATTTCTCTTCACAATATATAGGCCTCCGAACACTCTTTTCTCTGAACCTGTTCCAATTTGTCTGAATTTTTTTTTAGTGCCCAGAATTAGGCTCAAGACTCATGCTATGGTTAAACCAATATTTTAATCAATGTAAGTGGCTTGCGGAGAAAAATAATAGTTTGAATCTTGGGCTAAAAATACAATAAAATATGTAAGTTTGAAAATAGAGAAATATTATCCACAAACCTACAAATTTGTAAATTCCTAGCAATCAAGAGATGTGTTTTGTGTAAAGAGACTTGCCATCTTAATTGTGTTTTAAAGAAATGTAGAAATGTCCAGTTTGAACAAGAAAAAAATGAACTTGGACCTCATTTAAATCTCTGTATACTATTAAATGTCTTGCTATATTAAAAATATCTTCAGGGATACCCATTTGATGAATTTTATCATGTGCTAAATCTAGTCAAAGATAGTTTTTCAACCTAATGGTCCAGTTATGGTCAAGTACCCAACTATTCTGGGACAATCCATACTTTTAGCCAACCCCAGAACCCCAAAGTTCTGTTCTGTTCCCCTTCCAGAAATAACAAATACAGACCATGGTGATGTGACAATGACAAAGTATTTACTGTGATATTACAGTTGCAAACTCTGGCCTTTTGTATTGTATTGTGGCATTGGATGAAAATATTTGTATCATGGCAATGGCTGCAAATCATGTAGTCTGTGCTTTGTGGTGATGCAAGTTTCATCATTTATTCTTCCCTTGCCCCATTCATAGAAACCTGTGTTCCCCTTCCAGTGATTTCAGGGAAATAAAATAGAGAAGCTGTATCCCTACAAACTGCTGGTTTTATGAAACCCTTGGTTGTGCCAGAGACATAATGTAGATAAATCAGAAAGCAATTTTCCTGTTTTCCTCAACAGAATCAAATCCTATATCAAAAGACTTTCTTGTATAACCCAATAGGATAGAAATATAGGGAATTTTTAAAGGGCTACAATTTAAAAAATAATGTAAAGAAACACCAGAAAAAGGAACTGAACTCCAGAGATTTTCAGTACTGTGGTAGCTCATTCTGATCCTTTTTAAAAATTACTTTGTGGTCTAGATCCAGATTACCTTCTCTACATCAATCCTGTAGGACCTTTATATATAAAAAAAGATCCTTTTCTTTCAGAGAAGATCCCTTCAAATTTTCATGCCTTGAATTATGTACCCTTTTGCTCTTTTTCTATTTTTGACCTTGTATTTCAGTTTGTTTTGTATTTTAATTTAATTTAATTTAATTTAATTTAATTTAATTTAATTAATTTGACTTCTATGCCGCCCTATTCCGGAGAACTCAGGGCGGCTCACAACATAATAGAAATCACAGTAAAATACATAAATATAAAAACCCCTAAGTTAAAAAGAAAATCACTCCACAAACATACACACAAACATACACTGGCTAGGGGCAAGATGTTAGCTGCCCCAAACCTGCCGGCAAAGGTATGTTTTAAGCAGTTTACGAAAGGCGGAGAGGGTGGGGGCGACACGGATCTCTGGGGGAAGTTGGTTCCAGAGGGCCGGGGCTGCAACAGAGAAGGCTCTTCCCCTAGGCCCCGCCAGGCGACACTGTCTGGCTGACGGGACCTGGAGAAGGCCGACTCTGTGGGCCCTAACTGGCCGCTGGGATTCATGAGGCAGCAGACGGTCCCGTAAATAACCTGGTCCGATGCCATGTAGGGCTTTATAGGTCATAACCAATTTGATCTGAATTACTGTTTTTCCCCAGGTACATTAATTACAATTTAGTTTAATTTTAGTATTCTCTAAAGAAATCATTTGTATACTTTAATTCCATGTGCTTTATGTACAGTATGTCACTAAAACATTTAATTGAATGAGATTGTTGCATGCATGACAATAGGTTATCATTCAGTAATTAGAAGATCGTTCAGTGAATGGATCTTAAAGTAGGTGATCTAAAGTTCAAATCATGTTCTTGAATACATCTGGTAACACTAGAAAGCTAAGGTTTGGCTAACCTCATAGCAAAAATAATAGACCCAATCCAAGGAAGTCCTCCACATAACAAGCATATTTGACTCTAAATATTTTATAATCATTCTTGGAATAGAAATAATCAAAGCAATAGCAGGAAGCTGGTTACAATAATATCTGAGACCAAAATAGAATATTGTATTGTCCATTGTGTCTAATGATCTTAAAGATCTATATTTTGCAATACAAAAATCATATCCACTTCTAAGTTAATATTATCATGCCAACTCTATACAGTATACACAAATATTATTGAGTACACAATATTAATTCCCTAAAATATGTGGTTAGATTGCAACTAAGTTATTAAGACCTCAGCTGTATACATACTTACTTGGGAACAGAGGTTTTCTTCAACACTATCTATAGAAGAAAACAAAATAAAACAAAACTATGTAGGGATTATTAGCATTAAATATATCTGAAAGAGAGCAATTCATTTAATAATTTACAGTAATTACACTTCAGCCTCTTGCATAACCTCATTTCTATCCCTCCCCCAAAATGAGGTCTGGCTTTCAATATATCTATACTGTAATTTTTGTGTGTGTGCTGGTTTATGAAATGGCTGGTGGTGTTTAAATGGCTCTTATGGATCTAAAAGGAGACCTCACCTGCATATTTGTGCTCTACAGACATATGGGGGCAAAATAATACATTGGATAAAATCATAAAATCATTCTAATCCCTACTCTACTATGAATAATTGGGTTACATTCATTTTTGATGTCTCAAACTGGTGGTGTATCTAAGGAATGTCACATCTGCAGAATTCAAGCTCAAAAGAAGTTCTAGAACACTTGAAGTCGTGTACCACAAAATAACGGGATATTTCATTTTATTAATTATGTCATATTTATGCATTCAGAAGTAGATTCAGAATTAGCACAGCACAGAACTCAACAATTTTTTTTTAAAACACGACCAAAGATTTGTTAAGGGCTGCCAAATAAATCCCATGTTCACATATCTTCACAGAAATATCACAAAAGATGCATCACCTACCTCAATCCATGCTTACTTTAGGAGATCACAGCTGCTAAGCAAGCTATTCTGGTACCAGGCAGCTTTTGAAGGCCAGTCGCTCTCCGCTGTGCAGTCAGATGACAAGGCAAAGGGTTTGTTTCTTCACCCAAGGCAGCCGGAGTCCTTGAAGTGCCAGAGCAGATTGGTCCAGATTGAAGACAGATGGAGCTGCACTTGCTCTGCATGCAGCATGCTGGTGCATGCAGTTGTGAATCATACACTCAAGCTCACTGCCTGATCATCTGCTGTTGCCAAAGGACACTCCCCCATTCCCCCCCCCCTTCCCAATAGAGGTACATTACACTCTGGACCAGTTTGGCATCTTTCCATTCTGCTCTCATTCGAGTGGGCCTCCTCCCTTTCACCCTCACAAAAGAGGCAACATTGTCCCCAACCAATCAAAATGCCGAAGCAAATGAGGACTACCAATTGTTGTCATAGCAACAAGCCCAGAGAGCTCGCCTCTACATGTGATACAAACGATAAGGGGAAAAAAAGAGGTTGAGAGATGCTCTAAGGTTTGGAAGACAATTTTCAATGGAACAGTATTGCTAAAACATGACACTTCCCACTGACTCCCACCTCAAGCACCACATTCAGGCAATAGCCAAGGCTTTTCCCCCAGAGCAATAATAGCCTTTCACATGCATGTTAGAATGTATTTGTAGGGTGAGTTCAAATTCAGGACCACAGAAAGGGAATTCAAAGCAAACATCACATTGAGTATCTAAATATTAAGATGGCTCAGACTCTTGGATTCAATCTCCCAAAGGTGCTTTGGAGCACTTGGCACTATAAACACAGTCTCTGAGTGCAATTCCTTAAGCAACAAAGATCCATGGAGGACGCCATAGCCATCACTCTCCATACTGCTCTACTCATCTGGAGCAATGGGGGACCTATGTAAGGATGTTCTTTGTGGATTTTAGCTCTCCATTTAACACAATTCTTCCATACACACTGGTGTCTAAACTAGTCAACTTCGCTCTTTCATATTCAATCTGACTTTGGATTTTGAACTTTCTGTCTGGCTGCTCTCAGAGGCTTAGATTAGGCAACTGTATTTCTTTAGCCCTTATTCTTAATACTAGCTCCCTACAGGGCGGTGTGTTGAGCCCCTTCTTTACACCCTCTACACTTATGACTGCACCCCCATTCATCCCAGCAATATTATTGTTAAATTTGTGGATGATACAACAGTGGTGGGGCTTATCTCCAAGGAGGATAAGTCTGCCTACTGGGATGAGGTGGAGCAATTGCTCTTGTGGTGCAGAGACAATAATTTGGTTCTCAACACTGCTAAGACCAAGGAGCTTATAGTAGATTATAGAAGGAATAAATCAGACATTCAGCCTGATCATCAATGGAGACTGTGTGGAGCGGGTAGCCAGCTTTAGGTTTCTGGGTGTTACCATAAAGGAGGACCTGACCTGAAGTGCTCATGTTATAGCAATGGTTAAGAAGGCCCAGCAGAGATTATATTTCTTGAGACTTCTCAAGAAACAACAACTGAATGAAAAACTGCTGGTGACCTTCTACCGTTGCTCCATAGAGAGCATTCTAATCTATTGCATTTGTGTGTGGTTTGCCAAATGCACAGTAGCAGATAGGCAAGTACTCCAGAGGGTCATTACCATCGCCCAGAGGACTATTGGCTGCCCTCTCCTCCCTCCCCCGGACGAATTGTACAGTTCCCACTGTTTTAGAAAAGCTCAAAATATACTTAAAGACTCATCTCATTACCAGACAGTACAGGATAATAAAAACAAAGACAAATAGGCTGAAAAATAGTTTTTATCTCAGAGCTATAACCATATTAAATATTACTGTATAGTGCAACATTGAAGTGCAATAATAGGGGCAGTGCAATGGTGAATAGAATGTGAAGGATGTGTGTATAAAATGTATGTTCTTTTTGTGGTTTTTACTTATAAGTAGTGTGCACAGCACTTAATTTTGTTGAGTTACACAATGACAGATCTTCTCTTCTCTTCTCTTCTCTTCTCTTCTCTTCTCTTCTCTTCTCTTCTCTTCTCTTCTCTTCTCTTCTCTTCTCTTCTCTTCTCTTCTCTTCTCTTCTCTTCTCTTCTCTTCTCTTCTCTTCTCTTCTATTCACCATGTCCTTAGCTGCAATGCAGCTTTGAAAGGCAGCCTTTTAAAGCAAGGAATACTGTAGATATGACTACTTAAAGTATTGCTGGGGGTGATTACATCCACCCTTAAAAATACTTTTTGGAGATTGACTTTAACACCCTACACCAGTGGTCTGTAACCCCCCAGTCCATGGATTGGTACCGGTCTACGGCACACCAGCAACCAGTCTGCACAAACAAGCAAAGCTGCATCCATGGAATGCAGGCAGCACACAAAACCACATACCCTCCAGTCCACAGAAAAACCTTTTTCCACAGAACCGGTCCCTGGTGCCCAAAAGGTTGGGGACCTCTGCCCTACATAGACCTCCTAAACATACATTGTCATATAGTGAAAATAATCTTGCAGCACTACTAATATTGCCAATATGATTTGAATTTTGTTAATTTTTCCAAATATTTTTGAATACATGGACTATATAACTAGAAATTGTTCCATGTGAATTGTAAAAGTTTGTTCCAGAATCAGTTAAACATTTTAAAATATTGCTTTTATCCTCCTGAACTCTCATTAATTTTCTGGAGTGACCGCCATGTACTGCACTTTTGCTTGTTTTTAAAGGCAAGTGCGCTAATTACAATGATTTGTGAGATTCAGCATCACAGTGATTGAATGAAGGAAATATAAAGTTTTCAAATGAAAGCACACTGGTCAGATCACCTTAAGACTGAATTTTTATATAAAATTCAGAAGATAGTGATCGTCTAGTCAAGTGTTTGACAGCTTTTGCCTGTGAAACATCTCAGCAAAGTAAACATCTTCCTAAATTTGTAAATCTAACTTCCTCTGATTTTAATGGCATCTTTTAAAACTATTGTTAATGACTGTTTTTTAACCTTTATAATCTGAATTCTGTCTATTGATTAGAAATAATAATAATAATAATGATAATAATAATAATAACAACAACAATGTTGGAAGGGACCTTGGAGGTCATCTAGTCCAACACCCTACTCAGGGAGGAAACCCTATACCATTTCGGACAAATGGCTGTCCAGTCTCTTCTTAAAAACTTCCAGTATTGGAGCATTCACTGCTTCTGGAGGCAGGTTGTTCCACTGATTAATTGTTCTAACTATCAGGAAGTTTCTCCTTAGTTCTAGGTTGCTTCTCTCCTTGATTAGTTTCCATCCGTTGCTTCTTGTCCTGCCTTTATGCGCTTTGGAAAATAGCTTGACTCCCTCTTCTTTGTGACATCCCCTGAGATATTGGAACACTGCTATCATGTCCCCCCTTGTCCTTCTCTTCATTAAACTAGACCACAGGTTGGCAACCTGCAGCTCCGGAGCCGCATGCGGCTCTTTGAGCCTTCCCCTGTGGCTCCCAGCCTCCTCTGCCATTTGCAGAGAGAGACAGAGACAGAAAGAGGCACTTGCGCTTCCCTGCTTCTCTGTCTCTCTCTGTCTCTGTCTCTGTGTTTGTGTTTATGTGTGTGTTTGTGTGTGTGTGTGTGTGTGTGTGTGTGTAAAAGACAGTGGACTCATTGTGTTCTCCGACAAGCTGAAAATCTTTTTGGGCGTGGCTCCTCCCTTTGCTCCATCTCTGCAGGAAGCAGGAAGCAGGAAGGGCAGGAGAGAGCTTGCTAGCCCAGCTATGCTGACTCAGGAATTCTGGGAATTGAAGTCCATGAGTCAGAAAAGAGCTGAGGTTGCCTACCTCTGAGCTTGTTGGAGAACAGCTTGAAGCCAGCTTGCCAGGTGAGCAGAAGATCGGAGAGAGGGAGAGGGGGGGAGAAAGAGAGAGAAAGAGAGAAAGAGAGAGAGAGGGAAGGAGAGAGGGAAGGAGAGAGAGAGAAAGAGAGTGGGGGAAGAGGACTGGCAGACCAAAGGCAGAAAGAAAGAGAGGGAGAGAAAGAGGGAGGGAGAGAGAGACACAGAGAGATCCTTTTGATATCTAAAATGAAGATAACACTGCATATATACTTTTTTACCTTTATAAGATGTGTGTGTGTGTGTGTGTGTGTGTGTGTGTGTGTGTGTGTAGGTCTTTGGTTCTTCGGGTTTTCTCACACGTAGAATTTGAAGTGTCTTGGCGACGTTTCGACGAAGTCCCATTCGTCATCTTCAGGCTGGTGCTTTCGGCTTCATGCTTCTAGCAGCAATGTGTGATTGCAGCTGTTTCTTCCTTTTAACTGCCAGTGGGGGTTTGAACTGATTGGTTGGGAACTCGGCTGTGTTCTGATTGGGCCTGTGTTCGTCAGCCTGAAGATGACGAATGGGTCCAAGTGGCTCTTTGAGTGTTTTCGGTTGCCTACCCCTGAACTAGACATACCCAATTCCAGCAACCGTTCCTTATATGTTTTAGCCTCCAGTCCCCTAATCATCTTTGCTGCTCTTCTCTGAACTCTTTCTAGAGTCTCAACATCTTTTTTACATCGTGGTGACCAAAAGTGGATGCAGTATTCCAAGTGTGGCCTTACCAAGGCATTGTAAAGTCGTATTAATACTTCACGTGATCTTGATTCTATCCCTCTGTTAATGCAGCCTAGCACTGTATTGACTTTTTTGGCAGCTGCAGCACACTGCTGGCTCATATTTAAGTGATTGTCTACTAGGACTCTGAGATCCCTCTCACAGTTACTACTATTGAGCAAGGTACCCTCTATATTATTTCTGTACATTTGGTTTTTCTTGCCTCAATGTAGAACCTTACTTTTTTCACCATTGAATTTCATTTTGTTAGATAGCGCCCAGTGTTCAAGTCTGTCCGAATCCTCCTTTATCTTAAGCCTGTCTTCTGGAGTGTTGGCTATTCCTGCCAGCTTGGTGTTGTCTGCAAATTTGATGAGTTCCCCATCTATCCCCTCGTCCAATTCATTGATGAAGATGTTGAAGAGCACTGGGCCTAGAACAGAGCCCTGGGGCACCCCACTACACACTTCTGTCCATGTAGATGCGGTTCCATTGAGGACCACACGCTGAGTACGGCCGGTCAGCCAATTATGAATCCATCTGATGGTGATGCTGTCTAACCCACATTTTTCTATTTTATCGAGTAGTAGGTTGTGAACCACTTTATCAAATGCCTTACTGAAGTCCAAGTAAATTATATCCACAGCATTCCTCTGATCCACTAATTTTGTCACTTGGTCAAAGAATGCAATAAGATTTGTCTGGCATGATCTGTTTTTGACAAACCCATGTTGGCTTTTAGTAATGACTTTGTTTGCCTCTAGGTGTTCAGTGATTTGTTGTTTGATTATCTTTTCCAGAATCTTCCCAGGTATTGAGGTCAGGCTGATAGATCTGTAATTTCCTCGATCCATTTTTTCCCCTTTTTTGTAGATGGGAACTACATCAGCTCTTTTCCAGTCCTCCTGTGCTCCAGGATCTTTGAAAGATATAGTTCAGTGGTTCTGAGATCACATCTGCCAGTTCCTTCAGAACCTTGGGGTGTAATCCATCTGGTCCTGGCAATTTGAACTCATCTAGGCTGGACAGGTGCTCACTTACCATTTTCTTGCCTATCTTAACTTGTGTTTCTATTCTGTTTTTATTTTTGATAGGTTGGTCTGTTTTTGCAAAAAAACGAGTTAAATAGTTCTGCTTTCTCCCTATTGCTTGTCACCTTCTTGCCACTTTCACCCACTAATGGACCAATCATTTCCACTTTTTTCTTGTTTGATGCTTTTATTGTATAATTGATAAATAACCAACAAATGCATATTGCTATACCCTAAGAATTGCAATAATTAAAGAATTATTTATTCAAATTTATATAAATAAAAGAACTGTGGCCAATAAATTAAAAGACGCTTGCTCCTGGGGAGGAAAGCTATGGTAAATTTAGACAGCACACTAAAAAGCACAGACATCACCCTGCCAACAAAAGTACGTATAGTAAGGCCATGGTTTTCCCAGTTGCAAGATATGGCTGTGAAACTTAGTTTTTCGATATGTGATTGCCTTATTGTGCATCACTATTTATTAATTTGGATTTATGCATTTACATACCTGATTTGATTTCATGCTTTTAAGTTTTGGCTTTGTTTGTAAACATTTTTAAAATTTAGTCTTTGATCATAAACTATTTTTTTTAAAAAGTATAATAGAAAAACTAAGACGTTGTTTTCCAGTACAAAAACAAAAACCATTTGAGAGGTCAATGCAGTTTCCTTTCTGTTTTGATATTCTTCCAAAGGCTAGGCTAGACATGAAGGCCCCTAAGCCTCTGCATTTTGAGCTTCCTTCTATGATTTCAAATCTGTTGTGCTATATACTCAAAAGTTAAATTGCTGCTATATAAAGCTATACTAACAAGCATTTAAAGCAGGGGTGTCAAACTGCCAGCCCGTGGGCCGGATGTGTCACCAGGAAACCGTGCCCACCCCATTGCCGGCAATGGAGAAAAAGCTCTGATACGTTGCGTGACGTCCCATGATGTCATGAGTTTGACATGTCTGATTTAAAGGATACAACCCAAAAGAGTCTGTATGGAAGTCACAGATGACCTTCTAGAATGGAGTAAAGTTGTGGCTTTTCCAACAAATTTTTGGAGTAGGACACTTTATTGTGCATACAGAGTTGTTGCTTTATAGTTCTATTTTGAATATTGTGTTTTAATGATTGGCTTAATGTGATTAAATATATTTCTGTAAATCACCATAAGTTTAGAAAGAGGTATATAAATGTTATAAATAATGAGGACATAACAGTCATTGTTTTAAAGATAAGAAATTACTTTAAAATCAATTCACTGAAATATTCACATTTACTGTTACAAATTAATATACAAAATAATTTTTGTAAAAAATACAATAAAATTTTATTAAAATATTTGTGTATTTGAATCCATTAACAAAACTTGAAGCAATTTACAGTAAAACACACCTTACTGCTACATCAGTGGTGGTGAACCTATGGCACGCGTGCCAGAGGCAGCACTTGGAGCCCTCTCTGTGGGCAAGTGCACTATCGCTCCAGCCCCACCTCCCCCCTGGCCCCCTCCTCACCAGCAGCACCCCCGGAGGACAGTCACCCCCTGGGCGCGGCCTGCAGCACAGCCAAGGACATGGCAGCCGGACAGCAGGGACAAGACTGCCCTTGCGTCCTGTTGCACGCAAATGATGCTACGGGGCGCAGGCAGAGGGCATGGCCATGCTGACACTGCAGGGCCACTTGGGTGATCTGCTGCGGCAGGCCATGGTGGTGGTGGGTGGCCCTGCGGGCAGGATAGGGCGGGGAGCAAGGGTGGGCAGGGTGGGTTTTGGGCACTGGTCTCTAAAAGGTTTGCCATCACTGTGCTACACAAACAGTATTTGAGGCTAACTGCTCCCTTAAAGAGAAAAAAATATGAGAAACCTCAGTATGAGAATTATAATCACTTTTTTCCCATTATTCTTTCAATCACCTCTTAGCCCAGTGGTGGCGAACCTTTTAAAGACCGAGTGCCCAAACTGCAACCCAAAACCCACTTATCGTAGGGTGCTGGGTGGGCGTGGCCTATTGGGTGGGCATGGCCCATTGGGTGGGCGTGGTTGCAATGGTAACGGCACACTGGGTGGGACTAAAAAGTTTAATCAATCAATTCCAACATTGCAAGATCTTTTTTTTCCCGCAAGAAGTTGAAATTGATTGATTGAACCTTTTTTTTTTTCTTTTGCAGAAGGCAGTGGAGGCCTAAAGCAAAAAAGTTTTATAAAACCCAGCTGAAGGCCTAGGATTGGGGTGAGGACGCGCATGCCCACAGAGAGGGCTCTGCGTGCCACCTGTGGCACACGTGCCATAGGTTCGCCACCACGGTCTTAGCCCATTCAGTCTTCAAAATATCTAATTCTTATCAAGAATTGAACTTGGAATTTCAAACAAGGGATAGCAATTTTCTCAAAGTACAACACTGGGGACAGATAAGAGCAGAGCAATTTTGCAAGCCTCTGAACAAGGCAAGGCACATGAGCGCGTTCTGAATTTTCCCCCTGAGATACCAAATAAAAATTAAGTAAGTCATGAAACCAGCAGCCCCATTATGTTCTTTGGAGCCTAGGTTTCATGAGCAGCCTTGATTTTAGCTTGCCCCGATAACAGAATAACTGAGCGAACACTAGGTGGTGCTGCTGAGCCACTAAACTGCCAAGAGCAGCGCTAGGCACCCTTTAGTAGCCAAGAGCTATTATAGTTGCAAATGGAGGGGTGTCTGTTAATGATACCGATATTTCGCTTTCTTTCCTTTTTAAAGAAATGTGCCTGCACGGGGAGAGATGATGTAGTTATCATTCATGCGGCTTTCCAAGCCATCAGTTTTTAGTCTATCGCTACCCAATAAAAGCAAAAGGACTGTATGCAACCTTTGGGGGATCGGCTATCCAGGCTCACTTGGTAATTTAGAAAAGATAAATTAAACCTGTGACAAAATTTCCTCTTTTGTACAAAGTGCGTGCTTGGAGTTTCACTTGCCGTTACATTCAGGAGAGCCTACAGCAGAGGTCTTCAAACTTGGCCCTTTTATGACTTGTGGACTTCAACTCCCAGAATTCCTCAGCCAGGCATGCTGGCTGAAGAATTCTGGGAGTTGAAGTCCACACGTCATAAAAGGGCCAAGTTTGAAGACCCCTGTCCTACAGGAAGCCCAGCACTCCCGATAATTACCCCCTACTGCCCCGAGAGAAAACAGCGGAACTAACGCACGCATGTTCCAAAACGGTGGACTCGGATCAGGTTCTGCGGCACATAACAGCGACAAAAGCAGAGCTTCTGAAGCAATGCGCATGCGCGTGTGTTACATCGAGCTTCGTGCAACCGCCCAAATGTACATGCGCAGTAAAAAAAACAGGCGGTCTAGTTCCGGAATCCGTCTTCCAGTCTCGTCTTCTGACCGCCCGCAGGCGACTATTAAAGGCGTCAGGGTGACGCTAGTTGGCGGCAGTTTGAAAAGGAGAATGCGCTTTTCTTAGTTGTGATCATGTCGACGTTGAGTGCTTTTGGCAAACTCCCAACACTTAATTCTGCGACCATTTTGGTACGTATCATGGCATCTATAAAACAATAGTTCATGCGGATAACGTCTGCGCTGTCGTCTTTTCTCCAGTTATCGGTCCTGAAGTCCTGAGCTGAACACGGGTAAAAAAAAGGCGAATCCGTCATTCGGCCAGTGGTTGCGAGGTTTGTCTCTTTTTAGCCCACTGACCAGTGATATGGGTGATTTCAGCTTGACCCAGGAGTTGCGCTGAAACTATCCAAGGAACAACATCCTACGGAATGATTTTGCTTATGGAGTAGTCATACCTCTCGATCCGAAGGGGAAATCTGCAAAGCAGATGAACGTCTTTGTGAGCATGAGCCTTTGTATTTATTAAGTATCCCAGGTCCCAGCAATTGACGGCAGTTCCTTAACCTTTCTCAAAAAAAGAAGAGCTCCCGAAGCTTGGATTTGGCTTATACTTTGGTAAAACGGCATCTAGAATTTCCAGATGTATAAGCTAGACTGGGCAATTGAAAAGGCATACAGGAAGCAAATAATTTCCTTAATGTTGCCAAATAAACTAAAGGAAGTATTGACAATGGCAAATTGTGTGACCTATTATACTGAAAATAAAGACTATCTATTCAATTCCTCCAAGTTAATGGCTACTTTTTCTATTGAGTCTGATAAAATTCAACAAATTGAATTTGATAATAGAAGAATGAGGACACCAAAAGTATAGCAGATTAGAACTGATCACTATTTTTCTTGCAGCTATTTGGACTAACTTTTTTTTCTCATTAATAGTTGGTGGGAACAAATGTTTTCCAGCAGCAACTAGCAGAAACTCTTCTTAAGGAAAGACAAGATTTGAAAATAAATATGTAAGTGGTGGAAAAAATATTGCCAGAACTTCTGATTTCACCTGCATTTTGTGGAATTCTATGGAACATTTGTAATCTAAAATGATGATTGTTGTGGTCTATGGTAAAGTACCATGCTAAAAAATGAGGAAATACTATATATCAGTGGTGGCAAACCTATGGTACAAGTGTCAGAGGGGTCACTCAGAGCCCTCTCTGTGGGCATGCGCGCCGTCGCCCCAGCCCCGCCTCCCCCACGGACCCCTCCTCCCAGCAGCCCCCTGGAGGAGAGTTGCTCCTGGGCACGGCCCGCGCAGAGCAGTGCAGCCAAGGACATGGCAGCCAGCAGAAAAAGCTAATATTCAGATAAAATCATTTAAAGCTAGTACTTGAGTATAACCATACTATGTCACATTTGCCACTTTTTTTCTTTCTGAAGTACTGTAGTTTAGTTTAATACTTCAATGTTGATATTCTCTTTTCCCATAAAGCTTCTTTAGAAGAAACTTGTTGGTTTGGGACTGTTGACTGAAAATACAAGTTTTTTTTTGTTTTTTTTAAGACATTTGGCAGCGTCTCTTCCTTTACCTGTGGAGAGAAACCATGTTCGACCAAGGATTGATTTGATTGTCTTTATGATTAACATTCAAAGCAAATACAGGTATGAACAGAAATAACATATTTGACAGAAAGGGAAAAGGGATTTGTTTGTTTAATTGCTAATTTAATTGCAAAGTGTAATAAACTCAACGGGAACATACGTTTACTTATTTGCATTGAATAGATTTGAAAGCTATAAGCTCTCATTTTTAAATATCGTTCTAAAGTATGTAAAATTAGGTACATTAGGTATATTCTCTGGCTTGAGCTATTTATAAAACAAAATAGGGATAAAAATCTAATAAGTTAGAATGAAATCCTATTTAATTGCTAATATTTAAATAATAGGTTTTATTTCTTCTAAATTTGAGTATTATCTAGAGAAATTTGCTTCTTCAGGAATTCAGTAACATAAAAGAGGTTATGCAGAAATTAAAAGAGCAATGATTTTCTAATTGAAATGTAAATAAAAAATCCTTTGAAACATAAGCATCTGTTCACTAATGGAACCTCTTTCTTTTTCTTATGATTTATTAAAAGCTGTAATCATTAGATCATGAATATAGCAAGGGATTTTTTTTTGCATTTGTAAAAAATAGCCCTGCATTTTGTTTCCTTTTATTTGCTTTTTTACCAGTTTTGAAGAAATAGAAGCTTCCCTTATACATGTAGATGCAAACTTTTTCCTTGGAAAAGTGTGCCTTCTAGTTACTGGTGGTATGTATGAGATACATTTGCTGCTTAAAACAATCCATTAAATCTAACTCTACTTGGCAGGCAGTCTATTCTATCTGACAACCTTTACTTTACCTCAAATGTAGCAGGTTGCTACTTAAATTCTGACAGCTAACTAGCGCTCCATCTTGCATACTTGTATACTTTTACTTAATAATCCATGACCATTTAGCAATTTGTTATACCAGGATTTTTATTCAGGCCTGAAATATAAATGCTTACTGTTTTTTACCAATAATTTATTATTGATGATATTAAATAAAAGAAACAAAATAATATCATACCTGGAAAAAAATATGACTGGAAATATCTTCTTTTCTTTTTTCTTTTTTTTTTAAAAAAATAGTAGGTAGAATGAATAAAATAAGTGTGGATATGAATGCCGTCGGGAAGCTAGCAGATCGCTACTGTAGCCCTGTCTTGTTCTGTGAGCTTGAAGTAAGACCTCTTGTTTTTAAAAATTATAGTTAGTTGTATTGTTTAGGTAACAAATTCATTTTGCAATCTAATACCAATATAAGCCAGTTTTTAAATAATCAAATATACCTTCCCTTGGCAAACATCCTTGTTTCTGTTTCCAGTTATTGAATCACTGTCTCTATTAGCCTTCTCAGTGTTAATTTAACAACCTGGCAAAAGTAGAGCAAAGTTATTTCATGTTTTTTCCCCATTGTCAATTTATGAGAAGCTGCATGCTAATCATTTAGTTTTTTCTACCTTACCCAATGGGTTCCTTGAAGAAGTTGACATGATATTGCCAAGGGGCACATATTGCCCTTGATCTGCAAGTTCCTACCTTTGAGGTTATTTTTTGAATTATAAAAATAACCAGGGCTTTTTTTCTCATAAACCCAGTTCATAGTTGTCTCAGAGGTGCTTTTTCAAAGGCAACTGAACTGTTTTTTCTTTGAGAAAGAAGCAGCTTCGCTTCTTATCCAAGAAGCTACATCCGTTGTAATGGTGGAGGAGGGATGGAAGGACAGGCTCTGACAGGATGATGGGGCAGGAATGGAAGATGGGATGATGGGAAATGTTGCAACGGTCATAAATGTGAGGACCAGTCATAAATAACCTTTTTCAGTGCTGTGTCTATGGAGATTCTGAGTCATCCAGTTCATAGTTGTCTCAGAGGTGCTTTTTCAAAGGCAACTGGACTATTTTTTCTTTGAGAAAGAAGCAGCTTCGCTTCTCATCCAAGAAGCTACATCCATTGTGATGGTGGAGGAGGGATGGAAGGACAGGCTCTGACAGGATGATGGGGCAGGAATGGAAGATAGTGTTTCTTTGCAGTTACTGTACCTGGAAACTTAGCAACTTGAAACAGATGCTAAACAAATGGTTGTAAATTGAGAACTACCTGACAGCAATTGACCGTAACTGGCAGAACCTTTTATCCAGCAGGTGATGAAACTGGGTACAGTAATTAAGTACAAGTAGCCTTTTGGATTTATGCATTTTTGCAGAACAAGGATATATTTGATTCTTTCCCCTGTCTTTGTTTTAGGTAACAATTTTATATACATTTTAAAAAAGGTTGTTTCATGTTTTGTTTTCCTCTTTTCAGTGTGAAAAAGTCAGAACTGTCACAGCTCAGAGACTTCTCCGGATGTTACAAATATGTGCTGGTCATGTATCAGGGATGTCTTCCCTTTCTTTCAGTTCTTTAATGAAATGCTCCATTGAGGACTCAAGTTATTTGGCATAAAACATTATTGTATTTTCCAGTTTTACTATCTGTGATTTCTGAGTGAACTGAATATAAGCATCACTCTGTCAGAAATAAACCTTACCTACTATTTTTTCATATGGGATAGGAGCTGGTAAAATAGTCTTAAAGGAGCCAATTAACCTGGACTTGTCAGGAATTATGATACCTTCTTCTCAAAACCTAGTGCTCAGTTATAAAACAGTTGGCATATATATACACAGGTATAATACATGGGAACTGTGGTATTTCCAGAATGAATTGCTAGAATGCCATTTACATACAGATAAATACCTTCAGGATCTTTGTGAAGAAAAGTGTTTCTCACAGATATGTATAGCAAGCAAAATCTACAGCATGTAGAACATGTATTATTCTGAGCAGAATCTCAGTGACAGGTTGGGCAAAAAAAGAGCAGATATTTGATTAATTATTAAAGAGCAACTGGCCTTTTGGATAATTAGAGATACATATCCAATGCAACTGAACTATATTTCCACTCACAATAACAAAAAGGATTCAGAAAATTAGAGGGTTTAACATTAAAATGAAATTTCATTGAAAAGGGCTGCAAATAGCACATCTTTTTAAAGCCTTTTTTGTGTGGAAAGCAAATAATTTTTTTCAGAAGAGTAGCTTTGCTTTCTTTTTAGTATAAATTTTTATTTTGTTCAAAACATTAAAATATAGTGCACATTCCAAAAAATGGGGAGAGGGAAAAGATAATACAAAAGCAAAACAAACTAAACAAGACTACAAAGAAAGTGCATACAAATCCAAACATATACATAAACTCCCCCCAGTTAAATACTAATACATATATTTCAAAGATAATAACTTCTCCCCCTTGCAAAGCAGGCACACCATTTATAAATTTCTACAACATTCTTTAACCAAGCCACTTAGCCTTACATCTATCTATTATATGGAAACAATAAAAAACCAACAGCCAAAATAAACTTCAAAGACCTCTGTTAACAGTCTATTAATGTATTTCACTCACAGAAAGTCCACAATGGCTTCTGATCTACTGTAAATCACTACCATCAGTCCAGAATCAAATATAATCATTGGCATGATTAGGAAGGGAATCGAAAACAAGTCAGCAAGTGTTGTATTGCCTCTGTACAAATCGATGGTGAGACCACACTTGGAGTACTGTGTACAGTTCTGGTCACCGCACCTCAAGAAGGATATAATGGAACTGGAAAAGGTGCAAAAAAGGGCAACAAGAATGATCAAGGAAATGGAGTGCCTCCCTTATGAAACCAGATTGCAACGCCTTGGTCTCTTCAGCCTTGAAAGACGGCGTTTAAGGGGTGACTTGATCGAAGTGTATAAAATCATGCACGGGATAGAAAAGGTGGATAGAGAAAAATTCTTTTCTCTATCACACAATACCAGGACAAGGGGGCACTCCCTAAAGCTCATAGGTAAGAAAGTGAGGACAAATAAAGGGAAATATTTCTTCACCCAGAGGGTCGTTGATTTATGGAATTCACTTCCTGAAGGGGTCATGACAGCTGTCAGCCTTGATAGCTTCAAGGCAGGGCTAGATAGATTCATGGATGCAAAGTGTATCGGTGGTTATTAAAACGGATGTCCATGTGCCGCCTCTATGTTGGTTGAGGCAGGCAGGATTCCCTTGAGTACCATTTGTTGGGGATCAAGGGAAAGGGAGGGTTTTGCCTTCTCTTTCTGCTCAAGATCCCCATGTACAATTGGTGGGCCACTGTGTGACACAGAATGCTGGACTCGATGGGCTTTGGCCTGATTCAGCATGGCTCTTCTTATGTTCTTATAAGCCTTTAAAAATCTGTAGCTCTTTCAGAGTCCTTTAACCATCTTGTATCTTCTGTGCCTACCTCATCCAGGTCTGCCAGCGGTTATACATCTGCAGGTTATACATCTGATTGTATTGCTGTTACTAGCATCTGGTTATCATCCTCAAGTGGATTCAAAATCATTTATTTCATCAAGCTTTTAAAAAAATCCAGGTTTTGAAGTTGGGCTTATAAGCTAAGAAATATTATTTTTTCCCAATTTTTCCAAAAAGCCGTAAGTTAGTATATTGCTTCCATTTTGATTATATTTTAATATAGCCCAAGATACTACAATAGCTAAACTTTTACAGCTGAGTTTTTACAGCCAGCCATAAAGAGCTCACAAAGACAGAAGCACTATAGCAAATTAACCTGGAAGAACACTGAAAAAAACTTCAGCATAAAAAAGAGGTTTTCGTAAAAAATTAAAACCAGAATTTTTAAAAATGTATAAAGTATGAAATCCCTCTGGTGAAAGTTCAATACAAATGTAAATCAAATCTTCACTACCCAGAATTTATCATGTTCCATGAGGAGAAAGGAAATGATTTAAGACAGCTAATAAAGCAATTAAAAAGAACTCAAGCTTACTTTAAAATCGAGCAGAGGATTAAATTAGATCAATATTTAACCATTCAATTGACATTTAAAAGTAAAAAATGTTAAGTAAAAATTTTGGATGATTAGTAAAAAAAAAAAAGGAAAAAAATATCAAAATGTGCTGTTAAAACCCAGGTGTTCTTAAAACAGCAGACAGTTGGAAGGAAAAGATGGAGACTCAGTCCTCTGACCGCTCTCACTGAAAATTGCAACCTTCTAGCTAAACAGTATAAAAAAAACTGCTATTCTAGGGCATAGAATAGAATTTAAATAGAAGAGCTGTAGGAATGTAATGGCCACCTTTTGTCCTAAATCATGATGAACTCTTTTATTTTGCTGCTTTAAAATCGATGAAGGCAGCATAGAAAGATGCCACCTTGTGAGAGGAATTTTTTCAGTAAATTGCTAGAATATTATGCACCAATAGGTCAAGACTAGCCTTTCCTGGAGCTAGCCTGCTCATCTGCAGGTAATTTACCTGCTCCAGCCAATTCTGGAATTTCCATGCTAGGTGTCTTATGTTGAGCTTGTTGTGTTGGGTTGCCTGATAGTTTGTCATTTTTAGTGTTGACATTTCTATCTTTTTAGACATAGGAATGATCCTCACTAGCTCCACATGGAATTTGACACAGATCTTTGTTAAAGATCAAAGCTAAAGTGAATTCATAACATACTTTCAAAACTGCCCACCAATCCAGAAAGATTTGATTCACTTGCTGTACTCATTGTACTAGTTCATGCCTATTTAGCATGAACTTGTTTTTCTCTATACTTGAATGTATGCATACCAAAGCACTTATTCAAAAATGATTGGGCTGCAATAACTTTGGCAGAAGAAATTCACCTCCCTCTCTGTTATTCATTTGGTTTCTTCCACAAGGTTTCTTTGGATAAGGTATGGTACTCAATAAGCAATTATACAGCTACAGTCTTAAGGTAGAAACAACGTAGCCAAATGTAAGTAGTCCACAACTGACCCCAAAATTTATGTTGCTAAGTGAGACAATTGTTAAATGAGTTTTGCCCCATTTTATGACCTTACTTGCCACAGTTGTTAAGTGAATCATTGCAGTTGTTGAGTTAGTAGCACAGTTGTTAAGTGAATCTGGCTTCCCCATTGACTTGGCTCGTCAGAAGTTTGCAAAAGCTGATCACATGACTCCAGGACATGGCAACTGTCATAAATATGAACCAGTGGCCAAGCATCTGAATTCTGATCACATGACCATGGGGATGCTACAATGATCATAAGTGTGAAAAATGGTCATAAATCACTTTTCAGTGCCATTGTAACTTTGAATGGTCACTAAACAAACTGTCTTAAGTCAAGGACTACCTGTAGTCAATATTGATTCTGGCTACTCTGATGATTTCATTCTCTCTCATCCATTTGTAGCTAACCATACGAGAGCTAATTATGGGGAGATTTAATATACTGTTGATACTTTGAATTCAGTATTTCATTAGTTTCACAGAAATGGGTTTGGAAGGAGCAAATAATGTTGAGATGTTTGTGTATGCAGCAATGTTCTACTCTTCATCTTCCAGATTAATATTTTATAACATTGTAGTGCTTGCTTCTATACTTTAATTACAAGTAATGGGCCTAGCTAGGCCCTTTTTACAACTTTGCCCCTCTAGAGCTTTCATAATAACAATTCTTCAAAGCTTTCTTATTTCTACAAGTTATTTTTTTTTTTTTGCTAAATGTGTCTGTTGCTACCCTTGGGGAAGAATCTCATGAAAGTGGAGGCTAAATTGTGGCTGGCCATACTTAGCTTGTCACCTTAGATTAACCCTCTTCCCCCTGATCTTTCCATCCCTAACTATGATGCTTTCCAATCCGACTGAAAAGAAATAATTATGACTAAATCCCACTCTCTATCCTCCTTAATATGGATTATGAGCAGGCCAAAATTATCATTAAACAGTGGATAACAGTGCCAGTCTAACTTCATCAGTGAAGATCCCAGGTAGTCCTTCCCTCATGGCAAACTGAAGGGTCTTTATTTTTTCATGATGTCATTGTTCTCCTCCCTCAACCATGCATGAGGCACAATGCAGAAACACTATTCTCAGAATGGTCATGCCCTTGCAATCCTGGGCATAGAGGAACACTGTAGCATGTTGTCCTCCAGTGCTCACATTAAAGAGATATATCAGCTTCATCCTCAACAAGAATCCAGGGTACATTTGGACATTTCTCTGCTAGTCTCGGGCAACAACTGTGCCACAACGTAAGTGTTGTCAGTACACAACAGTGCACAAAATCTGCTGGATGATGACTTCTTAGCCTCATCTACCGGTAGATGTACATGCCTGTAATCTGCTACCACAGAAAGTTGTATAATCTAACAGATAGTGCAGTCTCTTTAAGTTATCCTATTTCCAGTCAACATTGTATATTTTGTAACTTTTATGTAACTTTTTATGCCTCCCTATGCCTTCCTGTGCCTTTTAATATGTTTTACACTCCTATGTCTTCTTTTATTGACTGTATTCCTTCCTCAGGCCTATTCTGGTTTATAACTGTAATAAGGATTTTTGTTTTTTTCTCCAAATTAGTATGGGGCCTGGAAGCCCAGAGGATGCCCATGGGCACCATGGTAGCTCAGGCTCCATATGTTGCATTAGGCTAAGAAGACGATCCAGGTTCAACTTTATTCATATATTTTGGTGAGCATGCTCATAAATATAGAAAGTAATAATTAAAAAAAATAACTGCAGATTGATCTCTCTCTCTCTCTCTCTCCCTCACTTATGCATGCACGCATGCACATACCATTATACACAAAAACAAAAGTACAAATTGTAATTTTTACTATAACCTCAGGATGGCGATAGGAGACTTATTAAATGCATGTAATTAAATTTAGAGATTTCAGGCTGCTTCTTATATACACGCTACGGTGATACCATTGCATGAGTGGGGTGTCTAATCCAGCAGTAAGATGTCAATTATTTAAAGAATTACATTATAAAATGTATTAATAGTTTAATAGACTATCTGTACCATTTGTATAAAAATAACTTCTTCAAAGTCGTAACTTTCTTTATTTTACTGTCCTATCTACCCTGAAAGAATAAAGCTATGATAGTTAAGATTTATCAGCTGTCATATCGCTAGTTTGGGTTCTTGTATTTATGCAAAATCTGTTCAAATGCTCAGAAGATAATAGTTTTATCTATGTGATAATAACAAGAAGTGAACTGAATTTACTCACAATCAGATTCATTCACTAATGGAATATCCCCGCAGGTGGGCTATACAACTGCTCTTTCTTTGGCTACTTTTCAAAGCAAAGAAGTTTGGGGACCCTATGGTATTCTCTATGCAGCTTGGTTAAGAAACTGTGCACTTGGTTATAGCGGACTAATAACAAACATGAAGCATAACAGTAGTTGGTATTTTCCCCACGCAGATATAAAGCTGGCTAGGAAAGACTATTTTAGGAGAACAGGTAGAAATTGTATTACTAAATCAATTAAACATTTGACATGTAGTTTTAGAGAACAACATGTACTGAATAATATTGCCCATTAGTCGGAGACAATTATGCATAAGAAACATTCATTGGCTACTCTGCCAGAGGTGTCTTTTCTCAACCTGTGTCTTAATTATTTTGATTTTTATGCTGCTCAACATAACAATGCAGAGTAGTTACCGTGTTTCCCCGATAGTAAGACACCCCCGATTGTAAGACGTATCGGGGTTTTCAGGGGGTCGGCTAATATAAGCCGTACCACGAAAGTAAGACATATTACTCCTGCCCACTTCCGCCTCCTGCTTAAAATACTTAAATACTTAAAATACTTAAAATACTTAATATACTTAAAATACTTAAAATAAAACTGACAATTGTTTTCCAATCAATATAAGCCATACCCCGAAAGTAAGACATAGTGGGGCTTTTGGGGATAAAAAGAAAGTGTGACCCTGTCTTGCTTTAGGGGAAACACGGGTAGTAACTGTCTTTTCAAGAACACAGGGAAGGTTAATTAGTTAATGTCCATGCTGTGCTTTGAAGAGGGGAGATAAATCTTGATGCTGGCAATGTTCTCTGTGTTGAACGTGGTAGAGGATGATGGCCAATTCCAAATGTTTGCTCTTTTAGAATTTACATGTTAAATTTAGGCTTGAAGCAGGAACAACCTAATTAGTAGTTAGATAAGGACGCCCTTCCAAGGTGTAGAAATCTTATAACAAAAGTAACTAACTCATATTAGTTTTTCCCTTGTGCTCTGATAAGGTATGTTATTGGTACACAAAAAATACTGTTTGCCTACTGTTAAGTACTTCATTCGCATGTGAATGATGAATACACATGGCGATGTTAAATAGCTCTTTATTCTTCTTCCAACAACACCCAAACAACAGGCAAAAGGCACACAGGCCTCTTTATGTGGCCAGAGACCCGGACAGTGGCAAACAAAGTAACAGAGCGTTTTCGCTCCTTGCGCATGCGCACGAGGCTGGCACTGCTCTGTCTGGTCCCAGGCAGCTTTTGGAATGCCCGGGACCAATGCAACGTCCCGAGCCTGCTTTTGCAGGCTCAGGACACAACACCCCTCCCCCTAGATGGAACACACTCTGCACACACACATGTATGCCATGCATTGGGGAAAGTGTTATATAGTTTCATTAATCAAATGCAAGGAGTGTAGAATACTCAAGTCTGTCCTCAGGCAAACCCCCTTCAATCTTCAGTAATACAACAAATGTAACCGAAATCAAAAAATAATGCAAAATGATCTTCCCACGAGTTGCTCCCATTATTCAGGGGCCTCGTGAACAGGTCCCTCATGAATTGACAGCAACTTCACAAAGTCTTTTAGATGTTTGGGTGGGCACTTGGTCCATTGCGACCTTCTAAGGGCCGGAGAGATTGCCTGGCCCACCTGCTCGCCTATCAGGCTAGGCAGGCCAGGGCGTTGCTGCCCTAAATTCCCAGGTGACCCCGGTAAGGGTGCCTGGCCTACCTGCTCGCCTATCAGGCTAGGCAGGCCAGGACTTTGCTGCCCCAAATACCCGGTTGACCTGCCCCGCTGCTGGCTGGTCCCTCTTAAGTCCAAGCCAGCATACCATGGAGGGGTGGAATTCCCCGAGTCCACAATGGACCCCTCTTGGGAACACTGTCCCTTGAGCCCAAGGCCAGCAGATGGAAAGGACTGGGTAGTGGAAGTGCCCCAATACTCTGTGGCCCCCAAGCACGTGCCCGAGGTGCCAGAGTCAGGAGTCGCCTCCATGGCAACCCCCTTTGCTGGTGACCTCCTTTTGGGAGCAATTGCGGAATTTGGCAAGCGCCCCTTTTCTCTTGCTGCTTGTGATTTGTGTGGATACCCCTGGTCAGTCTCCCTGTCTGGAGCACTATCTGACATATATGAATACTGTGGATACCCCCAGTGTGACTCCCTGTCTGGAGTGATGATGGATGTGTGGGATGACCCCCTATCCCATGAATTCCTGTTAGGAGCACTTGCAGAACTTTGGGATGAATCCCAAATAGCCTCAGTAGCAGCTAGTGATGGCCTGTTAGGCCTGGGAAACCAGAATGCATATTATGGTCCTCCTCCCCCCCCTAGAGCAGAGCCAGGAGCGGAAGGGTGAGAATCCAGTCTCCAATGCAGTTGGTCTATGTGTCTGCGCAGAACATGGCTGTCTCCCAAGGCAACTTCGTATGACAATGGCCCAGAGACCTTGCAGACCACAGCTGTGACCCAGAGATCACCAGGCCCATAGTTTCTTGCCCAAACCGGATCACCCACCTGGAGTCTCCTAGGTGCCTGTGGTTGTGACACCTGTGAAGCCACCCAGTTCGGGTGCAGCCTGTCCAGTTTAGTGATGAGGTGGCAACCCCAGTGGAGTTCAGCAGGGCTCTTCCCTGTGGCTGTGCATGGTGTGGTGTGGTGTGCAAGAAGGAAATCTGCTAACCTGTGATGCCAGTTACCGTAAGTCAGTTTCTTGAGGGCATCTTTGGTAGTTCGCACCATCCTCTCTGCCAGTCCTTTGGAGGATGGATGGAAGGGAGCCGGAGTTGCATGGCGGATCAGGTTGGCCTGAAGAAAAGCCTGAAACTCAGAAGAGGTAAATTGAGGCCCATTATCCGAAACCAGAACATCTGGAAGACCGTGTGATGCAAAAATTCCTCTCAACTCCTGGATGGTCCTGGCAGTAGTAGTGGAGGAAACAGGAACAACCTCTAGCCACTTAGAATGGCTGTCAACAACAACCAGGAAGAATTGCCCCTGAAAGGGCCCAGCGTAATCTATATGCACCCTAGACCATGGGGTTTGAATTTCCTCCCACCTATGTACTGGGGCCTGAGGCATTTCAGGCCGAGACTGTTGGCACACTTGGCACCTGTGCACCTGGGCCTCGATGGCTTTATCGAGTCCAGGCCACCAAAGATGGCTGCGCGCAAGTGCTTTCATCCTGACTATACCAGGATGTCCCTCATGCAGAGAGATCAAGATTCTAGACCTCAATGAGGCTGGAATCACTACCCTGCTACCCCATAACAGGCAACCCTTGAAAGTGGAAAACTCATGCTTCTTGTGCCAGAAGCTTTGGAACTCAGTATCTGGGCACTTGTCAGGCCATCCTGACAACACCATGTCAGCACGCATGTAAGCATGTGATCAATGGCAGTTTCTGCAGCCACATCCCTAGCATTGAGGGGAGACTCAGGCAACTCCTGAATGGACAGAATATTAATGGCTGGAGCAGAATCTGGCTCCAATTGATTCAGGGGTAATCTGCTCAGGGCATCTGCATGACCTATTTCTTTTCCTGGTTTGTGAATTAATGTATAGTCATATGTTGACAGGAAAATGGACCATCTCAGCATACGAGGAGAAATGATATGTGGGGTCTGTTTGTTAGTGGTAAACAAACCCAGCAGAGGCTTTTGGTCAGTAAAGACCGTGAAATGGCGGCCATATAAGAAATCATGAAATTTCTTAATGCCAGGCTTCTCTGTCAATTTGAGCGTAATTTCACTCTGCAGAAGACAGAGTCTTTGAATAATAGGCCACAGGGACCTGTGTCCCATCAGCCTTCAAATGGCTGAGTACAGCTCCCACCCCATAAGGAGATGCATCGCATGCAATACAAACAGGCAGTTGCTCATTGAAATGTGCTAAAACAGCATTAGAAGTGAGCAAAGCCTTAACCTCATTGAAACTCTTGTCATGGACTTTAGTCCACTGCCAAGGAGCCTGCTTGTCTAAGAGCCTGTGTAATGGCTCTGCCACTGCAGCTTTATGTGGAAGAAATGCATGGTAAAAATTTAATAGCCCCAAGAAGGCTTGCAGCTCACTCTTAGATTTAGGGTTTGGGACCTGCTGGATAGCTTGCAATTTAGTTTCAGCAGGGTGAATGCCTTGAGCATCTATCCTGAATCCTAAGAAGTCAGTAGAAGTGACTCCTATCTTACATTTATCCTTCTTTAGTTTAAGACTTGCTTTTCGAAAATGAAGCAAGACAGCCCTTAATCTCTCTGCTAAATTTTGAGATGACTCCCCAGCAATGAGGACATCATCAAAGTAGGGACAGACTGACTTCCGGTTCCGATTAGCGGCACTCGCAGCTGTGCAAGGAGATGGCTCTCCTTGCCAGCTGATTCTCTGCTGCCGGTAGACCCTTAATCGGGTCGAAAAGCTGCCCTGTGGGGGCAGCTACCGGTGAGGAGGTCCTCATTGTCCTTGGGAGAGTGGCAGTTTCTTCCAGGGACCGAGATTGCTCCTTTGGGCCGATGGTGGAAAGAACGGCCAGTAAAATGGCCATTCATCTAGCCGCTGCAACCAGAAGTCAGAAGAACATCTAAGCACAGGAACCACCGTGGCTGAGCCAGGTGAGATTTTTTTTCCTCCCTTTCTTGGTTTTTCTTTTTCTTTTTTTTTGTGCCTGTAAAAAGCACCTTTGAAATGATTTCCCTACTCTAAGAAGGCGGCGTTTGTGAGTGTGGGGAAAAGAAGCTTGGACTGAATTAACTTAAAGTGATTTTTTTCCTATTTTTTTCTCTTTTTTCCTTCATTTCGGGGTCTTGGAAAATTTTGTCAGTATTGAATCTGCTATTGGGTTTGAATGCTTCTTTTTTCTGTATTTTCTGATCTTGTTTATAAGATTCCTGGTTTCTGGGAGAAGATTTTACATGCTACTGAGGACATCTTGTGGAAAAACTTAAAATTGCAACTTTAATTAGTGACTTAAAATTGCAACTTTTTCTTTTGAGGATTGGATTAACCTTGACTTTCAGATTATCATAAAGGGGAAAATACAAAGAAGATTAACAGCTGCACTGGTGGGGGCGGACACTGATTAAACGTTCTCTGAACACAGCCCCTACTAAATGATACAGATTGTTTTTGATTATCTTTGAAATGGAGCAACCCTTGGCTCAACTTGACTATAAACTTATACTGGAAAAAATTTATAAAGCTACTGATGAAATAAAATAATAATTTTGCAAATAAAAGAATTTATGACGGAAATAAAAAATAGAAATCCTTTTTATGGTATGGGAAAAATAGAGTTCATAAATACTTTCAAAATCATGTTGTAAGAAATGCTTTATTATCAGTATGGGAAAAAATTAAAGCTAAAATATATACCAAAATTCCACGGTGGCTGTCAACAATGGAGGCATTTATACATCTGAATTTAGTGGACTTTGAGAAAATATGGACATATAAAGATATTTTAGATACTCATGGAAAATTAAAACCCAAACAAGAATTGGAAAACTTAGGAATTAAGTTATCTTGGTGGGCACATTTACAGATATTAAATAGATATGAAAAAGATGTAAATGGATTTTATAAAGATCAAAATGTGTTTGATAAGATTTTGTTGACCTCAGATGAGAAATTGATTAAGAAAATGTATAACTTTTTGTTAATTCTAGACATGGAAAGTGAACAAGTGAAAGAAACAATGATAAGATGGGCAAAAAATTTTGGTTATAACATAGAACTAGAAAAATGGCAAATTATAAAAGAAATTATAAACTGACAATGTCTACTTCATATAAAGAAAACTTGTACAAAATGTTTTATAGATGGCACCTCCCACCAGCAGACTAGCAAGAATGTTTAAAAATATGTCAGATAAATGTTGGAAATGTAAACATAATATAGGCTCGTATTATCATATTTGGTGGACATGTGGGAAGGCAAAGGCTTATTGGAAAAATATTCATATGTGATTAGAAAAAATATTGGATGAACAGGTAAATTTTAAACCTGAACTCTTTTTATTAGGCATTATGCCAGAAAAGATTAATAAGCAGAAATTATATTTAATTCTACATATTACTACAGCAGCAAGAATAATCTTTGCACAATATTGGAAAAATGAAGCTTTGCCACAAGAAGAAGAAATAATCAGGAAGATTTTGGACTGTGCAGAAATGGACAGATTAACCATGAGGCTAAAAGACAAAGAAGATACAGACCATTATCAAACTTGGAACTTATTTTATATTTGGTTAGAGAAAAGAAACAAGGATTAGGAATTGAATATGTATTAGTTTAGCTCAGTGGTTCTCAACCTTTCTGAGGTTGAGACCCCACTTGCCCCGCCCATGCGTGCCGCGACCCCGACCCAGGGGTGTGCGCGTGTGCGCGCGCGCGCGCAAAAAAAAATTTTTTTTTTAAAAAATAAAAAACAAAAAAAACAAAATGGTGGCCGCGACGGGCGGATCTGCGCATGCGTGGATTGGCCCGCTGCATGCGCCACGCATGCGCGCATCCGCCCGTCGCGGGCCGCCATTTTGTTTTTTTAATTTTTTTTTAAAATTTTTTTAAAAAAATAAAAAAAAAAAACAAAATGGCGGCCGCGACAGGCGGATCTGCACATGCGCGGATCGGCCCGTCGCATGTGCCATGCATGCGCACATCCGCCCGTCGCGGGCCGCCATTTTGTTTTTTTATTTTTTATTTATTTAAATAAATAAATAAATAAATAAATAAAAACAAAATGGCGGCCGCGACGGGCGGATCTGTGCCTGCACAGATCGGCCCATTGCACACGCCATGCATGCACGGATCCGCCCGTTGCGGTCCGCCATTTTGTTTTTATTTTATTTTTTTTAATTTTTTTTATTTTTTTTTATTTTTTTTTAATTTTTTTAATTTTTTTTCCAACGTGACGGGCGGATCTGAGTGTGCGCGGCGCGTGCGCGCCAAAAATTTTTTAAAAAATTAAAAAAAAAATTTAAAAAATTTAAAAAAAATTAAAAAAAAAAAAATAAAAAAAACAAAATGGCGGCCGGCGGTGCCCGGTGACCCCCGCGAAATGGTGTCGCGACCCCAAATGGTGTCGCGACCCCAAGGTTGAGAACCACTGGTTTAGCTAATTCCAGACAACCTGTTGATTGGAAAAATTTGCATATATGGGGGAAAAAAACCAATAAAAAAATAGAAATCCTGCTTTGAACTTCCAAACTGACTCCCAGACTTCATCTGAGTACTCTGTGGGTCAAGAAATAATAGAAGCGGGATTAACTAAAGGTAAAGAAGATTCCACTTTACTCTATACGCAGGCTGATGAGTTCTCTGAGGAATTAAAAAGGACTATAATTAAACCACTTACAACTCTAAAATTAACAGAAATGGACAGACAAGCCCAACGAACTGAGAACGATGCTAACTTGGATAAACAACTACTAGGTACAAAACTGGACGTAATTGAGCCGGCTACTCAACAGTTTCAAACGTGGAGATTGGACCTTGTTAAACAACAAGGGCTTATTTACAAAGGAGCTAGGTTCCTAAAACAGAAAAGAAGACGTCTCTGTTCGATTCAAAGGACACGACAAGATAAAAAAAATGACTTGCTTATGGATATAGTGGCCTTGTTATGGAAACCTGTTTGGCATAAAAGGAAAGCTAGAATAAGATTTAAGAATGTGATTGAAGGTTTTATGTAATGATTTTAAAAGGCTTATTAGATATGGATCGATTTATGGCTTATGACAATTAAATAAGATGTTAGATTGAATAAAAATTAATTAAGGGTCTGAATTTAATAACAAGGTGTTTATCTATGTATTAATATCTTTTGGATATAGTAACTTGAGGAGGTTAAAGAAATGTGATACTGATATTGAGGGATTGATTACTAGATTATAAAGTATAATAGAAATAGAAAGTTTTTTTTTACTTTGCTCTGTTTTGTTCTTTGTTCGTTTTCTTTGTTCTTTTTTGCTGATATGAACTAATATACTTTTTTATATATATACATTAGAACTGATGGTTATTTTGTAATGGAAGAAGAACAGGGAAAAATAAGAAATGATATTAACAAATGTTTATTGAATATGTTAAGGAAAAAGGTAATGGGGAGACTCCCGAAGTGTTAATTATGTACTTAGATTAGAAATATGGAACATAGTAACTGAAATAAGTAAACTTCATACAGGAGTTGGATTTGTGGATCTATTTAGATGAAAGGTTATTGAGGATTGATAGGACTGACCTAGTTGTATTGAAATATATCAATTTGAATATGATAAGTTATTAGAGGGGAAAGAGAGGGGGTTTTCTGTTTTTTTTCTTTCTTTTCTTTTCTTTTCTTTTTTAATGATTTAATCTGATTTTTATGGGTATGACTTTGTTGTGTGGATAATTGATTGCCCTGCCACCACGTTGTTTCGTAAGTACTTGTTTGTAAAATGAAAAAACCAATAAAACTTATTTTTTAAAACAAAAGTAGGGACAGACCCCAGGAATACCTCGAAGTGTGCTCTCCATGATACTTTGGAGTATGCCAGGGGCTACATTTACCCCAAATTGCAGTCTCTTGACCTTGAAGGCTCCCCTGTGAGTTACAATAGTTTGGGCCTCTGCAGCTGCCTCATCAACAGGTAGCTGTTGATAGGCCTGTGCCAGGTCAAGCTTCGCAAAAATGCGCCCCCCCTTGAGGGAGGCCAGATTGTGACTTACCACAGGCACTGGATAAGCGTGCTGTTGCAGCGGCTTATTCAGTGTGCACTTGTAGTCTGCACATATATGTATATCCCCATTAGCCTTTAGAGGCGTTACTATGGGGGTTTCCCATGGACTTGAAGCCACAGGTTCTAGAATGCCCTGCTGGAGCAATTTGTCCAGCTCAGCATCAATCTTGCCTTTGAGGGCAAAAGGTACCCTCCTAGGCTTAACTCTAATGGGCGTGGTTGGGTCTAACTGTAGCGAAATTGGAGGCCCCTTGTAGGATCCTAGCTCTGAACTAAACACATCTGCAAACTCCTTGCAGATTCAGGCCATCGAATCTAATACTCACTGATTTTCAAAATTCTATGGTGTGTGTTAAAGGGGAGGCCACCCTTAGGGTACAGTATAAGGATTTTGAAGGTTCCCTAGATGTGGTGGTTGTTGGGGGTGAATGTATGAGTCTTATTGGACTCGATTGGTTTGAGGCTCTGGGAATCCAGGTAACTGGGCTGCACCATTTGCAAATGTTGAAAGGAGGCAGAAGGAATGTCCGGACAAGGCCCCAGCATCTCTTCAATGCTTCGGGTGTGGAGGACGCTACAAGCGAGCTGACTACAGGTTCCGCTCCGCCATTTGCAGAGCGTGTGGCAGGCAAGGCCACATCGCATCCTTCTGTTTGGGTCGCCAGGAGGTCCAACCTCGTGAAGAATTGCGTCTGAAAGGTACCAGGGCCCCCAGACAACATAGGGTGGGTTTCTGCTCATCGCGCAGGAGTATTTTGAGGACAGGGACACATAAACCCCTTCAGAAGAAACTGTCCATTAATGTAAGGTTGCAAGGGGTTCCCTTATCAATGGAGTTGGACACTGGGTCCGCTCTTTCCATTATTTCAATTAATACCTTTAAAAGGATTTGCAGCAGTAGTGGCCTTCGAGTTAAACTCAGGCCATCGAATCTAATACTCACTGATTAAGTATATATTATATTAAATGTATTAAAATAATATATTATATATTATATTAATCTTACAGGCCACTCCAGTCACAATTGATTCTACAGCTTCCCCTGGATTTATTAATGGATAGCTTCAAGCAATTTATTTTTCCCCATTCTTTTCGTAAACAGTAGGAAAAAAAACAAGCCAATGTTAAGAACATTTTTTTTATTTCTGCAAAAAAATCAGTCATGAGCTCGACTCTATTCCATAAACATTCATAAGGATAAATATGTAAGAAGAGAAACAGAAAGAGAGATATCTCCCTGACATTTTCTCTTGGGGAATATGATCTTTATGGACTTTGTCACATTTTCAGATTCATTCATTATTCAGAATAATTCAAAAATGCCCCATGAAAAACCCTCAACTTGCTGTTTAGCTATGGGAAAAATCTGCAAATAGTTTTTTGTGAAATGCAAAGTAATTTGGTTAAATAGTTGGATGGTTTTAAACCTTGGTAATCTTTCCTATTGTAGCACAAGTGGAGGACACCAAAATGAGAAGGCTGATTGAGGATCCCATGAAAGGATTGTGGATTGTAAAGCAAGGTGCTTAAATCAGCTTGTGAGTCCCTTCTTGGTTTGAAACTATCAACAGTGGTGCATGCCTGCTTTTCCCAAATTGCTATTCTCTGGACTGGCTACAGTTCTTATGCTAGCAGGAGATAATGGAAGGTGTTCTTTAACACATCCAGAAGATAACAAATTGGGGATTATGTAACAGAACTATGCAGTTTTCAGCTACTGAGTCACAACTGTTTGCTGGGAATAAGAGAATAGCTGATTGCTACAAGAAGAGCTTTTCTGGATCTGGCCAAACTTCAGTCTAATCCAGCACTTTATTTCCTACAGAGAGTAACCATGGCTATGGGATATGTAAGGCAGGAAAGCAAAAGTGTTCTCTTTTGTTGAACCCCAGCAGCTTGTATTCAGAAACATAGGCTAGGTTTACCCACTGTGCTAAGCCATTGTTTGCATGATTTCTTGGAAAAAAAACATAATTAAGTTGGCTTCACACAAAGCCATAATAAATGTGTTTAAAAATAACAGTAGTTAATTTAATCTAGAAGATTTTCAAATACAATTGAATCTAATTTTCTTTTGGGACTAATGGATAGGCAACTAGAAAAAGTAATGGCACTTTGTTTTTATATATGACAACTGTTGGAAAGATTCAACACTACCCATAATGGAGAAATGGTGAAGTTGATGGAACTTGCAAAGATGATGTAATTTTTGTCCTACTATGTCTCAATTGGACATTCAAGCTCCTCAGATGTTACCGCAAAAATAAAAAAAAGTACTAAGACACCTGAATAGTTAGAGATATAATTAACTTCACAACAAAGTTTCTTTAGACAGTGAGGAAGGTTCACAGATTTTTCCTAAACTCTCCTGAGTCAAGAAGCTTCAGAAAAACAAGTCAAATAGCACATAGATTTTAAGTCCATTTACTTAGTTTCCTTGCTGCCAATTATCTTTGGGCTAAAAAAGATCAATTTTTAAAATAACTTCCTGAATTCGTAGTCTCTATAGAACTCCCAGCTCAGAGCTCACAATCATGAAGAGGAAGAAAAGACTGATGAACTTTGGAATTTGGAGTTTCTTTGAAATTAAGAAACAAACACAACCATATTCATTTATGAGAAAACAAAATCCATAAAGTACAGCCACACATTTTTGTTAATACAAAAAGTATATGTAAGTTTTTAGAACTTTTTTCAACAATGTTATTTAAAAAAAAACCTCACTCCATATTCCATAGTGGCAAAAAAATTTGAAAACATATCATTGGCTTTTTAAAGCTGTCTTCAAAGGCATAACATGACTTCTGAAATGGAAGTACTGTAGTGTCCAGAGTGTAGTCAATTTAAGTGAGTCTAGTTTGCCATTATACCAAATAGTAGGGGCAAAAGAAATAGTGGCTTCTCCCCATTTCTTTTGAATTGACTCAGAGGCCATGTGTTGATGATAGGATTTACTCACCTTGAACTTTCTGGGAGCTAGTTAATCAACTTATATACAAGTACACACATAGAGAGCAGTACTTACAGCACACGTGGATGGCGGTGGACTGTGCACAAGCCCAATGCCCTCAGGTACATGCAAGTTTTTTACATGTAGAAGTAGGCATACATGGCATACTGTGGCATGCTGATTGCACAGAAATTCACCTTTTACAGTTTGGAAGATACTGACTGTATATTTATTTATGTGTTGTTTATATTTCATGTTTCAAGACCACAATCTCCCTCAAGGAGGTGTTACCGTACAATACAGTTTCATACCTAAAATGTGCTATTCAATAATTATTCTACCTCATCTTCAGAAGGTGAGACTTGACTATTTCATGCATAAATAATATTTTGATTTGATGCCTTTGTTCTTACAACTGCAAATAAACTTCTTTATTACAAATATATTTTTCTCATCTAGGTAAATTCAACTTTCTGTTATTAAACTATTAAAGCTCTTACTGTGGCCTATCAGGTATGTATACTTGTGTTATCTTTGTATCTTGCATGTAGACAAGTCTTCCTTTCCAATTACTCTTCTATTTTCTTTTAGGAATGAGGCACACTGGGGTGCAAATACAATTGTGAAAAGCCATCTTTATTTATTAAAGCAAATATTTGGGATAATTATTTTGCAGTATTTTCCAGCATAAGTATATATCATATTTTTAATTGCTACTTTCACATTCTTGCTATTTTATATGCTTAATAAAATCCACGTGGTTAATTAGACCCCAGAGTTCCTGGGGTTTTCATGCCTGTACCAAGAAGTGCAAGTTTGGTTATGGACTGTGCCAGGCTTCTGATTTCATTCATTGTAATCATAATTTCCAAAACTTGGATTCCTTGGTTATCATTGCTGTTAAAGATTTGTGTTTATCTTTGCCCCTTAAGAAAGTTAGGCAATTGGGTCTCATGTGTCTTTCAAAAAACAATGGCTCACAGATGTATATTTAAATAATTTGGTTCATATATGTGCTACCTTGTTTAGCAGAGAATTTTCGGAAGGATGTATATCATACTCCTCTAACTGTACTTTCCAGGTATTTAGACTTCAAATTTCAGTATCTTTAGCCACCATAGCTAATGCCTAGAGATTCTCAAAATTAAATAGAATCAGGAGGTATCAGATAAGGCAGGCTGATTCAAACAGACATATTTGAAGTTCACATGTTACCAGTTTATTAACAGTAATATAATCAAGTATAATTTCTTGCAGAAGATTGTAATGTATTTACATTATTTTGAAGGCTCATTTCAGCTTTTCCCCCCTTCCTGATACAGATGAACATAAATAATAGATAATGGAGTTCAGGAGAACATTCTAAAATTGCATTAAAGGACAGTATGAAACACAGAGTTTTTAAAAACTTCATGTTAAAAAGTGTCAGAGGTTTAGAGTATTTTCACATACAAAATTTACAGAGAAATTTGCTTCTGTGGAGTTTTGCCCCAGAGAAGTGTAGATCTGGGAATTTCTCACTTGGTTAAGCTAATATCAAGCACTGCTGATGCAAAAACAAAAAACAAAGGGAAGGACATTCTTTTCTTTGAATTGTAATGCAAATGAACATTGTATTAATTTAATAATACAATCTGGACTGAATCAATAATCAGGTTAAAGACATTCATGATATGTGTCTCATTGCACCCAGTGTGGTGTTTAGGGATAACAATGTGCTTGCCAATACATTCCTTGGCATTTTCTAAATTCCCTGTTTTATTCAATTTTCTTGTTCAATATTCTTTTAATTTAAAAAAAAGTCAGCCAGACTGGGTGGCATGGCCTCGATGTTGCTCGTGGGGAGGGACACCTGTGGGAGCCAGGTAGGGTTGGGGGAGATCCAGGGGGTCTCTGGCGGGTGGGGTGGTGGGCAGAAGATGAGGCGAGGCGAGGCGAGGCAGGGGGCAGGGCAGGGGTTAGGGTTAGGCTGCCGCTGCTTTCCCCCCAGGATGGAGCATCCCACACCCACTGGCGAATATGGAGTTTGGGAGGCAGCGGTAGGGCGTAGACCAGGTGTGGCCCAGCAGCAACAGCAAAGCTTGTCCTCCCCACTCAAGTGGCCCCCAGCGGCTCCTCGGCTCTATCCAAATTGAAGAAAGCGGAGGCACAGCAGCGGGATTGCTCTCAATAAGGCAGGCACACACAAGCAAGCAGCACACCCGGCTCTTATTGTTTGAGAGCAATCCCGCTGCTGCGCCTCCACTTTTGAATGGAGCTGAGGTACCCAAGCTGTTGCACTGCCTATCTTCCCCCCCCTCTCCCCGTGCTTCAGGTTGGTACCGCCCTCAGCTTTCTCAGGTCCATTAGGCTGCTGCCGCCGAGGAGAAGAGTGGTGAGGTTTTGTGCCAGCCGGCCGGCCAGGCAAAAAGTAGGTCAGGAGATGGTGGCTGGCTGGCTGGGGAGGAGGAATCATGGCTGCTGGGGAGGGGGAATCTGCCAAGCCTCAGGGCAGTGGCATTGACAGCTCCCCCTATCCAGCCTGTCTCTCCGGCTCTGTTACCAGTAGTAGCTCCCTCAGCGAGCGCCCCATGGCCCTCACCGTCAAGTTTCCATTGCACAAGCTTCCTGGAGCAAAGGAGATGTGTAGTTATTGTGCCACCAAGTGGGTCTGGTGGGCAGCGTTGCCTTCTGCTTTTCCTGCTGTAGCACTGGCTGTTGGTGTTGCCTGAGAGGAGGGCGCGGTGATTGGTTGGTGGCCATGCCACAAATGGAGATTGATCATCCTCCAAACCCCACCACTGTCAAAGGAGGAGGAAAAACGAGAAGAAGAAAGAGGGAAATTGGCCAAGCCGGCCAGGCACCAAAGCCCCTCTGAAAAAAGCAGAGTCTCTTTGCGAGCCTGCCTAGCCCACATCAGCCTTGCTCTCCACAGCACGCTGCAGCTGATCCGAGGCATGGGGAGCACGGCTGATGGGTGAGTGCATAGCAGACGTGCAGACAGACCGCTGTTTTTGGCGGCACTTCTGATCAGCTGCAACATACCATGGACAGCCTGGCAGATACGGGCAAGGCAGGAGCGCACACAGACTCCACTTTTTTCCTCCCCAAGAGCCCCGCCCTGCCGCCAGCCACCGCGGAGGCTGCTGGAGCTCCTGACCTCTCTGCCGAAACCGCAGAACTCCAGCAAAGCCTCCCAGCCAGCGCTGATCCCCCCCAACTCCCCTCTCTGCTACAAAAGGAACAAAGGAATGAAAGTTCCACGGGGCAGCCCTGGAATCAGCAAGGAGCTGCCTCACCACCTCTGCCCTGCCCCCTGGGTGTGTGCACAGGAGACGGCCAGTGCCAGTGACCTGGGTGAAGTCAGCCTGTGGGGCAAGACAGCCAGCAGGAACACCAGACTCCACTTGCGTGAGCACCCAGGGGCTGGGGCAAGGCTGCCCTGTGGATCTAAGGCTGAGCGTGTTCTGGCTTTGATAGACGCAACCAGGTTGTAGATCAGTGCCTGATCAGCCTGGGCTGGGCCAAGGTCTGACGGATGGTTCTTTGCTGTTTCCAGAGCAGGTCCCCGGGCCAGACGGAACCACATATTGGGCCAGATCTGGCCTGTAGCCCTTGTGTTTGACATGTCTGGGCTAGTCAAACAATCTCCCTTTAGCCCATTAGTTGAGACATTAGGATCTTCTGTCATAAATCAGAAGACTCCAATTTTTAAAATCTAACTCTAGCTTTCTTTTTATGCCAACCAGGCTTCCATACCAATGCCTTTAAATCATCAGATAGATCTCCATTCTTGCACATGTTATTTGAATCAAAGGAGACCAACTGGTTATTAATTTTCCAGAGGAACTAGCCCATTTATAATCGTTAAATTGTTGCCCTGGTGACTCAGGTCTCCATATTTGTTCTAGTGTATTTATCTTCAATTTTGTCTGGTCTTTTTCTTCAGGGTTCTTCTGGTTTAAGTAAAAAGTCATATCCAATTTTATGGTTGTTGTTTGGTTGTCTAGGTTTTCAGTGTGCTGTACTTGTTGATCTTTAACACCCTCCATCTTGGTATTACTTTCTTCCACTTCTGTTGCTTTTTGGGTTGTAGGTTCTTTAGTTGCAATCAGGGTTTGGTTGTCAAAATTTTCAGTACGTTGTACTTGTTCTTTAAAGTCCTCTGTCTTGGTATTAATTTTTTCCACTTCTGTTGTTTTTTAAATTGTAAGTTCTTTAGATGGAATCAAGTTTTCATTTTGTACGTTTAAGCTGGCACCTTTGTCTTTCAGTCTAGATTTAATTATCTCAGTAGCTTCAAGAATTTTTTCAAGTATAAGTTTGTAATTAGTCTAAATTTGTTGCTGGTCCTCCATTTCTGAGAAAGTTATGAATGGTCCTTTAATGGAGGCTATTTTTTAAACAAGAGTCAGTAAGTGTTCACCTCTACAGTTCCTAAAAGCCAATTCTACCGCCCAGTTGTTCTCTTAGCTTTTTATCTCTCTTAGATAATACCAAGGACAGGTCTGGGCTATAAGTAGGTCTCTTGGTTAAGAATATTCACTTGCTGTACCAAACTTCACCACAAGATGTCCTGATAGCATTTATAGTCTTTTTCAGGACGGGCAGGGTTTTTATCCTTTCATCTTTTTTACAAGTAGATAAGGTAACAGATCCCTGTGAAAGTAGGAACTTTTTGGGTCCCCAAATATCAAAAAGATGAAAATCCAAATAGTTGTTCTTTTCAAGGCTTTATTTTCCCAAGTAGTCAGACGCCGCCATTTTAGAGGGTAGGAAAAAGACGTTCCCTTCCCTCTCTCCTTGCAGGGGGAAGAAGTTTCAAAAAGTTTTTTACAGGAAACTACTAGGGATACAAAGAAGGTAGGATCTCACCCAGTTCCTCCGCGGTGCTTTCAAAGTGCTTGATAGTAATTTTGGCCTTGGCTGGAAACGGCATTAGTGATGGGCCACATGAATGGCCGATCTTTTCCCCATCAGTTAGAAGAGCTGTCCCAGATTAAATGGGAGGACTGCTGCCCTTCTGTGATCAGTCGGGAATCCTCTTCATGCTTGTCACCCTTCCAGGGTGACTTCCGACCCTTTTCAGGTTCCCCCTGTGGGAGAAAACTGGACGGTGGAGAGAGCGATCACCCTGCATGTCCACCAGTGCCGTGAGCACCTGGGGGAAAGGTTTAATAATGCATTATGTGTGCCTGAAATGGAGCATAATTTACTGAGTGTATCCAATCTTGACAAACAAGGATTTGAAACTACATTTGTGAATGATAAATGTCTCAGAAAAATGGGAATGTATGTGCACAGGGTATAAAACAGAATAAACTTTGTGTGTTGCAGACACAAAAGGTTAAATGTGCCCAAACGTTTGGTAATGTGGCAGAACATGATTCATGCATTGCTCTGAAACCTGAATCAAGATGCTTTGTAATCGAAGGCCAGACAGATAACTCAATAAAGATAATTGTAAAACAAATATTTATTCAGGAATACTGTTGAACTCACGTTTCTGTAGTTTCATTTGAATGTTGCATATCTGTTCATCTTTATAGATAAAAAATCAATAATTCCTTCACATCAACTTCTAGCATGGGTTAAGACCGTGTGTGTCCTCCGGTGATCCCATGCTTATCTCAGACAAAAACATTCCAAACTGGCATGTAACCAGGATATCCTGTGATGAATTTAGTAGCCCCTCCTACTGACCTTTTAACATGGGATTTACTGAATAGCTAAACTACATTACCCATAAGCCATCTCTTAAGGAGACAGCGCTTAACCTTATAAATGCCAAACATTCTAACATACAGACCCATCTAACCGGCTGATCCAGAACACTCCCCGCTTGGAAATATAATTTCCACTACTAACTACCTGAAATAGGCAAAAAAAAAAGTAGCATTGAAGCATGCAATTCTCATTGCTAACTAACTAGTGACTAAAATAGGCAAAACATGGTATCAAACATGCATAACTATAAGGTAAATACAAAACATGCACAACTATATCAGAGATAAACAAGTGTTACATCGAACAATGCATATGCACAAATACATAATTTGAGGTTCAATCTTCCAGTTCGGTCTTCTTCAGCAACGGGACCAGGTCGGTGGTCAGTCTGGTGCAAGAGTCTTTGAGTCATAATCTGACTCATGTGGCTTCACGATCTGGACTGCAACTTGCTGAACTAGTCCATCAAAACTGGGTAGGGCCCGGTGCACAAGTCCCATGGGCCAAGAGTTCTGGTATACATCCTTGTCTCTGAGCAAGACCAGGTCTTCTTCCTGTAGGAGAAACTGGAACCAAAGAAACTTCTTGAACAGAAAAACTGGAAACTCAGGGACAGCAGGAGACTCAGGGACAGCAGGAGCAGGAGACTCAGGATATTCAGACACCAAAAGGATCTGGAACCAATGATGGAGCGTTGAAGATGGCTGTTACTGTTGTCATGAGAGTAGTGAGGACTTCATGTGTGGGCGTGGGTGTCTTTGTCAACATAGAGTCCATGATTTTGTGGGGCACGCTAATAGAGTGTGGGCATGGGTGTCTTTGTCAACATAGAGTCCATGATTTTGCGGGGTACGCTAATCATGCGCTCCCACGCTTTGCC